>CM054062.1:312217840-312831904 GCA_028641055.1 Alopecurus myosuroides | reverse complement strand
TTCTGGAAAAACAGGGTTAGAACCAAAAGAAGGGGGATTGTTCAGAAAATCCCCCAAATCATTATAAAACATGAATATAAGTTTCTAATATGTAGGAAAACAAGTAATAACATGCAAAGTTCATGTATGCATTTTACATGCATCAGTCGCCTGGATCTATTACTAGTCCTATGGATTTGGTTAATGCTTTCTTTCGAAAATATTTTCCTGCTAGTGCCCAACATGCTGTTGTGCAGGATATCTTTAACTTTGAGCAAATTGAAGGCGAAAAATTGCCTGAATCTTGGACAAGGTTTTGTTCTTTAATAAGAGCTAGCCCTGGCTATCCATTACCTAAAAATTAGCTCCTATATATTTTACAGTGTACTAACTTTTGAATCTAGGACATACCTGGATAGTTGTGTGTTTTCAGGAAAAGAACTCCAGAAGAAGCTGAGAAATTAATGGCTAAAATAGCCAAAAAATAATGATGATTGGAATATACCTGAGCCTACACCTACACCAGAGCCAACACCAATACCAACACCCAAGAAGAGAGGGATGATTGAATTAAATGATGAAGTGATGAAGGGAGCTAAGAAATCTCTTAAAGAGAGGGGTATTAAATCTGAAGATGTGAAGAATTTACCTCCTATAGAAGAATTATGTAAGCCTAGTCCTCATCCATCAATAGTTGAGGTACACTCTCTCTCCAATACTTTGATAATAGAAATATTCACTATTCTAAACCACATGATCAATGCTTAGATGAATTTGATAATTATGTTGTTAAGCAAGACAACTTTAATATGAGAGTGCAAAATCATCTTATGGAAAACTCTAGAGCTATTGATAATTTGCATGGTATTACTCAGAGAAGCTCTAATGATGTTAAAATGCTTGTTAAACATTTTCATATGGTTCAAACTCAAATTGATCAAATCACTAAAGTGAAAAAAGATATGCTAGCTAATGCTTCTAGAGAATAACATTTTTGTGAAATATTTACTAGAAGTGGTGTTTCTACTGAGGACCCCTTGTATCCTGAAGGACATCCTAAATGAATTGAACAAGATTCTCAACAACCTAGAAGAAATAGTTCTCCTTCTAAGAAAAACAAGATGATACATAAAACTGTTGTAGAATCTCCTGAACCTGCTAAAGATCCTACGAGTATATCTATTTCTGATAGTGAAACTGAAAGTGGTAATGATAAAATTGATGCTTCTGATAAAGAAGAAACTGTAGCTGAACCTAAAAAGCAAACTAAAACTGCAAAGTATACTAAGGAGGATTTCATTGCTAATAAACATGGTAATGAAAGAGAGCCTTGGGTAAAAAAAAAGCAATGTCTTTTCTTAATAAGAAACACAAATCAAAAGAAGAAGAACATTAAAACAAGTTTTGTGAGTGGATGCAACCTCAGTTTTTGTAAATCCCTTTGACTGATGTTATTAAACTGCCTCCTTATTCTAAATATATGAAAGATATTTTCTCTAACAAAAAGTAAATTCCTAATGAGGAAATTTCCACTATGCTTGCTAATTACTCTTTCAATGGCAAGGTTCCAAAGAAGCTTGGAGATCCTGGTATTCCTACTATCCCTTGTTCTATTAAAAATAATTATGTTAGAACTGCTTTATGTGACTTGGGAGCTGGAGTTAGTGTTATGCCTTTATCTCTTCATAAGAGACTCTTTCTTGAAAAATTGATACACACTGATATATCTTTGCAAATGGCTGATAAATCTACTTCTATTCCTATTGGTATATGTGAGAATGTTCCTGTTCAAGTTGCTACTAGTTGTTTGATATTAACTGACTTTGTTGTGTTGGAAATGCCTGAAGATGATAATATGTACATTATTCTTGGGAGACCTTTTCTTAACACTGCAGGGTCTATTATTGATTGCAATCAAGGAAAAGTAACTTTTAATGTTAATGACAAAGAGCATACTGTTTATTTTCCCATGAAGATTGATAGAAGATATGGTCTAAATTCAATTGAAAGTATTGAGACCATCATGATTGGACAATTTTATTGTCCCATTCCAATGCCACCAAAAGAATATGAAATTATTATGATCGGGACTATGCCTACCAAAGTTGAGATAATATAATTATTTAGTGATATGCAAAGTTTTGCTTCATATAAAAATTGTTCTGGTAACAAGACTTGATCACCCTTGTTAACAAAATGATTTGAATGAAGAGGACAATGTTTTCACCTTCCCATTTATGTTTTCACCATGTTTACTTCTTTTATCACCTTTCTACTTTAGTATAATCATGTTTTCATCTTGATCATTGTGGTTATACATGTTTTCACCACCCATATTTTTGTTTTCACCACTTCCACTTTTGTTTTCTCTGTTTTCTTTGAGTCAAGGGGTTGTATACCTCTATAGCAACTCCTTTGTATCTTTATTTTCATGTTTTAGTTGTGCCAAGTAAAGTTTTTAGCAAAAGTTGGAGTTGGTTTTGGATTTCTGCGCAAGAAACAGATTTCTGCTGTCTATGGTAAAAAAATCGTATAATTCACAGAAATATCAAAATGACCTGAAAATGTTTGTGCTTATTCCTCAGCTAAATCTGCAACTTTTTCATTCTTTACGTTTTTTCGATCTGAGGAACTTAAGTTCCCCGAAAAAATTCGTCATTACATACTGTTCTGGTTTTGGCAGATTCTGCCATTTCTCTGGCATTTGCACTTTTACTATGTCGAGTGGATATATTTTGCATCACGAAACATTAGTGGCAGTAGCCAATGTTCAAAGTATCAATAGAACTTGTGCCCTTGCAAAACCCATGAATTTTTGATTGTGCACTGATGGCGTGTAGTAGACGCCCTCGTTGCTAAACCCCAAGAGAAAGGTTGTGAAGACTGCAGCAGCAAGTTTTCCCTCAGAAAAGAAACCAATGTTGAATCGACAAGTAGGAGGAAAAGCAATCTCTGAAGGTTGTTGCAGCTGAGGTGGCAGGGTGCACTACCGGTTCAGCAGCAACATGGAACCTACACAACACAATCAAATCACTTTGTCCCAACGAAGCAGTGAGGTTGTCAATCTCACCGGTTTTGCTGAACACAAAGAGGATAAACGTATGGTGTGGAAAACAGTCGGAAAACAGTAGAAACAAGATGAAAGCAGTAGGTGTTTTATCAGTATGAGGAAATGGACCAGGGTCCACAGTTCACTAGTGGTGTCTCTCCATGAAAAATAAATAACATGTGTGGTGAACAAATTACAGCTGGGCAATTGACACAAATGAAGGCTGCACCGTAGTGCATATGCAAGACATAAATACTACTATGTGATTCATGCGGGCATTACAACAAAATACATAGACCGTCATCCAACTACCTCTATGACTAATAATCCACCCTCCGAATATCATCCGAACAAACATTGGGTATTAATTTGCAAGCAACATATAATTGCATTAAGCAAAGTGTGTAATGAAAACAATAAAATCATCCTTAGACAAAGCATTCTTGTTTTCTCCCTAATGGAAACAACACATCCTCCATCCGTCACTTGTCTCTCACTCGAGCACAGATGCAAATGAGGCATGAACCTACTATCGAGCATAAATACTCCCTCTTGGAGTTACTAGCATCTACTTGGCGAGAGCATCTACTAATAACGGAGAGCATGCAAGATGCAAAATAATATATGCATGAAGATAACATGATAGATTCATAATCAGAAGACATAGCATTCAAAATTCATCAGATCCCAGCAAACACAACATGTAGCATTACGTAAAGATGATCTTGGTCATGTTAGGCAGCTCACAAGATCTAAACACGAGGTACAAAGTGGAGACAACAAACATCTAGCTACTGTTATGGACCCGTAGTCCAGGTATGAACTACTCATGCATCACTTTGGAGGAGGGCATGGTGGTGTAGATCCCCTCGGGTGATGAATTCCCCTCCCGGCAGGGTGACGGGGAGAGCTCCAGAACCCTCCCGATCTCTGGATGACGATGATGGCGGCCTCGGGTGTTTTTAGGAACGAAGTGGAATATATCTAGGGTTTATGTCTCGTGGGGTATAAATAGGCGAAAGGAAAAGGCGGTGGAGGCCGGGGGCCCCACACAACCCCATGGCACGGCCAGGGGCTCGTCGCCCTATGGTGTGGGCCCCCTGAGGCCCCTCTCTGGGTCTCTTCGAGACTCCGTGGAACCCTCGGTAATTCTAAGACTTCCGGGCTTCAAATTTTCCAATTCCGAGAATATTTCCAGAACAACTTTTCTGAAACTAAAAACAGCAGAAAACAGGGAACTGGCTCTGTGGCATCTTGTCAATAGGTTAGTCCGAAAATCATAAAAATGACATAAAGTGTATATAAAACATGTGGGAAACAATAAGAAAACAACATGGAACATCAGAAATTAAGGATACGTTTATTACGTATCAACATCCCCAAGCTTAGTTCCTACTCGTCCTCGAGTAGGTAAACAATAAAAACACATAATTTCTGAGGTCATATGCTACCAACATAAAATTGATCATCAATAATGTAAAAGCATATGTAAGCTGAGATCATAGAACTTTAATACAAGCATCATAAATAAAATTTTAATAATAAAGGATAGCAATCACCTTGCATCATGAGAATTAACACAAATAAAATATCATGAATAACAATGCAACGAAAGATATGCGTTTGCTTGAAGTATAAAGAAAGCATGACAAAGTGATATTTCGCAACTCCTTAAGGATGGGGAAAAACATAAATGCCAGGACACCTTCAAAGTTCATGAGGAAGACTAGAATAAATAATTAGAGAACAAGCAATAATACATCATGAATCAATTAATAATGTTTCTGGGACAAATGCACATAAAACTAAGAATGACAACTATGCTCTCTCGACTGTGCATAAAGTTAGAAGATGGAGACTCAACATAAAAGTAAAAGAAAGGCCCTTCATAGAGGGAAGCATGGATCACTCATGTGCTAGAGCTTTTATTTTATTAAACAGAGCTATAAAAAGCTTGACACTCCTCCCATCCATCTTACACAAACCATGGCTAACCGAATCCTCGGGTGCCTGCCAACAATCACATACCGTGGATGAGTGTCTATATTTTGGGAGGAGTATGCTAATGTCAACGAATGGTAAATAGAAAATACAGTACGTAACAAGACAACTAGACTTCACAAGAGCTGATCCCATATGAAGGACGCAACTGGTGTAGAAGGTCATCCCTCTTTCTCTTTTGTTTACACAATTATGCTTTGACTGATAAATCAGGGGGAAAATAGTGAAGAGAATTTGTTTGTATTAATTTGGGGCTAGGCACCCCGCTGCCAGCTATTCTATCAATTGGATAAGCGGATGAATCCACTAGTCCAGGGTGTGAAATCCAATCAACAAGTGAGATAAAGATTCTCTATTTACGTCCTCATGAGCAAAAACAGGAACACACAGCAGGAGTAATTTAAGGGTTTTAAAGGTAACACATGAGCAATTTACTTGGAGTGGCGGTTAATTACCACATGTAGGTAGGTATGATAGACACAATGGGAAAACTTTGGTTTTTGGGAGTTGGATTGCACGACTAGAGCTCATACTCAGTATAGGTGGAGGCTAGCAAAAGACAGGGAGCGACAAATCAAGACAGCATAAGAGCCATAATCATGCATAGAGACATAAACATCATTAATCAAAGCATAAGTGGTACCACAAGTTAAAAAACTAAATGATCATAGAGGATATTAGTGACTGGTTCATAGTCATAAACATGGTGTGAGCATGCGCTAAGTCAACCAAATAAACATTCAAAGGACAACACCACAAATTTATGCTTCAACATGACAAGAACAACTCATGATTCTTTTAATGGCACATTAAACACTCTCAGATATTTGAGGCTAATCATGCTACTAAATAACCACAAGGCTTTAGAACTAAAAAAAACAGCTAGCATGATATGAAAAAGTCTATCCACAACATATACAAGCTTCTACTTGCACCGTTACAAATTCTACCTCAAGCAGCAGTTTCTTTTCCCAACAAGCACCATACAAAATATGTTTGAACAAAAACTCTCTACATGCTATAGAAAGCAAACATGAGAGTACTCACATACAACTACTAAAACTAACAGCTCTGAATAAGAGATGCAATGAAAACAAGAGCTAAACAGGAATTTTTGTAGTAACTAGAAGAAAAACTAAGAATACTAGCATAGCAAGTATTCAAACGAAAAAGTGGAGCATGTCTCTCTCCCAAACATGGATGCTAGGTCCAATGATATTATTTCAGCAAGGAAAACAAAAGAAAACAAAGGAAAACAAAAGAAAACAAAAGAAAAACAAACAGACGCTCCAAGTAAACTTCATATGATGTGACCGAATAAAAATATAGTTTCACAAGAAGTGACCTGGTCATAGATAGTTGATGAAGAAGGGATGCCTTGGGAATCCCCAAGTTTAAATGCTTGAGTCTTCTAAAAATATTCTGGATGAACCACGAGGACATCCCCAAGCATTGACCTTACACTCTTCTTGATCACATATTTGACCTCTTCTCTTGACCCTTGAAAACTTCCTTCACACCATACTCAAACTGTAATTCACATTAGAGGGTTAGTGCAACAATAAAAAATCCATGGGTTCTGTTTTTCACAAGTGCCATTGATAATTGCAAACATTCTCTACAACCACTGATGTTTCGTGAAGCAAAGAAATCCACTTGACATCGCAAAAGAGCAAATGCAAGAAAAATGGCAGAATCTGTCGAAACCAGAACAACCTGTAAAGACGAATTTTTTCGAGGCACTTACGTTGCTCATATGAAAAAACATAAAGAACAAAAAACTGCGGAATTAGCCGAGGAATAAGAACAGGAAATTTCAGGCCATTCTGATTTGTTTTTGAATTTTGTTATATTTTACGGCGAACAGCAGAAATCTGTTTCCTGCGCAGAAATCCAAAAACCAACTCCAACTCTCGTCGGAAACCTTACTTGGCGCTACTAAAACATGAAAACAAATATACAAAGGAGTTACTAAAGAATTATAAAACCCCTTGACTCAAAGAAAACAGAGAAAAACAAAGCAAAAATAAAACCATGGGTTATGTCCCAAGAAGTGCTTTTCTTTAACGCCTTTTAGCTAGGCCCATAAAAATGGAATCAAGTATTTTCAACTGAAGAAGCATCCAAATTGTAACCTGTTCGAATAAATGAATCAAAAGCAACTTCATTCTCTTTCTAGGAAAGTTTTCCATACCTTTCTTGAGTGGGAATTGAAATTTCATATTCCCCTCTTTCATATCAATAATAGTACCAACAGTTCTAAGATAAGTTCTTCCCAAAACAATTGGACAAGAAGCATTGCATTCAATATTCAAGACAACAAAATAAACAGGGACAAGATTATTATTAACCATGATAAGAACATCATCAACTCTCCCCAAAGGTTTCTTTCTAACATTATCAATAAGACGAATATCCAAATAACAAGGTTCCAATGGTGGTAAATCAAGATTATCATAGAGTTTCTTGGGCATAATAGAGATACTAGCACCAAGATCACATAGAGCATTCCAATCAAAACCATTCACTTTCATTTTAATAATAGGTTCCCAACCATCATCTAGCTTCCTTGGTATAGAGGCTTCACATCTTAATTCATCCTCTCTAATTTGCATTAGAGCATTTGTAATATGTTTTGTGAAAGCCATATTCATAACACTAGCATTAGGACAATTAGCAAGATTTTGTAAGAACTTAATCACTTCAGTTATGTTACAATTACCAAACTCAAGATCATTTTTTATCAAAGATAATGGGACCATTGTCTCCCATGTTTCTAAAAATTTCAACACTTTTATCCGGAACATTTTTAGCAGTTTCAGGCAGTTTTGCATTTTTAATAGCAGAAGTGGGAGTATTTCCAACACCAATTACTTTACCATTGATAGTAGAAGGCTTCCTAGCATGAGAAGCTTCAGTTTTAGTAGTGGTGGTAATGGTGCAAACATTAGCTATATTATTCTTTCTAGCTATTTCATCTTCTTTTCCCATCTAGCATGCAATTCAGCTAGCATCCTAACATTATCATCAATTAGAATTTGGATAGCATTCAAATTTTTACTTTCTTTAACATCATGAGGCATAATTTTTAGTTTAAGAAAATCAACATCAAGAGCAAGGCTATCAACTTTATAAGCAAGAACATCAATTTTTCCAAAAAAAATCTCAACAGATTTATTGAAAGCAGTTTGTGTACTAATAAAATTCTTGAACATGTTCTCAAGATCAGAGGGTAACACTTTTGTTGCTGTTATTGGAGTTTCCATAAGAATTGCTATTATTGAGAGGATATGGCCTATAATTGTTGCTACCAAAATTATTCCTATAGGCATTGTTGTTGAAATTATTATTTTTAATGAAGTTCACATCAACATGCTCTTCTTGAGCAACCAAAGAGGCTAAAGGAATATTATTTGGATCAATAGGATCATGGCCATTCACAAGCATAGACTAATAGCATCAAGTCTATCACTCAAAGAGGAGGTCTCTTCAACAAAATTTACCTTCTTATCAGTTGTAGCTCTCTTAGTATGTCATTCAGAATAATTTACCATCATATTATCAAGAAGCTTTGTTGCTTCCCCCAAGATCATGGACATAAAGGTTCCTCCAGCAGCTGAATCCAGAAGGTTTCTTGAAGAAAAATTCAGTCCTGCATAAAAGGTTTGGATGATCATCCAAGTAGTCAGTCCATGAGTGGGACAATTATTTACTAAATATTTCATTCTTTCCCAAGCTTTAGCAACACACTCATTATAAAGTTGCTTAAACTTCATAATGCTACTCTTACAGATATAATCTTAGCAGGAGGATAATATTTTCCAATGAAAGCATCTTTACACTTAGTCCAAGAATCAGTACTATTTATAGGCAAAGATAGCAACCATTATTTAGCTATTCCTCTCAAAGAGAAAGGAAACAATTTTAGTTTAATAATATCTCCATATACATCTTTATATTTTTGCATCTCACATAGGTCAACAAAATTATTAAGATGGGCGGCAAGATCTTCAGTACTAACACCAGAAAATTGCTCTCTCATAACAAGGTTTAACAAGGCATGCTTAATCTCATAAAAATCAGTAGTAGGAGCAGGTGGAGCAATAGGTGTGCTAATGAAATCATTGTTGTTGGTGCTAGTAAAGTCACACAACTTAGTGTTCTCAGGAGTAGTCATTTTAACAAGGCTAAAAACAGGAATAAAAATACAGCTAGAGTAAGAACTATTTTTTTTTGTGTTTTTGATAGAGAGAAGCAAACAAGATAAAATTAAATAAACTAAGCAAAACAAAAACAAAGTAAAGAGATTGGAAGTGAGAGACTCCCCTTGCAGAAATTCTCTTCCTCCCCGGCAACGGCGCCAGAAAACTTGTTAATGGCGTGTAGTAGACGCCCTTGTTGGTAAACCCCAAGAGAAAGGTTGTGAAGAGTGCAGTAGAAAGTTTTCCCTCAGAAAAAAAAACCAACATTGACTCGACCAGTGGGAGGACAAGCAATCTCTGAAGGTTGATGCAGCTGAGGTGGCAGGGCGCACTACCGGTTCAGCAGCAACGTGGAACCTACACAACACAATCAAATCACTTTGTTCCAACGAAGCAGTGAGGATGTAAATCTCACCGGTTTTGCTGAAAACAAAGAGGTTAAACGTATGTTGTGGAAATCAGTAGGAAATAAGTAGGAACAGTATGAAAGCAGTAGGTGTTTTATCAGTATGAGGAAAATGGACCGGGGTCCACAGTTCACTAGTGGTGTCTATCCGTGAAAGATAAATAACATGTGTGGTGAACAAATTATAGCTGGGCAATTGAAAGAAATGAAGGCTGCACCATAGTGCATATGCAATACATAAAGATTACTATGTGATTCATGCGAGCATTACAACAAAATACATAGACCGTCATCCAACTACCTCTATGACTAATAATCCACCCTCCGAATATCATCCGAACAAACATTGGGTATTAAGTTGCAAGCAACATATAATTGCATTAAGCAAAGTGTGTAATGTAAACAATAAAATCATCCTTAGACAAAGCATTGTTGTTTTCTCCGTAATGGCAACAACACATACTCCATCTGTCATG
Organism: Alopecurus myosuroides; assembly: GCA_028641055.1. NCBI lineage: Eukaryota > Viridiplantae > Streptophyta > Magnoliopsida > Poales > Poaceae > Alopecurus > Alopecurus myosuroides. The sequence continues at coordinate 312,821,791 of CM054062.1, read as the reverse complement.
TTTCTGTCACTCGAGCACAGATGCAAAGTAGGCATGAACCAACTATCGAGCATAAATACTCCCTCTTGGAGTTACTAGCATCTACTTGGCCAGAGCATCTACTAATAACGGAGAGTATGCAAGATCATAAATAACATATGCATCAAGCTAACATGATAGATTGATAATCATAAGACATAGCATTCAACATTCATCAGATCCCAGCAAACACAACATGTAGCATTACATAAAGATGATCTTGAATATGTTAGGCAGCTCACAAGATCTAAACATGAGGTACAAAGTGGAGAGAACAACCATCTAGCTACCGCTATGGACTCGTAGTCCAGGGATGAACTACTCACGCATCACTTCGGAGGAGGGCATGGTGGTGTAGACCCCCCTTAGGTGATGAATTACCCTCCCGACAGGGTGCAGGAGAGAGCTCCAGAACCCTCCTGACCTCGGGATGACGATGACGGTGGCCTCAGGTGTTTTTCGGGACGGAGTGGAATATATATAGGGTTTACGTCTTGGGGGTATAAATAGGCGAAAGGGCAAAGGCGGTGGAGGCCGGGAGGGGCACACCACCCCATGGCGCGGCCAAAGGGGTGCGCCGCCCTATGGTGTGGGCCCCCTGAGGCCCCTCTCCGGGTCTCTTAGGGACTCCGTGGAACCTTCGGGAATTCTAAGAATTCCGGTCTTTGAATTTTCCAATTCTGAGAATATTTTCAAAACAACTTTTCTGAAACTAAAAACAGCAGAAAACAAGGAACTGGCTCTGTGGCATCTTTTCAATAGGTTAGTCTAGAAAATCGATAGAAATGACATGAAGTGTATAGAAAATATGTGGGAAACAATAAGAAAACAACATGTGGGAAACAATAAATAAAAATGACATGATTCTATACACTTTATGTCATTTTTTTTATTGTTTCCCACATGTTGTTTTCTTATTGTTTCCCACATGTTGTTTTCTTATTGTTTCCCACATGTTTGCTATACACTTTATATCATTTTTATCGATTTTCCGGACTAACCTATTGACAAGATGTCATAGAGCCATCTCCCTGTTTTTTGTTGTTTTTAGTTTCATAAAAGTTGTTCTGGAAATATTCTCGGAATTGAAAAATTCGAAGCCCGGAAGTTTTAGAATTCTCGAAGGTTCCACGGAGTCCCAAATAGACCCGGAGGGGGGCCTCAGGGGGCCCACACCATAGGGCGGTGCGCACCCCTTGGCCTCTCCATGGGGTGGTGTGGGACCCCCAGGTCTCCACCGCCTTTGCCCTTTCGCCTATTTAATCCCCCCGAGGCATAAACCCTACATATATTCCACTTTTTACCGAGAAATACCAAAGGCCACCGTCATCGTCATCCCGAGATCGGGAGGGTTCTGGAGCTCTCCCGGCACCCTGCCGGGAGGGGAATTCATCACCAGAGGGGTCTACACCACCATGCCCTCCTGCGAAGTGACCCGTGAGTAGTTCATCCCTGGACTATGAGTCCATAACAGTAGCTAAATGGTTGTTCTCTCCACCTTGTACCTCATGTTTAGATCTTGTGAGCTACCTAACATGATCAAGACCATCTTTATGTAATGCTACATGTTGTGTTTGCTGGGATCAGATGAATGTTGAATGCTATGTCTTCTGATTATCAATCTATCATGTTATCTTCATGCATATGTTATTTATGATCTTGCATTCTCTCTGTTATTAGTAGATGCTCTGGCCAAGTAGATGCTAGTAACTCCAAGAGGGAGTATTTATGATCGATAGTTTGTTCATGTCTCCTTTGCATCTGTGCTCGAGTGACAGAAACGTGACGGATGGAGGATGTGATGTTGCCATTAGGGAGAAAATAACGGTGTTTACCTAGTTTACATTGTTTACATTACACACTTTGCTTACAACGATAATCTGTTGCTAGCAACTTAATACCCAACATTTGTTCGGATGATATTCGGAGGGTGGATTATTAGACATAGATGCAGTTGAATGACGGTCTATGTATTTTGTTGTAATGCCTGCATAAATCACATAGTAATCTTTATGTCTTGCATATGCACTACGGTGCAGTCTTCATTTCTGTCGATTTCCCAGCTGTAATTTGTTCACCATGCATGTTATTTATCTTTCACGGAGAGACACCACTAGTTAATTGTGGAACCCGGTCCATTTTCTCATACGAATAATACACACACTGCTTTCATACTGCTCCTAATGCTTTTATACTGTTTTCCACACCATACGTTTAACCTCTTTGTGTTCAGCAAAACCGGTGAGATTGACAACCTCACTGCTTCGTTGGGGAAAAGTGATTTGATTATGTTGTGTAGGTTCCACGTTGCTGCTGAACCGGTAATGTGCACTGCCACCTCGGTTGCATCAACCTTAAGAGATTGTTTGTCCTCATACTAGTCGATTGAACCTTGGTTTCTTTTCGGAGGGAAAACTTGTCGCTGCACTCTTCACAACCTTTCTCTTGGGGTTTACCAACGATGGGGTCAAGGTTCCATCAGGCGCCGCTGCCCCCTGCTCGTCCTCCAAAGTGGCCGTGCGGAGGCTGCCGCACTCGTCAGCGCCGACAGCACGAAAGCCACGGGGGCGAGATTTCGTCGACGACCATGGTGGGGTTTCCATGGCGACGACCGGAGGTGCACCTGCTCGTCCTCCGAAGCGGAGGCCGCTGCGCTCCTCAGCGCCTACAGCACGGGAAGCCACGGGGTGGAGGTGCCATCGACGACAACTGTGGTGGAGGCCCTTCCTTCTACGGTGGTGTTTCCATGGTCGGCGGCTAGTGCGAGGTGCCGGGGGGGGGGGGGGGCGCCGGTGATGGAGGCCACGAGGTCCCTATCCGCCACGGCCGGCTTCCCTATCATGAACCTCTACGTCCCGTCGGAGGGCGACGGTGCTCCAATAGTACTTCGGAGGTGCTCCCATGGAGCGCGGTGGTGCTCCCGAAGGCCGACAATTGTTTTTTCGTGTGTTTGGGTGATTTTTACGTTGGCGGAAGAAATTTGCTACGGACGTTTTTTTTTTTTTGCTTTTTTGTATAATTTTTTTGTTATGGGAACTCCGGGTATATCTCTGCCGAGGTCAACTATTTGCTACAATACAACAAATGTTTTGCTATAATTATTCTTATTTTTTGCTACAACGGTATAATTTTTTTGCTATGAGATTATCCGTCGAGTCTTCCGATGATGTCTCCGGCGATATAGATTTTTTTTTGCTATAATAGCTCCGGCGAGATCTCCGGCGAGGTCTGCTTTTTTTTTCTCTTCTATGATGAACCGTTTTTTTGCTACACGGAGCAAAAGCGGGTTTTTTTTACTACATAGAGCAAATACGGGATTTGGGGCAAAAAGTACACGTATCAGCACGGACCCAGTGGATGGAAAATTTTGATCCCGGTGACGCCCAGCCCTGTCCTTACCACAGGAAAACACCAAAGTAAATACTACAAACAAGAAAATCAATCATGTATTCATGTTGCCAAAGCATTGAGATTATTAGAAAGATTTCACGTGCTTATTTGCCCAGGAGAGGAATCTTCCATTGTTTGGCACAACTGATCGACGAGCAGAAAATTGTTCGCCAGGTACTGCAACTTTTACAAACGGTGCTCCTGAAGCATACTAGGTAAAATTAATATTTGTGCAGAGAAGATTTTAGAGGAAAATATAATCCGATTCTTCCAAACCCAAGATCCTAATGACAGATATAAAGGGTTTTACACGTTATTTTGGGCACTTCAAAGTTTTAGCAGTATGTCCAAAACTTTACCAACTGAGAGCAGAATCGCAGGAATGGTCACAATCCACTACACCAGCGGAGTGGTATCGCTAACCCAGAATCAGAAGCCAAGGTCTCAACTCAAGTTCAAGAGGCCATACAGAGAGATAGAAATAAGCAGGTGTGACAGGTAAAACATGTTCTAGGACATCGCGGCAATATAGGCTTGCAAACAGAAGCTGAATTAAAGACACGAATCAAGTCATAACTACCGGAGACGCTGTAGCATAAAACGTTATGACTCTCCTAATCATTTCTACGAATCTGGGCAATTTGATGGCCAGCAGTACCGTTTGAGTCAGGCAGGTCGGTTGCATATCGCGCGTATGCTGTGGTACCAATGTTTCACCTCCTCCTTGGGGGTGTCCTTCATGTCCTTAATCCTCTCTTCCTTGTGCGCAACTCTAGCACCGATTTCTTGTAGCCGCCGAATACATTCAGCAGCAATAGCTACGAGCTCGATGTACTTGTCTTCATTTTTAGTGCTATGCCGCTTCTGAACCTCGTCAAATTTAGCAAGCATGGACCTTAGTTTCTGAGCCATTCCATGAGACTCGGCCATACTCTTCATCTGTAATTCCTCGTGTGCAGTGTTAGATTCTTGCGAAATGGAAATGGCCCATTTTTAATGCACACATGGTTGTATCATACAACTTGTATGTCACCTCACCATCAAGAAGGTCATTTTCAGATTCAGATGTTCCGTCTTCATTTATCCTCAGATGCAGAGTTGCTGATTCTAGTGTCTTTGTCGTCAGTCTCAGAGTTCGATATAGACCCGGCAGGTATGTTCTCCATCTGGAAAATGTGAAACACAAGTCTTTTTATGATAAACATACGGTACAAAGTGAAATTGCTCATCTTAAACAACACACCATTGCGTTGATTAATGACAGTTTCCATCAGTTTTGCTTCAGTTACTATTTTACCCCCACCTATTTTCACACAAACTCGATCTAGTTCGTGTAGTATGAACTCTCATCGCAACCTGAACCCGATGTAGCAATCTGAACCCTAGTTCCGTACCAAATACTTACAGAAGTTTTAGTTAGGCGTCCGATAAAAGATAAGTGGACTCCGTGTGAAAAAAAAAAGATCCTTGGGCAGTAGCACACAAGACTTTTCTTTGGTAGAAAGAAGTCCATCCGGGTGAGGCATCAGAAATTTGCTCCCGATGGGAGTCGAACTCTGGGCGCAGGGGTTTGTCACTACTCCCCTTACCACTAGGCTACAACCTAGTTCTCGACTCCCTGAGATCGATTGAAAACGGTTTAATTCATGAATAAAATGCAAATACACGCGTTCAATGTGATGACCCCAAAGTTTCCCTAGAAGAGGCTATAGCAAGATGGGACATTAGGGTGGTTTTTTACACCTAACTCACGGAAAACCAATATTTTTGGATCTTGGGTGATTGGTTTCAGTTTAGGCCATGTTTCACCCCAAAACTTGCAATGGACCTCCCTGACATTGTTGCCAAAGTTGAGCAATATCTTTGAGAGTATCGACCCGCCAAACTCAATAGAATTCTCTTAATTCATCCAGCATGCATGAGGGAAATTATTGGTCAAAAGGGATAGATTCACTATTCCTTGCCACATTTGAAGAAGCAATCGTTAGAGAGACAAGTTTGTCCGCCGCGACATACAAATTTTCCAGCCCAGTAGAGATTGTTTACACGATGGCACACAATTTGCAGAAATATTAATGTAATTTCAAATTTTCTTAAAACTTCAAAAAAAACATCCATGCATTACAAAATTTAAAAAGTCTATGCCTTGACCTAAAATTGCAAAGAATTTTTTTTAAAGTCAATTAATTACATGGCATTTTTTTCAATTCTTATAGTTTCTCTTTTGGATGCGCTTATAATTCATTTGAGACATAGAGTTCGGCATGAACAAGATTGAATCAGTCCCTCCGCCCCGGACACGGTTGTCTGGACGTCGGCCACACACGACTTACACGCCTGCGTCATTCACCTCCTGACCGGTGCACTAATTTAGGCATCAGTAGCCACGAGGAAGATATGCGCTGCTGCACGAATTGCACTGTGGCAACATCCATCCAACAAACTAGCTTCGGCCTACACCTTTTTTTTAGAACACGCGGGAGATGCGCGTACATATTAACTTATTAAGACAGAAAAGATGTTTGTAGAAGTACATGATTCATTTGCGCCACAACTCGGTCGCAAGATGTTTACAACCCACTCCACTCCAACCCTGGGAAGCTAAGGGATTACTCTCCGGCCTACATCTTCTGAATCATGCTTTATGCATTATGACTGATATTACCCCAAGGCTTCTGGCCCCTGAGTAGGCTACAAGAGAAATGGTATGCAATGTGAAAATCTTCATGCCCTGTATGTACCACCTTAATTAGGATATATATTTATAGTTTTCCATGAGCATAAATTACCAAAAATCCTCAACTTAAACAACACGTATGCCATTGCGTTGATTAATGACATTTTTCATTAGTACTACTTCATTTGCCCCCACCCCCATGGCCACATTACTAAGATTTTCGTTGAAACTCTAATTCGCGACCGTGTAGTATGAACTCTCATCGTCAACCTGAACCCAACGAATATCTGAATCATATGTCCCTAACAGATCTTCACAACAGTTTTAGTTGGAGGAATATTATACAGTACGAAAAGGGATTTGATTTCAGAAATAGGCTGAGCATGAGTGTGCGCCTGTCTACAGAAAGAATAGAACAAGGCGGAGACAAAAATCCCCTGAACCAACAAAAGAAAACAAGCCACAGATTCAAGTGGTCGGGGAGATGCAACGGGGATGGGGCAACACAGAGGCCTCGAGGGGTGCGATGTCGTCGTCACCGAGCGGGGAAGGGTTCTTGTCGTCCATGATGCCGTCCTCCCTTTCCGGCACGTACTCTATGTCTGCTCTGACGGCGAAGCGAGAATCGCTCGGCTAGTTTTTTTTTTAGAAATCTTGCCACTCTTTATTTATTGAAAATATTCATAGGTACATTAGCAGTGTCATACGGGATTCCTAACCACAAGCGCCGACCCAAAAATTACTAGTCTACGTTGCAGAATTTATAAAAAATATCTCTACGTAGTCCGTCAAGATCACTATACTATGCAGATAACAAGCGATGTCCATACATGTAAGGATCAGGATCACGACTCACCAGGAAGCGGATTTGATGTAGTTATAGAAGAGATCTGAACAATTGTACACCTTTGCGATTAGGCCTAGTTGTAAGGATGTCGCTAAACTTCCCTCGTCCAGGACTCGGTAATCACTCTTATGCTAACCGGTGGTGCTCTACCGGTACACGGGTGACTGCTCGAGGCGCCCAGTACGATTGACCTCCGCGTTGCACGTGTATGCTCGTGTCAACCCGTCATCGTCCGTCGTCCAGGACTCGGTACCGACGAAGTGAGGCAGCCTTCCGACGTTGCTAATAATTGATAGCACTAATCGACTGCTATTAGAGCTATATAAATATGGAAGTTTCTTAACACATGAGAGAGAAGAGCTAATTAGAGCTAGGTCTAATCGGGAGAGGTAACCTCAAACCCAATTAGAAAAAGCTCTAATTCAATTAGAGGGATCTAATTCTACTAGAGAGAGGGAGAGAGATAGAGGCTTGCTAAAAAAAAATATGATCTTTCTCTTACCCTCGAGGTCCTTTTTATAGTTAGAGTGAGGGAAGAAATTTCCAATGGGAGGGAGAAGTCCTAATTGAGTTAGGAGGGGCTTGGCCGCACCCCCTCTCCTAGCCCAACTCGGATTGGACTCCAGGAGTCCAACTCCAACTCCAACTCCAACTCCTCTATCATTTTCCTTTTCTTTTTCATTTTCCCTTAAAATAAAATAGGAAAACTACCCGAAGGTTCCTAGTGCCATAATTGGAGGCCTTGGGGACCACCTGCCAGCCCCACCCATGGGTGCAGCCTAAGGGTAACATTGCCCCTCTTCGGCACCCCTTTCCTGGTATTTGCCCGAAACTCTTCCGAAACCCTATGAACCCAATAGATAAAATCATCGATATTATCTACTGAGTGAAGAAACATATTTATAACATCCCGGGACATCTCATGTCCTTCGTTATTTCTCATATAAATTCTGCCATACACTATGACTCTTTCCTTGTACTAATGGGGTAATTGGACCTCTAGGATTTACATGTCTGGAGACTTTTAGGTTTAGCCAGGTTTTAGACATAGCCGAAATACAAAATTTCAATAAAAGACCTCTCCCAGAGAGAGAGCCGTGCGGCGGAGTGATACGTCATAAACATATCCTTAATTTCTGATGTTCCATGTTGTTTTCTTATTGTTTCCCACATGTTTGCTATACACTTCATGTCATTTTTATCGATTTTCCGGACTAACCTATTGACAAGATGCCACAGAGCCATTTCCCTGTTTTCTGCTGTTTTTAGTTTCAGAAAAGTTGTTCTAGAAATATTCTCGGAATTGGAAAATTCAAAGCCCGGAATTCTTAGAATTTCCGAAGGTTCCACGGAGTCCCAAAGAGACCCGGAGAGGGGCCTCAGGGGGCCCACACCATAGGGCGGCGCCCCTGGCCGCGCCATGGGGTGGTGTGGGGGCCCCCCCGGCCTCCACCGCTTTGCCCTTCCACCTATTTATATCCCCCGAGACGTAAACCCTAAAGATATCCCACTTCGTCCCAAAAGCACCCGAGACCACCGTCATCGTCATCCCGAGATCGGGAAGATTCTGGAGCTCTCCCCGGCACCCTGGTGGGAGGGGAATTCATCACCGGAGGGGTATACACCACAAAATGCCCTCCTCCGAAGTGATGCGTGAGTATTTCATCCCTGGACTATGGGTCCATAGCAGTAGCTAGATGGTTGTTCTCTCCACTTTGTACCTTATGTTTAGATCTCGTGAGCTGTCTCGCATGATCGATATCATCTTTATGTAATGCTACATGTTGTGTTTGCTGGGATCTGATGAATGTTGAATGATATATCTTCTGATTATCAATCTATCATGTTATCTTCATGCATATGTTATTTATGATCTTGCATGCTCTTTGTTGCTTGGTCATGTCTACAACCAGGGAGGGCACTTCTACAATCATATGATCCTGGGTGATCAGATGATCCCCGAAGGTGTCGTCAACATCACATCTTCAATCACTATTAGACTAACCAGTGAAAATTATCTGGTATGGAGGGCACAAGTTGGTCCTCTCCTTCGGAGCCAACTTCTCATGGGATACGTTGATGGGTTGATTCCATGTCCTGCTCCTCACATTGTCTCCAACCATGGTGGCGCCATGATCCAGCAGCCAAACCCGACGTATCATCACTGGATTCAACAAAATCAGACCATCCTCTCAGCATTCGCTTCTTCAATGATGCCTGACGTCGTTGGCATGGTCATGTTTGCAGCTACCGTAAGGGAGGCATGGGAGACACTGAGCGGTTCCTTTGCTTCCACGTCGATTGCTCGCTCCTCGGCTATTCGTCAGTAGATGGTTGAGCTCAGGAAAGAAGCCAAGACTGCCACGACATACTTTTACCAGATGAAGGCTCTCTCGGATCAACTCACGAGCATGGGGCAACCCCTCCGGCCCGAGGAGTTTATCTCCTACATTCTTGCAGGACTTGACGGTGATTACGACGCGTTGCACGGCATTGTGACCGCTCGTTCCACACCTATACCCGTCCAAGACTTGTTTGCACATATTGTCGCAATGGACCAACGCATGTTAGCATGTCGTGCAGCTACTGCAGCTCACCACTATCCTGCGGCTCATGTCACTTCCTTTGGAGGAGGAGCCCTGGTTGCAGCCTATGGCGCTGCTCGTGGTGGCCCAAGGCCTGCTTACCGTCCAGACACACGGATGACTCAGCCTTAGTATGTGCAGCAACAGAATACCAACAACACTACCGTGCCTTGAACAAACACTGGACGAGGAAACCCTATCGTGTGTCAGCTATGTGGTATACCACGTCACACGGCAGCCAAGTGCTACAAGCGATTTAATCGCGGGTTTCTAGGTATTGGCATTTGGCAATGATGGGAGCAATACCGAGCGTCAAGTTACTATGGCGAATTCTGCGGCTCATGGTGGCACTCATGGTGGCCAACAAGTTGTAGACCCGGCGTGGTATGCATACTCTGGGACAACACATCATATCACGCATGAGCTGGAGAAGCTCACGACGCATGAGTCCTACCACGGCACCGAGCAGGTTCACACGGCAAACGGATCAGGTATGCATATTCATAATGTTGGTCAAGCTGTTATTCCTACTCCATTGAATAGACCACTAGCTCTAAATCGTGTTCTACATGTTCCCAATGCTACTCGTAATCTTTTATCCATGAGCAAACTTTCCCATGATAATAACGTCTTTATTGAACTTCACCCTCATGATCTTTTTGTAAAGGATCGGGACACGAGAGCACCCATACTTAGAGGCCGTTGCCGTGGAGGTCTCTACGAGATTAAAACACCCATCATCAAGCAAGCACTCGGTTGTGTCAAGGTGTCACATGATGTGTGGCACAGTCGTCTAGGTCATCCAGCCTTACAAGTCGTTCAACATGTTCTTCGTAGTCTTGAGTTGCCATCTATCATAGAGTCGAATAAAACTAGAGTTTGTGATGCTTGTGAGCAAGGGAAAAGTCACCAACTGCCCTTTTCCTTATCTACTCGTGTAATAAAGTCTCTCCTAGAGATAATTTATTTTGATGTGTGGGGTCCTGCCCAAACATCTGTTAGTGGACATCCTTTTTATGTGAGTTTTGTTGATGGCTATAGTCGTTTCACTTGGCTTTATTTGTTGAAGCACAGAATCTGATGTTTACGACATGTTTCTCTAATTTCAAAAACATGTTGAACGCCTCCTTAATAAAAAGATAGTTCATGTTCAAACAGATTGGGGTGGAGAATATGAGAAACTCCATACTTTCTTTCACAAACTCGGTATTTCACATCATGTATCTTGTCCACACACACACCAACAAAATGGCACTGCTGAACGTAAACATCGTCACATTGTTGAGACGGGTCTCACCTTGCTTGCTCATTCATCTGTTCCTCTATATTACTGGAATGATGCTTTTTCCACAACTTGTTTTCTTATCAATAGGCTCCCTAGTCGCACCACTGAAATGAAAACTCCACTTGAGAGATTACTTCATGAAACTCCAGACTATACCTTTTAAAAGGTTTTTGGGTGCGCTTGTTGGCCCCATCTTCGAGCCTATAACAATCATAAACTTGAGTTTCGCTCTAAGAAGTTTGTTTTTCTAGGGTATAGTGCTTTACACAAAGGGTATAAGTGCCTCCATGTGCCTTCTAATCGAGTCTATATCTCTAGGGATATTATCTTTGATGAAACTGTGTTTCCCTTTGCCAACATGCCCACCTCTCATAATCCTTTACCACCTACAGAAACATCTTTACTTTCAGCTGAACACTTTATGGATTCTGCATATGCACCGTCTTTGCTTGCTAACCATGGTGCAGGTATTGGACGTGGTGCTCGGCTTGAGTTCTTCCAGAAACAAATTCGGAAGACCAAATGGATTGTGTGCATGAATCTGTCTCGGGATTGGTGCCTTCGCATGTTCTTCCGACAACACCTGAGCGAGTGCCCCTGGTTTTCCCTATCGAACATGTGCATGCCGTTGTCCCATCATCACCTGCCGCTCCTGTACGGGTCAGGGAACAAGAATGGGACATGATGTCCCCCTCATGGTCGTCGTTCCCGGATGTGGACACACCTGCTGCGTCCCCAGGTGCATGCTCTCCAACACCACCTGCTAACGCACCGGTGTCGCCAGTGTTGTCCTCCCCGGCATCATCACCACCCGCCATGCGGCAGCCACGCACTCATTGTGTTGCGTCCAAGACAGATTCAAGACTGTCCAGCTCCAAGGTGATTGAAGATCCTGCTGCTCCACCTGCTAAAAGTACTAGACTGCAAAAATGCATTAGTAATCCAAAAATTATCACTGATGGCACTGTTGCTTGGAGCAGTATTCTCGCTGCATATACAGCATCCAAGAGCACAATTGAACCACGTGACTATCATGAGACACTTCGTATCTCTCACTGGCGTACTGCCATGGAAACTGAATTTTCTGCACTTCAGACCAATGGCACCTGGAAACTGGTACCTCCTGTTTCTGGTGTTAACTTGATTGACTCTCGCTGGATCTTTAAAGTCAAATTGCATGCTGATGGTTCTATTCAGAGATATAAAGCTCGTCTCATTGCCAAAGGGTTTAAACAGCGTTATGGTCTTGATTATGATGAGACATTCAACCCTGTTGTTAAGCCCGCAATAGTACGTCTATTGCTTTCTATGGCTCTCTCCAACAAGTGGCATCTTCGACAGCTTGATATTCAGAATGTGTTTCTTAATGGATTTCTTGATGAGCAGGTATATATGAGACAACCTCCTAGCTTTGTTGACTCTGATAAGCCTGATCACTATTTTCAGCTAGTCAAGTCTCTTTATGGTCTGAAGCAGGCACCCCGTGCATGGCATGCTCGACTCAGTTCCGTTCTTGGTTCCTTGGGGTTCTTGCCATCCGTTGCAGACACATCACTGTTTATACTTCACCGTTCGTATATGATCATGTATTTGCTGGTATATGTCGATGATATTATTGTCGTCAGCTCGACTGCTTCTGCCATTCCTAAGTTGATTGCACAGCTCCGGTCTGACTTCTCTGTTAAGGATCTTGGTGTTCTCCATTATTTTTTGGGCATTGAGGTGCATTCTCCCTCCACGGGCAACCTTGTTCTTCGACAACGCAAGTATGCATGCCCTTGAGCTCCTTGCTCGTGCTGGTATGCTTAAGTGTAGTCCCACTACTACTCCCATGTCCTCTTCTGAGCGTCTCTGCAGTACTGATGGTGATATTCTCTCCCCCGAGGAAGCAACTCATTATCGGAGCATTGTTGGTGGACTTCAGTATCTTACAGTGACACGCCCTGACTTGTCCTTTGTTGTTAACAAGGTGTGCCAGTATCTCCATGAGCCTCGTACTTCTCATTGACCAGCAGTTAAACGTATTCTTCGGTATGTGAGATTTACCATTGACGGTGGTCTACAGTTTCGGTCTTCCTCTTCTTCATTGCTCTCAGCCTTCTCTGATGCGGACTGGTCTGGCAACATGGATGGAGGGCGATCAACGGGGGATATGCTATATTTTATGGCAGTAATCTGATCGCCTGGAGTGCTCGTAAGCAGTCTACAGTTTCTCGGTCCAATACTGAGTCTGAATATAAGGCTCTACCTAATGCAACAACAGATCTTGTCTGGGTACAGTCGTTGTTACAAGAACTTGGAGTTGTACAAGCTCAACCTCCGGTGCTATGGTGTGACAATATTGGTGCAACATATCTGTCATCCAATCCAGTCTTTCACGCCAAAACGAAGCATATTGAAGTTGATTTTCACTTTGTTCGTGAGCGTGTTACTCAAAAGCAATTGCAGATTCGATTCATTTTGTCAAAGGACCAAGTTGAAGATATCTTCACTAAACCTCTCCCCTTACCGTTGTATGAGTATTGTAAACGCAATCTCAACCTTCTGCCAGTTGAGATTGAGGGAAGGTGTTAGAATAAAATACCACCGTACGTTTATGTACGGATACAACACGTATTTGTATCAAACTTTGTCCTTATATATTGAATAGAATACTACCCGACGAGCAGGGGCGGAGCTATGTGTTAGCTGTGGGGTCAGCGGACCCCACAGCTTTTGAGAAAAATAGCCTAAAAACACTGTACTGTACAATGTGAAGAGAAAAAAAAAGTCTGTAATGACCCCACAGATTTATCTGCCTGGCTTCGCCCCTGCCGACGAGGCACGTCGGGACGGCACAATATTTTCCATAAACGCTTTCAACCAACACATTTTTATTCCTAACAATATTGTAAAGAGATGGGTCTAGATACACATATGTATATACATGAATGTGGAAAAAGTGTAAAACCTCTCATATTATAGAACATAGGGAGTACTACCAGAAGTTCGTTCGTTACGCCGCCTATTCCATAGTGACCCAAGCGGCCAAGCCCGAATGTCACTCCGCCCAGCTCGACATCACTGCTGACGAAGTAGCCCATACTTAGCAGTTAGAGCCCACTTGATAGTTTCTACCCCTTCCGCCTTCCATTATTCGGCACAACCAAAGCACACTGGCAACTGAAGATAACATCTAGCATTACTCAAGTACTGGTCATAGAACATCTCGCGATACTGTCAGCCACTCGAGTGTGGTTTTCCCACACCTACATGGATATCCCCGATCTATCTGCACCCTTCGTTTCGAATCCGACGGTGTGTGTGCTTTTTTGCAAAAGCAACCCTCCACTTCAACGAAAAGTCATCTTAATCCCTCTATAAAATAAGGCAAACAGCCAACACAGAGATTAACCTAATCATTTTCTCCTCCCACCTCCAGCCGAAACCTCCTCTCCTCCAACCTCCCCGCCTCTATTCTCTTTCCACGGGCTTCCTAGAGGAGGCCAACGCCGGCAGCCACTTCGAGCTCCACCTCGAGGCCCATCCATGGAAGATCTCGCCGGGCAGGGAGGCCATGGCAGGCAACCACCTCGCGCGAGCTCCCCCTCGAGCCCCCGTCGGAAGGCCATGGCACCCTGCTAGCCGCCGGAAGGGAGGCCTCGCAGGTGTCGAGAAGGGCGTCGGGAGGAGGCCCGCCGGCGTTGGAGAGAAGGCACTTCCGGCGACCTCCGTCCACCCCGCCCACAACCTTGGATCTGAGCCTGGTCCATGGATCTTAGATTTATAATTTATTTTTCTTTTTGCTCTCAACTTTGGATCTGGGAAGCCCGGATCTAGATCTGAGCTCTTCTAGTTTTTTTTTTCTGATTTGAATTTGGAACCGTGAAGTCCCGATCTTGGGAAATTTGGTATTTGCATTTTTTTCCCACCGTGGATCTTTTCTAGATCTTGTTCGTGTGGTAAATCTTGTACATATCGAAAGGGCATGTTATTGCATGGCTCCTCAAATATTTCTGCCATAAAAGAAATTTCTCTTGATACATATGGATAAAAAGTATTCATGGCAATACATGAATTTCGTTATAATTCATATATCCAGAAATCTTCTATGATGCAAATATCATGTTAATTCATTAGAGTGCGTTGTCATATCCAATGGGCTCATTCCATCCATTAAAATATATTTTTTGTCTAATGCACTATGAATTAATTTTCTGTTAGGAAGCAATTTCCTTGTAATGCGTTAGGAAATACTATTTTTCTAAGATTTTTTGTTCAATTAGGGTTCGCAATCTGGAGTTTGTTCCTGCTCGATTTCTATTTCCCGAGACTAATTGCATGAGGACCAATTTCCTTTTGTTGCGTGAAAAAATATTTGTGTGAATAAAATTGCATCTAGTGGACGAACGAGCAAATCTTGTGAAGACAAGATTTGCTGTTCATAAAATTGTGTTAATAAAGAGAGTTAATCCACAACTGTCCTGGTAATGTGAGGACTAGACATTAGAAAAGATAGGAAGTGGAGGGTATCTTTTGAGAAAAACTGAGCACGAATCTCCAAGAAATGAGTGGTCCCGATAGATGGGGGACATCCATGTAGGTGTGGGATGGAGTTTTCGCAGCCACTCATCTGAATTTGAGCACCAAAATAGAGAAAACACCAACACTAAATCATAATAAAGGTCTTCTCAGTTACCCACCAAACGCTGCAGATGCAATATCATTTGTTCCGAGAATTATAAATGTACGGATTGCAAGAACTTTGAAAGAAGCCAAGCGCTAACTATAATTCAAGGGGGCAAATGCATCTAACTGGAACAATCTTCAGCCAGAAGCTAACGTCACTCTGAATGGTCACACTCCTAGATATAGAAGTTTCAGCAGATAGCAATACAAGATGTTTGATGAAAAGGAATCGCGTCCTGGACATCATGCATAGTCGGATAGGAGCTGGCCCTCATCATTAATTACAAGAGCTTCTAATTTTGGTTACTAGGAAAAGGGCCGAAAATAGCTAAATGAGCATCCGCCACTCGTCTTGCGCAAATCTCTCGGTGCCTCACCCCGTGTTTTCTCACCATTGTCTATATAAACAAAACACCATCCTTAAAATTCCATTCGTAACATATATTCAATTCACATTCCCTAAACTACTCAAGGAACAACAATGGCCGAGATGAAGGTTGCCGCCACCGCTCTGGTGTTTCTCGTGGTGGTTGTCGCGTTAGTGCCGGTGGCGACCGCGGATCCTTGCACCGCCGAGTGCTACAAAGATTGCGAGAAGGACAAGGTGGACGTCCCTACCTGCACCAACACATGCGACGGCCTGTGCCGCCTCAAAGCGGCCACACGAGCGTACGCTGCCGCGACGCCCGCCGCCAAGGCCGCCATGGCAAAGATCTTCGAGAAGGATGCCAGGGTCGCCGATTTCACCGCCGCCGCTTCCACTCCTGGGTTCCCCGCGATGATAGCCGGTTGCCTCCGCGAGTGCCACACCAACGTCTGCCGCGGTACGGGGAGGAAGGAGTGCACCACGAGGTGCGAAAACGTCTGCCGCAATGAGGCGGAGGAGCTCTCCTCCGCTGCCACCGCGTATGCTAAGTCCCCGGCTGCCAAAAACGCGGCCGTTGTTCAAGCCATCGACAAGCATGTTGGGCCCACTGACAAGGTCGAGGCATTTGCTGCCCCCTGTATCGGCGACTGCAGCAAGTTTTGCGACAAAGACCACGCCTGTGTCGCCATTTGCGACAACGGTTGTCGCGCAAGAGCGGTGAGCGTCGCCTTCTCCTTGGCCACACCCGCTGGCAAGAATGCTATCGAGGAGGCTATCAAAGGCAAACTACCTGGGACTGCGTGATGTCCATCAATTTTCTAAATCATCAGCAGGTAAATGCACGTGCGGGTGCACATCACATGGAAGATATATATATATGTATAGCTCCGCTAATTGCTTTTTGATTCCTCTTTCTTTTGTAGAGTACATTCCTCGATTAATTTCAATCCAATTTTGTAACATTCATCATGCACACGAAATGCATCACACATCTCAATGAGTGAGTCAATCTAGCAATGTAGAGGTGCTTAGAGCACTCTAAAATTACCCCTATACCAAAAACTGAAAATGCCTTTTCCGGTTCGTGTTTTCCCTTGTTCTACACTTCGCGGAGGTGGGGATCGTAGCAGTACACCTAAACACGAACTAGAAATTGGAGATTTCATTGATTCAGAGGGAATACAGACGGACGAACTCACTATTCCTCGCCAAAATTGCAAAATAAAAAGTAGCGGGGGGCTACTCCGGCGGTGCCCGGTGCGAGGCCCGCCCAACGCGGAGGAGGGGCCGCGCGGTTGCCGACCAGGCCGCCGTGGATGAGGCCATTCTCGTCGATGAGAGGCACGACCTCTGTGGACGATGGTGGTGTGGGGAGGTCACATGATCCCACTTGGTACATCATTTAGCTTTGTGTGTTGATCAATCTTGAATCCATTTTTTGCACTTCGACTTGGTCAACCAACTATCTTTTATTTATTTATGATGACGGCGTCTTCAAGGTAAACATAAATGTTCACACAATATCCTTCTTCAATACATACTTGCAATATGATCAATAATAGCATAACAATTCTTCTTCTTGATTATATCAAGTATATTCATTATAAGCAATGATCTTGATAGCATCCAACCTTGAATCCAACACATGGAGTTCAAGTGGTGCAAATGGACAAACCTATAAGAATATCTCAATGCAAACATTAGTCCATAAGAATTATCATTAATTACCAAAATCACACATGCGAGCACTGCACTTTCAGCGTGCACACCATAAGAGGGATTGCACACGTGATTCTTGATGAGAGAAGTTTAGCGATATCCTTGCAACTAAGCCTAGTTGCGACGATATACAATTGTTCAGAACTCTTCTACGACAATATCGATTCCGCTGCCCAGTGAGTCGTGAATCCTGATCAATGCATGTATGGTCATGCATCATTATCTTCATAGTGATCTTGGCGGTTATGTAGAGAAAAATAAATAAATTCTACAACGTACACCAGTAATCACAATTCTTGAGTGAGACCTTGAACGCCCGGCCTCCGTGTTGGACACCATTAGCCGTGGCTCCTCCGGGCTCGTTCACTTGGTAAATCAACTCATCGTTATCATAAATTGTGGCTACTTGGGAGTCCGCATTCCTTGATTCGAATTCCACGAAATATTCAACCTTTGGTGGGAACTTAAACTTGTATTTGTGCTTGTTCTCTCCCGCAATCTTCTTATTCGTTTGAAGTGAGTACTTCAGAAAATACCCATTCAACTTGGTGGATGTGTATTGAACTACTGTGGTCACAAGCAATGCACGCACAACCTTGAGAACCTTATTGAAGCATTCTTCCATGTTGCATGTCATTTTACCGTACCTCCGGCCATCTTCATGAAAAGCTCTTGACCACTTCTTCATAAGTTGAATGTGCCTATTCAGAAACTCTTCCCCCGGCGTTGAGGGATCTGTTAGCGAGCAATCTATTGTACAAGTTTGCGAAACGTCGTTCGGAGAAAGTGAGGCAACAATCCTGAAGATGATCGGTCAACTACTTACTTCCACATGCCCTATAGAAGTTTGATAAAAAAAATGCCTCATTCACCATCTATGGTGCAAAAGATCATGCCCGGAAACGTCAATCTCCACCGCGTTGAGAATTCCTTGATGGTGATTCGAGATGACACAAATTTACCTTTGAGGCCATAATACCTTGGTTCTAAAAAAGATGAAAGAATCATCCCGAGTTAACAATGTTCTCCGCCTCAACTAAAGGAAAAGTCAATGGCACCAAATGGTTATCGGCATCATTTCCTATTGCCACCAATAGAGTGCCCATGTATGGACCGGTAAAAAAGGTGCCATCGATGGAGATGCCCGTCCTACAATGTTTAAAGGCACTCACACATTGCTCGATTGCCCAAAATGCAGGGCCAAATACTCGGACAATATGTCCATTGTAACTCCTTGTGTTTTGCCCATACGGCTCAACCACATGGACCATCCCCGGGTTAGTGGCGGCCATTGTCGGATATATACTGATTAGGGGTATGTCCTGCATTGGCCTAAGAGCTGGATTACCAGGGTGGCCTGTTGGTAATGGATCATGGTCCATTAGGCGGCCCAGTAAGTTGATGCGCAGGAAGTCGGATTCTAGAAGAACCCAGACCACGGCCCAAAGTGGTGCGGCTTGGAGGAGAAGACGGATTCCTTACTTTCCAAGTTAGATATTTTTGTCGCACCCGGACTTCTAGGGGATACTCACCGTACGAACTGGATAGCAGATGCTTGGATTATGGGGCATAACTGCTCCCACGTCCCAGCTTCCTGGTAGGCCTGCGCTTATGCGCGACAACACAAGCCCTGCTATTCCATCGTCGATGTAAACTATCCACTAGAGATCAAAGGCACTTCCGTCGACGTACTTCAAACCATACACACATGGTACGTCAACGGCGTTGAACAACTGATATCACAACAGATCTCTACGACACAAAAGATTGAAATAAGTTGCAAATGGCTCTCATTAGAGCAGAGATAGCAAATACAATCATTCAGAGAGCTCCAGCCCCAACAATACATCATTACAATACAGCGGAAGCATTCAACATGTCTGAGTACAGACAAGAACCAAATAGGCCTAAGAGGCCGGAAACAAACAGACGGAGCCCATCCACGAAGTCTCGGATCCTGCCCGGGTCCGCTATCTACTCGTCAGCAGTCTCGTCATACTCCACGTATTAGCCACCATGTAGATCCTCGGAACGTAGGTCTGCGGAAACCACAGCCCCAAAGGGGTCAGTACATAAACGTACTGGCAAGCAAGACTCACAATTCACCAAAGTGTAACCCGTCAACACCAAGCACAGATGCCTTGGGTTCAACGGAAGAAAAGGGGATATAAAAAATGCTGCAACTGGCTGCGCTAACCAACTACAGAGATTCTACCGCTTCCGGCTAACAGAAAGGAGATAAGATCGAGGATTGTAACCAACTGAAAGATAACTTCAAACAAACCCATCCTGGATCTCGCCCCTTATCCAAAGAAGCAATCCGAGGATAACTCACACAGTTGTAATAAGGTGAAACAAGTTATTGTGTGAATAACCTATTACTAGTCAAGTTATTAATCATTGGGTGAAACATGATTGATCATTATGTTTAAGTTGTCCTGAGTACTTGTTAGCCAGTACTTTCACCAAGTAATCCATAACCGCGGAAAACACGGCTTCTCGAGAAGATTATCCCTACAGGGTTGCACCAATTTGGCCGTACACGCAAGAATAACCCGCCAGATGGGATGCCTCCCACCAAGCGGGGTACTCTACACAACCAACCATTCTTCGCATCAAGCCCAAAGCACCTTGGGCGCACGGCTAATCGAGCCCAGAAGAAAATGGACCCTCATAGCACTCTAAGAACGTGTCCCCCTATATGCCGACTACGAAAGTTCCACCCTGGCCTGGGCTCGCAAAAACATGCATGCGGCAAATGGAAAACACGAACTAAATGAGGCGATTTGGACGAGATGCGAATCAGGTCAAGTTGGTTACAAAACCTCTCATGGGCCCATACTCGCTTCCCACATGCGGGTAGTGCGCTCATCATGGATCAGTAGACAAGACCCTTTTCCTATTAGGGTCGACACTAGCAGGCTTCAAAACCTCTCATGGGCCTCCTGCCGGTGCCTTATCATCAAATTTATTATTAATAGTAACATTAGCATGATTGATTGATTAAACATCGAGCCCCCACAACGTAATAGAAGTAGTAACAGTAAGTAACGGGTAACAGACTCGAGCAAAAACAACCTAAGCATGCTAGTAAGACACTGGCTCAAACAATGGGTTGTAGGAAGGGAGATGAGGCAATATCAGGGTTAAGGGATTCATGTGATAGGTTCGTAACAGAACAACTACTACTAAGGCCAGCAGAAAGAACAACGGAAAGTATCGGTAACCAAGGTTGAAAGGAACACAGTGGTTCATGTGAGTGATAACTTGCCTGCAAAACCCAGTAGCCTGGTACTGAGCTAAATCCTTAGAAGGGATGTCGTAAGGATCGTCGGTCTCAACGTCGTCGTGTATCCGAGAAGAAGCAAACAAACAATGCAGAAAGATAAACAATCAATATCATGGCATAGGTGCACAAACATGGGATGATGCATGTCATGTTAATAGGTGCATCAGAATAAACTACTTGACAAGATAACACAATTTAATTGGACCCATATGCAATTGGATTGCCTATGGAAAAGATCCATTGAAATAAGTGGAAACAATTGATTTACAATTAATTATTATGTGAGAGTTGTTAGCATGATGCATGCATGATGATAACAACAAAATAACAACAAATAACAATGATATATGCAAGTGAAAAAGGATTGGAACAAGTTTTGGAAATCATTGATTAAGTTTGGAGAGTTTGGTTACTTAAAACATGTCACACAAGTAATTGTTGTTTTCAACAAGTTAAAGTGTTCAAAACAAATAACAAAGTTGATATTTGAAAAGGTTATCAAATTTTAGTTGGATTACATGTTTCACATTTTGAAATTGGACTTAGGATTATTTAATTATGAATTAAACAATATTAAACAATTTTTAATTGAATTAAACAAGATTTAAATTGTTTAGGAAATTTTAATTATTCAAAACAGAAAACAAAAATTATATTTGCAAAGGTGAGATGAAATGGTATGGAAAACATATTTTATTTGCCTTATTTGGAATTAGTATGATTTATTTATGAATTATTACAAATTGCAATTGAATTATTCAAATTTGAATTTTAAATGTATTTGGAAGTGTCAAAACAGTGCACAAATGGAATAATTGGAAAGGTTATAAAATTTGGAGCGATAAACATATAAAGTTTGTATTTATTGGAATTATAGATTTGAAGTTATGGATTTTTTGAAGTTAGGGGTTTATTCTGCCAATTTAAAAAGAATTAGAAATTAACAGATTAGTTTTTAATCGTTTGTTACCGTGCAGGAACTATACCCACACACTGCCAGGTAGGGCCCAGGGCCTCTCTGTGCTCACGTGGCGCACGAGGGGCTTACAGGTGGGGTCACGCGCGCGCTGTGGGAAAATGCGAGAAAAAGGGGACGTCCCAGGGATTCGACCCCAGGACCTGGCGCGCGGATGCAAGGAACGGAACCATTGAGGTGATGCGGCTGTTGTGATGGTATACAGGTAGGTTGGAATAAGAGGCAGCCCAGTGCTGCTAACTGAAACTTTTGCCTGCTCGTTAACTGAACCCTGACGAACTGAAAAACCTGCACGCTATTCGGGCACGGAAGCGGAGGTTCGGACAGCGATCACCACGGCTCGATGGCCGGTCGCAGAGCACGACGGGAGGAGGGAAGGGGAGGCCCTAGGGCGAGAGGGACCTCACCTTGGTCTGCTCGACGCAGAAGCAGCAGGGTTGCGCGGACGGTGGCGTTGGTGGCGTTCGGTGCGGTGTCGCCGGCGGAGGGAAGACGTCGACGGCGGCTTCGACTCGGGCCTCCTCCCGCCTCCGCATCTTCAGCAAAGATGAAGGCCAGGCCACGGGGGCTCCATTCCCGTGGCTGGCTTGGCCCGAGGAGGATCATGGTGAGGGGATGGTGGCCGTCTACGGTGGTGAAGCTCACGGTGGTGTGGGTTCAGTTTCAGAAGGTGAAGTTCAGAGCAGAAGGAAAACATCAGGGGAAGGGAAAAGAAGGAGAGATGGCGGCGTTGGAGGGTGGTGCTCTAGGGTTAGGGGCAGAGGGTTTTATGGAGAGAAGAGGGGGGTGGTACGGCAAGCATCGGAGTAGGGTGGGGATCGATCAAACGGAGGGGGAGCGATCGTACTGAAGATGACCTCAGCTCGAGGTGGAAGACAGCGACAGGAGGGGGTACTGGGCCAAGGTGGAACGGGCTGGGCTGGGAAAGAAAGAAAGGAGATGGGCTGCATGCCTCCCACTCCTCTTTTGTTATTTTTTTGTTTGTTTTACTTTTTTTTTGTAGCAAAAGCAAATGGAAACTTTGGATGGTTTTTAAGGTGGTAAATTTTTTGGAAAAATTAGATTAGGTTGGTTAGGTGATTAGAAACCATATTCCAAGATCTGATTTCAAAAAGTTGAGTTTTAAAATGATATTTGTATTTGAATCCAAATAGAAACAATTTTCATTATTAAAAACACAATATTGAAACAACAATTTAAATAGGGTTACCCCTATGAATTAATGTGTTTAAGGATTACAATTTTGAGGTGAATTTCATTGTTTCATTTAGGTACTGATTTGAAATACATTTGATTTGAAATTGGATTGAAATAGAATTAATTGATTGAAATAAAAGCACCATTTTATTAGTTGATCAACATGGAATAAAATGGAACAATTTGGTTGTTTTCACTTGTTATTTTTATTCCAAAAATTGTAACAGAACAAGTATGAAAACATTGTTTGAGTAAGGTTTGAATTTGAGTTGTGAAAACAGTGGAAAACAATGCAACAATTAAGAAACAAATGCAAACAACATGATGACATGATGCAATACATTAAATAAACATGCAACAAACATTCTAAGGGGATGGTTTTCATACTTGGGCTGTTACAAAACGCCCCCCCTTGAAGGAATCGCGCCCCGAGATTCCTACTGAGAAAAGAAAAGGTCCGGAAACTTCTTGGGAAGATCCTCTTGAGCTGTGACACGTGAAACACATCGTGCACCTTGGATAGACGTCAGGGAATTTGGAAACTACCGGAACATTTCAAGTAAAGGGGAGAGATTTTGCACCAAGGGTGTATAGTTGGATAGAATTTGATTCATTTGGAGAATAGATTATCTGGCTAGAATGGTGGAACAGAATTATTGACATCAATGCAACACCAAGAATAACATCAATGTCAGAATCATCAACATGAGAGTAACGAGGAATATGTGGCCTCTCATTAGAATTGGATTGTTCTTACTTATCTTGGAAGTCAACATTTGAGATCCCGAAGAGTGAACGGTGATTTGATTGCTTAGTGGAACCATAAATAGGTTGTATGTTGTGGAAAAGATCTTGACACAAAGGAATGTGATGCTCCGGTATCAATTTAGCTGAAACAGAGTTTACGAGGAAGTTTTGATTAGACGCCGGTAGAAGATCTGAAGTGGAAAACAACAACAAGATTTCAACGGACGAAAAGGATGTTGAGAAGAACAGGATAATGAAGCAACTCCGGGAAAACGAGAACAAAACTCCTGAGGTACTACGGAAAACCCATCCGGGCTTCTAAAGGATCAATATCTACTGCTTAAGGAATAGAGGATCTGCTTCCAGGGCTTACACGCCTCCGTTCTCAATCATGAGTAGGCAACATGATAAATCATGTCACAACCACCTCCATTCCTATGGTCTAGTAGATATAACCATCCTAGAGAAACCAGAATTCGTGAAATCTTAACTTGAAAGTTTAGATGAGAAGGGAAAACAGCGTTACACTTCCTTACCAGAAAAGGGAGGGTGGGTGGGGAAAAGAAGAAAAAGAACAGAATTCCTACTCTCACGTTTCATTTTTCCTATATAGCTACAAAATAGTTTCTAGACTCAACTGCGACCAGTAAAAAGGGATCCTACAGGCAGACAGGCTCTGATACCATTTGTCGCACCCGGACTTCTAGGGGATACTCACCGTACGAACTGGATAGCAGATGCTTGGATTATGGGGCATAACTGCTCCCACGTCCCAGCTTCCTGGTAGGCCTGCGCTTATGCGCGACAACACAAGCCCTGCTATTCCATCGTCGATGTAAACTATCCACTAGAGATCAAAGGCACTTCCGTCGACGTACTTCAAACCATACACACATGGTACGTCAACGGCGTTGAACAACTGATATCACAACAGATCTCTACGACACAAAAGATTGAAATAAGTTGCAAATGGCTCTCATTAGAGCAGAGATAGCAAATACAATCATTCAGAGGGCTCCAGCCCCAACAATACATCATTACAATACAGCGGAAGCATTCAACATGTCTGAGTACAGACAAGAACCAAATAGGCCTAAGAGGCCGGAAACAAACAGACGGAGCCCATCCACGAAGTCTCGGATCCTGCCCGGGTCCGCTATCTACTCGTCAGCAGTCTCGTCATACTCCACGTATTAGCCACCATGTAGATCCTCGGAACGTAGGTCTGCGGAAACCACAGCCCCAAAGGGGTCAGTACATAAACGTACTGGCAAGCAAGACTCACAATTCACCAAAGTGTAACCCGTCAACACCAAGCACAGATGCCTTGGGTTCAACGGAAGAAAAGGGGTTATAAAAGATGCTGCAACTGGCTGCGCTAACCAACTACAGAGATTCTACCGCTTCCGGCTAACAGAAAGGAGATAAGATCGAGGATTGTAACCAACTGAAAGATAACTTCAAACAAACCCATCCTGGATCTCGCCCCTTATCCAAAGAAGCAATCCGAGGATAACTCACACAGTTGTAATAAGGTGAAACAAGTTATTGTGTGAATAACCTATTACTAGTCAAGTTATTAATCATTGGGTGAAACATGATTGATCATTATGTTTAAGTTTTCCTGAGTACTTGTTAGCCAGTACTTTCACCAAGTAATCCATAACCGCGGAAAACACGGCTTCTCGAGAAGATTATCCCTGCAGGGTTGCACCAATTTGGCCGTACACGCAAGAATAACCCGCCAGATGGGATGCCTCCCACCAAGCGGGGTACTCTACACAACCAACCATTCTTCGCATCAAGCCCAAAGCACCTTGGGCGCACGGCTAATCGAGCCCAGAAGAAAATGGACCCTCATAGCACTCTAAGAACGTGTCCCCCTATATGCCGACTACGAAAGTTCCACCCTGGCCTGGGCTCGCAAAAACATGCATGCGGCAAATGGAAAACACGAACTAAATGAGGCGATTTGGACGAGATGCGAATCAGGTCAAGTTGAGGGGGGCGCCCATACTCGCTTCCCACATGCGGGTAGTGCGCTCATCATGGATCAGTAGACAAGACCTTTTTCCTATTAGGGTCGACACTAGCAGGCTTCAAAACCTCTCATGGGCCTCCTGCCGGTGCCTTATCATCAAATTTATTATTAATAGTAACATTAGCATGATTGATTGATTAAACATCGAGCCCCCACAACGTAATAGAAGTAGTAACAGTAAGTAACGGGTAACAGACTCGAGCAAAAACAACCTAAGCATGCTAGTAAGACACTGGCTCAAACAATGGGTTGTAGGAAGGGAGATGAAGCAATATCAGGGTTAAGGGATTCATGTGATAGGTTCGTAACAGAACAACTACTACTAAGGCCAGCAGAAAGAAAAACGGAAAGTATCGGTAACCAAGGTTGAAAGGAACACAGTGGTTCATGTGAGTGATAACTTGCCTGCAAAACCCAGTAGCCTGGTACTGAGCTAAATCCTTAGAAGGGATGTCGTAAGGATCGTCGGTCTCAACGTCGTCGTGTATCCGAGAAGAAGCAAACAAACAATGCAGAAAGATAAACAATCAATATCATGGCATAGGTGCACAAACATGGGATGATGCATGTCATGTTAATAGGTGCATCAGAATAAACTACTTGACAAGATAACACAATTTAATTGGACACATATGCAATTGGATTGCCTATGGAAAAGATCCATTGAAATAAGTGGAAACAATTGATTTACAATTAATTATTATGTGAGAGTTGTTAGCATGATGCATGCATGATGATAACAACAAAATAACAACAAATAACAATGATATATGCAAGTGAAAAAGGATTGGAACAAGTTTTGGAAATCATTGATTAAGTTTGGAGAGTTTGGTTACTTAAAACATGTCACACAAGTAATTGTTGTTTTCAACAAGTTAAAGTGTTCAAAACAAATAACAAAGTTGATATTTGAAAAGGTTATCAAATTTTAGTTGGATTACATGTTTCACATTTTGAAATTGGACTTAGGATTATTTAATTATGAATTAAACAATATTAAACAATTTTTAATTGAATTAAACAAGATTTAAATTGTTTAGGAAATTTTAATTATTCAAAACAGAAAACAAAAATTATATTTGCAAAGGTGAGATGAAATGGTATGGAAAACATATTTTATTTGCCTTATTTGGAATTAGTATGATTTATTTATGAATTATTACAAATTGCAATTGAATTATTCAAATTTGAATTTTAAATGTATTTGGAAGTGTCAAAACAGTGCACAAATGGAATAATTGGAAAGGTTATAAAATTTGGAGCGATAAACATATAAAGTTTGTATTTATTGGAATTATAGATTTGAAGTTATGGATTTTTTGAAGTTAGGGGTTTATTCTGCCAATTTAAAAAGAATTAGAAATTAACAGATTAGTTTTTAATCGTTTGTTACCGTGCAGGAACTATACCCACACGCTGCCAGGTAGGGCCCAGGGCCTCTCTGTGCTCACGTGGCGCACGAGGGGCTTACAGGTGGGGTCACGCGCGCGCTGTGGGAAAATGCGAGAAAAAGGGGACGTCCCAGGGATTCGACCCCAGGACCTGGCGCGCGGATGCAAGGAACGGAACCATTGAGGTGATGCGGCTGTTGTGATGGTATACAGGTAGGTTGGAATAAGAGGCAGCCCAGTGCTGCTAACTGAAACTTTTGCCTGCTCGTTAACTGAACCCTGACGAACTGAAAAACCTGCACGCTATTCGGGCACAGAAGCGGAGGTTCGGACAGCGATCACCACGGCTCGATGGCCGGTCGCAGAGCACGACGGGAGGAGGGAAGGGGAGGCCCTAGGGCGAGAGGGACCTCACCTTGGTCTGCTCGACGCAGAAGCAGCAGGGTTGCGCGGACGGTGGCGTTGGTGGCGTTCGGTGCGGTGTCGCCGGCGGAGGGAAGACGTCGACGGCGGCTTCGACTCGGGCCTCCTCCCGCCTCCGCATCTTCAGCAAAGATGAAGGCCAGGCCACGGGGGCTCCATTCCCGTGGCTGGCTTGGCCCGAGGAGGATCATGGTGAGGGGATGGTGGCCGTCTACGGTGGTGAAGCTCACGGTGGTGTGGGTTCAGTTTCAGAAGGTGAAGTTCAGAGCAGAAGGAAAACATCGGGGGAAGGGAAAAGAAGGAGAGATGGCGGCGTTGGAGGGTGGTGCTCTAGGGTTAGGGGCAGAGGGTTTTATGGAGAGAAGAGGGGGGTGGTACGGCAAGCATCGGAGTAGGGTGGGGATCGATCAAACGGAGGGGGAGCGATCGTACTGAAGATGACCTCAGCTCGAGGTGGAAGACAGCGACAGGAGGGGGTACTGGGCCAAGGTGGAACGGGCTGGGCTGGGAAAGAAAGAAAGGAGATGGGCTGCATGCCTCCCACTCCTCTTTTGTTATTTTTTTGTTTGTTTTACTTTTTTTTTTGTAGCAAAAGCAAATGGAAACTTTGGATGGTTTTTAAGGTGGTAAAATTTTTGGAAAAATTAGATTAGGTTGGTTAGGTGATTAGAAACCATATTCCAAGATCTGATTTCAAAAAGTTGAGTTTTAAAATGATATTTGTATTTGAATCCAAATAGAAACAATTTTCATTATTAAAAACACAATATTGAAACAACAATTTAAATAGGGTTACCCCTATGAATTAATGTGTTTAAGGATTACAATTTTGAGGTGAATTTCATTGTTTCATTTAGGTACTGATTTGAAATACATTTGATTTGAAATTGGATTGAAATAGAATTAATTGATTGAAATAAAAGCACCATTTTATTAGTTGATCAACATGGAATAAAATGGAACAATTTGGTTGTTTTCACTTGTTATTTTTATTCCAAAAATTGTAACAGAACAAGTATGAAAACATTGTTTGAGTAAGGTTTGAATTTGAGTTGTGAAAACAGTGGAAAACAATGCAACAATTAAGAAACAAATGCAAACAACATGATGACATGATGCAATACATTAAATAAACATGCAACAAACATTCTAAGGGGATGGTTTTCATACTTGGGCTGTTACAATTTTCCGTAGTCTTCTAGGTTTCCTTTCTGTAAGCCCTAATCTGGCTATCTATATAAAGCCATACGGGAGAAACGAACAGACAAAAATTAGCTAGAAGTCAACTCGCCGAGAAGTTGATCCTCGCCGAGTTAACGAAACCATAATCACATTGTACTTTGTATACTTCAGGCTTCAGCCCTGATTTAGTGAGATTGCAGGAGTAGGAACGCCGCCTAGTTGCATCGTACAGAACCTGAGTAAAGTTGGTGTTCTCGTTTGTCATACTACCACGTCCCCCCACGATTCTACCAGTAGGCTCATGGCACTCCCGTCTATGAACTCTACTACGATGTTTCGACAGTTGGCGCCCACCGTGGGGCCAGCGGCGTCAGGAGTTATGTTTCGATCGGGAATATTCAGCGTAATCGGCAGTACAATAACTGTCGGAAGCCTGAAATTCGACGGCGATGTCGGGCGCTTCCTCGACAACGGATAATACATGCCAGCACAGAATCACCTGGTAAGTGCCTGCGGTTTACCGATTGGATCTACAAATATTTTTATCGGATTAACAACAGAGGCAATGGGATTCTGTTGTGGAAACAAATTTATTCCACCCGCCCTATACCTAATTGAGGAAAACTATGATACTGGATTCTGCTCGAATCGCCAAAACAACGTTGAATTTGCCGCCTCTCCGGAGATGCCTGCGATCAGATCTGACGTTATTGGCATGGTGCAGTCTGAGGTCGCGGACAACACAGCAGAAACTAATCCCGTGGAAGAAGCAGAAAAGCATCATCCCACAGAACAAGTGGAAGATCCGACACCCGTCAGTGAAACAACGAACTCGGAAGCCGACTCTATACTAGCTGCCATAGAAGCAAGATTGGAGTCAGAACCCGGATCAGAAGACATAGATTTCGAAGATGAAGATGAAGACGCTTTCGAGAAAAGGTTAAATCTATGCAGGGAAGCTTTCATGAAGTCCTTATGGCAAAACCGACTGAGAAACGAGATGCCGAAGACGATGAACACCCCAAAACACCTCTGCCAGATGAGGAAAGAGAGGATGGTGGAACTCGCCCAACTTACCCCGATGTCAAAGAATTGACAAAGGAAGAACCTGGCAAGAAACCTCCTTCTTCCAAAATGAAAAAGAAGACTACCAAGAAACTCCAATATAAACTCCAGCAGAAAAGTTGGCAGATATTGCCAACCAAAACTTGGAAGTAGGAGGAGGTTGCAGAGTCAAACCTGCGGAGAAGAAAAAGAGAGAAATATCCGTTCCACAAATGTCGGAACAATATGAAATTGATCTAATTCAAACCCGAGTGGGACGAGACGAACCCCCGGAAGTGCTAGAAGCCAGGAGACAAGCTATACAGCGGCAGCAGCAACATCTATTCCGTACTCGGGAAAACCTCATGAAAACCCGGGCATACATTAAGTTGCAGCAGGAAGAGATAGAGGAATACGAAAGAAGGAATAGATCTGGCATAAAACGTACGCAGTTACCCGGAATTGCAAAACCGGACGAACTGCCAGCAAGAAAAAGGTTTGAAAACCCTTCTTGGCAAAGGCAGGTTAACGGCACCACTGCCAAGCGCGAACGCATATACAAAACCGCAGCTGAAAACGCGGAGGCCGCGTTTGCCATCCTTAACGACGATTTGTACTCCAATGACAAAAAACTTCAGGGCGTGTATGCTTTCCTAGGAAAGGCATTACAGCAGCAACAACGAGGACATGCAAGATCAGGGAAGTTGCATGACGACTCGACGCTATGCAAAACCGCAACATGCACCGCTAGAGCACCTGAACCTGGTGAACCTGGAGATTCAGGCGATTCTAAGGAAAAGAAGTGAGATCCTAAGAAGGACAAAAAAATCCCTGATAATAAGGATGCAGCGTCCAGAACAGGATCCCATCTGCCGAAAGGCGGAAATCATCCCCGTGACCACAAGGAACGGGAGGAATAAAACCAAAAAGATGGAAAAGCAATGCCGCCTCCGAGACGCCCAGCTTATAATGCCGGAAGATATGAAAACCCTCACATGCGTGAGAGATCTCGTACTCCTCCTATGAACAAAGAAAGGCCAAGGAGTAGAACTCCACCTTGTTCCAAAGGAAGAAGCAGCGATAATCCCGGAAGAGCGCACTCGCGCAACAATGGGCCAGAAAGGAGCAGATCCCGTTCCGTCTATTCAGCGGGCAGATATTTCGCTCATGTCGATAAGGCGGAAAGAGACGGTCTATACTTTGGACCTAAGTGCTTCACTGACAGGATCCGAAGAATCAGTCTATATTCTGGCTTCGCCAAAGTTGATCCAACTTAGCAAAAGTATACCGGAACCACTAACCCGGATACATGGCTTTTATATTACTATATTGCCGTCCAGATTAACAAAGGGACATATTTGGAGGCCGTGAAGTTTCTTCCCCTGATGTTATTGGACGGAGCCAGAGATTGGATCAATGGGTTACCGTCAAGGACAGTGGACAGCTGGGAAGACATGGCGAAAGTATTCGCTCAGCACTTTTGGGGCACGTACAAATGTCCTAAGAGTATAAACCAGCTGAACCGTTGCGTCCAATATGAGGATGAGTCATACGTCTACTTTATCTCAAGATGGACAGCAAAGAAGAATAGTTGCTCTGGAGTAAGTGATGTACAGGCAATGCATGCTTTCATCAACGGCCTAAAACCCGGCCTTGTACCGTTCATGGTTGGTTTGAAGGAGCACAAAGATCTCGGATCTATGCTTACCATTGCCAATGAGCACGCAGCGGCTGAAGATGATATCAGAGCGAGAGGTGTAAATATTGATGATTTGGCTTAGGCCAAAAAGACACCTCGTTCTGAAAAGAAGGCTACTCTAGAAGCATAGCCAAAACCCAAAAAAATAAACTTATCCTTTGGGAAGGATAATGGCAGCAAATGGAAAGGAAGAAGCATAGAGCCAATCTCCTATTCTAAAGAAAAGTGGAAAAAATAAAGTCGGAAAACTGTGTCCACCATTCGCAATTTGGGAAGCCTACCCATACCACCGCGCAGTGCCGCCTCAACAAACACATGAAAGGTATTGCAGGATCCGGGAACAAAGGAAAGAATTCCAAGAGGAAGTTCAACGAGCAAAAGCTAGAAGCTAAGAAAGAAGAAAGTGAATCGGACACTGATGATAAAATCCAGGAACAGAAGTGGAAAGGCGGGCCAAAATTCCAGAGAGTTGAAGGAGAATGTAACCTAACTTTCCTGCCAACTCCCTCAGCGAAACAGGCGAAAAGAACACTTCAAGAAATCAACACGGTTGTTCCTCCAATACCAAAGTACTTGAAGTATTCAAATACGCCAATTACCTGGGATCAATCAGATCATCCCGGAAACATCCCATTACCCGGCACGCATGCTTTGGTCATAAGACCTATTGTTCAAAACACTAGGCTCAAAAGAGTGCTGATGGATGGAGGATCCAGTATCAATATCATGTACTTTAAGTACATTGAAGCAGCTGCACATCTCCGAGACCCAGCTCAAGCACAGTAACATACGTTTTCATGGTATTGTTCCTGGAAGACAAGCACAATCCCTAGGAGAAATTTCCCTAGACATAACATTTGGAAAAGGAGAACACTTCCGCCAGAAAAAGATCTCATTTGAGGTGGTGCCGCTCGAGAGTGTTTACCACAATACTCGGACGTCCGGCTTTCGCCAAATTCATGGCAAGATCATGTTATATCTATAACAAGCTGAAGATGCCAGGGCCAAAAGGAGGAGTAATCACTATATCTGGAGACTTCAAATTGGTGAACGAGCTGGAGAAAGGGAATGCCCTTTGGCCGAATAGGTGATTCGGAAGGAAGAATTGAAGGAGCTAGCTAAAGAAGTTGAGAAAATGACACATAACCACCACATTTGAGGCTGAGATGTCAGAAAACCACCGGTTTTGAGGGAATTGACGAGGAGCACCGTTTTTTGAGGTATAGCTGTGACGCGGAGCCACCTTTTTTGCTGATCGCTTGGTTTAGCTCGTTTAACAGGAATTCTGACCATCCTGGCCCACTGTCAGGCCCTACGTGGCAATGGAAGCCGACCGAGCCGTTCACGGCCGTTAGGATTGAACCGAAGGGGGCGTTTAACTGTCAGTCTCTCTTCCACTGCCTCGCTACCATTTCTCTCTCTCTCTCTCACGCGACTGTGCTGCCGCCTCCGCCCGCCGTCGCCGTCGCCGCCGCCGGAGTTCTTCCCTTGCGAAGATGGTTTCTTGGGGAGATGGCGAGACGGATTCGGAATCTCGTCTCAGCAGCGATGACACCGATGTGAGTCCCCTTGCTAGGTTTACCGCAACGATATGCATCTTGGATTTGTTCGATTTAGGAATTAGCCATTTTATTTAGGATGTAAGCAGTTGACCTGCAAGTGATCTCATATAGGGACTGTACCCTTTGATTTTGTAGAGTTTGAACACGATGTATGACTCGGATTACTGCGGCTTAGTCGATGGGGAACAGGTTGTTGTCTGCAAGCATAACTGTTTAGCAGCAAAATTCGTTTGCTTTGAAGGACACAACACAGGCAGGAGGTTCCTTGCATGTGCAGGCCAGGTTAGTGGTTAAAGATTTCACATTTTGTCTAGTTTCAGTATTCTTATTTTGTATAAGATGGATACAGTGTTTACAATTTAGAGAATTTGTGCACTGTAATTTGATGTGTGTAGGATGGAGGTGAAACCTGTGACTTTATGCATTGGGTAGATGCAGAGTGGCCCTCATCACTGCAGAAAGCAGTGTGCAAGCTGTGGGACAACTATGCAGAACAGAAACAAGGGAGAGTTAATGATGCTCTCGATAATATGGAGCAAAAGTTTGCTTTACAGGATGAGATATCCAAGATGCACCGTGATTTTAAGATTTTGCAAGATGAAGTTGATAAAGTTGTGGAGGAGAAGCAACTCACTCTAGCTTTGAAGGCAAAAGCAGAACAAGCTTTAATGGTTGCTAGGGCTGAACTGGAGGAGAAGAAAAGAACAGATGCTTCAACTAGCAACATGCACAAAGTTCTAAGAATCCAGGCAGAGAAGGATAGAGACAAACTAAAAGAGGAAAAGAAGAAGCTAGAGTATATGATTGCTGATCTTCTTAAGCGGAAAGAAGGTACCAGGGCCAAGATTAGGAAGATCAAGGCGATTTGTGATGAGTAGAGATGTAATCTGGTTATTAATGTAGCACATTATGAGCTCTGAATTATGAGTATTTGCTTTGAATTATTTATTATGAGTTGTAAGACTGGTTATTTAATTATGAGTTGTAAGAATTGGTAATTGTGTTTGATTGATGGATTATAATAATGAGTTGTAAGATTGTTATTTATCTGTTTGATTGATGGATTTGATTTATGAGCTGTAAGATTGTTAATTTATGTGTTTGATTGATGTGTTTTAATTATTTTGAGCTATATAAATATACTTTAGGGTCATGAAAGGTTGTCGACAATCCTCGACGACATCCGAGAGTTGTCGAGGACTGTCGACACCACTTTGAAGATACTGTAGGCTCTTCGAGGGTTGTCGACAATCCTCGACGACAACAGAGAGTTGTCGAGGAGTATCGACAACCCTCAATGACAGATAATGCACATTGAAAGTAAAATAATTCACTGCTAGGTTCACAGATGAAACACAATAATTCACTGCTAGGTTCACACTGAAAATGCACATAAATAATTCAAGTTTACAGATGAAACACAATAATTCACTGCTAGGTTCTTACACCAAACACCAAATGGATCATCCAGTAATAGGTTCACAGATGAAACAACAAAATGGATCATCCTAAGCTCCTCTCATCCAGTAGTAGGTTTAACACAAAATACAACCAGATTTGCCTCTCATATTTTAGAGGTCATCACACCTTGCATTCCTAGCTAGGGGGTCAGAATTAGCATCTCTCCCAGGACCTGCATTTGCCCCAGCTGTTAGGTATGACATAATCCCTGTTGCTGCTTGCTCAACAGTGGCCTGCCTGGGTGCTGTGAAAGCTTGCCTTGCTGCAGCATCTGGAGAAGTCCTAGGTGCTTGCCTTGGTGCAGTAGAAGAACCAGCAGATGGAGAAGTCCTAGGTGCTTGCCTTGGTGCAGTAGAAGAACCAGCAGAACTTGTAGCTGCTGGAGGAGTCCCTGAACATATAGTAGAACTTGAAGATGCTTCTGTACCTGCAGCTGGCATTGACCTATTAGCCTGCACCACAAGAAATTTGACAAGTAAGTTACAGCAGAAAACAAGTTATACATGAATTCACATGTAATAAATTTTATTCTACCATGTGGTTATTTTTTCTAATGGCTAGGTCAGGCCTCAAAGGAACTAAACATGTGAGATATGTGTGGCCTTGCAGTTTGCAGTTGCCACATGTGATGGTTGCCATCCTAGATGTATCCTTAGGCTTAGGTACTTCAAATTTGCCTTTCCTTCTTTTTTCTTGCCTTCTCCCCTTCTGGTGATCCTTGAAACCTGGTGGCATGATGTCTTCAGTATTTGTCTTGGTCCACCCATGCTGCTCTGGCATTGGATAGAACACATGTTTGTAGCTGCTAAGATACATAGGTTTTTTGAAGAAATTTGAGACAAAATCCTCTGGATGTAACTTTGCTTTGTAAATGGCAGCCACAGCATGGTTGCAAGGCATGCCTGACATGTCCCATTTTCTACAGGTACAAGATGCAGCATCCAAGTTAACCTCCTCTGTGTGATTGCCACTTTTCACCTGCCATAGTCCAACATCAG
Organism: Alopecurus myosuroides; assembly: GCA_028641055.1. Lineage (NCBI taxonomy): Eukaryota > Viridiplantae > Streptophyta > Magnoliopsida > Poales > Poaceae > Alopecurus > Alopecurus myosuroides. Next base: position 312,786,225 of record CM054062.1, on the reverse strand, counting down.
ATCTTTTGGGGACACAATTTCTTGAGTATTTTTTCATCAGCTCAAGCTTCTCTGCATAGTGGGGAGTGATTTCCCATTTTGCAGAGCCAACTCCTTCTCTTTTCCCATCAAATCTCACCATCTGCTTGTCATATATTCCTACTAACATGGTGACAATAGGCTTGCTTCTAACATCTAGTATATACCTATTGAACACTTCACTTAAATTGTTCACTACCAGGTCTGTTTTGCAATTTGTGTCCATGGCCCACCTTGCCCAAGTGTGCACAGGAATCTTGGAGAGCCAAGTCCATGCTAGCTCACATTGCTTCTTCATCTCTTCCATTGCAAGATCAAATCCATGTCTAGTGTAAGAGTAAGCTGCATTGTCCATACACTTCTTCAGATCTTCTCCTCTAAAATCAGCTGTTTGGAAATTTGCATATATGTGCCTAAGGCAGAATCTTTGAGGGCAATTTGGAAATACAGTGCTCACAGCTTTTATCAGTCCCTTCTGTCTATCTGACATTATTGTGTAGTTGCCAAACTTGCCAGCTTCACCACCAAGAGCCTCTTTCAGTTGTTCAAGAAACCAAACCCAATTTTCTGTATCTTCTTTAGCAACAACAGCCCAGGAAATAGGATACATATTATTGTTGCCATCTCTACCTGTAGCAGCTAATATTTGAGCTCCAGTTGTCAATTTTATGAAACAGCCATCTAATCCAATAAAAGGCCCGCAGCCTTCCAGAAATCCAAGTTTTGCAGCATTCACACAGAAAAAAAGTCCATGGAATCTTGGCTTATCACTAATGACAACAGCTTGACCCTGCTTCATTTGTTCCAATTGTTCCTCTGTTGGACCAGTGGCAGTAGTGACAATACACCTAGAGCCAGGGTTCTTGTCTAACACAGTTTGAAGATAATCCCTTATTCTGTGGTACTGAATTTTGTGGCCACCCAACACCATTTCTCTTGCTTTGTTCTTTGCCCTGTAGGCCATCCTCTTATGCACCTCTACCCCATAGTCCTTCTTTGCTTTGTCCATTAAACTTGTGATGCAGGTGTTGGGGTCAGACCTAAACTTCTCCACATAAACAGTGCTAAGCCAGCTGGAATTAACTCTGGAGCTTAAAGGTTCAGTGGGACATGAGTGGTCCACATGATTTTTTTTTATGCAGAATGTATTTTCATTCTTGATCTGAGAGGCTGACATGTAAAATTTGCAATCATACCTCTCCTTCTCCTTGCACCACACAATTATCCTGTCTTTGCAATTCCTGTGATAATGGAAATTTCTTGTCTGAACAATGTGGAGCCTAGCAAGTGCCTGCCTGAACTGATAAACATCTTTGAAACAAAGAAACTGCATGAACTGCTGCTCTGCATTTTCCCTACTTTCATCATACCACACCCTTTCTTTAGCTTTCTTTGCCCTGCTTTTTCTTCCCTTAGGCAATATAAAGGAAATTGGCTCAAAGCCATCATCATCTTCTTCTTTAATAAAACCTTCTTCATGTTCATCATCAGAAGGAGCCCAATCAGGTATATTTGGAATTTCAACTTGAGAGTGTGATCTCAATGTTGGTCCCTGCTTCTTTATGTTTTTCTTAATTGGCTCTTCTTCTAAAATGGGCTCAGAATCTTCAGACTGCTTGTCATATATATCCTCCACATCTGTATCACCCTCACAATGTAGTAGTGGGTCATTTCTCTTTCTTTTCATTTCTGCAAGTGTCCTCCTTAGCTCCTCTTCATCCTTCTTCCTCATCTCCTCTGCATGAACTTTGTCGTACTGGCCTTCATCCCACCAACTGTAACTGTCATCAGATTTCTCTCCCTCCTCTTCTTCTGACATAGCATTGTCACCAATTTGTGTTTGTATCTTTTCACAATACACACTTGTCTGTGTTTGATAATGCTCTGGAATATGTTCACCTTCCTCTGCATCCAAATCAATGTGAATTGGCTGTGATTTACCTGCATTTCTATTCTTCACTGGGGACAAAACAATTGCGTGTTTACGTTTGTCCCGCATTACAGTCAGTACCAATTTCTTGCTGCTTTCATATTTCTTAATCATCTCTTCTACCTTCCTGCTGCTGTCAACTGCATCTAGCCCTGCCAGTCCCTCTCCTTGATCTTTCACATAGTACATAGTGTCACAAATTCCATATCCCTCTGCCTCCATTATTGAAAGCAGATTCAGATACCTAATTTCACTACGAGCCATCGATTTTTGCACAAATTTGACACCATCAAACTGAATATACAGCTCCCAAATCTCAGAATTTATCCTATATTGCAAATAAATGCACAAATAAAATTACATTGCAATCAAGAATGGCCAGTTCATAGATCCTAATTTCCTAAATTGCAAGAAACAGAAACAAAAGCCCAGGATACTTACTCGTCGTCCGACACGTAGTGGCTGAGAGGGTCCTCGCTGATCCCAGGAAGAACGAAAGATCCATGGAGAGGAGAAGGAGGGACCAGCGCCAGAGGTGTCAGCTCGTCGCCGTGGCCATGGGAGAGGCAATCGTCGTGCTGGCTTCCAGCGCCTAGCTCGCCTTCTCCGCCGCCACCGCCTAGCTCGCCGTCTCCGCCGCCACCGCCAAGCTCGCCGTCTCCGCCACCACCACCGCGAAACTCGCCGTCGCCGCCGCCTCCTGTCGCCATTTCCCCCAGTTGTGTTCGGACACAGCAGACTGCAGTTGCCCTAACGCCCCCTTCGGTTCAATCCTAACGGCCGTGAACGGCTCGGTCGGCTTCCATTTCCACGTAGGGCCTGACAGTGGGCCAGGATGGTCAGAATTCCTGTTAAACGAGCTAAACCAAGCGATCAGCGAAAAAGGTGGCTCCGCGTCACAGCTATACCTCAAAAAACGGTGCTCCTCGTCAATTCCCTCAAAACCGGTGGTTTTCTGACATCTCAGCCTCAAATGTGGTGGTTATGTGTCATTTTCTCAAAGAAGTTTCACCGACGGAAATGCCGGCAGGAAAAAAAAGTTTCGGAGAACACAAGACAGGTTATCCTAGATCCCAAAGATCTGACAAATTTTATCATAGTGGGGACTGGGATGACTGACAAATAGGAAAGCGCGCTCATCAAGTTCCTTCGTGACAACTGGGACATTTTTGCCTGGTTTCCTGCTGATATGCCAGGTGTACCCAGGGAACTTGCTGAGCACCAACTCAAAGTAATCACAGGATCAAAACCCGTCAAACAAGGTATCCTTCATTTCGATGGAAGAAGACGGAAGGCTATTGACAAGGAAATTATCCGGCTTTTAGCAGCTGTTTTTATCCGGGAAGTCATACATACTGATTGGTCTGCGAACCCAGTATTAGTCCCGAAGAAAGACAGTATTGTTCTTAGAGTGTGTATAGATTACACCGGTTTGAACAAATTGTGTCCAAACGATAGGTTCGCGTTACCGCGAATCGATCAAATAATAAATGTCACTCCTGGCTCTGAGCTTTTATGCTTTTTGGATGCTTATTCCGGTTGTCATCAAATATGTATGAAGGAGAGAGACCACATAAAAACTTCCTTCATAACCCCGTATGGAACATACTATTACATAACCATGCCTTTTGGCTTGAAGAACGCCGGTGCAACTTATCAGCGTTGCATGCAAAGATGTTTGCATAGTCAAATCGGCAAAAACGTCCATGTTTACGTGGATGACATTGTCGTAGTTTCCAAGGAAAAGGATACACTCCTTGAAGATCTACGAGAAACCTTCGAAAATTTGCGCACTTATAAAATGAAGTTGAATCCATTAAAGTGCGTATTCGGGGTTCCCTCGGGAAAGCTTCTGGTTTTTATCGTTTATCACAGAGGAATAGAAGTAAACCCAGAAAAGATCAAGGCAATCTTGAACATAACAAGGCCCACATGCCTAAAAGATGTCCAAAGACTGACGGGTTCTGCAGGCGCTGTTAGAAGATATATAAGCCGGCTAGGTGACAAAGCTCTGCCATTATACAAATTGTTGAAGAAATCCGAAAATTTTGAATGGATTGAAGAGGCGGACAAAGCATTAACTCAGCTAAAAGAAACCTTGATGAAAGCTCTGATTTTGGCATCCCCAAAAGATGAAGAACCTATGTTACTGTATCTAACAGCAACAAACAAGATTATTAGTGCAGTGATAATCGTGGAAAGACGGAAATATGAATAAAGTATACCAGATCAACATCCAGTGTATTATGTCAGCGAGGTATTCTCCGAGTCAAAACAAAGGTATCCACATTATCAAAAACTGGCATATGGCGTGTTTTTTTGCATCTCGAAAACTCCGTCATTATTTCCAAGCACATTCCATAACAGTGGTAAGAAAAGCACCACTAGGGGATATCATCAACAATGCGGACGCAACAGGCCGAGTCGCCAAATAGGGCATTGAGCTAGCTGCGTTCGACATTAAGTACCAACCCCGGACGGCAATCAAATCCCAGGTGTTGGCAGATTTTTTTGCTGATTGGACATGAGAAATGGAAAACACACCAATGCCGGAGTTGGAATATTGGATCATGCATTTTGACGGATCAAAAATGAAAGAAGGTGCTGGAGCAGGTGTAGTGCTTAAATCTCCAAAAGACGACATAATGGAATATGTATTACAAATACACTTCAACGCCAGCAACAATGTGGCAAAATATGAAGCTTTGCTTCATGGCTTGCATATTGCAAAAGAGATAGGCGTTAAGCGTATGCTTTGTTATAGTGACTCAGATTTGGTGCAGCATCAGCTAAACCAAACATGGGATGCCAAAAGCCCCATTATGCTTCCTAGGATTTGAAGTACTTCACATCAAAAGGGAAGAAAATTGGAATGCGGATGCTTTAGCCCGCATAGGCTCGGAAAGAGTGAAAACCCTACCACCTGGTGTGTTTGTCCAACACTTGCATGAACCATCAATCAAAGGAGGAGATGTCGATTATCCTCTCGTTTCCGAGTCAATTGAAGTTCTACTTGTTAACCTGGATTGGACAATTCCATACTTACACTTCTTAGTTGATCAGAAGTTCTCGGATGGAGCAGACAAAGTCTTGCAAAGGCAGATACAACGCAGATGCAAAGGATACATGGTAATCAATGGTTGCCTGTATAAACGCAGTACTATCGGAATTTTTTAGCGATGTATTTCGCCAGAAGAAGGACGGGAAATTCTGCAGGAGATTGCGGACATAATGCTCAATCAAAAAGCATAGTTAAAAAGGCATTCCGTGCAGGGGTTTTCTGGCTTACAGCCAAGGCAGACGCAGAGCACATAGTGAATACATGTGCCGGATGTCAGTACTACGCCAAGCAGACGAATATGCCAGCTCAAGCACTCAAAACTATCCCCATAACATGGTCATTCGCGCTCTGGGAGCTAGATATGATGGGACCATTCAAAACTGCAAGAGGCGGACTTACACATCTACTTGTTGCGGTAGATAAGTACACCAAGTGGGTGGAGGCGAAACCCATCAAAAAAACTTGACGGTGTGACTACCAGAAATTTTATCATTGATATAGTCATGAGATATGTCGTTCCACACAGCATAATCACGGATAACGGGACAAATTTCTCTATTAGAGAGTTGGCAAAATATTGCTGACAAACGGGAATTCACCTAGATCTTGCATCTGTGGCACACCCACAATCCAATGGACACGATGAGCGGATGAATAGTTCAATCCTACAGGAAATACGCCCAAGACTCAAATCTCCTCTTCATAGAGCAGCTGGAGCATGGGTAGAAGAATTACCTTCTGTGCTTTGGAGTATTCGAACAAGCCAAATAGATCAACTCGGCAAACGCCGTTTTTCTTGGTTTATGGCGCAGAAGCAGTGCTTCCCACGGACATGCTCCACGATAGCCCAAGAGTGCTAGCATACGATGACTCGGATGCCGAAAACGCACGACAGGATATCGTCGATCTCTTAGAAGAAGAACGGGAACTTGTGCTACAAAGATCCGCCATTTATCAGCAAGGGTTGCGACGTTATCATAGTCGTAAAATCAAACACCGTTCTTTCAAAGAAGGTGATTTGGTGCTAAGATTGGTACAGGAAAGGAAGCACAAATTAGCCCCAGTATGGTAGGGACCATTTGTCATCAGCAAGGCTATGAAAAATGGATCATATTACCTTCTAGATATTCGAGATATAGAAGATGATCCTAAAAATCCGAATCGCAAGAGAAAGAGAAAGATAGATGTAGAACTGGGATAGACAAATAGACCCTGGAGCATCTAGCAGTTACGTCCCTTTTACACTTAGTTCAAATTCTATGTAAACATCTTTGAGATCATTTTGTCTGTCTTGTCATTATTGTTCAAAGCATAAGGCTGCCTTATCTATTTCCCAATGATCTTTCAAATTGCTTCAATGTTAACCCGAATTTTGCCTGTGTGCTCGGAGTTATAAAACTTAATGCTTTTCTAGCCTAAGGAGGCTTAAGGAAACTCAGATTGTGCCTGTGTGCCTGATTTTTATACTTTTTCAAAATTCCTTACTTTTTTCTAAGTATTACCTGATTGTTTGTGTGTTGGTTCACTGGAATTAGTAAGTAAAAATGCCTAAGTACAATGTATGATTCCGAGTTTCGACTGATAGGTTTGAACCCAGTCACTTGGCATGAAGATTAAGTACTATTGAGCCATTTCAACACTAAGGACAGTTAAAACATATAAACCAGTGAACTTAGAAGGAAAAGGAATTAAAACCCGGAAAAACTTGCAAAGACTTAAGCTTTACTTCAAAAGGGATGAATACTTGTTTATACAAAAGATAGATAGCGTTACAATTGATGCTACATTTGTGAGAACAGTAATGCTTCTTTTTTTTCTCTGACAGCTACTCAGGAATTAAGCGGCCTCCTCAGACTCCGAGTCCTCCTCTTCGCTGTCGCTGGGGTTCTTCGGAGTTGCCGGAATCTCTTCCTCCGGGTAGAATGTCGAGATCGGCACCATTTGAGCTATCTTGGTGGCATGCCCCTTGACAGACTCAAAAATATCGGCTCTCTGCGCTTCCATAAACCCTTGAGGGATACCGGTCGCGACACGCCAGGAATTCGTGGTGGTATAATGCATACGCATCAGCCCAAGGGCCATGCGTGCACCACCGTGAGCAGTAGAGCGGAATCAGGACTCCTTTTGGTTCGCCACCTCTTCAATCGCCTCCGGAAGGTTGCTAACTTCCGAGACATATTCGGCTTTGTCGGGAATGTACTTGTTCACAAGTAACATCCCCGCAGTCTTGAGAGCGGTGAAGATCTTCCTGAAAGCCCGGATTCAATCAATCCGGGTAGGCAAAGGATTTCCTTCTGTTAAAAACATGGAAGGAGAGAAAATAAGCAGACTGAAAAAAGTATAAGGAAAAAACTCGGTAAAAGGAGTTAAACTTACCGAGAATCTTGTCCATATCAACGCCGTCTTCAAGGTGTTGGTTGAGAGTATTCTCTAAGTCTCGGATAGTCGCTGCATCTTTCTCAGCTTGAGAAGAAGCGCGGGACTCGGCAATTCCAACAGCCAGCTGGCTGACCTCCAAGTCTTTCTGAAGGTTTACTGTCATCTTGTAAAGGTCCGAATTTTCCTTGCAGAGGTTTTCGGCGTTGCCAGCGTCTTCAACAATTTGTTTGTCTTTGGCCAAAGAAGCTGAAAAGAATAGAAAGTGAAGATTTTGAAACTCGGAAAATGACTTAGAAAAATTTCATAAAACAGCAGTGCGAATAGAAAAATATTTACCTACTGAATCCTTCAGTTGTTGCTGAATAGATGCCAATTTTGAGTCTTTATCATTAATAATGCCAACGAGATATTTATCCTCCTTGTTCTTAATGGTAAGCTTGTTAAAAAATTCCATGTTTATGGTCTCGGCAGTTTGGTGAAACATAGATAAAGAAAAAGTTGCTTAGTCAAAAATTAAGCATGCAAAAGAAAAAAAAACATTAAGGCAAAAACAGAAAGAATACTTTTGGCTTAACGCTTGGGGGCTAGAGATATTTACCTGGCTCATCCTTTGCAAGCCTGCAATGTTCTCGGAAAATTCCTTAGCATATTCTGCAAAGGTTATTCCCACATGGTGGAGGCCGTCTTGTATGACCTAGCGAGGAGAGAAGAATTAATTATTCCTAACAATAAGACCGTCTTGTGGCCAAGGACGGATTAAGGGAGCACGAGCAAAGTGTTTTTTCGCCCACAGATGAATATATCCGTGTTCGTCAAAATAGTCTTCTTGCTTTACCTTAAACTCGTTGTCAAAGTTTGGGATGGGCTCTTCCTTGGGAACATTGGAAGGCCCAGACTCCTCCGGCGCTGATCTTTCCCTCGCATTCGAGTCGGATGCAATGGGTTGGCTGGACTGCAGGGGATACTCTCCTTCTCGGGCAACCGAGTTCTCCTCCCCAGCCGATGTTGGAGTATCTGGCGCACCGGAGGGAGATGGCTTCATTCCTCTATGCGCAGCAAATTTATGCTTCTTTCGTCCTTTTCCCTTCAAAGTGGTAGGGGCAAGGCTATAAAAGAAAAGAGAATAAAAAAATCGAGAAGTGAGATTTAGAGAAACAGCAAAAAACGTGCAGCAAAAAGCATACAAAATGGAAAACCTGGGTTTTTTACCTGGAAGTAGCAACGATTACGCTGTCAAGGTCGATGACCTCCTGGGTAGTGGTTGGCTTCTTGCGCTTCCGCCCTCCAGATTGGAAGTTGGCGTGAAGTGCATCCAACTCTTCATCAGTAGCAAGTTCAGCTTCAGGAAGTTCAAGAAGCTCACAAAATAAGAAAAATTTGGGTTAGTATCGAAAAGCATCCAAGAAAAAGAAAACAAGGATTCAAGAAATTTCCCAAAGAGAGAAGTATACCTTTGGAACAGGGTTCCTGGCGTGGTACATTGGCCGGCTCTCCTCGTATTGGTCACGAGTCGAATCCAGTTGATTCACGCGCTTCTTGAAGTCCTTCTTAGACAACGCACTCTTCGTCGCCCTCATCGCATCGTCGGGACCCGTGTATTCACACATTAGCCGGGTTCCGCGATATGCCAGAGGCTGGATCCGCCTTCCGAACCAGAAAAGGATCGTATCCATACTGGTTAGCGAAGGAGTGGCGGAGACGAGTTTGGCGATTCGTCTCTTGATCCTCATCACGTCCGGAGGCATAACCTGGACCGTGTCCACCACCCAATTGTCTTGGGGAGTGGCCGCGGAATTGATGAAAGGCGGAATTCCCATTTCCTTTCCAGGAAATGGTACATCCGCATGATAAAAGAATGAGCCCGTCCAAAACTTGTCGGACTCGGATGTCTTAATTTTGGGGAACCAATCGTCCCTAAACTTACGGAGGGTGAAGGAGATGGTCCCGCAAGTCAGAAGGGTTGCGTTTAATGCCGAAACAGTACTGCCAGAAATCCAGGCGGGGTTCTATCCCTAGGTAACACTCGAAGAGGTCCTGGAAGCCGGCTAAGTAAAGAATAGAGTTGGGTGGAAGATTGTGTGGCTGAATCCTATAGTGATCTAGGATTTGGCAAAAGAAGGCGGAAGGTGGGAATTCCATACCTCGATTGATATGAGAAGCTAGGAGAACCCGCTCGCCGGGTTGCGGAAATGGCTCGGTGTCGTCCTTGTTAACCCGACATTTTCCTTTAACCACGAACCCTTCCTTCTCTAATGCCGGGAGAAAAGAAGGAACCACATTGCAGTGGCTCCAATTAACATCATTCTCCTCTCCTTCGTCTTCACCTCCGGCGGTGGCGGAAGCGGAGACGTCCTCGCCGTCGTGAGTAGTATCTTCCTCCACACGCTCAGAGAAGGGAGGAGGAGGAGGAGCAGTGGCCGACGGCGGCGGCATGTTTCCGACCACGGGAGGTACATCCCCGCGGGCCGGCTCGCTGGTAGCCCCCTCCAGCGCGTTCGTGGCGGTGCGAGGAGGGGAATCGGGGAGGGGGTCTAGATCGTTGATTATATCCTCGATGTTCACGGCGGCGCTTGATGCTGGCAAAGTGTGTTGGGAACCCCAATAGGAGGGTGTGATGAGCACAGCAGTAGGAATTTCCCCTCAGTTAAGAACCAAGGTTATACATACAGTAGGAGAAAGAGGATCTTCGGAAGGTTGATGCCACTGACGGTGGTGATGGCGCCTCACCGGTGTCAGCAACAACGCGGAACCTGCACACAACACAACCAAAATACTTTGTCCCAACGGTACAGTGAGGCTGTCAATCTCACCGGTCTTGCTGAAAACAAAGATTAGACGTATAGTGTGGAAAATGGTGTATGCTTGCACTTAGTAAAGAAAAGCAGGAAATTGTAGAGGTTTGTTTAATAGTGTAGGAAAATGTACCGGGGTTCATAGGTTCACTAGTGGTGTCTCTCCATAAAAGATAGCATGTTGGGTGAACAAATTACAGCTAGGCAATTGACAAATAAAGGTTGCACCGTAGTGCACATTCATGACATTATGACTACTATGATATTTAGTGCAGGAATTACAACAATATACATAGACCATAATCCAACTGCATGTATGACTAATAATCCACCCTCAGGTTATCATTTGAACCCCCTTAGGTATTAAGTCGCAAGCAACAGATAATCGCATTAAGCAATGTGTGTAATGTAAGCAATGATTGTACACGCGGACACTCACACCGCTGTTTTCTCCCTAGTCGCAATAGCACATCCTCCCCCGTCACGTTTCTGTGACTCGAGCACAGGCAAAAAGGAGGCATGAACCCACTATCGAGCATAAATACTCCCTCTTGGAGTCACTAGCAACTACTTGGCCAGAGCAACCACTAGCAACGGAAAGCATGCAAGATCACAAATAACATATGCAATAAAGACTATAATCAACTTGGCATAAGTTCAATATTCAGTGGATCCCAGCAAACACAGCACATAGAGTTACATAAGAACAATCTCGATCATGTTAGGCAGCTCACGAGATCTAAACATTGAGGCATAGGAGGAGAAGACAACCATCTAGCTACTGCTATGGACCCGTAGTCCAAGGATGAACTACTCACGCATCACTCCGGAGGCAGGCATGGTGATGAAGAGGCCTCCGGTGATGATCTCCTCTCCGGCAGGGTGCCGGGAGACAGCTTCAAAACCCCCTGATCTAGGGTTGACGACGACGACGGATGCGGAACTTTTCGGGGATATTTGATCAGGTGTTTAGGGTTTTCCATCAGAGCGGATTAAATAGGCGAAAGGGCAAAGGCAGTGGAGCCCTGGGGGACCCACACCACCCCCCGGCGCGGCCAAGGGGGGCGCGCCACCCCATGGTGTGGGCCCCCTATGGCCCGTCTTTGACTCTTCTTCGGTCTTCTCGATGCTTTCGGGGAAATAGGAACTTCGGGATTTGTGGGGTCCAATTCCGAGAATATTTCCAGAACAACTTTTCTAAAATAAAAAATAGCAGAAAACATGGAACTGGCACTTGGCATCTTGTTAATAGGTTAGTCCCGGAAAACGTGTAAAAATGCTATAAAGAAGGGAGAAAACATGTAGCAATTTGCATAATATCATCATGGAGAATCAGAAATTATAGATACGTTGGAGACGTATCAACCATCCCCAAGCTTAGTTCCTACTCGTCTTTGAGTAGGTAAACGATAAAACATAATAATTTCTGAGGTGACATGCTACTAACATAAACTTGATCATAAAAATGTAAAAGCATATGTAAGCTGAGATCATAGAACTTTTAACACAAACATGATAAATAGAACTTTAATAATAAAGCATAGCAATCACTTTGCATTATGAGGAGTATCTCAAATAAAAGTTCATGAATAACAATGCAAAGAAAGATATCTGTTTGTTTCAAGTATAGAGAAAGCATGGCAAAATGGTATTTCGCTAGTCCTTAATAGTGGGGCAAAACATAAATGCCAGGACACCTTCAAAGTTCATGAGGAATACTAGAGAAAATAATTTGAGAACAAACAATAACACATCATGAATCAATTAATAATGTTTCTGGGACAAATGCACATAAAACTCAGAATGGAAAAAATGCTCTCTCAACTATGCATAAAGTTATAAGATGGAGACTCAACATAAAAGTAAAAAAAGGCCCTTCGCAGAGGGAAGCAGGGATCACTCATGTGCTAGAGATCTTTATTTTATTAAACAGAGGTATTAAAAGTTTGACACTCCTCCCATCCATTTTTCACAAACCATGGCTAACCGAATCCTCGGGTGCCTGCCAACAATCACATACCGTGGAGGAGTGTCTATATTTTGGGAGGTGTATGCTAGTGTCAACGAATGGTAAACAGAAAATACAGTACGTCACAAGCCAACTAGATCTCACAAGAGCGGCTCCCATATGAAGGACGCATCTGGGTAGAAGGTCATCCCTCTTTCTCTTTTGTTTACACAATTATGTTTTGACTGATAAATCAGGGGTAAAAATAGTGAAGAGAATTTGTTTGCATTAATTTGGGGCTGGGCACCCCGCTGCCAACTCTTCTATCAATTGGATAAGCGGATGAAGCCACTAGTCCAGGGTGTTAAATCCAATCAACAAGTGAGATAAAGATTCTCTATTTATGTCCTCATGAGCAAAAACAAGAACACAAAACAGGAGTAATTTTGAAAGTTTTAAAGGTAACACATGAGCAATTTACTTTGGAGTGGCAGTTCAAAACCACATTTAGGTAGGTATGGTGGACACAATAGGAAAACTTGGTTTTAGGGAGTTGGATTCACGAGTAGAATTCCATACTTAGTACAGGTGGAGTCTAGCAAAAGACTGAGAGCGACAAATCAAGAGAGCATAAGAGCCATAATCATGCATAGCGACATAAACATCATTAATTAAAGCATAAGCGGCATCACAAGTTCAAAAACTAAATAATCATAGAGGCTATTAGTGACTGGTTCATAGTCATAAACATGGTGTGAGCATGCGCCAAGTCAACCAAATAAAACATTCAAAAGAGAATACCATAAATTTATGCTTTAATATGACAAGAACAACTCATGAATCCTTCAATGGCACATTAAACACTCTCAGCTATTTGAGGCTAATCATGCTACTCAATAACCACAAGGCTTTAAAGCTAAAATAACATCTAGCATGATACGAAAAAGTTCTAGCCACAGTCTATACAAGCTTCTACTTGCACCATTAAAAATTCTACTTCAAGTAGCAGTTTCTTCTCCCAACAAACACCATACAAGATATGTTTTAACAAAAATACTCTTCATGATACAGCAAGAAAAAATGAGACTACACACATAACACTACTAAAACTAACAGCTCTTAGATAAGATATGCATGCAAAACAAGAGCAGAATAAATGCAGCAGCCAGACAAAGATTAAGAATACAAAGTATTCCCATGAAAAAGCAGAGCGTGTCACTCTCCAATAAAAGAATGTTGGGGTCCAACCAAGCTTATTGCAAAATAAAAAATAAACTAAAATAAAAAATAAAAGACGCTCCAAGTAAAGCACATAAGATGTGACCGAATAAAAATATAGTTTCACTAGAAGTGACCTGGTAATTTTTTGATGAAGAAGGGGATGCCTTGGGCATCCCCAAGCTTAGACGCTTGTGTCTTCTTGGAATTGTCTGGGATGTGCCACCGGGGCATCCCCATGCTTAGGATATTCACTCTTGTTGATCACATCATATCATCCTCTTCTCTTGACCCTTGAAAACTTCCTTCACACCAAATTTCTCACAATCTTCATTAGCAACGTTAGTGCAATCGAAATAATAAATTCACATGGTTCAGTTTCAACACAAGACTAACACTCAAAAAGACATTAGCTACTATCACAACTTCTTTTAAAAATCTTTTATCAAAAGAACACCAAAAGAAAGAGATTAAGATGCAAATGCAATTATTGGCAAAAATCTGTCAAAACAAGATAGCAGGTAAAGATGATTTTTTCGTAAATCTTCTGTTGCTCAAATCAAAAAGTGTTCAACTAATAAAAGTTGCGTATATATCCCAGGATTACGCACAAAAAAATACTCAGATCATTTTGAATTTTCTGTGATTTTTTACGAATTTAACAGTGGACAGCGGACATCTGTTTCCTGTGCAAAAATCCAAAATATAGCCTCAACTTTCCACTAAAGGCTTTACTTGTCTCAACAAAAACACAAAAGAAACGATAAAGCGGGGTTGCTAAGGAAATAGACAACGCCCAGGTGCAAAGAAAACAAAATAAAACGAAGGAAAACGGGTTGAAAACGGAGAATTAAAACGGGTTGTCTCCCGGTAGCGCTTTTCTTTAACGCCTTTCAGCTAGGCATAGAAAGCAACTCAAGTATTTTCAAGTGAAGCATCAACATATGTAACTTCCTCTAAATCATTATTTGCAGCAATAGGCACTCTAGGTGTTTTTGAAGATTCAACATGAAGGTCACTCTTAGTTCCATTAATTGTTTTAGCAATTTACAGCACATATTGAGATTTGGGTTTAGTTATCTTGGGAACATACATGAATCTTTGCTCTTTTCCCACAAAGGCTTTCTCCTTTTTGAATTTAAGAGATGCAAAAGTTGAGCTTAAATTTACCATAGCCTCCTCTAGTTTACCAATCCTAGAATTTTGATCATCATGAGTGTTGCCATCTTCTAAAGTAGTGATTCTTTTATCAATAGTTATTACTGATTCATTAACTTTGCTAGCATTATCAAGGAAAATTGGTAAGTTCATTTCCAAAGAGTTTAGATTATTAATAACATCCTCCAAAGTGGTCTCAGTTTTAACAGTTATAGTGGGGGGCACTCCTACAAAATTTTCAATCAAATTGCAGGCTTCCAAGGCAGGAGTTCCTAGAAAATTTCCACCCGTAAGAGTATCTAACACATACCTATACCAGCCAGTAGTACCAACATAAAAATTCCTCAGGAGTATCAAGGTAGAATATTTTTTGTACACCTATTATGAGCATTGTTTATTCTATACCAAGCATCTTTTAAACTCTCTCCCCCCTGTTGCCTAAAAGAACGAACCTCAACTTCATGAATACTCATTCTAGAAAAATAAAAGCAGGCAAATAAATAACAGCTATAAAGTAAAATATTTTTTTGTGTTTTTGATATAAAGAATTAAAACAAGACAAAAAAAATAAAAACAAGACAATAAACAAAATAAAGAGGTTGAGAGTGAGAGACTCCCCTTGCTAGAAGACTTCTTTCTCCCCGACAATGTCGCCAGAAAAAGCTGGTGCTAGAGTTGACAAGGGAGTGGTTGCTTCTTGATGACCTAGAGATCCCCGACAACGCCGCCAGAAAAAGTCCTTGATGCTGACAAAGCGTGTTGGGAACCCCAATAGGAGGGTGTGATGAGCACAACGGTAGGAATTTCCCCTCAATTAAGAACCAAGGTTATCAATCCAGTAGGAGAAAGAGGATCTTCGGAAGGTTGATGCCATTGACGGTGGTGGTGGCGCCTCACCGGTGTCAGCAACAACGCGGAACCTGCACACAACACAACATAAATACTTTGTACCAACGGTACAGTGAGGTTGTCAATCTCACTGGTCTTGCTGAAAACAAAGATTAGACGTATAGTGTGGAAAATGGTGTATGCTTGCGGTAAGTAAAGAAAAGCAGAAAATTGTAGAAGTTTGTTTAACAGTGTAGGAAAATGGACCGGGGTTCATAGATTCAATAGTGGTGTCTCTCCATAAAAGATGGCATGATGGGTGGACAAATTACAGCTAGGCAATTGACAAATAAAGGGTGCACAGTAGTGCACATTCATTACATGATGACTACTATGATATTTAGTGCGGGCATTACAACAATATACATAGACCATAATCCAACCGCATCTATGACTAATAATCCACCCTCAGGTTATCATCCGAACCCTCTTAGGTATTAAGTTGCAAGCAACAGATAATTGCATTAAGCAATGATTATACACGCGGGCACTCACACCGCTGTTTTCTCCCTAGTGGCAACATCACATCCTCCCCCGTCACATTTCTGTCAATCGAGCACAGGCGAAAAGAAGGCATGAACCCACTATCGAGCATAAATACTCCCGCTTGCAGTCACTAGCAACTACTTGGCCAGAGAAACCACTAGAAACGTAAAGCATGCAAGATCACAAATAACATACGCAATAAAGACTATAATCAACTTGGCACAAGTTCAATATTCATCGGATCCCAGCAAACACATCACAAGAGTTACATAAGAACAATCTCGATCATGGTAGGCAGCTCACGAGATCTAAACATTGAGGCATAGGAGGAGAAGACAACCATCTAGCTACTGCTATGGACCCGTAGTCCAAGGATGACCTACTCACCCATCACTCCGGAGGCAGGCATCATGATGAAGAGGCCTCCAGTGATGATCTCCTCTCCGGCAGGGTGCCGGGAGACAGCTTTAGAACCCCCATGATCTAGGGTTGACGACGATGGCGGCTACGGAACTTTTCGGGGATATTTGATCAGGTGTTTATGGTTTTCCATCGGAGCGGATTAAATAGGCGGAAGGGCAAAGGCGGTGGAGCCCTGAGGGGCCCACACCACCCCCCGGCGCGGCCAAGGGGGAGCGCCACCCCATGGTGTGGGCCCCCTGTGGCCCATCTTGGACTCCTCTTCGGCCTTCTGGATGTTTCCGGGGAAAATAGGAACTTCGGGATTTCTGGGGTCCAATTCCGAGAATATTTCCAGAACAACTTTTCTGAAATAAAAAACAGCAGAAAACATGGAACTCGCACTTGGCATCTTGTTAATAGGTTAGTCCCGGGAAATGTGTAAAAATGCTATAAATAAGGGAGAAAACATGTAGCAATTGGCATAATATCATCATGGAGCATCAGAAATTATAGATACGTTGGAGACGTATCAGCGCTCGCCAAGTCGGAAGCACGGGGGGGTCTCCGGTGAACATTTTCCGATGGCGCGGTCGTGAGTTTGAACCTCCGATGATTTTTGGGGAAGGGCTCGGGGGCAAGTTCTCTATGAATCTCTCGATCTTGGGCTCTGGTTGCTAAGGGGCTGGGGCTCTGTGTGCTCGAGGAAGAAGAAGTGGGAGAGGATTCGGAGCACCCGAGACGGCTATTTATAGCCAGACGCGTGGAAATTAGATCCAACGGCTATTTTAGCTGTTGGATGCGCGAGCTTGTTACGCACGAAATTTTCGGGAAATAAGGGGACGGGGTGATAATTGCTATCTTCTCGTTTCTCGTGAGAGAATATTTTCAGGGGATACGTTTCAGGGTTTTGACTGAACCCAAACGTCCGTGACATCAGCAGGATTTCATCGCTGATGTCATGAAGTTCCTTCTCCGCGAAGTCTCGTGCAAGAAAAGCCGGGCTATCTTAAAATCCGAGTTTTGAGTTAAGAGATTTTTGGTAAAATAGGAATCAAGACAAAACACCGACATTTCTCAGAAAGAATGCTAATAGATGAAAAGCGGCAGAATGAAGTCTTAATCCTTCTTGGGGCTACTGTCGGATATATACTTATTAGGGGTATGTACGGCATTGGCCTAAGAGCTGGATTACCACGGTGGCATGTTGGTAATTGATGCAGCACACCCCATTCCACCAAGCTGATCACCAAGTGGACCAATGACAAGATCACGAGCCAAAGCAATACATGACAAGGTGAACTCACTCCTCTCTCTTCATGCTTTCGGTGACTTGGTGAATGGTGCGCTACCTCATGGAAATTCCCTTTGTGTGCTCAGGTTTGACCCCACCATGGACCCCCAAGACGATGCTCAAGGTTCCCAAGACCGTGCTCAAGAAGTTGCCCAAGAATCCATGGAAGATGCCCAAGAAGGAGGCCTCAAGGTAGAAGGAGAGAAGAAGGAGGAAGTGGAGTGCAGGATGGCCGGCCTCCTGCCCGGCCAGGCCGGCCTCCAGGTCGGCACCCTAACAGAACTGCCCGGCCTAAAGCCCGTCCTAGGCCGGCCTCCCTGCGCGCCCCAGGCCGGCCACCCGCCCGAACTACCCGGCCTCGAGCCCGGCCTAGGCCGGCCACCCTGCGACCCCAGGCCGACCTCCACACCGAAACGCCCGGCCTCCAGCCCGTCCAGGCCTGCCTCCCTCCACACTCGCAAAAGTGGTTGAAACCACCCCTTTTCACCCCCACCTACACCCTAGGCTATATAAGGAGACCCCTCCGGTCAGATCTAGGTTAGAGATGATTTCAGAACTTTGAGCTTTGCTCTTGTATCCCTCTTAGAGGCTACTCCTATGGTTGTACCTAGGACCGTATCAAGGCTACTCCTATGATTTGTATCTAGGACCGTATAAAGATTCACCGAGTTACCTATCCTTTCCCCTTGGGATTCAGTTAGGGACTTCCCAATCTTCCTCAACTAATCCTTGAGGTTCTATTGGCGTGGTGGACCGGCCACAGGTTTGAAGCGGTTTCAATCAAGGTGAGTTCAGTTGGATCGATCATTCCGTAGGCGACCCTCGGGGTTTAGTTTACGGGAGATTTGGAATTCTTTCATTCTTACTGGTTATCTCCCCTCGATTCCCCATGTTTCCCCCTTGATTCTTCCACGATTTCCCCTCGATCCCCTTCGTGTTCTTCGTGTTCATCGTTCGTTCTTCATGTTCTTGGCCAATTCATGAAGATCGGGCCGCCCTAGGAGTTAACCCTCCCATATCATCTCGTATCCAGAGCTAGATTGACACGAATTCGACCCCCACTACCCTCCTTTCCACCATTTTTTCTTCTCTCCACCATAAATTCGAAAATTTTACCAAAAATAGCCAAAAAGGGATTTTGACCGATCTGGATTTATTGATTTTTTCGTGGATTTGTTGCTTGAGACCATTCCCCACCTTTCTATTCAGCCACTTTTCGCAAATTTGTCCAAAAAAATTCTTGATTTGAGAGGAATTTCGAATTTGAGCAAAAATCACAGAAAATCTCTGCTCTTCGATTTCTCGACAGATTTTGTAACTTGTTTTTCTTTGTCGTCGTTGCTCCGAATTGAGTGAAACAAGTTCCTACGCGTCGCCAACAAAATCGCCTACACAACTACATCAACGGATCAACACGACATCGACATCCACCGGCCGCTAGTCCGTGATCATCCACCGCTTAGGTATAACTTGCTTCCGCTTAAACTAACACCATTCTTTGTGTACCTTTCCTACTTGGAATAGCTCTTTTATATCGCTTGGCATCGTATTAGTGGCACCGAGAGTGCGAGTTTGGCTCTTGTGAGAGAATCGCTTCAAGTAGGCATTGGCATTTCGGAATCATCATCAAAAACAGAAAATAAAAAAGAGCAAAAGAAGAAAAAGATCGATGCTAATTGCTATCATTTGTAGGAACGTGTAGCTTCGCGTTGCAAAAGAGAAAAGAGTGACCGGTTGCCATGGTGCGAATCTTGTTTCCTTTTAAAGTTTGCGATTTGAGCTAGCGTCTTCCTTGTGTTGGTGTGGCATTGAGCTTAGTCTTCGTTAGGTACATGTCGTCTCCGCTCGTCCATTGGCCGCACTAATCCCATTTATCCCTTGTGTGTGTGTGTTCCGTTTTAGTTTCCACCATATCATCTTGGTTTGGTTTTCACGCTAACTTTTCTTTTCGTTTTTTCTCCACGTTTTACAACATACTTTTCTTCGGATTTGTTGTTTTTCCTCGCCACTTTTCTAACCCATTTGCCTTCCACATAAAGCGTGTGTGTTGTCGTTTGCGGTTTTCTTTCGATCTTTTTGGACTCACTTTTGACATACCGCCCTACACCTAGGATCATCCACTAGCGTCAATACGACTAAAAAAGGTAACTTTGGGTAAGTGAGACATCCATTTCTTCATATCACCCTTGTGTTTTTTTGAGATGGCTAGGGAAGGAGTGTTCACAAGTCTGAGCTCGAAAGATGAAGGAAACCCATTCTTCAACGACAACGACAACGCCTACCATAACTTCGTCACCCACAATGACCATTTGCAACTCCGCCAATTTGTGAAGGACGGATTGGAGCTCTATGAACGTCGACTCCAAGCTCAAGAGGCTCAATTGAATGATCACATGACGCGCGTCAACATCAACTTGGAAAACCTTGCCAACCGTCGTGGATCATCGTCGTCCTCAAGCTCTCGACGCTCAAGCCACCACACTCAAGGTCATAACCAAGCTCGTCGCCATGATCGGAATCCCAACATGAAGGATGGTGGACAACCTCAACAAGGACCTCAACAACAACCACCATCACCACCTCCTTTGCCACAAGCTCCTCGACGACATTGGTATGACGATAGCTCGCCATCACCACCACCTCGACATCGCCAAGGCCGTGGTGACCCTCTTAAACAACAACCTCAACGCCCGGACCTTCGACAACATCATTCACCACCTCCACAAGGCCACACTCATGACTATGGTCACAATGACTTCGTGGAAGGTGCTCGTCAACATTGAAGGCCACCAAGGCGCAATGCGCGTCACAACCACAATGACCGCCAAGACCAAGAAATTCCTCAACACCCTCGAGATGAACAAGAGCTTCCGCAACGCCCTCACCGTGATCAAGAACGTCCTCAACAACAACACCGTGACAGTGATGATAGTGAACACCGAGAAGCACGACTACGTCAACGCCAACAACCTCCTCCTAATGACCACCGACGTCATCCTCCCCATCATGACCGCCAACGCCAAGACAATGATGATGACCCTTATGAGATTTCACCTCCTATCTATGATGAAGACCCACATGGGCGACCCCATCGACAACATGAAGACAACAACATGAGTGCCCTTCGCTTCAATGTCCCAAAGTTCAAAGGTGACAATGATCCCAAAGAATATCTTGCTTGGTCTCTCAAGGTAGACAAGATCTTCGGCATCCACAACTTTAGTGACACCAAAATGGTTTCTATGGCATCTTTGGAGTTCAAAGGCTATGCACTCTTATGGTGGGATCATCTCCAAGCGGAAAGAGTTCAAAGCCGGATTGCTCCTATTGAAACTTGGAATAAGATGAAGCAATTCATGCATGCTAGTTTCATTCCTCCACACTACAAGCGTGAACTCTTCAAGAAGCTTCAAGAAGCTTTGACAAGGTTTGAAATCCGTTGATGAGTACTAGAAGGAAATGGAGACATCTTTGATTCGAGCTCATGTGATGGAATCTCAAGAGCAAACCATGGCCCGCTTCCTCAATGGCCTCAACTATCCTATAAGGAAGATTGTCGAGTATCAACCATATGACAACATCGTTGCCCTTGTCCATCAAGCTCTCAAGGACGAACGCCAGATTGTGGAAGACCTCAAGTACAACAAGCAAAAGGCTTTCTTTGCCTGAGGCCCTCTTCTTCTTCATCTCCAATGACACAAGTGACTATTCCAACCAACAACAAGACCACCTCTAGAACTTCCAATGCTACCAACAAGTCTCCACAACCGTTCAAGAAACAAGTTCCTCCCACCACCTCTTCGAGTACTCCTCAAGTCAAGTCAAGCACTATAACTTGCTTCCAATGTGGTGGAAGTGGACACAAGTCCTTCGAGTGTTCCAACAAGATGATCATGATTGTCAACCAACATGGTGAACGTGATTCCATGAGTGAAGGCGAATACTATGCCTTGCACTAAGTTGCTCTCAACTCCTTGGATGTGCCCAATGATGATGAATAAAGTGTCTATTGCGATGAGGACAAGAATCCATCACTAGTGGTGACAAGAGTCCTTACTACTTCTCCTCAAAATGAGCATGACCAACGTTGCAATATCTTCCAAACTAGAGCCGGCATCAATGGCAAATCAATCAAGGTTATCATCGATGGCGGTAGTTGCCACAACTTAGCTAGAAAAGAGCTTTGCGACAAACTCCAATTTCCTTACAAGCAACATACGCATCCATAGAATGTCCAATGGCTTAGTGACTCCGGCACCTTCAAGATTCAACATATGGTTTCCGTGCAATTCAAGATTGGCCCTTATGAAGACACGGTTGAATGTGACGTTGTGCCTATGACCATGTGTCATCTTCTTCTTGGACGACCTTGGCAATATGACAAGAGTGCTATTCATGATGGGCGTATCAACCACTATAGCTTCAAGTGGAATAACAAGACGTTTGTGCTTTGCTCCATGTCTCCTAGCAAAGTGATCGCCGACAATGCCAAGACTCTTGCACGTAAACAAGAAGAGCTCAAATCTCGTGAGATGAGTGGTGAGAGAGTGATCCACCTCAAAGAGAGTGAGATCCACAAGCCAAATATGAGTGGAAAAATTTCGAGTGCTCCCAAAGGCCTTGCCTTACTTGCCACCAAAAGAGAGATGCGAGAGTTACGAGATGACCCATCCATCCTTCACATTGTCCTCGTGTGAAAAGGAGAAGCACTTGAAACTAATGACATCACAAGATTCCCTCCATCTTTGTTACCTTTGTTGCAGGAATTTGAAGACATGTTTCCCGATGAGCTACCACCGGGTCTACCTCCCCTACGTGGGATCGAGCATCGACCTCATTCCGGGTGCTCCAGTTCCGAACCGTGCTCCCTACCGCACCAACCCCGAGGAGACTAAGGAGATCGAGCGGCAAATACAAGAACTACTTGACAAAGGTTTCATTCGCGAATCTCTTAGACCTTGTGCCGTTCCGGTTATCCTTTTCCCTAAGCAAGGTGATACTTCTCGAATATGCATGGATTGTCGCCCTATCAATGCTATCACCGTTAGATATAGGCATCCCATCCCTAGGCTAGACGATATGCTTGATGAATTGAGTGGTGCTACTATCTTTTCCAAAATTGATCTTAAAAGTGGATACCACCAAATTCGCATGAGTATAGGTGATGAATGGAAAACGGCTTTCAAAACAAAACTTGGTTTGTATAAATGGCTTGTCATGCCCTTTGGTCTTTCGAATGCCCCATCCACATTTATGCGTCTCATGAATGAAGTCTTCCGTCCTTTCATTAGAAAATTGGCGTCGTTTACTTTGAAGACATCCTCATTTATAGCAAGTCTTTGGAGGATCACCTTGATCATATCTCTCAAGTATTGTTGGCTCTTCGCAAAGCAAAACTTTTTGCCAATCTTTCCAAATGCAATTTTTGCATCAACAAGCTTGTTTTCTTGGGATTTGTGATTTCTTAAAATGGAATTGAAGTCGACAACAAGAAAGTCAAGGCAATTAGGAATTGTCCTAACCCTACTTCCGTGGGTGAGATAAGGCGCTTTCATGGCCTTGCCGGTTTCTATCGCCGATTTGTGAAGGATTTTTCAACAATTGCTTGACCTTTGAATGAACTTACAAAGAAAATGTACCTTTTTTTGAGGCAATGCGCAACAAAAAGCTTTTTACACCCTCTAGAAATGCTTAACCGAAGCTCCTTTTCTTGTCTTGCCGGATTTTCAGAAAACCTTTGAGATTGAATGTGATGCTAGTGGCATAGGCATTGGTGGCGTTATTATGCAAAATGGACGTCCCATTGCTTATCATAGTGAGAAATTAGATGGCGCTAGACTCAATTACCCAATATATGACAAGGAACTATTTTCTTTGGTTAGAGTCTTAGAAGTTTGGCAACACTATCTTTGGCCTAAAGAATTTGTCATTCATTCCGATCATGAATCCTTGAAATATTTGAAAAGTCAAGCTAAATTGAACAAAAGGCATGCTAAATGGGTAAAATTCATTAAATCTTTTCCTTATGTCATTAAGTACAAGAAAGGTAAAGAAAATGTTGTAGCGGATGCTTTATCTAGAAAAGATTGTCTTCTTACCCGCCTTAACATCAATGTGATTGGTTTGGATGAAATCAAAGACTTATACCCTTCCGATGCTTTCTTTGGTCCTATTTTTGAGAAATTCTTGCCCAATAGAGGTTTTGATGACTACTATCTCCACAAAGGTTTATTATTTAAGGCTAACAAATTGTGTATTCCCGAGTCCTCTCTTTGTTTGTTGTTATTGAAGGAATCACATGAAGGACGTATCATAGGACACTTTGGACGTGACAAGACCTATGCCATGCTCTCCAACAACTACTATTGGGCCAAGATGAGGCATCAAGTGGAACGCCTCGTCAAGTGATGTCCTACATGCGTCAAAGCTAAGTCTACCTCCAACCCTCATGGTCTTTACTTGCCATTACCTATTCCACATGCACCTTGGAGTGATATTAGTACGGATTTTGTGTTAGGAATCCCACGCACTAAAACCAATATGGTCTCCATTTTTTCGTTGTTGATAGTTTCTCTAAGATGGCGCATTTCATTCCATGCAACCGAACCGACGATGCTTCACATGTTGCCACAATGTTTTTCAGGGAAATTGTGCGTCTACATGGTGTGCCCACTTCAATTGTGTCGGATCGCGACGTCAAGTTCACATCATACTTTTGGAAGACATTGATTGCCAATCTCGGCGTCAAGCTACTATTCTCCACCGCCTACCGCCCACAAACGGATGACCAAACCTAAGTGGTGAACCGCATGCTCTCTTCACTCCTACGGGCATTGATCAAGCCCAGCCTCAAGAATTGGGAGGAATGCATCCCACATGCCAAGTTCGCCTACAAGAGCGCTCTACACCAAGCTACCAAGAAGAGCCCCTTCGAGATCGTCTACGGCTTCAACCCCAACACCGCTCTCGACATACTACCATTGCCTCTACACGAGCAAGTCAACATGGACATTGACAAGCGCATCGACTACATCAAGAAGCTACATGACTCCACAAGAGCTACGCTTGAGAAGAATTCCGAGCATCGAGTCTCCATCATGAACAAGAACAAGAAGCCCATGCTGTTCAAGAAGGTGACCTCGTGTGGCTACACTTGCGCAAGGATCGTTTCCCACAAGAGCGCAACTCCAAGCTCAAGCCTAGAGGTGACGGCCCTTTCAATACCATCAAGCGCATCAACAACAACGCGTACAAGCTCGACTTACTGCAATCCAAGTACCTCGTCCACAACTCCTTGAATGTCAAGGATCTCTCTCCTTTCCATGGGTACCCAAGTGATGAGGAAGATCACGAGTCGAGGTCGACTCTTTTCCAAGGGGGGAGATGATGCAGCACACCCCATTCCAGCAAGCCCATTACCAAGTGGACAAATGACAAGATCAAGAGCCAAAGCAATACATCACAAGGTGAACTCACTCCATTTCCTTCATGCTTTCAGTGACTTGGTGAATGGTGCGCTACCTCAAGGAAATTCCCTTTGTGTGCTCATGTTTGACCCCACCATGGACCCCCAAGACGATGCTCAAGGTGCCCAAGAACGTGCTCAAGAAGTTTCCTAAGAAGCCATGGAAGATGCCCAAGAAGAAGCCCTCAAGGAAGAAGGAGAGAAGAAGGAGGAAGTGGAGTGCAGGATGGCCGGCCTCCTGCCCGGCCAGGCCGGCCTCCAGGTCGGCACCCTAACAGAACTACCCGGCCTGAAGCCCGTCCTAGGCCGTCCTCCCTGCGCGCCCCGGGCCGGCCACCAGCTTGAACCACCCGGCCTCGAGCCCGGCCTAGGCCGGCCTCCATACCGAAACGCCCGGCGAGGCCGGCCTCCAGGCTGGCCTCCCTGCACACTCGCAAAAGTGGTTGAAACCACCCCTTTTCACCCCCACCTACCCCCCTAGGCTATATAAGGAGAACCCTCCGGTCAGATCTAGGCTAGAGATGATTTGAGAACTTTGAGCTTTCCTCTTGTATCCCTCTTAGAGGCTACTCCTATGGTTGTAGCTAGGACCGTATCAAGGCTACTCCTATGATTTGTATCTAGGACCGTATCAAGATTCACCGAGTTACCTATCCTTTCCCCTTGGGATTTAGTTAGGGACTTCCCAATCTTCCTCAACTAATCCTTGAGGTTCTATTGGCGTGGTGGACCGGCCACGGGTGTGAAGCGGTTTCAATCAAGGTGAGTTTAGTTCGATCGATCGTTCCATAGGCGGCCCTCGGGGTTTAGTTGACGGGAGATTTGGGATTCTTCGGTTATTACTAGTTATCTCCCCTCAATTCCCTGCGTTTCCCCCTTGATTCTTCCATGATTTCCCCTTGACCCCCTTCGTGTTCTTCGTGTTCATCGTTTGTTCTTCGTGTTCTTAGTCAATTCGTGAAGATAGGGCGAGTTAACCCTCCCATATCAGTAATGGATCATGGTCCATTAGGCGGCCCAGTAAGTTGATGCGCATGAAGCCGAATTCTAGAAGAACCCAAACCACGGCCCAAAGTGGTGCGGCTTGGAGGAGAAGACGGATTCCTTACTTTCCAAGTTAGATACTTTCCGTAGTCTTCTAGGTTTCCTTTCTATAAGCCCTAATCTGGCTATCTATATAAAGCCAGATAGGAGCAACAAACAGACAAAAATTAGCTAGAAGCCAACTCGCCGAGAAGTTGATCCTCGCCGAGTTAGCGAAACAATACTCCCATTGTACTTTGTATACTTCAGGCTTCAGCCCTGATTTAGTGAGATTGCAGGAGTAGGAACGCTGCCTAGTTGCGTCGTACCGAACCTGGGTAAACTGGGTGTTCTCGTTTGTCGTACTACCACGTCCCCCACGATTCCACTAGTAGGCTCATGGAACCCCCGTCTATGAACTCTACTACGATGTCTCGACAACCATGGCTCCCAACAACCTAGGTATTTGGTTGTATGCTTCCTCCCGGTCACCGTACGACATCTTGAAAGTTGCTTTCTTCGCCTTCCATGCCTTTCTATACTTGACCTTGTAGTGAAATAGGGTTTCCACAAGTTCCATGACGCTCTTAATGCTCATTGGTGGAAGTGACGAGATGGAGTTGGAAAGCCTCTAAGCGATGAAATCGGAGGTGAGTTGTTGGTTGATCTTGTTTCACATCCTTTCCATCAAACTTCTTTCCTTGCCGCATGTGAGTTGCTGCACAACTACAAATGTGTGATTCGGGAGCTTTCTTGAATGGTAATGCACGCACAACCCATGGGCATCCATCCTCCAAGCATCTGACCATGTAACGCTTCTTTTGGTCCGAGTAAACCACCCTAAATGGACGATGATACTTAACATAGTACTCCTTTATCCATATCGTAAATTCCAACAAGGTTGCGAACTTCAAACCAAGAGATATCCCATTGTCCTTGTCGGGGGGTTACCCCCGAGTAGGGTAAAGGCAAGTGCTAAAGGCAAGATCAGAAGGGATGTTTGGCCGAGTAGCCGGCTACCTGGTACTCGCTACCCGGTTGACTGCTACCCGGTCTTACACCTAGACGGCCAGAAGGATGAATCAAGAGAGTTATGCTCCTCCGAATAGAAGAGCTGGTCCGAGTAGAAATGGAGGGAACCTACTCGGGCCAGAAGTCAAAGGAGCCGTTCTAACACCAAATCCCGCGTATCCCGGGTTCGTACTTGGCACTGTTCATAGCACTGTTCATCTGAGGACGGCGTGCCTGACAACGCCAGTGTGTCAGCAGGGCGTCGCAGGATAGGGGGGACCTACTCTGTGTTCGCCACAGTGATAACAGACTGAACACTTGGTTCTGCCCAACGACTTTCCGCACCGGGACAAATCTAGAAGCCAAAGCTGTCAGCGGGAACTCGGAAGAAGGACGGTGTGCACACAATGTCGACATCTGTTTGTATTTGGCTGTATCCGGCAGGGCACCGAGTATATAAGGTGCCCTGCCCCCTCCTGCGCGAGGGATGCTGACCTAGATCGCTCACTACGTAGAGATTCTTGACCTAGTTCGCCCCATAGAGAGAAGAGTGGCTACTCGGTAGCAAGAACCATTGTATTGTGGCTACTCGGTGAGACATCAGAATACAGAGAGAAAGGCAGGAGTAGGGGTTTTACCTCCTCACGAGGGCCCTGAACCTAGGTAGATCGTGTTGTTTGCAGTGGTTGCTTCATCCTTCACGCGTCTACTTGTCGCGTGATCCCTCCCTGAGCGCCTCCAGCGTCCTTCGTCCCCACATCTTTAGCCATCGTATGGCATCTGCCGTGACACCACCACGACAGTTGGCGCCCACCGTGGGGCAACCAGCGGCGCTGGCTGGAGTTACCGTTCGGACGGGATCGATTTCTGCTACCGGAGAGCGCGTGGTCTGTGGCCTTGTCCACAGATTCGGCTCCTTCGACTTCGTCACCGACAACACCGGCGATTTTGGCGGCAGGGCCATGCCGGAGGGCGGCACGGTGCTTTCTTTCGGCGCGCACCTCGTCTACGTCGCCACCGTCATCGACCGCGAGTACCCCGAGCTGGTGCATGACGCAGAGGATCCACCTGCCGTTATCGCCGCATGCGGGAGGCCGCTGGGCCGCTCCGCGGACGTTGCGGAGGTAATGGTAGCTGGCCTGGCTGCGGACGCCGGGAAGGGCGCAGCTGCTACCGCTGCGGCTGTCGTCGAGGATCTTGCTGGCTCTAGTGCTGGCGGGAAGACGCACAAGCCTTACGAGAAGGAGTGCAACCTTCCGCTCTCCACTACTCCGACAATCCATGCGTCTGCTGCGCGGACGGGTATGCCGCCTCCCACTGATCTCGAGCTCCTGACCATGAAGGCGCAGCTCGACCGGCAGCGCCAGGAGCTGCTCGCTGAGCAGGCGGAGTTGGAGAAGATCAGGCTAGAGCTTAGCTTAGATCAGCTTGAGTACAACAAGGCTCACGGTTTCACACCAGTTGTTAGGAGAGCTAGCAAAGTAGGTGCTACGCGTCGCAACCTAGGTGCCGAGATGGCAACTGTTGTAGAGGCTCCCAGTCAGTCCGCCACCGCAAACACCTCCACCCGACCCAGATATAGCACACCCGCCAAGACACTTAGAGCTGCTGAGGCCGTAGCCGCCGAGTTGCCGCATCTAGTTGGCGACGCGCGCGTTAGGCAGCAGGAGAGGCTGAATGAGTTGGTGCTAGAGGCGGCTAGGCAGAACGAGGAGTTCCGGAAAGCCAACCCGGGTGCTGGAGCTTCTCAGGTGGTGCATTCGCATGTGGCCAGATCTAACGATCAGGCTTCAACTCCGCATCCTAGCCGTGAGAAAAGCCGGAGTGGGCATTCCGGCAAGGATAGGCAGATGCAGGTGTACGACCCGGCTGTCGCCGCGAAACAGCTCGCTGTGCCGCGACAGTCCGGTCAGAAACACAACGCTGCAGGAGCAGGCTTTCAAGCCCATAAAGCTCAAAGCCAGGCCCGAGATGGAGAGCGCCCAGGTCCTTCTCAGCATCCCGTCGCTCAGCCTACTCGGCAGAGGCAGCAGCCGCGTGCAGTGGCGCCAGTCGCCAACCCGGTAGAGCAGCCTGCAGCTGTGCAGGTGGACAGATATGATGATGGCTACTCGGCCATGGGGATGGCTGGCTATGACATTCTGGATCGTGT
Source organism: Alopecurus myosuroides (assembly GCA_028641055.1). Classification (NCBI taxonomy): domain Eukaryota; kingdom Viridiplantae; phylum Streptophyta; class Magnoliopsida; order Poales; family Poaceae; genus Alopecurus; species Alopecurus myosuroides. The sequence continues at coordinate 312,757,003 of CM054062.1, read as the reverse complement.
GGGCGAGCGCGTGTTGGCGCCTCGAGATGCAAGGCACCAGCTGGATCGGATCAGCTTGTCGGCGCGGCTTGAGAACACGGGACCTCCTGGCCCCGAGTGCTTTGGTCCGCGCATCATGAACGAGCCATCCGTGAAGAACTTCCAGCTCGCAAGGGGCACCAAGAGCTACAACGGCAGCACCAAGCCAGAAGACTGGCTCAACGATTATGTTACCGTAGTCCACATCGCGGGCGGCAACAGGAGATGGGCAGTGCGGTACGTCCCGCAGATGCTAGAGGGTCCATCTCGCACTTGGCTCAACAACTTGCCCAAGAATGGCATAAATTGCTGGCTAGACTTCTCGGACGCCTTCGTCAGCAACTTCACCAGCACCTACAAGAGGCCGAATAGGCCACAGCAGCTGTCCGCTTGCAGGCAGCGAGAAGACGAGACGGACCGCGAGTACCTTACTTGGTGGAGCACGTTGCGAAACACCTGTGAAGGTGTGAACGAGGCCCAAGCCATCACTTGGTTTGCGCAGGGTTGCAGACACGGCAGTATGCTGTGGCAAAGGTTGCAGAGGGAGATGCCAAACACTCTGGCGGAGACCATCAAGATTGCAGATCAGTACGCACTCGGTGATCCTACCCAGCCTCTGATGGATTCCTCCGAGCCGAGAAGAAACTTCAACAGCAACAAGCGCAACGAGTTCCGCAACAAGCGCAGGGGTGACCGAATAGATGTTCGGTACGACCCTGAGGAGGTGAATGCAGTGGCTGTTGGAGCTGGGGGTAGCCAAAGGCAGAAACCTGCTGGAGCCTACGGGCAGAACCAGAACCAGGGCCAAGGCAACAAGAAACCTTTCCGTACTCCTCAGTCGGGTAGCGGCAACTTGGAGCAGACGAGGAAGTTCGTCTTCGACGACATGAAGGATGGCCCATGCAGTTTCCACACTCAGCACCCCTCAAGGCCTGCTAACCACACTACCCGACAGTGCGAGTGGTGGGATCTGATCAGGAATGAAGGCCTGCCTCCTCCTCCTCCTCTGCCAGCTGCAAATGCCAATGTGCAGCCTGCTCGCGCACCCGCATCTCGGCCGCCAGTGTTTCCGAGAAGAGAAAATGTGAATCAAGTGGCTTTAGGAGCCAACCGTCACTTCAACAATGAGGGCTACCGCAACAACAACAACAACTACAACCGCAACAACAACAGAGGCAACAACAACTACCAGAGCAACAACAACGGCAACAATGAGGGTGGAGGCCGCAACCAGTACCAAGAACACCATGAGAGCTACATGATCTTCACTTCAGAGCCCGTCGACAAGCAGTCACAACACAGGCGTGCCATGGAGGTCAATGCCGTGATCCCTGCAGTTCCTCACTATATGCATTGGTGCAACCAAGAGATCAAGTGGTCCCGAGTAGATCATCCCAAGGTAATGCCCAACCCGGGTAGCTACGCCTTGGTGGTGGAACCCACCTTCTTGGGTCCCGAGAAGAATGTGAGGTTCAGCAAAGTGCTGATCGACAACGGCAGCAACATCAACATTGTGTACAGAGACACACTCGAGAAGCTTGGGCTGGCCGAGAACATGCTGCTACCCAGCAAGACCACCTTCCATGGCATAGTGCCGGGAGTCTCGTGCAATCCGATTGGCCGAGTATGGATAGATGTGCTATTCGGCACTAGGGAGAACTGCCGCACAGAGAGCCTGCAGTTCGAGGTGGTTGATCATCAGAGCCCCTATCACGCTCTACTCGGCAGGCCTGCTCTGAGCAAGTTCATGGCCTCTACCCACACTGCATATCTGAAGATGAAGATCCCTGGTCCCAATGGCGTGATTACCATCTCTGGTGATTACAAGAAGTCCATGGAGTGTGCCTCTGCTGGTTCTCAGTTGGCGGAGTCCATGGTGATTGCTGCCGAGAAGAAAAAGATGTACGAGGTGGTGGCTATGGCGCAATCCGCACAAGCTGGTGCGCAGGGTGTGCCAAGTACACAGCACGGGACCGCGTTCCAGGCATCTCAAGAGACCAAGAAGGTCCAGGCCGACCCTGAGTTCCCCGACCGCGTAGCCATCATTGGCTCCGGGTTGGCGGAGAAATAGGAAAGCGAGCTCATCCACTTCCTCCGTGAGAATCGGGACGTGTTCGCCTGGTCCAATGAAGATTTACCAGGAGTCCCGAGGGAGTTGGTTGAGCACTCGTTACATGTGCGTCCTGACGCCAAACCAGTGAAGCAGGCTATGCGCCGCTTCGGAGATGAGAGAAGGAAGGCCATTGGTGACCAGATCACCAAGTTGCTGATAAGCAATTTCATCATGGAGGTGATGCATCCGGATTGGCTAGCCAACCCGGTCATGGTCGAGAAGAAGAAGGAGGATCCCAAGGCTGCTACTGCATGGCGCATGTGTGTCGACTACACCGACTTGAACAAAGCATGCCCCAAAGATCCCTTTCCACTACCTCGCATCGATCAGGTGATCGATTCCACGGCTGGTTGTGAACTGCTGTCTTTCATAGATGCCTACTCTGGTTTCCACCAGATAGCTCTCAATCCTGCTGATCAAATAAAGACTGCTTTTATTACCCCGTACGGGGCTTATTGCTATCGTGTCATGTGTTTCGGGTTGCGGAATGCGGTTGCTACTTATCAGCGGTGCATGCAGAAATGCTTGCACGATCAGCTCGACAAGAATGTGCAGGTGTACGTAGATGACATTGTCATCAAAACGAATAAAACACATACTCTGCTTGCCGACCTTGAGGAAACCTTTGCCAACTTGCGCAAGTATAAAATGAAGCTGAACCCGAGTAAATTCACCTTTGGTGTCCCGGCTGGCAAGCTACTCGGCTTCCTGGTGTCTAGTCGGGGCATTGAAGCCAATCCTTCAAAGATAAAAGCTATTGAGAGCATGTCTTTGCCGAGATCCCTGAAGGATGTGCAAAAATTCACTGGTTGCTTGGCATCTCTGAGCCGTTTCCTGGGCCGAATGGGCGAGAAGGCCCTGCCTCTGTACCAGCTAATGAAGAAAAGTGACAAGTTTGTCTGGACTCCGCAAGCGGATGTGGCATTCAACGAGCTGAAGGCAATGCTGGCTAGCGCTCCCATCTTGGCTAGTCCTCTACCCAAGGAGCCAATGCTGTTGTACATCGCTTCCACCAACCGAGTAGTCAGTGTGGTGATTGTGGTGGAGCGAGAAGAAGAAGGCAAGAGTGTGCAACGTCCAGTGTACTACCTCAGCGAAGTGCTATCCAGCTCCAAGCAGAACTACCCGCATTACCAGAAGATGACCTACGGCGTGTACCTGGGCGCCAAGAAACTGAAGCATTATTTCCAAGAGCATCCCATCACGGTTGTGAGCTCTGCTCCCATCTCGGATATCATGGGCAACAAGGAGGCGAGTGGCAGAGTAGCCAAGTGGGCAATTGAGCTGGTCGCGTATGCTCCCGCGTATGCGAGAAGAGAAGCCATCAAGTCTCAAATTCTGGCGGAGTTTCTGGTGGATTGGGCTGAGGTGCAGTACGAACCTCCTGCTCCAGTTTCCAATTACTGGAAGATGCACTTTGATGGCTCGAAGGTGAAGGAAGGCCTTGGTGCTGGCGTAGTGCTTACGTCACCCAAGCGAGATCAACTCAAGTACGTGCTGCAGATTCATTTCAAGGCGTCCAACAACGTAGCAGAGTACGAGGCCGTGGTGCACGGCTTGCGAGTAGCCAAGGAGGTTGGCGTGCAGCGCATTATATGCTATGGCGATTCAGATCTGGTGGTGCAGCAAGTCTCTGGCACTTGGGATGCTTTAGATGCCAACATGGCATCATATCGCTTCCTGGTACAGTCTATGACTGGATTCTTCGAAGGCTGCGAGTTCCAGCACATTCACCGAGCAGAGAACGAAGCGGCAGACGAGCTGTCCAAGTTGGGATCTTCTCGGGAATCCATCCCGGCGGGGGTTGCCTTAGAGCACTTGAGGAAGCCATCCATCAAGCCATCTCCCAACTCGGAATCAATATTTTTTCCTTCTCTACCAAGTGAAGAATCCATTCCAATGGAGATTGACTGGGAGAATGCAACAGAGAACCCGGGGACTGCCGCTCCCTACTCGGGGACTGCCGCTCCTTACTTGGGGACTGCCGCTCCCTACTCGGGGACTGCCGCTCCTTACTCGGGGACTGCCGCTCCCTACTCGGGGACTGCCACTCCATACTCGGGGACTGCTGTCCTTAACCCGGGGACTGTCGCATTCATTGAGGAGGTCCTTGCCAATCGTTCAGGGCTCCAGAGAAGTGCTCCCAACCTTAGAGAGCAGCCAGAGATGCCTGTCCCAATGGAAGTGGACGAACCAGTGTTTCCCACACGGGAGACACCGAGTTGGGCCATGCCCATATTATCCTTTCTAAAGGACGGTACTCTGCCAGAAGATGAGGTGGCCGCAAGGCAGATTCAGAGAAGATCCAAGGGCTACACTATATTCAGAGATGTGCTGCACAAAAGAAGTGCCACCGGCGTGCTGCAACGTTGTGTGGACCCAGAAGGAGGACAAATTCTGTTGGAAATACACCAAGGAGAATGCGGGCACCACGCCTCTTCTTGGGCATTGGTCAAGAAAGCTTTTCGGCATGGCTTCTACTGGCTCACAGCTCTGCAGCAAGCTGAAGACATCGTGAGAAAGTGCAATGGCTGCCAGATGTTCACGAGTAAGATTCACATGCCTACTTCCGAGTTGAAAACAATTCCTATCACATGGCCGTTTGCCGTATGGTGCCTGGATATGGTTGGACCCTTCAAGCCAGCTAAAGGCAACATGACACACGTCTTGGTCATGGTGGACAAGTTCACCAAGTGGATTGAAGTGAAGCCTATTCGGAAGTGCGATGGAGCTACAGCCGTGAAATTCTTAAAGGATGTGATCCTGAGATACGGCTACCCGCACAGCATGATCACCGACAACGGCACAAATTTCGCAGAGGGGGCAATGGTGCGATTCTGCAGAGATAAGCACATCCGACTAGATGTTGCGTCTGTTGCGCATCCCGCCTCCAACGGGCAAGTGGAAAGAGCAAACGACATGGTGCTAGCAGGCATAAAGCCAAGGCTGATTGAGCCGCTGCTGAAAACACCTGGGTGTTGGCTAGACGAGTTGCCAGCGGTGTTGTGGCGTCTAAGGACTACCCCTAACCGGTCAACCGGCTACACACCATTCTTCTTGGTATACGGGGCTGAGGCCGTGTTGCCAATAGACTTAGAGCATGACTCCCCCCGAGTAACCCTCTACACTGAGGTGGAGGCGAGAGAAGCTCGAGAAGATGACGTTGACCTGCTCGAAGAAGCAAGAGAGCTCACTCTGTCACGTTCAGCTATCTACCAGCAAAGCCTGCGGCGTTATCATAGCTGAAAGGTGAACCCAAGGGTTTTCCGAGAAGGAGACATGGTCCTCAGGCTGGTGCAACGCACAGCCAGGATGCACAAATTGTCTCCTCCATGGGAAGGGCCCTTCATCGTGAGCAAAGCGCTGCACAATGATGCCTATTATCTCGTGGACATGCGTCCATCACAGGAGAACATGGCAGATAAAGCTGGAGAGGAATCCAAGCGCCCTTGGAATGTAGCCCTACTTCGTCGCTTTCATTCGTGAGCAAAGATGTGTATGTACTCTCTTATCCGAGTTAAAATTCTACCCTGCAATCTGAAATTCAGCTCGGGGACTGCCCTCGTCCAAAATTGCTCTGTGTGTTCTTACTCGGCTTCACCCTTTGTCTACTCGGTTGCTCTGCTTAAAATTTCACGAGTACATCTAGTACTGTGTTTAAACCTACATGCCAACTCTTCGACTCTGCTGCTGTCCGAAACCCGGCTTCATGGCAAGCAAGAGAACAAGCAAAAGGTCAATGAGCACAAGAAAAATTACTAAGGAAAGAAAAAGTGCAGGAACCGAGTAGGATGTCTTTTACTGTTTTCCCTTGTTAACTACTTCTCGGCTAAGTGGTGGGATGCGTTACTATGAGTGTTTCTAAGTGGCTAAGTATTTGCAACTCCAACTTTGAATTCTTGTGACTCGAATACCAAAAAAGCAACGAGTTGCGGGTAAGAGCTGAGATGAAAAGGAAGAGCGAATAAGAACTGCAACTCGGGGACTGGCATGATAACGCAACCCGGCACTCGAGCCAAAGTTGCTCAACTTGACTAAGTTAAATATCAAACGTGAATAAAACTGAGTAGAAAACGACAAGCTTAATTGTTTCGATACATCTGCACCCGGCATCCCGGGGATCTGATAAAAGTTTCGAGAGTAAAGTTGCAGGAAGTAATCAAGTAGAAGAAGCAGTGTTCTCGGCGCTGGCCTTGGTGGCTTCAGCGTCAGCGTTGGCCTTGGCGGCTTCAGCTTCAGCGCTGGCCTTAGCAGCATCAACCTCCGAGTTGGCGGCGTCGGTCTTCGCAGCATCCGCATCTGGCTCGGTAGCAGCTTGTTCAGAGGTGGCGTCCGTAGCCAAGGTGGAGGCCGCAGTCTGAGCGCGGAGTCGCGCCGTGTCGTCGAGAGCCGCACCTGAGGAGGTGCCGAACTCGAGGGCCGCGGTGTCGATCGTCATCTCCACGCTCTCGGCCTCCTCCTCGCTGTCCGCAACGACCGCGGCCTTCCCCTTCCCGGTCTTGTAGCGCTCACTTTCGAAGCTGCTCAGGCCTTCAGACTCGGTGGCGTCCTCGTCTTCATCATCGTCCTCATCATCGTCCTCCACCTCCGTGTCGGGCTCGGTGACGCCGTCGATGAAGCGCGCGGTGTCCGCGTACTGGGCGATCTCGTACGCAACCGACTGGCGGCGAGCCACGCAGTCGGGATCCGTCTCCCACTTCGACTTCTGCCTCATCTCGAGAATGACGTTAAGATCGAGTTTTTCATACCAGCTGCAGATGAACAGCAGCAGCATGTCGGCACCAGCCCGAGCTCCAGAGGCCCGCCATTTCTTCAGCTCGGCCTTCACGCCAGTCAGCTTCTCGGCAAGCCCGCGGATGGTTGGTGGCGCAGTCTCCCGCGGCCAGAATAGGTCGTGAAGTTGGAAGGCGGTGCGCACCAAATCGGTGCCCACGCCCCTTAGGCGCTGGAGCTGGACCTGCATGGTGGTGACGCTGTCTTCGATTGAAGCCTTGGCGTCCATAGGCTCGCCTTCTCGGTGCGAACAGCTTGGGCCTTTGCTAGAGCAGGCTTGCAAGACGAGTCGAGGTCGGGGAAGATTTCTGAAAGAGCTATCAAAGAGATTAGAGACAGGGGCAGAATAGAGAAATGAGTCGAGTAGAGGAGAAGCAGAAGCAGAATAGAGAAATGGGTCGAGTAGAAGAGAAGCAGAAGGGAAGAGTGAAGTGGAAAGAAGTAGGGCACTTACTATTCAGGTCGTAGAGTAGCGCCTGCAGCTTATTCTTCCATGACTCTTCGTCAGCGACATGCTTCTCTTCTACCTTCCGGAACTGCGCCAGCTGGAGCATGAGATCCGAGTTGCTCTCCTTCAGCGTCTTGCATTCCAGCTCGAGAGCCCGTTGCTTGGCCGCGGCTGCTGCTTCGGTCTTCTTCTTCTCGGCCACTGCTTTATCTCTCTCGCCAGCCAGATCAATGGCTTTTTGGAGAGCAGTTCGCAGCTGGACCTGCAATGGTTCCATCTCGGAGAGGTGCCTGTTCTTGAATTCCACCTCAAGGCTTGCAAGCTGCTGCTGCACCTCAGCAGGCTTGAGACAGTCGAGATGCTCCTCGACAAACTTCTTATGATCTTCTGTGAAAAGCAAGGCACGGTCAGCAGAGTAGCAAAGATGAAAGCAAGAAGTCAAGCCGAGAAGACATTAACTCACCTTCCAGTTTCTTGATGGTGGCTTGGCCGCTCTCGACAAAGGCGCGGCAGTTCGCATGCTCCTCTTCCAAGGTTTTAAATTTGCCTGCAGAGAATGGCCGATTAGAGCAGAAAGCAAAAGCGGGCGTAAGCACCAAACGCAGGAACCGCGTAGCTAAAAGCTTACTCTCGACTTCGGAGATCTTAAGGGCGCTGTCCATGACCTCCTTATCCGCCACCTCAGCGGACTTGCGCTCCAATTCCAGGGCCTCAAGACGCCTCCTAGCAATGCTGTGGTTCCATAGCAGCCGCCGGTACAGGTTGGTTCTTTTCAGAAGGCCATTCTGAGAGGAAGAAAGAAAAAGAATCAGACAAAGCCATGAAGATTCAGCCCGAGAAGGCGGCAACTCGGTTGAGTACCCGCCTACTCGGCCAGGATCTCGGGGACTGGGAGATGGATAGGAAGAAGGAGAAGAATAGAAGAGAAGGAAAATGCAACTCGGGACGAATGAGCAAAGCTTACCGCGTAAGTCTGTTCAATATCCTCTGCGGCCTTGCGATAGACGAACAGCTTGGCGGCGAGCGTGCTGGTATTGGACGAGATAGTCATGGGTTTATAACCCATGTCCGCCTTGTTCCAGTCAATGCGCATGTGATCCAGATCGCCCAAAGATGTGCCGTGCCAGTTCGTATTGACAAGGACTTCGCTGTCCCACTCAGCGTCGATAAATCCAACCCGGTCGACTATCTGCTCAAGGCCCGTGGACGTTACCTCGTTTTCCTGAACCTCGCGCGAGTAGATCGCGACGGATCGGTCCTTATTCCTGGCTGGAGGCTTGGAGTCCACCGGCGTGGCCTGTTTGCCCCTCCTGATAGCGAGTTTCTTCTCGGCTGGGGTCATCGGGATGCTGTGCTGCTGGCTCATCTTCAACATATAAGGTGGGAAGGTGGGTGGATCTGGGAAGCTGGATCCTGCGGCGGTGTCAGCAGCCGCGTCAGGTTCACGGATGATGAGCTGGCCAGGCTTGGCAGTTGGTATTGGCGGCGGCATCGTGGTAGCACCACGCGTACCGCTACGCGAGGGATTCCTGCGGACGGTGCCCTCTGGCTGGCCAGCTGGCTTCTCGGCGGCCTGGTTCCCAGAAGTTTGCTTCTCGGCGGCCTTCTTGTCAACGGCTTCCTGTTTGATCTTCTTGATAGGCTGCTTGGCCGGAGGGCTGGATGTTGTCTTGGTTTTCTTCATTGGTGGGGAGTTTGGCGCGGTGAAGGAAGTACCCTGCTGGGTAGGCGGCGCCAAGGGCGCGCTACCCGGCGCAGCATCCGGCTGAGCGCTACCCTGCGCGGCGTCTGGTTGCGCGTCGCTCAGAGGGTATTGCTCCATCTCATCAATTGTCTCAACCCGCTGCCCAGCAGCGGGGTCTTGCTGTGTGGTGTCCTGTCCTTCTACCCGCGGCTGGGCCGCGGGGTCGTCATGCTCAGCAGCCCCTGTCGCTGGCTGCTCTTGGTCTTCTTCTCGCCGCTCAAGGGCGGCGTCATCATGCTGCTCGAGATATTGTTCTAAGTTCTCCTCGGCCGTGGTGGCCGGAGGAGAAGGTGGCCTCGCGTCGCGATCAGCGTCCCGCGCTTCTTGTTCTGCGCGGGCCTGCTGCTACTGCTCGGTGTCGTGGGCGTCCATGTCCATGTACTGAGCATCGTCGGAATCGTCTCCTTTCATGGAAGAGGATGCACGCGCCTCATCCCGTGCGGTGTCCTCGTCCTCCTCGGAGATCTCGATGAGCTTGTCAACATCGATGGCGGTCTTCTTCTTGGGCTTGGTGGATGCGACGGCAGCACTAGCGTCCAAGGGGGCACTGAAGAGAAGAAAGAAATTTAGAAAAGGAAAAAGGACAGAAGAAATCGAGAAGAAACAGCGGAGTAAAAGGATTGGGAAATTGCGGCCACAGAGGTGTATAGCTTAGGAGAAAGTGGCTTACCCTTTGCGGGAAGGGGGTAGCCGTCGCCCTTTCGTCACGGTCTTCTTGGTCTTCTTCCTGGCCGTCTTCGTCTTCTTGGAGGGGGGCTCCTGAGCACCGCTACCCGTCCTCTTGCGAGTAACAGGAGTGGCGACTGCAAGCGGATCAACGGCCAGGGCATCCTCCTCCTCGTCCTCACCCTCCTCTTCGGCGCCGGCATCATGTCGCACCCGGACTTCTATAGGATACTCACCGTACGAACTGAACAGTATTCTGATGGGATTACGGGGCTTTCCGGCACCCGCGTCCTCTTACGAGTAGGCCAACACTTATGTGTGACAACCCATCGCTACTGTTCACCGTCGATGTAAACTATCCTGTAGAAATCAGGACACTACCATTGACGTACTTCATACCATACACACATGGTACGTCAACGGCTTTGAACAAAAGGATAACACAACATGCCTCTATGACACAAAAGATTGAAATAAGTTGCAAATGGCCCTCACTAGGGCAGAGATAGCAAATACAATCATCCAGAGGACACATGTCCCAACATAGCATCATTACATCTCAGCGGAAGCATTCAAAGGGGGTCTGAGTACAGACAAATCCAAATAGGCTTAAGAAGCCGGAAACTGAAATAAAGACGGAGCCCATCCACGATGTCTCGGATCCTGCCCGGGTCCGCTAACTACTCGTCAGCAGCCTCGTCAAACTCCACGTAGTAGCCGTCACCTGGATCCTCGTAATCGTAGTCTGCGGAAACCACAGCCCCAAAGGGGTCAGTACATAGACGTACTGGCAAGCAAGACTCACAGTTCACCAAAGTATAGCCCGTCAACACAAGCACAGATGACTTGGGTTCAACGGAGGGAAAAGGGTATATAAAAGATGATGCAACTGGCTGCACTAACCAACTACAGAGATTCTATCACTTCCAACTATCAGAAAGGGGATAAGATCGAGTGTTGTAACCAACTGAAAGATAACTTCAAACAAACCCATCCTGGATCTCGCCCCTTATCCAAAGAAGCAATCCGACGATAACTCACACAGTTGGATTAAGATGAAACAAGTTATTGTGACAATAATCCTATTACTAGTCAAATTGTAATCATGGGGTGTGAGATAGTGAATCATTAGGTTTAAGTTGTCCTGAGTACTTGTTAGCCAGTACTTTCACCAAGTTAACCATAACCGCGGAAAACACAGCTTCTCGAGAAGATTATCCCTGCAGGGTTGCACCAATTTGGCCGTACACGTATGAATAACCCGCCAGATGGGATGCCTCCCACCAAGCGGGGCACTCAACACAACTCAACTCTTCTTCGCATCAAGCCCAAAGCACCTTGGGCGCACGGCTAATCAAGCCCCGAAGAAAAGGGACCCTCATAGCACTCTAAGACCGTGTCCCCCTATATGCCGACTACGAAAGTTCCACCCTGCGCTGGGCTCGCAAAAACATGCATGCGGCAAATAGAAAGCACGAACTAAATGAGATGATTTGGACGAGATGCGAATCGAATCAAATTGAGGGGGGCGCCCATACTCGCTTCCCACATGCGGGTAGTGCGCTCATCATGGATCAGTAGACAAGACCCTTTTCCTATTAGGGTCGACACTAGCAGTCCTCAAAACCACACAGGGCCTCCTGCCGGTGCCTTATCATCAAATTATTATTAACAAGAATATTAGCATGATTGATTGATTGATTAAACATCGAGCCCCCCGGAACATAATAAAGATATAGTAACTGAAAGTAATGGGTAACAGACTCGAGCAAAACAACCTAAGCATACTAGTAAGACACTGGCTCAATCAATAGGGTTGTAGGAGGGGTGGTGAGGCAATATCAGGGTTAAAGGATTCATGTGATAGGTTCGTAACAGAAACAACTACCACTAAGGCTAGCAGAAATAGACAACGGAAAGTATCGGTAACCAGGGTTGAAAGGAACACAATGGTTCATGTGAGTGATAACTTGCCTGCGAACTCAGCAGCCTGGTACTGAGCTAGATCCTCAGAAGGGGTGCTGTAAAGATCGTCTGTCTCAACGTCGTCGTCTATTCGAGAAGAAGCAAACAAACAAAACAGGAATGTAAACAATCATTATCATGGCATTGTGCACAATCAAGATGATGCATGACAAGTTAATGGTTGCATCAAAATAAACTAGCTAACATGATAGCACAATTTAAATGGACCCCTATGCTATTTTGAGTGGCATATGGGAAAAGGTTCATGGATTAAGTGGAAGCAATTGAGTTACAATTAATTGTTAGGTGAAAGTTGTTAGCATGATGCATGCATGATGGTAACAACAAAAATAACAACAAGTAACAATAATAGATGCAAGTAATAAAAGGGTTTAACAAGTTTTGGAAATTATTTATTAAGTTTAGAAATTTTGGTTACTTAAACATGTCACACAAACAATTACTGTTTTCATCAATTTAAAGTGTGCAAAACAATTAACAAAATTTATATTTGAAAAGAACATCAAATTTTAGTTGGATTACATGTTTCAAATATTGAAATTTGAATTAGGATGAATTTCTTATGAAGTAAACAATATTAAACAAGTTTTAATTGAATTTAAAACAAGTTTGAATATTATTTGAATTTTATTTGTTCAACTCATAAATTCAAACTCACATTTGAAAAGTTCACACTTTGATGGTTTGAAAACATATTTTGCATGTTCAAAAATATTTTATATTAAGCAAGTTATGATTTTATCAAATTTAAATGAATTAAACAAGTATTAAATTATTTAGGCAATTTAAATTATCCAAACAAGGAAACAAAAATTATATTTGAATAGGTTATTCAAAATGGTATGAAAAACATATTTTATTTGTATTTATTGGAGTAATAATGAATTAGCTATTGAATTTTAGAAATTTGCATTTGAATTATTTTGATTCAAATTTAAATTGCAATTTGAAATTTCAAAACAGTGAACAAATGTTTCCAAAAGATAGAGAATTAAATTTAGACCAGTGTGGATATTTTATTTTTATTTTTTAGAGTTATCAAATAAAAGATATTAAGGTTTCAAAACCAGGGGCCAATCTGTGATTTAATTGGACCTAGTTTGAATTACAGAAGTGTTTGAAACCATTTTATACGCGCTGGAAACGCACCCAGTCGCTGCCCGGGGGGCCCCGTGGGCTCACTGTGCCCGCGTGGCACAAGAGTGACTGACGGCTGGGCCCTGGCTGTCAGCACTCCAACGAAAAAAGTGGGGATTTAATCCCGCGAGGCCGCGGGTCGAACTCGCGACCGCGCGCTCGCAAGCGTACGCTCTGAACCACTGCAGTTACTCGCATTCGTTGTCAGGTAACAGGTGCGCGGTGAGGAAGAGGTTACAGACGCGGATCTGAAACTTTTCTGACGAGCGCGCGCTTCCGCGACACTGACAGAGGAACGCGGCCAATCGGCGGCGATCACCGTCGTGCGCACAACAGTTGGGGTGCAGAAACGGAGGCAAAATCTTGCGTACACGTGCGCGCTACGGAGGGGAAACAGGAGGGGGTGGAGCGAGTGCTCACCGGGATGGTTTCAGTGGAGGAGCTCGACGGCGAGCGGCAGCTGCGAGGTGGTCGAGGACGGCGGCGCTGTCTCCGTGCTCCTCCGTGCGAGCTACGGTGTCGAATCCGTAGAGGAAGAAGAGGCGGCGTGGTTCCCGTAGGTAGCTGGCTAGGTGGGGCTAGGAGGTCGCGGCGCCATGGCGAGTTTCAGAGGAGGCTGCCGCCGGTGAGGAATCCAGAGAGGGGGAGCGGCGACAGAGAGAAGGGATGGCGGCGGATCCGAGGGGGAGACATGGCCTAGGGGTTAGGGTTGTCGCCCTAGGGTTCCGTGGGTCTTATAGGGCGCGGAAAGCAAGGGGTGGCCGTCGGCTGCCGCCGTACGGCGACGTGGCGGCCCCGATGCTCTGCCGTACTTCGAACAGAAGGCGTGCACGAATTTTGAAGCGGTACGCGAGGGAGAGACGGGCTGGGCTGCGCGCGCGTAGGCTTAGGTGGGCTGGGTTTAGCTTATGTGCTGCGCGCGCTGCAGGTTTCTCCTTTTTCTTTTTCTGTTTTTTTTTTTTTGCAGAAAACAGATTGGGAAGAAAAAGATAGTTTTGAATTTAGTAAAAATTCTAGAAAAATTAGGTTAAGTTATTTAGGTAATTAGAAAACACTTTCCAAGACTTGATTTCAAAAAGTTGAGATTAAAAGTGATGTTTGCATTTGAACCAAATTGAATGAATTTTCAATATTAAATAAACATTATGAAAACAAGGCATTTTAATAGGGTTACCCCTAAGGTTTAAAGTGATTTAAAGATTATAGTTGTTTGGTGAATTTCATGGATTCAAAAGGGTACTGATTTGAAGCCTTGGTTTGAATTTGAAAATGATTTAGAACTAATTGATTGAATTAATTGATTGATTTAAAGCAACAATTTAATAGGTGATCATTAATGAATTATTTGGAAACAAAGGAGGTTTTTGATTTGCATTTATTTATTTGAAAAGATTGTAACAGACAAGTATGAAAGCAAAGTTGACTAAAGTTTGTATTTCATTATGAAAACAATGCAACAGAAAATAAAATGAGGATGATGACATGATGCATTGCTTAAAATAAACAAGAAATAAAACAACTAGGGGGTTTTTCATACTTGGATGTTACAAAACGCCCCCCCTTGAAGGAATCGCGCCCCGAGATTCCTTACTGAGAAGTGAAAAGGTCCGGATACTTCTTGCGAAGATCCTCTTCGGTCTCCCATGTTGCCTCTTTATCGGAATGATGCGACCACTGCACTTTCAAGAACTTGGTGCTCTTGTTGCGAGTCTTACGCTCGGTCTCATCGAGAATACGAATAGGGTGTTCCTCATACGATAGATCATCTTGCAGTTCAATAGAATCATGATCAACTGCACGATCTGGATCTTTGAAACACTTCTTGAGCTGTGACACGTGGAACACATCGTGCACCTTGGATAGTTTTTCTAGAAGTTCAAGACGATAAGCATTTTCTGCACGCCTTGAGAGAATGTTGAAAGGACCAATGTATCTTGGTGCAAGCTTTCCTTTCACACCAAAACAATGAGTGCCTCTGAGGGGAGTTACACGGAGATATGCCTTATCACCAGGTGCATAGATCATATCCCTGTGCTTGCTATCATAATAGCTCTTTTGACGAGACTGAGCAATCCTGAGATTGTCACGAATGATACGAACTTTCTCCTCGGCTTCCTTAACAATGTCAGGGCCTAAGAGTGAACGTTCACCAGCTCCAGACCAATTGATTGGACTCCTGCATCTGCGACCATACAGTGCCTCAAATGGTGCCATGCCTAGGCTTGCCTGGTAGCTGTTGTTGTAGGAGAATTCAGCATATGGAAGGCAATCCTCCCATTTCATGCCAAAGGAGAGACCACATGCTCTGAGCATATCCTCGAGAATCTTATTGACTCTTTCGACTTGCCCCTGAGACTGAGGGTGATAAGCTGTGCTGAACAGAAGTTTGGTGCCCAATGCTTCTTGAAAGCTTTTCCAGAAATGAGAAGTGAAGATACTTCCACGGTCTGAGCTTATTTCCAATGGAACACCATGAAGAGGAACAATCTTTGCTGTGTAGAGTTCTGCTAACTAGCTAGCTGAGATAGTTTCCTTGACAGCAAAGAAGTGAGCTACCTTAGTGAGACGATCAATAACAACGAAGATTGCATCGTTGCCCTTTTTGGACTTTGGAAACCCAGTAACGAAGTCCATTTCAATCATGTCCCACTTCCACTCAGGAATTTTCAGAGGTTGGAGTAGACCGGTTGTTTTCTGATGGACTGCCTTAACACGTTGACAAACGTCGCATTCAGAAACGTATTGAGCAATTTCACGTTTCATTCCAGGCCACCAATACAGAGTCTTGAGATCCTGGTACATCTTTGTACTTCCAGGGTGGATGGAGAGAGGAGTTTCGTGAGCCTCCTTGAGAATGACATCTTTGAGGCTTTGAATCTGAGGAACTACAATGCGTCCTTCGAAGAACACAGTTCCCTTGTCATCAATTGAGAAAGACTTGAATTTATCATTGCCTTCCTTGATGTGCTCTACAATCTTCTTGATTTCAGTATCACGAAGTTGTTCAGAACGAATCTTGTCCTCGAGAGTTGGACTGGCTGTCAAGCTAGCAAGGTAACCTTGAGGGACAAGACCAAGGTTCAGTTTCTGGAATTCTTCATGAAGTGGAGGTTGGCTTTCCATGATCATGAGATTATTGCAATAGGATTTGCGACTGAGAGCATCGGCCATAACATTAGCCTTGCCTGGAGTGTAAGAAATGGTGAGATCAAAGTCTTTAATCTTCTCAATCCATCTCCTTTGCCTGAGGTTCAGATCTGGCTGAGTGAAGATGTATTTCAGACTCTTATGATCGGAAAAGATTTCAGTTTTGTTACCCAACAAGTATTGTCTCCATTTCTTGAGGGCAAACACAACTGCTGCAAGTTCAAGATCATGTGTGGGATAGTTTTGCTCATGTGGGTTCAACTGACGTGAAGCATAAGCCACAACTTGACGTTCTTGCATAAGAACTGCTCCTAGGCCTTGGAGAGATGCATCGCAGAATATCTGGAAAGGTTTGGTAGTATCTGGGCCAACCAGAACATGTGTGGAAGTGAGTTTAGTCTTCAGGAGGTTGAAACTCTCATCACACTGTGGAGTCCAAACGAACTTCTTGTCCTTCTTTGTGAGATCAGTGAGAGGTTTGGCAATCTTGGAAAAGTTTTGGACGAAATGACGGCAATAGCTAGCCAAGCCAAGAAAACTTCTGACTTGCTTCACCGTCTTAGGGGGTTTCCAATCAACAATTGCCTTAACCTTTTCCGGGTCAATGGCTATGCCTTTGGCAGAGATGATATGACCAAGATATGCAACTTCTGGAATCCAGAACTCACATTTGGAGAACTTGGCATATAGACGATGCTCGCGAAGTTTCATGAGAGTGAGACGAAGGTGTTCTCCATGCTCTTCCTCGGATTTGGAGTAGACTAGAATGTCATCGAGATATACCACAACGAACTTGTCGAGGTATTCATGGAAGACAGAATTCATGAGTCTTGAGAACGTTGCCGGTGCATTGGTGAGACCAAAGGACATGACGGTGTATTCATATAGACCGTAACGAGTGGTGAAAGCTGTCTTAGGAATATCTTCCTTTCTGATCTTTATTTGATGGTACCCCATCCTCAAGTCCAACTTTGAGAATATTGAGGCTCCAGCAAGTTGATCAAAAAGATCATCGATACGAGGAATTGGATACTTCTTCTTGATGGTTTTCTCGTTGAGAGGACGATAGTCAACCACGAGTCTTTTTGTTTGATCCTTCTTGGCAACAAACAGAGTTGGGCAACCCCAAGCGGAGGAACTAGGCTGAATGTAACCTTTCTCCATGTACATATCGATTTGCTCCTTCAACAATTTCAGTTCAGGAGGAGCTATCTTGTATGGATTCTTAGAGATTGGAGCAGTACCTGGCTCAAGCTCGATCACGAACTCAACTGCTCTGTCCGGAGGCATCCCTGGCAACTCTTCTGGAAAGACGTCAGGGAATTCACAAACCACCGGAACATTTTCAATTGCAGGAAGGGGTTTAGCATCGAGGTTGAACAGCTGAACAGAACTTGATCCATAAGGAGAATAGACTATCTGGCCTGAAGTGTGGGAGAGAGTTATTGACTTTTGAGCACAGTCAATTTTTGCTTTGTGGGTCTTCAACCAATCCATACCCAGAATGACATCAATGTCAGAATTTCCCAGCAACATGAGTGAAGCAAGGAATATGCGACCTCCAATTAGGATTTGATTGTCCATGCTTATCTTGGAAGTAATCATTTTAGTTCCCGGAGAGTGAACATAGATTTGATTGCTTAGCGGAACCAGAGCTAGGTTGTATGTTGTAGCAAAGATCTTTGACACAAACGAATGCGATGCTCCAGTATCAAACAACACTTTAGCTGGAAAAGAGTTTACGGGTAATATACCGAGAACGACGTCAGCAGCTTCCTCAGCTTTGTCGGCCTTGATATGATTCACCCTCGCGGTCCTCCCGACAGGCCTGTTGTTGGAGTTGAAGGCTTTAGCCGGGGGAGCACGAACCATTGCTTGGTTGGTGTTGGGGCGAGGAGGTGGAGGTAGCTGCCTCTGAGTGCACTTATCAGCGTAGTGTCCAGTCTCCTTGCACTTGAAGCAAGTGACGACACGAGGAGGACCTGGCCTTGGCTGCCCCATTGGAACCCTCTGACCCTGCATCTGAGATGGGTTGGGTTGGCGGGGACCAAAGCCTGGAGAAGCTTGGGCATTTGGAGCCCGAGTGACAGCACCATTTGGCACCCAGATGCGGCGCTTCTGCGGAGGGGTGGCCATGTTGGAGGAGGAACCACCCTCACGCGAGTGCTTACGGGACTCCTCGAACGCCTTGCGCCCATTCTCCTCATTGAGCGCGGTGTTCACGAGCTCCACGTAGTCCTTGCACTTGATGTTGGTGAGAGCGTACTTCAGTTCCGGGTTAAAACCTCGGCGGAACCTTGCCATCTTCTTGGCTTCAGTGGACACCTCGTCACCAGCGTATCGAGCGAGACGATTGAACTCGTTCTGGTAGCCGAGGACGTCCAGCTTGCCCTGTTTGAGAGAGCAGAATTCCTCACGCATCCTTTCCATGAGACCATCTGGGATGTGGTGCTTCAGGAAGGCATCCTTGAAACATCCCCAGGTGATAGGATAGCCAGCTCTCATGGTCTGGTAGTTCTCCCACCAGGTAGCTGCCTGACCCTTCAGTAGGTAGGTGGCATACTTGACTTTATCCTCCTCAGCAACGTGAGCTATGTCCAGAGCCCTGTTCATCTCCCTGATCCAGTCATCAGCATCCAGAGGCTCACGTGTTGCCACGAAAGCTCTCGGCCCCATGCTCAGAAACTCCTTGATGCTGACTCGCGGAGCATTCTGGTTGTTGTGCTGGTTAGCCTGGATCTGGGCCATCTGAGCCACGACCTGAGTCATCTGAGTCAACAGCTCCGTGAGCGGAGGTGGTTCAGGCGGGTTGCTCCTTGTTGGCGGCATCCTGAATAGACATTCATTTTAGCACAACAATAGAAAAGGATAGACTTGGTAACCGAAAGATAGATTATTCCGACGCATGAATAGATAACCAACAGGTACATCATCACATGTTCAAATACATCAGAATATCCAACAGACCAATACATGGTTCGAAAGACAAAGGATAACTAAACATAGCTAGGAATAGATACATCGGTACTCCCATGCTCATCACGCAGGACGGCGGTGAGTAGTACGACGAGAGATACGGTGCGGAGGAATCCCCCGGAAGTAGGTATAACGACGATCCACGTAGAGCGGGACTGCTCTGAGAGCAACTCTCGGTGTGGTGAAGTAGAAAGCGTCGTCTCCCTGTGCTCCAAAGCGTGGAATCCCAGTGTAACCAGCTCCGAGGTCGAGGAGTGGACCTCTGATCGGCTCGTAACCTCCAGCATCTGGCAGCGGAAACCCAGCTGTCTGAACGAATCGGGCAAAGCGCTCGTCTCCAACAAAGTCTGTGGTGTACGTAGCCAGACGAGTCAAAGCAAGATAGAGCTGCTCCCTGACTGAGGCCAACTCCTGAGACAGTGCGGAAGCAACTGCGTCACTGTGCCTCACAAACTGAGCAGTGGTGTGCAGCCTGGAGCTATCAGACTCGTAGGTATCCAGGTTGCTGTGGAGAGTGAAGTGAACTCCCGCTGACGTGATGTAACCACGGGGGATGTGGCGATAGATAGAATCGTCAAATCCCCAGTAGTCAGCACGGAGGACGGTGAGACTCACGTAAGCTGCCTGATGCACGGCCATATCCACTGTGGAACCTACTGCCTCGTAGCGGTGGACAACGCTCATGCCATCATCTGATAGAATGTAGACGATAGCCTGGTAGTAGGTCTGGTCAAACTCTCGCTGCTGCTCGTAGACCTGGTACTCTGGTGCCCAATGTAACCCCAGATAGGTGACCATGTCTCTCAGCGTCTCCGGATAACCGGCGGTGCTCTCACAGCGAGTCATCCGAACCACCTGCGGGAAGAACCTGAGATCCATCTGCAGATGATTTGGGAGGTTTTGATTAGACGCCGGTAGGGAACTGATGTGGAAAGCAACAACAAGGTTGAACAGACGAAAAGGATTTTGAAAGAACAGGATACTGAAGCAACATCGGGAAACACGAGACCAAAAACTCCTGAGGTACTACGGAGGACCCAAAACACGTGAAATCCTAACTTGAAAGTTTAGGTGAGAACAGAAAACAACGTTGCACTTCCTTACCAGAAAAGGGTGGGTTGGTGGGGAAAGAAGAAAAATGGCAGAATTCCTACTCTCGCGTTTCATTTTTCCTATATAACTACAAAATAGTTTCTAGACTCAACTGCGACCAGTAAAAGGGATCCTACAGGCAGACAGGCTCTGATACCATTTGTCGCACCCGGACTTCTATAGGATACTCACCGTACGAACTGAACAATATTCTGATGGGATTACGGGGCTTTCCGACACCCGCGTCCTCTTACGAGTAGGCCAACACTTATGTGTGACAACCCATCGCTACTGTTCACCGTCGATGTAAACTATCCTGTAGGAATCAGGACACTACCATTGACGTACTTCATACCATACACACATGGTACGTCAACGGCTTTGAACAAAAGGATAACACAACATGCCTCTACGACACAAAAGATTGAAATAAGTTGCAAATGGCCCTCACTAGGGCAGAGATAGCAAATACAATCATCCAGAGGACACATGTCCCAACATAGCATCATTACATCTCAGCGGAAGCATTCAAAGGGGGTCTGAGTACAGACAAATCCAAATAGGCTTAAGAAGCCGGAAACTGAAATAAAGACGGAGCCCATCCACGATGTCTCGGATCCTGCCCGGGTCCGCTAACTACTCGTCAGCAGCCTCGTCAAACTCCACGTAGTAGCCGTCACCTGGATCCTCGTAATCGTAGTCTACGGAAACCACAGCCCCAAAGGGGTCAGTACATAGACGTACTGGCAAGCAAGACTCACAGTTCACCAAAGTATAGCCCGTCAACACAAGCACAGATGACTTGGGTTCAACGGAGGGAAAAGGGTATATAAAAGATGATGCAACTGGCTGCACTAACCAACTACAGAGATTCTATCACTTCCAACTATCAGAAAGGGGATAAGATCGAGTGTTGTAACCAACTGAAAGATAACTTCAAACAAACCCATCCTGGATCTCGCCCGTTATCCAAAGAAGCAATCCGAGGATAACTCACACAGTTGGATTAAGATGAAACAAGTTATTGTGACAATAATCCTATTACTAGTCAAATTGTAATCATGGGGTGTGAGATAGTGAATCATTAGGTTTAAGTTGTCCTGAGTACTTGTTAGCCAGTACTTTCACCAAGTTAACCATAACCGCGGAAAACACGGCTTCTCAAGAAGATTATCCCTGCAGGGTTGCACCAATTTGGCCGTACACGTATGAATAACCCGCCAGATGGGATGCCTCCCACCAAGCGGGGCACTCAACACAACTCAACTCTTCTTCGCATCAA
The DNA here is from genome assembly GCA_028641055.1 of Alopecurus myosuroides. Classification (NCBI taxonomy): domain Eukaryota; kingdom Viridiplantae; phylum Streptophyta; class Magnoliopsida; order Poales; family Poaceae; genus Alopecurus; species Alopecurus myosuroides. Next base: position 312,735,621 of record CM054062.1, on the reverse strand, counting down.
GCCCAAAGCACCTTGGGCGCACGGCTAATCAAGCCCCGAAGAAAAGGGACCCTCATAGCACTCTAAGACCGTGTCCCCCTATATGCCGACTACGAAAGTTCCACCCTGCGCTGGGCTCGCAAAAACATGCATGCGGCAAATAGAAAGCACGAACTAAATGAGATGATTTGGACGAGATGCGAATCGAATCAAATTGAGGGGGGCGCCCATACTCGCTTCCCACATGCGGGTAGTGCGCTCATCATGGATCAGTAGACAAGACCCTTTTCCTATTAGGGTCGACACTAGCAGTCCTCAAAACCACACAGGGCCTCCTGCCGGTGCCTTATCATCAAATTATTATTAACAAGAATATTAGCATGATTGATTGATTGATTAAACATCGAGCCCCCCGGAACATAATAAAGATATAGTAACTGAAAGTAACGGGTAACAGACTCGAGCAAAACAACCTAAGCATACTAGTAAGACACTGGCTCAATCAATAGGGTTGTAGGAGGGGTGGTGAGGCAATATCAGGGTTAAAGGATTCATGTGATAGGTTCGTAACAGAAACAACTACCACTAAGGCTAGCAGAAATAGACAACGGAAAGTATCGGTAACCAGGGTTGAAAGGAACACAATGGTTCATGTGAGTGATAACTTGCCTGCGAACTCAGCAGCCTGGTACTGAGCTAGATCCTCAGAAGGGGTGTTGTAAAGATCGTCTGTCTCAACGTTGTCGTCTATTCGAGAAGAAGCAAACAAACAAAACAGGAATGTAAACAATCATTATCATGGCATTGTGCACAATCAAGATGATGCATGACAAGTTAATGGTTGCATCAAAATAAACTAGCTAACATGATAACACAATTTAAATGGACCCCTATGCTATTTTGAGTGGCATATGGGAAAAGGTTCATGGATTAAGTGGAAGCAATTGAGTTACAATTAATTGTTAGGTGAAAGTTGTTAGCATGATGCATGCATGATGGTAACAACAAAAATAACAACAAGTAACAATAATAGATGCAAGTAATAAAAGGGTTTAACAAGTTTTGGAAATTATTTATTAAGTTTAGAAATTTTGGTTACTTAAACATGTCACACAAACAATTACTGTTTTCATCAATTTAAAGTGTGCAAAACAATTAACAAAATTTATATTTGAAAAGAACATCAAATTTTAGTTGGATTACATGTTTCAAATATTGAAATTTGAATTAGGATGAATTTCTTATGAAGTAAACAATATTAAACAAGTTTTAATTGAATTTAAAACAAGTTTGAATATTATTTGAATTTATTTGTTCAACTCATAAATTCAAACTCACATTTGAAAAGTTCACACTTTGATGGTTTGAAAACATATTTTGCATGTTCAAAAATATTTTATATTAAGCAAGTTATGATTTTATCAAATTTAAATGAATTAAACAAGTATTAAATTATTTAGGCAATTTAAATTATCCAAACAAGGAAACAAAAATTATATTTGAATAGGTTATTCAAAATGGTATGAAAAACATATTTTATTTGTATTTATTGGAGTAATAATGAATTAGCTATTGAATTTTAGAAATTTGCATTTGAATTATTTTGATTCAAATTTAAATTGCAATTTGAAATTTCAAAACAGTGAACAAATATTTCCAAAAGATAGAGAATTAAATTTAGACCAGTGTGGATATTTTATTTTTATTTTTTAGAGTTATCAAATAAAAGATATTAAGGTTTCAAAACCAGGGGCCAATCTGTGATTTAATTGGACCTAGTTTGAATTACAGAAGTGTTTGAAACCATTTTATACGCGCTGGAAACGCACCCAGTCGCTGCCCGGGGGGGGCCCGTGGGCTCACTGTGCCCGCGTGGCAAAAGAGTGACTGACGGCTGGGCCCTGGCTGTCAGCACTCCAACGAAAAAAGTGGGGATTTAATCCCGCGAGGCCGCGGGTCGAACTCGCGACCGCGCGCTCGCAAGCGTACGCTCTGAACCACTGCAGTTGCTCGCATTCGTTGTCAGGTAACAGGTGCGCGGTGAGGAAGAGGTTACAGACGCGGATCTGAAACTTTTCTGACGAGCGCGCGCTTCCGCGACACTGACAGAGGAACGCGGCCAATCGGCGGCGATCACCGTCGTGCGCGCAGCAGTTGGGGTGCAGAAACGGAGGCAAAATCTTGCGTACACGTGCGCGCTATGGAGGGGAAACAGGAGGGGGTGGAGCGAGTGCTCACCGGGATGGTTTCAGTGGAGGAGCTCGACGGCGAGCGGCAGCTGCGAGGTGGTCGAGGACGGCGGCGCTGTCTCCGTGCTCCTCCGTGCGAGCTACGGTGTCGAATCCGTAGAGGAAGAAGAGGCGGCGTGGTTCCCATAGGTAGCTGGCTAGGTGGGGCTAGGAGGTGGCGGCGCCATGGCGAGTTTCAGAGGAGGCTGCCGCCGGTGAGGAATTCAGAGAGGGGGAGCGGCGACAGAGAGAAGGGATGGCGGCGGATCCGAGGGGGAGACAGGGCCTAGGGGTTAGGGTTGTCGCCCTAGGGTTCCGTGGGTCTTATAGGGCGCGGAAAGCAAGGGGTGGCCGTCGGCTGCCGCCGTACGGCGACGTGGCGGCCCCGATGCTCTGCCGTACTTCGAACAGAAGGCGTGCACGAATTTTGAAGCGGTACGCGAGGGAGAGACGGGCTGGGCTGCGCGCGCGTAGGCTTAGGTGGGCTGGGTTTAGCTTATGTGCTGCGCGCGCTGCAGGTTTCTCCTTTTTCTTTTTCTGTTTTTTTTTTTTTTTTGCAGAAAACAGATTGGGAAGAAAAAGATAGTTTTGAATTTAGTAAAAATTCTAGAAAAATTAGGTTAAGTTATTTAGGTAATTAGAAAACACTTTCCAAGATTTGATTTCAAAAAGTTGAGATTAAAAGTGCTGTTTGCATTTGAACCAAATTGAATGAATTTTCAATATTAAATAAACATTATGAAAACAAGGCATTTTAATAGGGTTACCCCTAAGGTTTAAAGTGATTTAAAGATTATAGTTGTTTGGTGAATTTCATGGATTCAAAAGGGTACTGATTTGAAGCCTTGGTTTGAATTTGAAAATGATTTAGAACTAATTGATTGAATTAATTGATTGATTTAAAGCAACAATTTAATAGGTGATCATTAATGAATTATTTGGAAACAAAGGAGGTTTTTGATTTGCATTTATTTATTTGAAAAGATTGTAACAGACAAGTATGAAAGCAAAGTTGACTAAAGTTTGTATTTCATTATGAAAACAATGCAACAGAAAATAAAATGAGGATGATGACATGATGCATTGCTTAAAATAAACAAGAAATAAAACAACTAGGGGGTTTTTCATACTTGGATGTTACACATCATCTGTACCATTGGGAAGAAGGAAACAGTTCAGAAGCGGGAGGAAGTGGGGTTGTGCTACTAGCGGCCAGACAAGATGAGCTCAATTACCTTCGTCATCGTCCTCGGACCAATCATGGACAGACGCATCTACGTGATGCTTCTCCGTCTGAGCGGCATGAGGGAGGTTGAGCTTGTCCGCAGTCTCGAAGGAGAGCTCGTCGTCTTCCTCTTGGTCGTCCGACCAGTTGTCCTCGAAGCGTTCCATGCTCTCAGCGATCTGACGAGCAAGGACCTGAAGAATAGAGAAACATTGCAAGTTAGTCGAGTAGCATAGAGGCATCCTACTCGGCAAGGCGTGCAAATATAAAGCACATTAAGCCTAAGCAGTGCTACTCTGTACCCTACTCGGCAAGGCGTGCAAACATAAATCACATTAAGCCTAAGCAGTGCTACTCTGTGTGCTACTCGGCAAGGCGTGCAAACATAAAGCACATTAAGCCTAAGCAGTGCTACTCTGTGTGCTACTCGGCAAGGCGTGCAAACATAAAGCACATTAAGCCTAAGTAGTTCTGCTAAGTGCCCTACTCGACGCAGAGTGCAAATACTAGTCGCTGCAAGATAAGAAGGCTATCTACTCGGAACATACATACAAGAAACAGGATAAGAAGTACATACCCGCTCGATTGGCTTCGTACGGCTGTATGGGATGAAGCCATACTGCCAATTGTCTCTGAGACCAGTGGTCATGATGGACCGCGCATGAGCGGCGACATCCGCGTTGCTGAGCTCGAACGTGGTTGTCCGAGTACAGTCGCGGGGGCCGCCCATGTAGCACATGGGGTGGACGCGGCGCTGGAGCGGCAACACCCGCTTGGAGATCCAGCAGGCGATTGGGTCGTCGCTCTTGAGCCCTTCTCCGGCCAGATAGGCGAGGCGCTCGTCCATCTGCTTCAGGTTGCTGTCGATGGACGGCTTGGTCCGCCAGTACTACCCGGTGGGAGCTCGATTGCTCCAAGGGGGCAGATTGATTCGGTCCTCCACCTTGGCTCCCTTCGTGGCGGGGACATTCTGCACGTACAGGAACGTCCTCTGCCACTTGCGGACAGAATCCAGTCCCTTGATGCGCGGATGGTTGGTTCCAGGGCGCTGCACCATCATGGCGCTGCCGGTCTCTGTTATCCGGCTGCTGGTGTCCGCGCCGTCCTTCTTGCCTTTGCTCTGTTGGGGAAAGAAGAAATACCTGGACCAAGTCTCCGTTGTGGGGCGAACGCCCAGGAAGGCCTCGCATACCACGGCGTGGTACGAGAGGAAGACGACGGCATTCGGAGGGAGGTGGTGCATCTGGAGGCCGTAATGGTCGAGGAACGAACGGAGGAAGTTTGATGCTGGAAGCCCGAATCCTCGCACGAAGTGCGCGAGGAAGACGACGTGCTCACCTTCCTGCGGGGCAGGGACGAGCTCATCGTCAGGTTGCCGACAGCGAACACCGGGAGGAACTCGCCGGGTGTTCACCAGCCATTGGCAGTCCTCGGCGGTGACCTCGGATCCGGCCCAGCCGGCGCGAGCGTTGTCATCGCGAGCCATGGTGGTGAGGAGGAAATTGGGGAAAAGTTCGAAGGATTTGGTGTGAGGAGAAGCTCGCGGCGGCGCAGTGAGTTGCGCAGCGGCGAGGAGCTCTGCGGCGGCGGAGAGACGAGAAGGCAGAGGGGAAAGTGTGAGCGGAAGGAGAAGAAGGATTTACCGAGGGGGTATTTATACCGCTCCTCGGATTACCGTTACGAGTTGAGGAAGTGGGATCGATCGTGGCAGTAATCGTGCGGCGTGGGGTCTGTGGGCCGGTTAGAAACGCACACAGCGCGGAACGCGCGCGTAACGGCCGCATTAGATCCCACGACGAGATCGTGGGCAATTACTGCGTGTGATGGGACGTTACGGGCTGGTGGGCCCACCCCGTGAAAACTGGGTGCGTGGTCTGTCAGTTCCCGGGCACCGAGGCGTCGAAGTCGTGTCCGTGTGACACGTGCCCAGTTGCAGCGCGGAAAGCCGGATTGTGCTCTGTCACGCAGAGATTCTGTTCCAGGATTTCACCAAGTCATTTTACTCGGCTACAGAGAAGAAAAGTGGCCCTAATCGGAAGAGAAGAAACAAGATCAAAGGCTACTCGGAGGTTTGCACTTGGTATCCCAAGGTTCAAGGGCAAGACAGTCAAGGTTGGTTTTTAAGCTGGCAGGGCCCAGTGAACGACTTCGCAGGGCTCTACCAGCTTCGGGGACTGCTGTCGGGGGGTTACCCCCGAGTAGGGTAAAGGCAAGTGCTAAAGGCAAGATCAGAAGGGATGTTTGGCCGAGTAGTCGGCTACCTGGTACTCGCTACCCGGTCGACTGCTACCCGGTCTTACACCTAGACGGCCAGAAGGATGAATCAAGAGAGTTATGCTCCTCCGAATAGAAGAGCTGGTCCGAGTAGAAATGGCGGGAACCTACTCGGGCCAGAAGTCAAAGGAGCCGTTCTGACACCAAATCCCGCGTATCCCGGGTCCGTACTTGGCACTCTTCACAACACTGTTCATCTGAGGACGGCGTGCCTGACAACGACAGTGTGTCAGCAGGGCGTCGCAGGATAGGGGGGACCTACTCTGTGTTCGCCACAGTGATAACAGACTGAACACTTGGTTTTGCCCAACGACTTTCCGCACCGGGACAAATCTAGAAGCCAAAGCTGTCAGCGGGAACTCGAAAGAAGGACGGTGTGCACACAATGTCGACATCTGTTTGTATTTGGCTGTATCCGGCAGGGCACCGAGTATATAAGGTGCCTTGCCCCCTCCAGCGCGAGGGATGCTGACCTAGATCGCTCACTACGTAGAGATTCTTGACCTAGTTCGCCCCATAGAGAGAAGAGTGGCTACTCGGTAGCAAGAACCATTGTATTGTGGCTACTCGGTGAGACATCAGAATACAGAGAGAAAGGCAGGAGTAGGGGTTTTACCTCCTCACGAGGGCCCTGAACCTGGGTAGATCGTGTTGTTTGCAGTGGTTGCTTCATCCTTCACGCGTCTACTCGTCGCGTGATCCCTCCCTGAGCGCCTCCAGCGTCCTTCGTCCCCACATCTTTAGCCATCCTATGGCATCTGCCGTGACACCACCACGACAGTCCTCATGATTCATATCCCGATAAGAAGTTGACCTTACTCCGAGCACTATAGTTCTGCCGCCGTTGACCGTGGCTTCATCCGCAATACTAAGATCACAAAACAACGGAATTTGATGATCCCGTCCCAATACCTTCTCATAAGCTTCGGCCTCCTTGGCCATGAACCCCTCCTCATCAACTTCTTCATCAAGACTCTCATCATTCGAGTCTGATGCATAGCATCGAGAACAAGGTATGTCATGATCCATGTTCTCTTGCTCATCATATGTGTCCAAATCCCCAACACTGTTCTCGTGGAGGTCGACCACATTCTCATTATCCTCATACTCATCATCCCAATACTCATTATTTATCCTCAATGCCTCATCTTGGTTATTTGTAATGAGGCTCAAAGTTTTCCTCACTTAATGTTTGGTGGAAGGAGGTTCAGTCACTTCATCTTAGTTCTTGAGTGGTGGACTCCTGTGGTGACCCAGCACACCACTGCATGTGTAGTGCGCAAGTCGATGACATAATACTCATAGAAGGACTTATCCGTGAATATTACATCCCTCAGAGTAGTACAACAGAAACATGGCAGGTCCAGGCAGAACTATAGGATACAAACTTCATTACAAAATCTCGAGAATCTCTTTGAAGAATCAAAGAAGATCTCATACAAATGAAATATCAGAAGAAGCAATTCGAAAATCCAAGCTGGAGAAGAACTCTAGCTCAGAAATAAATCCACTATGGCTGGTGTCAGCCCTAATCTATGGCTTATAACAGCTAATTCCAAGAATGGACTCCACCTACACCTTGATAGCTTCTCCTCCATCAGTGTTGTTGATGACGATGCTTCACGATGACGACTTCCATCAGGCTTCAACTCTAAGCAGGGGGTCAAACGGGAACGAATGAGTAACGAGCGTTACTCAGCAAGTTCATGATATACAGAGGGTAGTTTGATGCACTAACTACAGCTTTAGACTCGAAAGAGTCATAAGCTAATGCAAGGTTTTGTAAAACTTTCTTCAAGAGATTGATTTTACTTCTGAAAACTATGCCCGCCAGACCATCACAGGACTAGAACTTCATGGAGTTGCCTTTCCTGTAGCGTTCGCAGTTCCTTCCCGGAACAGGGGGTAACATGCCACATCCTTTTACACTCTGCAGAGGTGCGTTACTTTACCCATGGACGACCAAAACCATGTTGCACAACCAGGTGTACATTCCTGTCCACTCCCACTCAGGTGTGGGGCCCGGTTGTTGGTCCAAGCCAAACTGTGCTTCTCCGCACAACGCATGCCCACCCATTTCTGCCAGCAGGTTGAACGCATGATTCCACCCCTCACGATGGATATCTACGCGCCCCTGGCAGACCATCATAGACCCGTAGAGTCCGTGGGACATAAGGGCTCCCACCCATGTGCATGTAGTCCCGCAGAACCTACATCGTACGTCCCTGGCAGTCCGTTGACATGCGAACGAGAAAAGATCACAACTGACTTACTCCCCCCATAGAAGACCCATGGTTAACGCGGTATTTAAGGCGCACGGAGTTCTGACGGCAGTTGTGGTTAATTCCTAGGTAATACTTTCCCATGCAGATGGAACCTTCCTTTGACCTATTCATCTTACCATGGTCCCATCCGCCCACCAAACAGAACACTACCACTCGGGTAGTCATTCAAGTAGTCATATTATTATAAAAATAGGATCATGCATTCTTTTGAGACTAGGTGGTAATACGACATAGTTTTTGCAATTAGTTTGTTATGAAGTACTGCAAAGGATATGAGCAAGTGATGAACTTGCCTGATTGAAATAACCATATTAATCAATGTCTTCGGTTCAAGGGTCGCATAGAAAATCCTGACATCTGAAAGATACCAAAGTAGTCCCGGTAAGGACTACAGAAACAATGGCAAGATGATACATGCATAATAATGAGATGCAATCGTGAAATACCCTGGAAATTACCCCAGCTTACAAATGTAAGCCATGTTTGAAACGATAACGTAATCACATAGTTTTTAGGTGACTTAGAGTTGTTTCATTACTTGTGGTGATGTTGTTATTTCTTTTAGGCTTAAGTGTGTTTCACTTTTATTGAACAAACACTTGTTATCATGTTTAAGTAGAAGTGTTATAACATGGTTAGACAATAAGACAATAACACCTGGAAAACAACTATTGAAAAGATAACACACATTTTTATTTTATACCAAAAAATGTAGAGCTTATAACAAAGAGTTTAATTGAAAATGAGGAACTAGGACAACTAACTCTATCATCACACAACATGATATTGTCGAGTGATGATAGGTTTATTAGGTGTGAAAACATGAGGGTTTTATTAATAAGGAAAATAACGTTGTGGCACCTATTTCTAGTTATAATGGAATATTATAGAATTTTATTATATGTTTATAAATAAGTTTGTAAGTTAAACAAAATGTTTTATATTTGATATATTTGAGTTGGAAATGCTTTTCTCTTTAATTTGGTATATCCTTTAATGTTTTCTGAAAATATTTGAATATGTTATTATTTTATTAATTTTAAATGAATTAAATGACTAGGCAAAACATTGCATACATAAAAACACGGTAAAATGACCTTGTAAACATCATAGATGAGTTGCATTTGTCATTTGAAGCATTTTGGTATATAACTTGTATTTTTCTGATTTTATGAATTATTTATTATTTTTTTCTTTATTTTAAATGATTTAATTAATTAAAGAAAATGTTTAATTTTAAACTTTATCAAATTAATTTGAAAATATCACAATCAAATATATTTTATTTTTCTGATTAATATGATACATTATTTATATTTTTTTGTTTTATAGAATTAAAGTTATTGAATTATCAATTTTAATTATTTTTCTGTTATTATTTGAATTGACAAGTGGGGTCCACGTGTCAGTTTTCATTTCTTAAGCGAAAAGGAATAAAAACAGAAGGAAAAGGGCCCATGACGTCATGATGACATCATGCCCGCATCATTAGAGGAGAGGATCTCCTCTATTGAGCTCGAATCGGTCGATTCACTACAAATTGATTCGATTCATCGCTTCCACTAGCTAGAGGATGACTCAATGAACGCAGGGGTGGCGGAGATGTGACCATTTGGTCACCGGAGTTACTGGCGGTGAGCAATGGCGCGATGGCGGGGCTCGGCCAACGGCGACAACACGCGTTCGTCGACCAAATGCAAAATTAAAGGCACCCCAAGGTTCCTCTTCTCACCCTAGAGCTTGTGGAGGTGTCGGTGAAGCTCGGCGAGGTCCCAATCACCGGCGGTGAGCTCTGTCCCGCGGCGGCCAGAGATGAAGGAGATGGTCGATTCGTCTTGTTCCGGGCTTCCCAGCAAACGACGCTCGGTGGGGAGGAAGGGGAGGTCCAAGCGCATCCAATGGTGGTCTCGGGGAGGCTTGCCGTGGACGGAGACGACGGCGACGAGCGGAGGCCGTACGGAATAGGGTTAGGGTTTTCTTCCGGTTTATAGGGAGAGGAAGGCAGCGAGTGCGAGGGTGAGGGAGTGAGTACGATGCAGACGTCTCCCTGGCCTATATACCCACGGAACGGCGGGGAGGAGGAGGTGGCAACGACGTCGGAGGCGGTGGCACGCCTCTGGCCTTCTGGCCAGGGGTTGAAGAAAGAATGATTTTAATCATTTTAAAGAAAACCCCCTAGAATTAATTCATTTATTACAAAGAGGTCCTTTTGGCTTTAAAGCTGAGAATAAAACCTTGTTTTCAGGGTCTTCCTATAAACAGAAAATTTAATAAAAAAATATTTGAATTCCTCATCAAATTTTACATCTCACCATATTTTATTTTGGTGAATTTGAAGAATATTTGTATTTTTTTATTTAGGGTGCTAGATTAAGTGGTTTTTTGTTATTTCTCACCATTTAGTTGATTAAATGGCTTTAAAATTATTTTAGGCATGATTATTATGATCAAACACAATAATCATGTGGTTAACAAAGAGGTGTAATCATAATTGGACAATTTTAGCTACAATACTTATAAAAAGTATTTTGGTAAAACTATTGGGTAATGTTTCTATGCTCTGTTATGAAAATCACTTAATAGTGAATTGTATTCTATGTCAAACCAAATGATGTTGGTTAATGAATCGACTTGTTTTGTCTTTATAATACTATGTTGTTTTCATATTTACAACTCTTAGCAATATTGGTTGGCATTTTACTGAGGTATGTGTACTCTATGTTTGCTGTTTTCAGCACTTGATCATGTGGAAAATATGAGTGGCTTTGGGAGTCTCATTTTTTTTTGTTTTATACATAGGTTCCAATATGGATATTATCCCATGTTTATTTTAGATCATTTAGTCATCTACATGGTTATGTGTAGATGAATTTTTGTTATCATCTTTTAGTCTTATCTATGAAAAGGATTTGGAAAACAGGGTATTAAGCTTGTTTTCATCTACCTCCACATATCAATACATGTGGATGCAAAACCTTGTTGTTATCTCTTACTGGATACTTGTTTCCATTTAAGAGATTTACTATTTGATCATCATCTCTGTTTCTCTTGACAAGGCATATAGGTTATGGATTCTCTAACAATAACTAATGCTTTACTGAATAAATTCTTCCTGAGGTAGTGTTGCTCCTTGTTGACTTCTGTTGCTTGATGTTCTTTTCTCTAGTTTTCACTAGTCTTCTGTTTTCTCCTTGTGTCAATTGCAAGTAATATCATCTCTTAGATTCCACTTTCGACTATCTTCCCCTGGTGGTGAAAACAACCAGTGTTTCCAAACAAAGATTTTACTTAGATGATTATAAAAATATGGGAGTTTGTTATATGACATCAATTAGCCTTAAGCATATAAGAAGAATCTGTTGACAAGTTTTCAAGTCTTGTCCCCAAATTACTTTTGATATACAAGAGACTGAGATGTACTAGGTTATTCAATCTTCTGTTTGTTTGTGTATGTCACTCAAGTGTTTGAGTTTACAAAAGTGATCTGTTAACAAGGTTGCAAGGCTTGTTATCTAACTACTTCTATATAACACTAACATTGGAATATCATACTATTTCAAGAGTGTTAAAAGATCAGATCAATATATAAGAGTTTCCAAGTAATCTTATGATAGATTGGAATAACACTTCTAGAACACTCTAAATAATCTTCTTGAAGATCTTCATGCGGTAGTTCCTCCTGTCTTGTGGATTGCTTCACTTGCAGATTGTCTTAGAGAAGATTGGGAAACAAAATACTATAGTCTAGCAACATAACAAGATCTAGATTAAGAGTTAGTTCATGCTTTTATTCTCTTTCCATAAGCTTCTCATTTTGTTTCCCATAGGATAGATACTTGTCTCATACATGATTGGTTTTACTTAGCTTTCAATTCACTTCCTCTAATAGAGGTTATAGCTTGTTGTTATTCCTTAGTGGTATCCAGAGATACTTTAATCATGGAATTGTTGAATTTGAGTAGAGATGTGGAATACTTATGGAATGATGACTTAATAGTAATTTGATCAAATGGTTCATTGATGTGTTGAGCTTTCATATGATCACTTGTTTGAGATGATTAAAACAATGAGCATGTGAAAGTGATTGAGCTTAAGGACTTTGATCATGGTTGTTAATTGGTTACTCAGGGTGCCATGTTGTGATTTTATATTCTTGATTTGTATTTCTGATGCAGGCATAAAGGTTTGGAATATCATATGTAATGATCAAGGTTTAACAATAGTTTAGGAAGCTTTATTTCTTGTTTAAGTTACTACTTTTATGGTTGATGAGATATGTACATATTCGATAAATATGTTAATGCAATTATCAAGTCATTTCCCACTTGTGGGTTTTGATTTAACACTAGTTTGTATCTGTTGTGTTCTATTAAACCTTTGTTATTTGATTGTGAATGTGCACTTAACAATTATGAGACAGTTTATACAGATGTGGTGTGGATGGTTGATAACTTAGAGAGTTGTTGTTTTATAGGTGATGACATCTTTGTTGATGAGATGGTTAAGTTGTGTATTACTCATTGGTGAAAGTATGATCATCAATTATGAGATTTGGATTCTCACCCCTCTTTGAGTTCTAGATACCTAGTGAATTATCCCAAGTCACTTGTAGACTTGTGGTTAAGATGCTGAGAGTTTGTGTTGGTCACAACCAATTATGGTTTGTGTAACCAGATGATTTGGTTTGTAGAGATGCTATGTTATAAAGATCACTCCAAATGTACTCTTGACTAGATGAACTAGACCTATTTCATCATGTCAAGTGAAACATTGGTCACTTTGATTCGTTTAAACTTTCGCGCCAAAATTTTCCGTACTTTTAGATGCATGCTTTGCAAATGCACATATTATTTAGATCATTATAACTTCCCAAACACTGGGATGTTACAACTCCTACCATCAAATGGGGAGGCACAGTGGTTCAAGTCCAAGTTCACAAGAGTATCAACCTTTTTAGTGGAAAATAACTCGATAGACTTGTCTAGTGACTTCTCCACCGTCTCCTTGTATGCAACCCAATGTAGCTCGGAGTTAATACATAAAAACTTCCAACGGAGGTGCACTCCATGATCCGCATTATGTCTTCCCTCCAACTATACTTCATCATTTTGGTCCATCTAATTCAAATCAATTCTCACTTGTTCCAAAACCTCCGCATAGGTTGGACTACGCTCGAACACCAAGGATATGTCATCTGGGTCTGGTTCCAAATTTCCATTCAAAAAGGCATCTTTGTCCACATAATAAACATGAACAATTCTAGACATCCCTAAAATAATGAAAAACAATAATATGGAAAATTAAGTCAATCAATTACTACTCATGCCAACATTTACCCATATTCCTAGTCACATAACAAAACACTAACCATAATATACAAACCAAACAAAATGCGTACCACAATAAGACCTAACCCTAACATAAACAAACACCCTAACCCTAACATAACAAAAATCTAACCCTAACATAATAAGAACCCTAATCCCGACAAAATGTTTCATAGGCATCATACAAGTCACCATTTGGCCTATGCACAATCATCAACCATGCATCATTGAGTCAATTCGAATTTGTAGGGTTTCCAAGATTTTAACAAAAATCCACCAAAATAGAAGATTCCAATGGGTCAAGACATGGGGAAACGAGAGAGATACCTAACAACTTGGTGGGCTAAAAATTCGGGGAAGAAACCTCAGATTTAGGGATTTGAGAGGAGGGAGAGGGGAGCCGCCGCCACAATTTTCTCTCTTCTCTCGGGCTGGTAAGTGACACTTGGGCTAGGGAAAGAGGCAGCCGCGTGACTTAGAGTACCGGGGGTGTAGTGCCTAGGCCCAATGTGCTACGTGACCACGACTGGGGCCGCTGGCCCCGCAGCCGCCACGTCGTCATTACAGTAGCGCGTGGTTGAAAGGTGCTACACTGCAGAGGGTAGCGTTCCGGCGTTCGGCGCTACACGAAATGGTTAGTTCGAGGAAATAGTCATTTTGTGAATTTGTTTCCTTTTCCGGTCATTTTTTTTTCCCGTTTCTGCTATGCATCTTCTTGTTGTTAGTCGCGCCAGCCTCTTAATTTGCTTTGCCAATGCTTAAACTTTGAGTACATGAGAGGGTGGTGGAAGGGAAGGCCCGCCGCGCCGGAATTCCCCCGTCGAAACCCTAGTGGCCGGCGAGCCTCCAGTGCCTTCCACCTTTTACGCCCTCCTCCCCCGGCCCGCGCCTCCTCTTCTCTCTCCTATGAGGTGGCTACCCCAGCTTCTGCTCTCCCACGCCGGCGCGGCCCGGAGGATCACGGCGAGAACCACCACCAGCCATGGGTTTGCGAGCACCGGTGCCCCGGGCGCGGGCGCGCTCGCCGAAGCCTTCGTCCGACCTGAGGAGCCGAAGAAGCGGCCGGATGCTGCGGCCAAGTGGCAGAGGAGGCCCGCGGTTGCCCAGGCCGTGGTACGGTCTGAGGAGCCGAAGAAGCGGCGGGATACGGCGGCCAAGAGACCGAGGAGGTCCGCGGTCGCCGATGCTGTGGTCGGGTCCGAGGAGCCGAAGAAGCGGCGGGATGCTGCTGCCAAGAGGCCAAGGAGGAGGCGCGCGGTCTCGAGCGGCGGCGCGGAGGTCTCGCTCGGTGGTCTCGGTAGCGCCGCTCGCTCCTTCGTGAAATCCAAGGTGGCGGCGCTGTGGGGCCAGATGGCGAGGGCATGGATGACGGCCGGCAAGGGAGACGCGCCGTCGACGAGCTGCTGGCATGGAGAAGAACTGGACCTCTCGCTGCTGCAGGCAAGCCGATTCTCTGACTGACTGACTGCAGCTTGTTATGTCTGATTGCAACTGGTCCATCAGGCGTCACAGAGACTACTTGATGATTGACCAAGTAAAATTTTGGAACTTTTACTGAAAAAACGGTGGTAAATTCGCACTATTGTACGATAATAACTGGATAGGGGTCAAGAGTGTAAAATGCACAGCCTTTTTGGTGGGGAAAATAGTGGCCAATCGTACTGGATGTTTGCTACTTCATCTTGCTGCAGCTGTTTTATAATTGTATCGGAATGTGTACAATTCTACAATGTATAGCCGTTGGAATAATCGTCTCTATGTGCATGCATTTCTAGGACAAACTGAAGCCTCTACTCTCAAGGGCCAATCTGATCATCACCAGGCGTGTAGAATGGGGAAATATCATGTTTGGGTTCCAGCAGGTGATAGTTATATTTCTGTAGCATGTTTTCCTTTGGAACTACACATGCATAGCAATGTAGCATAGCCCAACAGAATTCCCATGTTCTGCTCTCTGTATTCTTCTTCTCTCAATCAACTTACTCAGTAATCACTATATTCATTTCAACTTTCAGGCTACTAGATATATCATAAAGGATCCACGCACTCCTCGCAGAAAAACTGTAAGTGTCTTTTTCCAGACTGCATTATGTTCCAATTCATGTAATGTCTTTTACTCTTTTCGCTTTGTCTTCTAGGTCATAACCATTGGCTTGACTGTTCTTCCAATGCCAGCCTGTGGGATTGATTCAAGAGAAAGGCAATTTCATCTTGAGACAGGTACAGTTTTGTATGTGTTCAGTTGGTCCTCATACTAATTTATTAAATATTTTACCCGATTGAGTTATTTGGATTCTTTGGAAGGGCTACATTTTCGTGTACGCTGTTTCTGCTTCAACTTAATGGAAGTTTGTTCGGTAAAAATAGATTTGTTACCAGCATAATTTCATATGCATGGTGTGTTCTATCTATCAGCTAGAAACTGTGGCATGGCATAAAGATTTGAGAACCTAATCTACTCCCACCAGTACTAGAAAACTTCATGTTTGGCCACCATGAGTCAGCAGTTTGGCCACAATCGCCCATGTATCTAGTTCTTGCATGTATGGAAATCAAAGCAATCATTCGATTTTCCTCTTCCCAAGGAGACTCTTGGCATAGGTTTTAGCACTTCTCAAATGTGTAGCCATATATTATATGTACAGAACGACTGAGCAACTAGTTTTTCCAGACATGAGTAAGTGGAATGATTGTGATGTGTGCCATCAAAAATTTGTGGCGACTTAAACATTCTGGCGATCCAAACATGAACAAATAACTATACATAATCATGAACTTAGTAGATATTCCTTCGCAAGGAAAAATATGAAACCCCATGAACAATGGTTGAAAGATGCAGGGAGAAAAAAACAGCAAAGAGGGTAAAAAATGCAAACACAAGCACTTCAACAATTTATGCATTTAATTAGAGATAAGTCTCTTGCTCTTTGTGCGCTTTCTCTTAATACAAAATACATGCATTTTTGGTGCATGTTTCGAAAAATAGTTAGAGAGACGTTCTGGAACTAGGGGTAATTGATGTTCTGTTGTAACTCCTATGAATTTTAGTTAATATGGGAAGAATGGTAATAAACCTCGTAATTAACCAAACATTTGTATCTGAAATCATGTTCAGAAAGTTAAGTTTTTCAAAACTGAAGTGGAGGGACTAGTTGGTAATATATCCATGATAGTAAGAATATCCTCTTCTGTATGTCCATTTTTTCCTTAATGTTTGCTTTGTGGTGCACTTGTTGGTTGAGTCTGCCCAATTCAAATCAAAATTTCTGTGGTTCTTTGTCTTGATTGAGGTATGGCTTCCAGTTATGATGCTAAAAGTTAGTTACATATTGTGTTTTTTATGACAGCAAGTATAAGAAAGAGTCCCGTGTTGTATCTTCTCGGTTTGATGAGTGGGGATGCATATTGTTATCTTTGGTGTTTATTATTGTTCTCTTGATGGAAATGACTACCTTATACCAGATACTTTTTGCTGATGTTTCAGCTACTTAGGTCGAGACGGCCATTCATTGCAAAATTTACTGATCACAAGGGTAAAGAGATATTCACGGTATGATCTCAGTAGGCCATTGCTGTATTCCATTGTGGATAAACTCAATTATACTATTGGATTGAGTTAAAAGAAAATTGGGTTTAGGTTCGCCGGCCTTTTCGGTGGATCAACAGCTCCATTTATGCAGAAGTGGATGGCAAGGTACAAAGTTATTTTTACTTTAAAGGTTTTAAGATATCTTGATGGAATCGTATCCTCCTATCATATGTAGGGGTGGGCATAAAAAACCGAGAAACCGAACCCGAACCGAGACCGAACCGAACAAACCGAATTATGAGGTTAATTCGGTTTTCGGTCCATATATCGGTTCCCAACTTTAGAAAACCGAAATTATATCGGTTAGTTCGGTTTTTAGTCCATGCTAACCGAACTGACCGAAAGGACCGATTCATCATGCAATCAAATATTTCAAGGCCATGCGACAATCTATATCTAGGGAAATAAATAAGTTGTCCCATTAAAAATATCTATCATTGTCAACACAATCTCTACCAAAATCCTATTTATTTCTTTCTCTTATGCAACTGCAATTAAAGTTCACAACAAATACATACCCATCTATATGTCGTGTAATATTAGCTTCCATGACACTAGGTTCACACGTCAATGTCGTCCCGGCGAGGCTCCGCAACCCTATCCACACATTTTTGCTATCTAATTCTTTATTTGAATTTTTTGCATGTTACAATCTCGGTTAATTCGGTTTAAACCGAAAACCGAACCGAATTTCTGAAGAACCGAATTGTCGGTTCCTGAAAAATGATAGGTTAATTCGGGTGTCACTTTCTAAAAACCGAATTATTATAAAAACCGAAAAACCGAACCGAAAAGGCCGAAATAACCGAATGCCCACCCCTAATCATATGAATATACATGAATGATTCTGGTTAAGTATTATGACTTCTTTTTGGCCAGGAGATAGGTGTAGTCCACAGCCGTTGGCATCTTTGGCGTAGAATTTATGACTTGTACTTGGGGTAATGTGGCCTTCTTTCCTTATCTCTTTGACTTGTACTTGCTATACAGCTTGAGACTTGAGAGTTTAATTTCCCGGCATTTTTGTTCATCAGGAACAGGCAATTTGCTGTGGTGGAGAATCCTGGATTTTGGGACTCGACGTTTACCCTGCTTGATGAGAATGACAATGTAGTAGCCAAGATTGTCCGCAAGGCGAGAGGAATTGGTTTGGAGGTAATGTTCTTTCAAGCGAGGGAGATGCATCAAAATTATATGATTCTTCTTTAGGATGAGTCCACTCTGGGTGGGCATGATTTTTCATTCCATGTCTTTGCAGAGTTCATGTTTTGTTTGTTAGGCTATTGTTGATATCCAAAGAATGGGATTTCATGACCATAACTTTGGCATTATGCTTAGCGCAGGTCTTCACGGACGCTAACCAGTATGCAGTTCAGTTTGGTGTTGTTGGAGAAAGCTATGAGTTTAGTCTGCCTGAAGATGTAAGTGTTCCCATGTGACAAGAGTTCAGAAGCTTCTGCCTGCATTTATGTGTGCCCGTGTTATATTACATGCCCACCTTAATTTCTCATTAAACTGATCTTGAACAAAATTTCATCGGTGCTTCCAGATGGGTAAAATTCATACTTTTCTTCCGCTGGCTTTACCAGAAAGGGCTGTGGCTCTTGCTCTCGCAGTGTCTCTGGACCGTGATTACTTCTCTAAGACCGTCTGGTATGTATACACTCCCTAGTTCCAAAATTGAGTTCACTCAAGTCACGCTCTACAGAGTGTTAGCGTGTAATTTAAGTATTTATCACCTGGGACTGCTAACTGAAGTGCCTGTTTGTTTGTTTGTTTGTTTCAGGGGACTTCGTTCCATCCTCGGTGCATGATGAAAACTGAAATTCCCATTGCTCCACTACTGATTTCTGAACAAGCCTGCTGGCTGGCTGGTTTTTACCGTTGTCTGAAGTCATTGCAAAAATCATGAAATATTCCGCCCTTTTTTTTTTGCGCCTAACCGTATTTAGCTGTTCGCTCCATGTGGAATTCTCAGGCAGAGGTTACTTGAGAATTTACTCTTGCATCCAAGAACCTGGCAGGTGTGACACTTTTTTCCACCCAACTGTTGAGTGGATGCAAAGGGCGCATCCTGTTTACTTTGATAGCTAGGGACCTGAACTGAAGTTTCAGTAGTTTAGAAGCCGATTTTTTACTGCACAACTTCTCCACTTACATGCCTCTCATGATCGAAGCATAGTCCACTTGAGGAATGGACTCTGTTCTGTATACGTAGAAGCATGATTACCAGGGCTCGTTTTCAGTTGTCATGAGGAATCGAAAGACATATGCTTTACTGTTCAGTGAGGTCTTGTGCTCTCCCACCAAAAAAAATCTAAAAATCTTTTCATCCAAAACCAGAATCAAATTTCCTGTCCCGGAGATTGTCCTGTTGGTTGATCTCACGGTTCAAACCGAACCCGGTCAAAGAGATAAACGTTAGGGAAAAAATAAATAGAAAATAAAGAGATAAAGGTGACGAAAATAAAGAGATAAGTGAAGGCCCGCGAACCAACGTTAGTGACCTTCACGTAGGCACCTAAAATGCCCTGATCGGGGCACTCTAACCAACTAATGGTTCTGGCCCCCTGTTTGCATGCGCTTATATTAAGGGGAGGCCTGGCTGCTGGCGATCTACGTTCGTTAGTGCTCAGTCACCCTGCTCCCCCAATACCCCCACGTTATGCCCCGATCACAGCCGCGCACAAGCAACAGGAAGAGCTGGAACCTCGCCGCGCCGTCCCCAGACAGTGGAGGCCTGAGGGTCACCGTGTGATCCAACGATCGTCATCAACCCCTGCAACGTCTACATCGACTCTCAACCTCGCCTGCACCAAGCAGGCGACGATGTCTTCTAATGTTGGAGCTTGTAATGCCCTCTAAACCCCCTTCTGATTTGATCTGTTCATGGTGTTCTAGATTGCTGTCACAATTTCTTTGATATAGATTGGTTCTAGATCGTTTAATGTCTAACATTGGTATCAGTCGCCACTGTGATAGCACTAGAATCCTAACTAGGATCTGTTTGATCAAGTTTTGGTTTGATTATGATCATGTTTTAGGCAATTCTGTTTTGAGATTGTGTTTCAGATTAGCCCCAAATAGCTTGTAGATGATGTTATCAACGCACTGTAATTAGATCAATGCAATTTTCTGTTAACCAATTTTTAAGTTCAAGGAAAATTGATGCATTGGTTAATTAAAATTGAGCAAGATCTAACGCACTGCTAAGGGGGAGCACGTTATTCACCATAAGATAAATCCCCAATTGCTTATGAAAACCTAGTTCATCTCCTAGAAGCCCAATTTATGGCCACGGATGCATTCTCCTGGCAAACAAACTATAAAGAGTTTTTTAGAGAGGAGGTTGGCGCATACCTCGATGAAGCACAACGCCGCTCACCTCCAAACGGAGAGGGCGCGGAGAATGCACGCGCGCGTCGGGGGCTAGGCCACCGACGTTTGCCGTCACTGAAATGCGCTGAAGAATACGCCGCCGCGGTTGAGGACGGACGCCTGCTTGACCTCCGGGTCTTGCTCGCCGCCGTCACCTCCGTATGCACGCGGCGCGGGTAGTCACCCTCAACGGATGAGCGCGCCGAACCTTGTCGGTCGCACGCTCCTCCGCTGAGCACGACCACCGCGCCGGAAAGGGAAGGAGGACGGGCGCGCGCCGCGCATGGCCACCGCGCCGGAAGGAGGGACGACGGGCGCCCGACGCGCACGGCCACCGCGCCGGAATGATAAGGGGGATGGGCGTGCGGAGAGCACGGTCGCTCTCGTCGCCGTCTCTCTGTCGCACGGGACTCAAAGAGGAGAGGGAAGGGCGGCCCCCTGTCGCCGGCGTCGTCTCTCTCTCACGAGCGCGGCTGGCGAACCAGTCAAGGCGCGGCGGGCGACGCGCCGTCGTCGCTCACTCTCTCAGATGCGAAAGAAACGGGGGAGGAGAGGAATGAGGAGATAGCGTTAGGGTTTCTACCGGCATTGGTTTTGTTCGGCCGAGATGCGAGGACAGCCGTTGGATTGAATCCAACGGCCGAGCTCAGTGCGGGGCGCTTTCGGCCTGTTGTTAGGCTGCTTTGCAGCTGGCCTTTTCGGCCCAGGACAAAAACGGGTGGGCTACGGCCCAGGCCGAGAAGGAAAATGGACTCTGTCCATTTTTTTTCTTTTCAGTTTCTGTTTTTTTTTTTCAGTGCATTTTTTTAAGTTTCATTATTATGTTTTGTGCACTGTTTAAAGAACAGAAAATAGTTGCCTAAATTTATGATAATAAACATGTTATTGTTCTGAATAAAAATGAACCAACGAGATTTTTTGTTTAGAATATTTTAATATGTTTAAATGTTGTATAATCAATTTAAGCATTAAATAATGTTATTTACCTTATGTTATTAATTTTAATGCTTAATTTGATAATGTCATGACTGTAAAATTAATTCTGACCAACGTTGTGTTAATTTTGCATGTCATCCCCTTATGTTGTTCTAACTTTGTGTCATTTCTGTCCAATGTTTTGGCATAGAATTAGAATTTTTTATGATTATGGCATGTTTATTCCTCTTTACCAACGTAAAGTTTTCCATTCATGCAATTTAATGTCCATGTAATTTTTCAGCTTCCTCTGCGATATGCTACGACACTGTCGAGCAACTGACGGGGAGTAATTTCCCACACTGGAAGAATTCAATCGAGCTAAGTTTAGCTTTCATCGAATTTGATTATGCTTTAAAGGAGGATAAGCCCATGGCACCTGAAAATGGTGTCGCGTGGTATGATGATCTTAAGAAAACTTATGACTCCAAAATGGAGAAGTGGAACAAATCAAGTCATGTAGCAATGCTTCTGATGCGATCATCCATTTCACCTGAGATTATTGGGGCTCTCCCCAAGAAAGATACTCCTAAAGACTTCATGGCAGCCTTGGAGGAGAATTTCAAAGGCTCCTAGAAGGTCTATGCAACTGAGCTTTTTCAGAATCTCCTTGGGAAGTATAAGTGTGATGGTGAAGTAAGGAGTCATGTACTGGGATGATTAATGCTTCACGCAAGCTGAAGGTTTTACAATGTGAACTCAGTGATAATCTACTCACCATAATGATTTTGGAGTCCCTCCCTGAAGAATTTGATCAATTCAAGATCAAATATAATTCCATGAAGGAAAAATGGTCACTCGATGAGATATGTCCTCGAATTGTCCAAGAGGAGGAAAGGCTGGTGAAACAAAACAAGGACCAGGCTTTTCATGTTGGCTCTAATAAGAGAAAGTATGATGGGCCTAGTCCTTCCAAGCCTCCAAAGAAGACCTTCAAAAAGGGTATGCACAAGTCTAAAGGAAAGGAGATGGGACAGTCTTCTGGAAGCTCGGCTGTTGTGAAAACACTTGCTTTCATTGCAAGAAAGAGGGTCATTTCAGAAAGGACTGTTCAGCCTATATTAAATGGATGATGAAGAAAGGTACAGATGAAATCACTTTTGTTGATGAATTATTTTATGCTGATTTCTCCTCTAGATCATGGTGGATTGATTCAGGAGCAACTACTCATGTTGCTAACTCTATGCAGGGATTCCATATGATCCAAACCACAGCAAACGGTACAAGAAGGCTTAAAGTAGCAAATGGAGTTGAAGTTGACGTTGAAGCTATAGGGTCACTCACCTTGGAGCTCCACACCAACCATCGTCTTCATTTAAATAATGTTCTTTATGTACCTACTTTGAGTAGGAATTTGATTGTTGGAATATTGGCCCAAATATGGCCCAGCCTATTTTAGTGCTCCACAAATTCCTGAAAATCCTAGAGGCCCATGTGGCCCATTCGTGTATGGCAAGAGGTGGGACAAATGTTTAGTCCCATATTGCTAGTTGAGTGGAAGTTTTACCTGTTTATAAGGGAGGCATTTCCACTTGTTGTATGAGCATGAGAAGGAGATGACTACACGCGCGCTCCTCCTCCGCCGCCTGCCTCGTCACGACGCGCGCGCGCGCCGCGGGTTGCGGGAATGCCTTGAGCCGAGAGCCCCTCTCTCTCTTTACACGCATGAATTAGAATATGAACATGCGCAAGAATCTGAAACGTTTTGCTCAGTGGGTTTTGATTATGGAGGCTGCTGCCTGTCTGCCTTCCCGACTCGTCGTTTCATCTTCTCGCGCGGAGGTCGCTCCTCTCCAGAGATACGCACAACAGATCCACACCTCTGCCTCATATTTTGAGCACTGCGCCACCGATCAGGACATCTCCATCCCGTGCCGCGGCGTGCACCGCGGGACGGGACAGCAGGCCTCCGGAACTGCGTCTCTTCGGATCCTGTACAAGAGAAGGGCGATAAGGTTTTTGGGGAGTGCTGCGGCGCGACTACTGGCATCATCGTCATCACGGACGCCGACGACTACTTCCCGAACGACGACTTCTTCCTAGACGTCCACAACCTCTTCGGCGACATGTCTGACGCGCCCAACGTCAACGGTTCTTCGTCTGTACCGTACGTGTTCATGTTTTTGATTCATGTCTCAATACATGTTCTTCTAGTACCGATCTATTTGAACCTGTCTATGTCGCGTTTTAATCATGTGAATAGTTTATTTCCAGTTATTCTAGCCATATGTTATTTATATTTTTCATGGATTAAATCTTTTGGAAAATTGCTCATATATTCTACATTGATTTCAGTCTCTTGTCTTGATGATAACATGTATGAATGTTTGTTTGGTCACAAACAATTTGTTTTGAAATATTGTAATAAAGATGTTGGTTTCGGTGTCAGACGAGGCAAATTATATATGTTATCATTGAATGATCATGTTATGCATGTGAGTAATGTGTGTATTGATGAGAATAAATGGAAGGGTACTAGCACTTCTTCGAAATTGTGGCACCGTCGTTTGGGCCACATTTCGAGGGGGAGAATTGAACGACTCATTAAAAATGATGCACTACTTTCATTAGACTTCTCGGATGCAGACAAATGTGTTGACTGCATAAAAGGAAAATACGCAAAAACAATTAAGAAAGGAGCAGTACGAGCAACAGGTGTCCTACAACTTATTCATACTGACATATGTGGACCCCTTAACGTTAAGTCTATAGACGGTTTTGATTCATTCATCACGTTTACGGACGAATTTTCCCGATATGGGTATATTTACCCTATACGTGATCGATCGGAAGCTTTGGACAAGTTCAAATTGTTCAAAACCGAAGTTGAGAAACAACTAAATGTTAAAATAAAAGTTGTACGATCTAATCCCGGGGGAGAGTATTATGGTAGACATGCTCCTTATGGGCAAATTCCAGGACCTTTTGCAAGGTTTCTCGCTGAGAATGGAATTGTTGCCCAATACTCAATGCTTGGTGAACCTCAGCAGAACGGAGTGGCTGACACTACTAGAGATTTGCTTATAGCAGCATATCCTACCACAGGCGAACAAGGAAAATTGTGCGCCTGGGTTAATTAGCGCAGGCGAAGCGCAAGTTGGTGCGCCTGGGGTAGGCCAGTTACCCCAGGCGAACAGAAACCGGAAGCGCCTGGGGTAAAGTGTGGCAGGGCCAACCACGGCCGACCCTGGCACGCTTCCTTTACCGTAGGCGAATCGCATCTCAGTTCGCCTGCGGTATAACAGATACCACAGGCGAGTAAGTACAGAAGCGCCTGGGGTAAAAAGTGGACTGGGGTAGCTCCCTTTAGCGCAGGCGCACAGGTACGTTGTTCGCCTGGGACAAAGAATAGCCTGGGGTAGCACCACTTAGCGCAGGCGCTTCCCAGAACATATTCGCCTGGTAATATTATTTGTCCCCAATATAAGTGCGGCCAGCCACCCACCACCACCCCTATCCACCCCACTGCATAATTTACCGTAACGAGCACGCGGACCAGATCAAATGTCCGGTGTGCGGTCTGATCGTTACAAGAGGGGGACGAAGAAAGCTCCTACGAAAGTTGTGTGGTACTTTCCACTCATTGATCCCGGCCGTCTGCAGCGGTACTTCGTGGACCCCAAGGAACCAAAGCTCATGCGCTGGCACGAGGACAGAAAGAAGGCGGTGCTGAGCGATCCAGAACGTGTTGAAAAACCAGTGCTAAGTACACACCCTTCGGATGCACGTCAGTGGAAAGCATTAGACGCATTCGATGAGGAATTCGGGAACGACCCAAGGAACATCAGGCTTGGTGCGAGCACCGACGGTCTCAATCCGTTTGGAAATCAGAGCAACAAACATAGCACCTGGCCCGTGTTTGTATGGATGTACAACCTCCCCCCGTGGCTGTGTCTGAAGCTCCTCTTTCGCGACATGGTTCAAGAAGCAGATTGATGCCGATCCCCCGCCAATGACATGTGATAAAGATAAAATTGTATTGGCCTTGTCATATGGCCCCTATCCATACGACAACAATGGGTACACATTCTACACGGAGGAAAGAGACAAAAGTAGCGACTATCAAAACTCGTCTATAACGATGGAATCTTACACGGGCGAAGAGGTTAGAAGATACTACAGAAAGATCGAGGAAATCTGGGAGCTTGACTACGTTGGGGTAAAGCTGCCGATGTTCCATGTCAGATGGGCTACAAACGTCACGAAAGAAGACGAATATTTCACCACTATGTCGATGTCTGAAGCCAACAAACCCAAGTCCAAGAACCCCACCGCGCAAAATGAGCCCTGGGTATTGGCTAAGCACGTGGAGCAATGCTTCTTCATAACCGACCCGGCAAAGCCTAGTCGTGTTGTCGTAAGGAGAGGAAAAAGGGCCCTCGTCGGAATGGATGGAGTCGCCGATGAGAAGGACTTCGACGGCTTAGTCGGAGACCCGATGATGGAAGAACCCGGTGAAGACGATACACCACAAGAAGAAGCAGGACCACACTACCTAGGGCAGGTCTTCCATTCACAAGAAGAAGTCACAATATGGCGGTCACGTATTCAACATCGACCAAGAAAGGCAAGACTAATATTGTGACGAAAGGTTGAGAGAGGGAAATACTCGCGATATAACATGCTAATAGCTACTATGCATACAATGTGTTTGTAGAGAGAAACACTTGCGGTATCTCGCTAAACCAATCTATTTACGCTCGATGCGACATTAAATATTTTTGCACATGTTAACTTTCATATGTATGTATTTTTTAAGTGAAAACCAACGTGGGGGAGCCACATATTATAGCATTCGTATTGCTCGATGTGTCCCAGGCCGGGGTGGGGCTGTGTAATTTAGAAAATCTTAGCACAGGCGCATCATCGGGAAAACGCGCCTGGGGTAATATATATCACAGGCGCTTTTGACAGGACATGCGCCTGGGGTAATGCCATGTGGGACCGCGCAAACCAAAATCCTACGAAATTTAGCGCAGGCGCATTACCTAGATAATTCGCCTGCGGTAAGGATCTGTGGGGCCGCGCATAACAGGGTATCGAGCCAAGCACATTAGAACCGGTTTGTATCACAAACCGGTTCTAAAGGGTCTGTCCCTTGGGCCCCCTACCTACAGGCAGCAAATGGCCGCAGGCCTTTAGGACCGGTTTGTTATACAAACCGGTCCTAAAGGCCTGCGGACATTTGTGCGGGTAGCTAGGTGGGCCCAGGGGACATACCTTTAGAACCGGTTTGTGATACAAACCGGTTCTAATGCTTAGCGCAGGCGCATTTTTCAATCTGTGCACCTGGGGTATACCTCTGTGGGCCCGCGCACAACGAATCGCTAAGAACATTAGCGCAGGCGCACCTCTGTTTGTTCGCCTGGGGTAAGGGATAGCGCAGGCGCATTTTACTCGTTGTGCGCCTGTAAGTCCTCGCTCTGCTAACTCACAACCCGCATAATCACTCTGTTTCATATCGATCCCAAACCGCACGCCGCCGTCGCCTCTCTCATCGCACGACGCCGTCGCCTCTCTCATCGCACGCCGCCGTCGTCGTTGTCGAGCAGGAGGAGGAGGAGGAGCGGGAGCAGCAGCAGGAGGAGGAGCAGGAGCAGCAGCGGAGGAGGAGCGGGATCGAGCAGCAGGGGAGGAGGAGCGGGAGCACGCCGCGCGCGCGCGCCGTCCCTCTCATCGTCGTCGTCCACGCCGGCCGTCGTCACCCACGCCGCCGTCGCCCACGCCCACGACGAACCCAGGTCAGCCCCCCCCCCTCTTCCAACGCCCTCATACTACTTCTGCTACATGCTTTAGCTAGAACTGGATCTGATCATGTACCATTATTTCTGGATTCTGGTAGTTCAGCTCATAGTATAAAATGCTATATTTCTTGCACTAGCTGAATCACCTACTAATTACATGTGAATAGAACACTGAAGCTTTGGACACTGCTAGAATTCTCCGTGATTTGTTATTAATTAAGTGCAGTATTTTACTTTGATCAATATATATGAAGGTTTTTTTGGCATGATATATGAATTTCCTGGGAGTTTTTGTGCCATGTGATGACAGCAATGCAAGGAACTGTTTTTGTGGCCATGCATGTGTGCATTCAATTTCTGTTGCAGGTACATTGAGTGCCAATGTTTTGTCGGAACGTTGATTCATTTCCGTTCCGGCGAATTTCTGGCACTCCGGCATGACCATTTATATATAGCCGAGGTCACGCCGAATTTTTCCGGTGACTAACAGTATACGTTTTGTCTACTGCTAGCTAGGGCATGTCTTCTTCTACTACGGATCCGGCTTTATTGGACCACTACATCCTTATGGCCCGAGAGTCGCAAGAGGAAGATCGGACAGAAACTGACCATGATGTCGAGCCCCACAATGATGACGGGCTCACCGGTGGCGAGGAGGAAACCACTGATAGTGGCGCCGGGGGTCCCTCAGGGAGCAGCACGACGGGAAACAAGCGTCGGAAGCGAGCTCCGAACAAGGTCGGCACCGTTCGAGAGAAATTCACGGAGGTGGACCCTTCCAGTGGCACGCCTCTAATGCCATTGGACCTTGTGAAGGGGTACTTCCTCCAACTTGGCGCGATACTTCGAGACGTCGTCAATGTCAATGAGCCGACTCTCAAGAAGAAACTAACTCTGCGCGCCCAACTCATCTCGAGGCTGCACGCGCGGTACGAGTTCCCTCCCCCCTACAACAACGAGAATCTGAAGGGCAACCTCGTGAACAAACTCGCCCTCACTAGATTCACCAAAGCCCTGAGCAATTACAGGACTATGGTGAGGGCGATGATTAAGGAATCGACACCATTCGAAGAGATCCATCGCCACTTCCCGCGGATTACGCCCGATGACTTCAAGACTTTCCTAGATAACGAGTCGCTTGATGTCACTAAGAAGCAAACGGGATGGGGGAAGGATCTAGCGTCGAAGAACATCGGTCACCACAATCTCGGCTGTCGTGGCTACGACGGGAAGGAGCCAGTTTGGGCGAAAGAGGACCAGGCCTACATTGAAAAAGGGATTGAGAACCCTTACGCCAAGTATGCCCATGACCCGCAATTCCAGAAATTCATGAGGTCGAGGTACAGAAAAGTAACTCCGACCGGGGAACTTGTCTCGGACCCGAAGATGGTGGAGGGTGTTATTTTGGTCACGGACGATAGCGTGAAGAATGTTGAGAAGCTAGTGGTAAGAAATTTACCATTTCATGCAACTCATCATCATCAAGTCCATGATTTCATTCTAGTACGAAACCAATTCTAAACCGCTTATATGTTGCTTCTGCAGCTAGAAGAACAACAACTTGAATCTTCCTCGTCGCAGACGTCGACGGCCAAAGTCGCGTGGGATAAGCCTTTCATCAGGGGGTACAACAAGGCAAAGAGCCAGGACCCTCTGAAAAGGCCGCACTTAGGCCGTATCACCGGCGGCGGACTTAATAAGAAGCACGCCAACTATGGCTTGGCTGAGCCCAGCACTAAGGAGTCGCGGGCGGCGAAGAAGAGCGAGGAGACGGAGGAGCTGAAGAAGAAGGTCCATGACTTGGAAACAAACATGGAGAAGAAGATTGAGAAAACGGTGGGGGAAAAGATGAATGCGCTCATCCCCGCCGTATTTGAAAAAATATGTGGCTACATCGCCGGGGGCTCACAGGGGCCCTTACCGACGTTCAACATACCGTCGATGTTGGCCGTGCCTGTCGCCCCCGCCGTGCCCGACGCGCCTGCCTCCGATGGACCGTCGGCCGTGTCCGGCGCGGCCACCACCCTGTTGCTCGACGAGACCACCATCACCTGTGATCCGTCGACGTTAGCCGAGCTCAATGCCCTCACGGTAGATTATTGACCGTCTCAAGCTGTAGCCAGTTCAATATAACCCTACTCTCTGACCTATCCATGCATGTTATCGCAGGCTGACGCGACGGGATGCACCTTCCTGCTAAAAGTGGGCAGCGAGTTGAAGGATGTTGCAAAGGGGAGCATCTTGCAGCCACTATCCCGCAAGTACCACTGCAGAGATATACCGGCCAACGAGCTTCGGGTTCGCGTCGATCTGGTGCTACCGGGATTCGAGAACTTGTATCCTCCTAATCAACCCGCCGATGCCGACAGCGAGCTGAATCTCGGCCAACTGGACAATCAAATCTTGCTATGGCCGAAAGCCCTTATTTGGCTGAACACGGCGTCAGGGTCGGCGCCAAGCCAAGCCATCACCGTCACCACTACACCGGTTGCGCCCGCGGCAAGCCAACAAGACAAGGTCCAACATGGCAATGTCCTCTCTCCACCTCCGGTGGATCCTCCTCCTCCCGAGCACGAGACGTCCAATGACGAGCAACAGCACGAGCATGAGACCCATGACGACTACATGGATATTGAACTTGCTCCCATTGACGATTTCATAAATCAGTTGGATGGCGAGAAGCCGGTTCCTCCTCCGGAGTTACCCACCAGAACTCTTGATATCCAGAAGAAGGTAGATGGCGGAGAGGGCGGTTCTTCTGAGTTACCCACCAGAAAACCGGATATCCAGAAGAAGCTAACCTATTCCCAAGAAACTCCCGAGGAGCAGACGGCCTTTACGGCTCCACAGCCTACGCTGGTTACCCCGAATACACTACGTGCTACGGCCGCGGAGGCGGTAAAACAAAGCGGCACTCCCATCTGCTTGAGGCCGAAGAAGAATCGGAAGAGGCCGGGAAACAAGAAGAAAGGTGGTGCCTCCTCTAGTAGCCAGCCAGCGGTCTCCCGAGTCCTGGACCGTTTGCCGCCCGCCGTCCCGTGGAGGAAGGTGCATGAGATGGGTCAGCCGATGCTGCCGGCAGAGGTTGTCGCTGTCATGGGTGGTGACATGAGGACCATCCACGACGGGATTTTGTTCAAAGAGAATGAACTTCTACGTGAGAAACATCCCTCCTACCCGCTATACGTGGTCAAGGTGCCCCGATCCTTGGGCTTTGTGGATTCAAATCCCGCAGAGGTGTTCTTCATCAGATACGAAGACATATTCCGGGTCTTCCACTTGGGTAAGCTCGACCGAAGCATTGTCCGCCTGGTATCGCTAAGCATGGCGCATGATATGGTCATGGAGAATACCCCGCACATGGCGATTATGGACCCATACTACATGAATGAGGACTACTTGCGGTCACATGCGGACCGAGTTCTTATCACGACTTACATAACGGGGTTTTTGATAGATAACAAGGATAAGAACGCCATTCTCATGCCATACTTTCCCAAGTAAGTAGTCCTCTCCGCTTCACGTCGTTACATTCTTTCTAGAATCTCCTTAGTATTCCGATTGATGATATTGATGGCTCTTGTTCGAAATGTTCTGCGCAGAAACGGAGGATGCGTACTCATCGTCATGGAACCGCATTGGTCACAATGCACTTATCTTGATGCGGGTAGGGCGGTGCAGAAGGACTACACCGACATAAGAGCTGTTCTTAATAGTGCCCTCAACGACTTCGCCGCCGATTTAGGCAAGCCCCTAAAAAAGGAGAAAATAGTCCGAGGCGCCTACGTGTGCACCCACGTAACAAACTTCCCCTGCCTCAAGCAATCGGAGCAAGAATCTGAGTTGGAAGCTTGGTATGTCATCTTTCAGATGAGGGAGTACTTAAAGGATGCCCAACAGGCCCATCTACCAAGTGATCTCCGAGACCTGACCACAAAAATGGCCAACACCCCCGATGAATATGTGCGGGCTGAGTTCCGTCGCATCCAGCGGAGGATCTGCACGATACTCTCGTCGGATGTCATCACTCGGGGTGGCTTGTTCTTCCACGGCCACGCACCACCGAGCAACCGTGACATAGAAGCACACCTACGAGAGCAACGTGACACCCGGACATTCAACACACTAGAAGGCGTTCGTCCGTTCCCGCCGAGAATATAGGATTGGCAAAATGTTAGTATACACTTGCATCATATAACTTTTAGACCTTTATTTGTCGTGTTTTATTCGTAAACCTTGATGCTTCTATTTTTTAATAGTTATTTGCGGTCTATTATCACTTTCGATGCTAAACTCGTATTTTTGTCCTATGCACAGATGACATGGTATGTTGTGTATGTCGGTAGGGTTCCCGGAGTCTACGACGACTGGGTCCAATGCCGAAGACAGGTGCACGGTTTCAGCGGCAACAGCTACAAGGGGTACAAGACCATGGTGGAGGCGGAAGCTCGATACGCCACTTACCTAGCGAGAGAGAAGACGGAGAAGACGAGGGCCCGGATGACCACATTCGCCATCGCCGTGCTTATACTCCTTGTACTCCTAGTGTTGATGCTACTTGTTGTTTTGCTTGTCTAGATAACTAAACTATCGATTTGTTTGGACTATGTACTCCTAGTGTTTGAACTATGCTTGTAACTAAACTATTCGTTTCGAGACTATTTGGTGATGATCGAGACTATTTGGTGATGATCGAAATATTTCTGTTATTTTGCTGTCATTTTCATATTTATTACTGTCAATTTGCTGTAATTCTGTTATTTTCGTTTCTTTTATTTTTTGACACAGCAAAACCATACCCCAGGCGAATAAGGAATCATACCCCAGGCGAACATGTACCCCAGGCGCACAGCGCTTGTTCGCCTCAGGTAAGAGGCTTATCCCAGGCGCACAACGCTTGTTCGCCTGGGGTATGTCAAGATACCCCAGGCGCATTTGGTTGTTCGCCTGCGGTAAGTCATTACCGCTGGCGATGTGGTCCCAGGCGAACAAACATTCGCCTGCGGTAGGCTAAATTGGTTCGCCTGCGGTAGCCTTTTCCCTACTAGTGTGAGCGTCGGAATCGCACACTTATGGATATCGTGCGAAGTATGCTTACTCATGCAAGGTTGCCGGTAAGCCTATGGATGGAGGCATTAAAGACTGCCGCACATATATTAAATCTTGCTCCCACTAAGTCAGCACCGAACACGCCTTATGAGATGTGGACGGGAAGGAAACCGAGCTTGAACTATTTACGTGTGTGGGGTTGTCCTGCTGAAGCTAGAGTATTCAATCCACAACTTAAGAAGTTAGATCCAAAAACAGTTAGTTGTTTCTTTATTGGATACCCACATAGGGGCAAGGGATATCCCTTCTATTGTCCAGGTCATACCACTAAGTTTGTGGAGACGCGACAAGCGGTGTTTTTTGAGGATAATGAGGTCACTCAATTAAGAAAGATCGACCTTGAGGACAAGCGGGTATGTGCTCCATGCCCGGCCATCCAAGAGATCGTTTTGCCCATTCAAAATAGAGTGACGTCTAATGAAGGTTCCGAATCCTGTGATTTAGATCATGAACCCAATGGTAATCCTGAAAACAATAATGACATACCAGAAGGAGAGGATCACCATACATATAATGAAGAAGATCCCGAAAATAATGACGCTCCTCCACCACCCCCTCCTGTGAGAAGATCACAACGACCTAGGAAGAAAGTCATCCCAGAAGATTATGTCACTTACATGAGTGAGGATGTATGTGATATCGGGAAAGTGGATGATTCAATATCATATAAAGGAGCCATCAAAAGTACGAATTCGTCTAAATGGCAAGTTGCCATGGAAGATGAGTTAAAATCTATGAGCTTAAAGGATGTTTGGGACTTATTTGAAGTTCCCAATGGTGCTAAAAGGGTAGGCTGCAAATGGGTCTACAAAACCAAGTATGATTCCAAAGGGAACGTCGAAAGGTTCAAAGCAAGACTTGTGGCGAAAGGTTTCACACAGAGAGAAGGTATCGATTACAACGAGACCTTTTGTCCTGTGTCATCAAAGGATTCTTTTAGGATTGTCATGGCTCTAGTAGCTCATTTCAACCTAGAATTGCATCAAATGGACGTTAAGACGGCATTTCTAAATGGTGATCTTAATGAAGATGTTTACATGACTCAACCGGAAGGTTTTGTCGTGGAAGGAAAGGAACACCTGGCATGTCGTCTGAAGAAATCCATCTATGGCTTGAAGCAGACTTCAAGACAGTGGTGCCTCAAGTTCGACAAGATTATTCGAACTTTTGGGTTTACGGAAAATGTCGTGGACAACTGCATATATATTAAGTTTAAAGGCAGTAGGTTCACAATTTTAGTCCTATACGTAGATGACATATTGTTGGCTTGCAGCGATAAGGATATGCTGCATGAGACCAAGAATTTCCTGTCGTCTAATTTTGATATGAAGGATCTCAGTGAAGCCTCTTATGTCCTTGGCATTGAGATTTACCGAGATAGGTCAAAGGGGATGTTAGGACTATCCCAAAAGGCATACTTTGAGCGAGTACTGAAGAAATACAATATGCACAAGTGCTCTCCCTCACCTGCTCCTATAGTTAAGAGCGATAAGTTTGGGACATTGCAATGTCCGAGGAACCAAATTGAAACTGATCAGATGAAGTCGGTTCCTTATGCTTCAGCTATCGGAAACATCATGTATGCACAAGTTTGCACACGCCCTGACTTGACTTTTATAACGGGAATGCTTGGCAGATTCCAATCAAATCCAGGACCAGACCACTAGAAGGCCGCAAAGAAAGTCTTGCGTTATATGCAAGGCACAAAAGATTACATGCTTACATATAAGAAGTCTGATAACTTGGAAGTTGTTGGTTATTCAGATGCTGATTATGCCGGTTGTGTGGATAGTAAAAAATCCACATCAGGTTATGTATTCACACTAGCCGGAGGAGCGTGGAAAAACTCCAAACAAACGTTAACTGCTTCATCTACGATGCAGGCAGAATTTATAGCATGTTTCGAGGCCACTGGGCAGGCTGTATGGCTAAAGAATTTCATTCCCGGACTTAAAGTGGTAGACAGCATTTCGAAACCACTTGTCCTATACTGCGATAACGAACCCGCAGTTTTCTATACAAGTAACAACAAGTCAAGTGCTGCTGCAAAGCACATTGACATTAAGTATCATGTTGTGAAAGATAGAATCCAGGATCATACAATTGAGGTTAAGCATATAAGTATGACTCGTATGCTTGCGGATCCACTAACGAAAGGCTTACCACCCAATATTTTTCATGAGCATGTTGCCGGCATGGGATTACTAGAAGCCTCATGATTCTGGAATAAAGGGACCATTACAAGAACCACTCCCAATAAGAAATATGATACCCATTTCGAAATAGGCTGGTGCACCGTAAGTGTTGAGGTTCAACGACATTTTATTAGTTGTTGTAACACCTCACTTTGGTATATTATTTCTATGGAGAATGGACAAATGAAGTTTAAACCGAATGATCAAGGGGGAGAATGTTGGTTGATCTCACGGTTCAAACCGAACCCAGTCAAAGAGATAAACGTTAGGGAAAAAATAAATAGAAAATAAGGAGATAAAGGTGACGAAAATAAAGAGATAAGTGAAGGCCCGCGAACCAACGTCCGTGACCTTCACGTACGCACCTAAAACGCCCTGATCGGGGGCGCCCTAACCAACTAATGGTTCTGCCCGCTGTTTGCATGTGCTTATATTAAGGGGGGCCTGTCTGCTGGCGATCTACGTTCGTTAGCGCTCAGTCACCCTGCTCCCCCAATACCCCCACGTTCTGCCCCGATCTCAGCCGCGCACAAGCAACAGGAAGAGCTGGAACCTCGCCGCGCCGTCCCCGGACAGTGCCCGTGGAGGCCTGAGGGTCACCGTGTGATCCAGCGATCGTCATCAACCCCTGCAACGTCCACATCGACTCTCAACCTCGCCTGCACCAAGCAGGCGACGATGTCTTCTAATGCTGGAGCTTGTAATGCCCTCTAAACCCCCTTCTGATTTGATCTGTTCATGGTGTCCTAGATTGCTGTCACAATTTCTTTGATCTAGATTGGTTCTAGATTGTTTAATGTCTAACATGTCCATCAGCCGGAGGACAAGTATCAGTTTAAGAGAGAGACAACGTTAAGTCAGTTTCGTCTCAACTGGAATCTGGGCGCATCACTGTAAC
This sequence comes from Alopecurus myosuroides, assembly GCA_028641055.1. NCBI lineage: Eukaryota > Viridiplantae > Streptophyta > Magnoliopsida > Poales > Poaceae > Alopecurus > Alopecurus myosuroides. Next base: position 312,700,415 of record CM054062.1, on the reverse strand, counting down.
AAGTTCGCCAGGTTACTTTGATTCTCTGCGTTGATTTCACTTTCTATTCAGTAGTTTTGTTTAGAAACTTGGAGCATTTGACCAATATCCGTATTTTGGTCAAATCGTGTTGGATTCTCTGCGTTGTTTTCAGTTGCTATTTAGTAGTTTTGTTTACTTGGAGCATTTGACGGTTTGTGAAGATGCACGTTAAGGAGCAAAGTTTCAACTTCAGAATGGCACTGGCAAGCCTGCTTCTGTTTGGGAGGGAAGCTGATGTGGATGCGGTGTAGCCAGGATTTTCGTGTCACCCACCATCGCTGCTGCAATGTAGTACTACTGCATGATCCGTTTACTTAAGCTAGTATTCCATATTTTACAGCCGTTCTTTGATCATGTGGGGTAGAGAGATTACACTATCGCGAAGAGGCGGGGTTACAGATTTTCTTATATATGGAGCAGATCATGTGCTGCATTTGGTAGATATCAATTGTAGCACTAGTTTGGCATTCCTTGTTTATTAATGATGTTTAGCAATTGTAGCACTCTCTTTATTTATTTGCACGCGGATCTCAAAGCATTTTTTGATGGTTGTGCTGCTCTGCCGTGCCCGTGGACTGGGCATGGAGCTGGTCGGAGTCGTCAAAGGTGCTTGGCATCGCTGGTACTGAAACTTGGGATGCAGAGGACGAGCTCCTTCAAGTCGTTGAACTTGGGCCTTCGGCTGGTGATGGCGATGGACACGTCGTTGGGGAATAGGTCCCCGCGCACGAAAGCATGGTATGCGGTGGTCACCAGCACACCAGCGACGGTCAGGGCGGCGACCCCTGACAGCCCGACCGCCACCACCCTCGTCACCACGTTGTCCACCTTGGACGCGTACAACACTGTCGCTAGCGCGGCGCTCGTCATCGGGAATGTGTAGGCCCACCACGCCAGCGAGAACCTGAACCCTCGGAACAGGTTCACGTGCACCGCCAGCGACGCGTAGAGGAACATAGACACGAAGTAGAGTATCTTGGCGCCGTCGTTGAAGTCGCCGCAGATCCTGGCCCAAGCCATGGCGGCGACGCTAGGCGTGGCAACAAAGAGGAAGAAGACAGGGTGGAGCTCCTTGGGGAGCTGCGCGTTGGTGGGGAGGCGCTGATAAAGGGTGACGAAGAGCACGCCGTAGTGGGCAAGCCCGACGGCAAAGAAGAAGATGGGCAGCTCACGGAGGCCCATCCTGGCGCCGAGCAGCGCGCCGACGAAGTTGCCGACGACGGCGAGGTGGTTGGACGGGTTGCACACCCTAGAGAGCCTGCAGTCGCCGCTGGACATCCACTGGCCGTAGAACTTGAGGTCGAGAAAGAGGATGGGCGCCATGAGGAGGTACCAGACGGGGTCGTGCATCAGCTCGGAGATGGGGCGGGGCGCTCCCTTGGCGAGGAAGAGGCAGGCGATCCAGGGCGCGAAGAAGAAGTTTACACGGACCGGGTGGTGGAACTCGCGGCGGACGGCCTCGAAGTAGAAGACGATCTTGAGGAGATAGGTGCCCGAGACGAGGATGGTGAGGGCGACGGAGATGCACCAGAGGACGTGGTGTATGGAGGGGTGGATGCGGAGGAAGGAGGTGGAGGGCTCCGAGGAGAGCGTCTTGCACAGCATCGCCTGGCTGCTCACGCCCAGGCACATCCCGAACGCGCTGATCGGGAACCGGAGGAGGAACGGCCACAGCTCGTCCTCCGGCAGCACCACCACCTCCGTCGCCTGCGTGCACACACGTTCGGTGTTAGTAAGCGCATACTAGTATATATATAACTTTTTTGGCAAGAAAAGGTTATGGACGACGGACGTACACGAAGGGTCTCCAGCTCGGGGCCCTCCAGGGCGGCGAAGTAGCGGTCGGCCGAGGGGACGTCGTCTTCGGTGTCTATGTCCTCGAGGTCGGCAGCAGGCGCCACACCGCGGAGGGCAGAGAGCTGGCGTTCAAGGCGGCCGGAGAAGGTCTTGAAGCTGTCGAACCGCCGGTCCCGCTCCCTGGTGCTGTCGCTCCGCGGCACCGGCTCCACCTCGTCTCTCGACGTCGGTGGCGGCATGGCGAGGTGGAGCATAGACGGCGAGGCCGACACGCTGAGAGAGACAGAGTAGGACTCGCCGGCGCCTGCCCCGGCCTGCTGCATCTGGATGCCGATCATGCTCTCCCTGGACGCTACTTCTAACTACTCCCGTCGTGTTCTTCGCGCACATGTCGAGTCTATATACGCACTCGTGTGCATGTTGAGTCGCCGGGTGTGGGTTTGCCTCGTTTATTCGATTGCCTGGTCTTTGATCTCAATACCAGCTACTTGTAGTATAACTGATTTCATCAAAGATTGTGAAACGCATCTCAAAAAAGAAAAGAAAAACGAAAAAAAATTGCGAAACACAGTTGTCCACATGTAGCTAGGATCCAGCTCCTGCGCAAACGACTAACATATTTCAGCAAATAAACTATATTTATACTTTCTGTATATTTTTTAGACAGCTAGAATCATATATGTACTTTGTTGATGTTGGTTTCCAATAATGGTCACCTACAGCTACTGATCCGGTCCGCATGTTTCCTCTTTGTTCCCCGCGCCTCGCTCCCCTCTCCCTTCCTTCTGATGGATCCTTGCTCTTATTCGATTTGCCTGGTCTTTTATCTGAATGCTAACCACTTGTAGATAACTGATTTCATTCAAGATTGTGAAACACAGTTGTGCACATGTAGCCAGGCTCCAGCTTCTGCTCAAACGATCGAGTAATTAACATATTTCAGCAAATAAACTATGTTTATTTATACTTGGTTTGTGTATATTTTATTTATTTTTGGGAGAGCTGGCTACAATCATATATCCAATCCCATTTCCAAAATAATCTGAAAATGTATGCACATAAGCTGTGGACGACATTATAATCATCATAAAAAGATTATGTTTGACTGGACCGACTCTACATCCAGTCGCTCAAACGGATCCGCAATCCCCCCCCCCCCCTCTCTCTCTCTCTCTCCCTCCCTCCCTTTGAATAAATGTTTCAAACATTGTTGCATAAATGTGCAAAAATGTTGATGTCGGAGTTCAATGATAAAACAATCTGTTGTCCCAGATTTGCCAATTAAACATGATCGGGAAACATGGAGTATTTTTATTTTCCACCCATTCAAAGCTAGTTGATGCCGAGTATTAGCCATAATCATAACGGTTTCTTTTGTAGATTGTCTACTTTCTTCGAAATTATGTCTAATGATTACTTTGCACGATATTTAGAGCAAAAAAATATATTCAAGTTTTTTTCCCCTAAAAAGGCCAAAGGCAATGTCTTTAGTAGAACAAACCCTTACAAAAACACCCTTATAGAAATTGAAAATTATGTCCAAAGTCTTCAGGGGTATCGATGTCTTTTTCCTCATGCATCCACCGACAACGCGCCGTGAGCCAAGCTCAGTGCCGTCTCTGGACCTTCGGATCATCACCAGAGTCAGGATAACATTATTGTAGTGGATGTGAAGGCACCGATGCCAACTAAAAGGCCCTGTTTGTCGTTATCTACGAAGCAGATTGTTGGCCCGGAGAAAAAAATGTTGAAAAGGGCATGAACGAACATAAGATGTTAAGATCTATTTGTAAATACTTTTTACATTCGTTTTCATATTTTAAATGCCTAGGGCTCCTTTGATTCATAGGATAGGGAGATTAAAGGAATATGAAACTTACATAATTAGAATGACATGTGTTATTAAATCCTATGGGAAGAACAAATCTCTTTAATTGTGCTAACGGAAGTTTTCCATGAGGTTGGATCTCACGTTATTTTCCTATAGGATTTACACTAGAAGATTCCTATAGGATTATTTTCTAAGATATGTGAAAGAACATTTTTTCCTAATCTTATTTTCGTGTTTGATCAAAACATATGGACGGTCTAATCTTTTCCCTAAGCGTGTTCAGGATGGCCAATGAAAGCTTAGAGCCGTTTTATCATGGATAAATGCTAACACAAACTCCCCATGACATCCATTTGATTGACAAATCAATATTGAAGATAGTGCAAAAGGGAGAAAAGAAAAGGGAAGAAAACAGGGAAAACAGGGCAGCCGGCCTTCCTGGGCAGTCTGGCCGGGCTCCGAGGCCGGGTGGCTCGGGCTATGCCCCGGCCGGATCCTCTCCCACGCCGGCCCCAGGCCGGGCACTTCGGGCGCTGCCCCGGCCCAAATCTGCTTCCACGCCGGCCCCAGGACGGGGTGGGACGAGTCGGCACCAAGCTGGGTCCAGCCGTCCTCGTAGCGTTTCCAGGCCAAGGTGGGATGGAGCGTCGGCCCCAGGCCGGGTTCCAGCCGGCCCCAAGGGAGATCCAGGCCGAGGTGGGCAGGATACGCGCTTCATGGCTCTCTCCTGGCCGACCTGGCCGGGAGCTCCGCAGTGAAGGGGATACCCCCCCCCCCCAATGGCCACTTTTACACTCGGAGCATAAATAGCACTCATCCCCTACCTTTATAAGGTGTCAATTAAGCTCTCTCTCTCTCTCTCCACCATTGCTGACCACATCGAAGCTCAAGCTTCTTCCCAAATACCCAACCAACGCTCTTGATTCTTTGGGATTTGGAGGAGACACCCTAGATCTACCACTCCACCAAGTCGATTCGAAGTCACCCCACTCATCCTTTTGGGGTCTTGTTGTTCTTAGTTCATCGGAGCCAAGAACCTTGTTGCTCTTAGTTCATCGAAGCTTGGAGCCTTTGTTGGTATACTCGAAGGTCTTGTGCTCGTGGATCTTGTTTCCCGGAGTCTTGGTGGCTCTCGGGATTTGGTGAGGACCCTCCAAAGTTGTGGACTGTGTCTCATCCTTGTAAAGGTTCTAGTTGTCAACCTCAACGGCAAAAACATAGTGATTCGAGCCTCTCCACATAGGTGGAAATACTCAAAGGAGATACGGTCTGCCATTTGAGGGCTACTCGGTGTTCCACTTTGGTGGCACCGCTGCAACGGAGATTAGCTTCCATTGGGAAGTGAACTTCGGGATACATCTCCGCGCCATTGTGTTCGGTTATCCCTCAACTTACCTTTACTTGTTGCTTCTAGCTTAATCATATATATACCTTGTGCTAGTTGTATTTTCTCAACATATAGGATTGTTCACCTAGTTGCATAATCTAGACAATCTATATTTGAGCTCTATCTTGTTAAATCGAAAAAGAAGTTAAAATTTGTAGTTAACCTATTCACCCCCCCCCCCCTCTAGTTAACCTCTCGATCTTTCAATTGGTATCAGAGCCTCGTCTCTTTATTAAAGGCTTTGCCGCCTAAAGAGGAGGATGGTTGAGGATCACGTCACCATGGATGGTATCCAAAAGCTAATTCAAACTATGATTGATAGCTCCGAGAACAAGATGGAGGGACTAATAAAAGAATTGGCATATTCATCTAATCAAACTAGAGAGAATGTTATCTTAAATGAAAATGGAAATTCCATTGCGTCTAAGGAAGCATCCGAGACCTCGGCACCTAAAGATGGTAGTAATGAAAATTCATTTGCCTTTGCGTATAACAATGCTTCTAATGTTCAACGTCCACATGTTAATCATCTTGGTGCACCTCCTATGGTAGATAGGAATCGTTTTACTAATTGGAACACTTCCATGAAGTTTTACATGTGCAGCTCTTCAATGCAGATATGGAGAATTGTTGAGAAAGGGTATAAGCCAAAGGACCCCAAGAATTTAAGCTCAAGTGACATCATAAATGAGCAACTCAACGCTCATGCCATGCACATGTTGGAGAAGGAAATGGAGAAGTAAGGAGTTGAGCACATTCGTCCCTTCCAAACCGCAAAGAAAGCTTGGGATTGCCTTGTTGATATGTATGACGGAAACATCAACCTCCAAAGATCCAAGAAGTCAATCATCCAAAGAAAATTTGAACACTTTAATTTGAAGGATGGAGAAAACATCAAAGACATGTTTAGAAGACTCAAGGCTCTCGTAATGACATGAGAGATTGTGGATTCAAGGATTGTACTGAGGATTGGGTCAAGGAGAAATTTCTACTCACCTTGATACCATACAATGAACACATGGTAATGAATGTGCAATCAAGGGACGATTACTTGGATCTATCCCCCAATGATGTTTTGGGTCTCTTCATCACTCTAAAGGTAATGAAACAAACCTCCGATGATGTCATGGCCCGTGTAAATGGAATGAAGAAAACTTCTCTTGCCTTGAAGGCCAAGGCCACCCCCATGAAGAATATGACTCAAATTATGATGGTGGTTCCTCACATTGTGTCTCCGAAAAAGAGGTGAAGACATCACATGAAGAATACTTGGCCCTTGCTCAACACAAGTGGCGGAAGAATGGAGACTTTAGATCAAACGCCACCAAGAACAAGGGAAAGGAAGTCCCAAGCATGAAGAAGGCAAGGACTTATTTCAATTGTGTAGATCGTGAGCACTTTGTTGCCGAGTGTCCCTTCAAGAGTAGAATTGAAAATGGTGGAAGACTTATCGAGAAATCCACCTTCATTCCCAAGTCCAAAAACTTCAGCAAGAGAGGCCCTCCTAGGGCATTGATTGCAAAAGAAGTTGAGTATACGTCCGGTGGTGAAGAGAGTGATGGAGATGGTGAACAAGTAGGCATGGAGGCCATGGCTAAGGGCGTAATTCCTCCTAACTTAAACTCTCTCTTCTCCAACCCCGATGACAACAAGGGACCCTCGAGTCACAAGTGCTTCATGGCCAAGGGTATATCCCAAAAGGTGACTCCTACACTCAAACTTTCAAACTCTTCTACTCCTTCACTATTAAATTGTGTTGAGGAAACCCCCTGACAAACTTTGTGGAGAAACTAGAATGAGAAACTAAATATATGTTTAACTCTCTCATGGGTCAATTAAGTGAGGCACATGGCCTCATTGATGAACATGAGCAGAGAATAATATTACTTGAAAAGTTTGCTCGTGATGATGCTAGTAAAATTGAGGGGCTTGAGAAAGCCCTAGATGAATCACATTGCTTTAGAGAAAGCATAGAGGATACCTTTGCAATTGACATAGCTAAAGTAAACTTGATCGTGAGCATGCTTTTGCTAAGGTAACGGAATTCATTACCTTAAATGATGCAACTAACCAAGTTTATGATGAGCTCATTAAGGATTTTGATAAGCTTAAAAGTGATAATCGAACACTTTCAAATGAGCCCAAGACCTTAAAAGGGTTAAAAGATGTAAATACAAATTCTTGTGCTACTAACCCTTTATGTGTCAAGGAAACTCTCATTGAGGAGAGAAATAAGTTGAAGGCCCAACTCAGCAAAGGTCTTGCCACGTGCATCCAAGGGAAAAATAACCTTAATGATATTTTGAGTAGTCAAAAGAGAATTATTGGCAAGGAAGGCCTTGGGTTTGGTTCCACATCCAAGGTGACCTACAAGAAGAAGTCAACTCCCTCCACTAACCATATCAAGGCTACTCCTATGATTTGTATCTAGGATTGTATCAAGTCTACACCAAGTTACCTATCCTTTCTCCTTGGGATGCAGTTAGGAACTTTCCAATCTCCCTCATCTAACCCTTAAGGTTCTATGGCGTGGTGGACCGGCCACGGGTGCTGAAGCGGTTGCCGATAAGGCGAGTTCAGTTGGATTGATTGTTCTGTAGGCGGCCGTTGCGGCTTAGTTGACGGGAGATCGAGTCTTTCAGTTCTCGCTAGTTATCTTCTCTCCTCGATCCCCCTCGTCCCCCCTTGCTTTCTTCGTGTTTTTCGTTGCGTTCATCATGTTCTTGGTCAATTCGTGAAGATCGAGCCACCCTAGAAGTTATTTCCTCCATCACTTCTCCTCTTTATGCCACCATGTTTAAATCTTGTGAGCTTCCTAACATGATCAAGATCATCTATATATAATGCTACATGTTGTGTTTACTGGGATCCGATGAATATTGAATGCTATGTTAAGTTGATTATCAATCTATCATGTTTATGTTATTTATGATCTTGCATGCTCTCCGTTACTAGTAGATGCTCTGGCCAAGTTGATGCTTGTAATTCCAACATCGAGTATTTATGCTCGATAGTGGGTTCATGCCTCCCTTTCATATATGTTCGAGTGAGTCGGATGGGGGATGTGTTGTTGTCATTAGGGATAAAACAACAATTCTTGGTATAAGGATAATTTTATAGTTTACATTACACACTTTACTTAATATAATAATCCGTTTCTTGCAACTTAATATCCTAGAGAGGGTGAACCACTTAGTGGCCACCCGCAACCCATACGAGGAAAGCTTGCCAATGTACCACGCGAAAAACCGTCCTCCCAAGGTAAAGCATACTTTTTTACATTTGGAAAGGATTCTTTGTTTTTGCACTTACGAATATTTACTTATGCCTTATTCGTGTTTTTGCAGCTTGATACTCTTAGAGAGGATCAACTTGTTTCTGCAACAGAGGAGGAAGCACTGAAAGCCCGCTTTGCAGTGGTCGGTGGAAGGAAACGCAAGAAGATTGCCACTTCCTCCTAAGTTATTGATCTTGACGGGGTTCCTGTTGCAACTTCCAGGTAACCTATTTTTCATACTTTCCTCTTTACTTGCATACTTTATCATCTCCGGATTATTCATTTTGTCTTTTCTTCCTTTTTTAGTCTCTCTCCCGCTCCACTGAAGGGGAAAGGCCGGAAGAAACAAAAGGTTACTTCTCCCAGGAGCCCAAAGCCTTCCCCTGCCGTCGCCCCGGAAACCCCAACAACGGATGCTACAGGGGACTATTCTGCTCCCTTAGAGGAGTCCGACTTCCCCCTTCCCAGCCAGACCAGCCAGCCTGATGCATCCACTCGATCCGGAGCACGGGAAAGGGCGGCGCAATATAAGGAAGGAGGTCCTTCTCTCGTCCGGATTGACGAGGAAATTCCGTCTTATGACCACAAGTTCAAGGTAAAGCTGCTTTGACGAACACGGCTATATCCATTCATGGGCCAAAACACAATTCGTCCAAGCCCTCTTGATCCGTCCTTGGCCACAAGGCGGCTTAATCATTTGGAATAATTACACTTTCTCGCATCGGCAGTTCATTCAAGACAGAATTCACCCCATGGGCATCTCCTTCTCCGAATGCAGCAAGGAGTTCAACGAGACCCTCTCGGGGCTTCAAAAGATGACTCAGGTGTACTTCCAGCCCCCAAGTATTAACTCAGAAGTTTCCGATGGATGGGAATCGATCTAGCTAGCTAGGCCTAGGCTTATGGATGAAAATGGATCGGATAATGCTATCTCCATATCCTTTACCATATCTTTTTCGCCGGATGCGGAGCTGATCGGATAATGATTGGATACGGATGCGGATGTAGCGGATTCGGATCAGAAACAAGGCGGGTTCGGACCGGAAACGAGTAAAACTTATCGGATAAATATGTACAAAGAGACATAATGTCACCATACAAAAAATTAACAATAAAGAGCAGCCAAGCGTTCAAAATTACACCAAAACAAAAATAGTAATTAAATACTCCTTCCGATTTATAAAAAGTGTCGCTCATTTTGTACCAAGTTCATACAAACTTTGTACTAAGTGACCGACACTTTTAATGCACCAGGTGACCGAAAACCGTTTACTGGCCAGGTGTGTTATACGGCCGAAACTGCGCCCCCAGCCCGTAAACCCGCTAGCATTTTTGCGGTCCCGACGTTTTACGGGCTCTACTAGAGATGCTCTAAGTTACGACCGGATGATTTGATCTATGAGTCAATGGATTAAATGTATATTTAGGATATAGTGCTATTTTAATCGGATTATCCTAATCGATAAGAATGGATAATCCGCGAGTAAGTGTGTACAATCCGAATCCTGGATAATAGCAATACCATATCTGCTTCCATATCCCTCGGATATCGCTTGACCAAAATCCATATCCTCGTTCGTATCCGACGGATTGATATTATTGCATATCATATCCTCAAAAACAGATTCGGACACGGATTCGGCATGAAAATTATCCGTACCATTAATATCCTACCTAGGCTGCCTCGATCCATCTCTTGTGGATTGGAATAGGCTGCCTCGATCCATCTCTTGTGGGTTGGAATATATATATATAGGGATCACCTAATCAGAGTCGGCCTCGGAGCGGAGTGTCCAAACGTCCACGAGTCCTGTCGTCACTGGGACCAAATCCAACAAGTGAAGCCCATGCGTAGCCCAACCACACAAGGACCCAGTCGGTGGGAGAGGATCATCTTCGATTATGATTACACATAATCAGACCGCAAACTGAACAGAGTAGTACAACCTTGTTCCTTTCTTTTACTCCCTCCGATCCATAATAAGTCTCGCTCACTTTGTACTATCAATTGGTTGTGTTGTGCATGCTGCAGTGATTTGGTCTTGAATTTCCTTCTGTTTGCGTCCTGGAAAGATTCAGAGTTGCTAGCTGTGTGTGTTGTGTTACGTTGGCTCTGGTTCAGTTACTGAATACTTGATAAAACTAAGATGAATAACTATACACACAATACAAGATACAAAATCAGTTTGGCCCTCCTATGCTTCATAAATATAGACAAGCCATTAGTTACACCATCACAACCATCTTTGATGTCAGCATTTTCTCCCAAAGCATGATGTGAAGTACAGAGTTATTACAGGTCAAATTCTTGAAAAATGTGCTTTGGTGAATAAATAATCTGAAAGAAGAACACATTGCGCATGGAATATGCTCAGGAGCAACAGAATTACAAAAACCGACGCTTTACATCAGAAACTTTGAACAGCACAAAGTAAGGATCCACAGAAGATAGATTAAGGTATTACCAAATATGCTCCAACACAATAATCAATTGCTTGGATGATCACACATATTAGCAACAAGTAAGGATCCACAATAAGAACTAAGCACACCTCAGCTAGCTTGTCAAACCAGAAATATATTTCCTGAACCACTGCGACCAGCAATCATAGATAGGTGGAACTCTATGAAGACACCATCCGCATACAAGGGTACATACATGAAAGTATGTTGGACAGAGAATTTATTACACATAACCAACTCCTCACTCCTCCCTATTTCTCATCTCGGTGTAAAGTGCAACAAACTTACAAACATAATACAATGTTCAAAAAAGTTGAAAACATAATACTAACATGGAAGAGAATTTTGTGTACAAGTTGCAATAAAGACTACAATACCCGGTCCAAAATACAATTTAGTCTTCGTCCTCCTAGCTCCTAGGGTTGGCTGAAGTCCATAATACTAACCAGGAAGGTTCCATACTGCTCCACAGCAGAGTTACCCACAACCCAACAACAGTCTGGTATTACTTTGCCTGCAACAGTGTGGCATCTTCCTAGCTTGGCTGGTGTCACCGGGGAAAATACAAAGCCAGCACACTATCACACATTGATCTATAAAAGTTGACCATAGAGATAACCTGACGTAGCCAAGCTGACTTTCAGTCCCTGACACATGGGCCCCACCAGAAGTGGGAGCAGCCACCTATCGGCTACTGATAGTCGAGATACGGCAGGGGTAGGCATATCAGTGGATCCCTCTCCATGACTATATAAAACTCGAATAGGCTTAAGTTTGACTTGAGATAACTTGAAAAACACGAAAATGTATATAAGTGAGCGAGCACAATAGATCCATAGGCACGAGTCAAGTCCAGAGTCCAGACTCAGAGCTCAGCTCGTTTGAGGCTCCAACAGATGCCAAGCAAGTCGGGCTCATTACCTACACGTTCTATAAGTTCCATGGTAACATTTTTACAACCTTCATCATCTAGAAATTGAAATTGTGAGGTCTTACTCATTTTATAAGAACACACAAAACTTGTGGCTGGATGCAAGCCCAAAGACAGACTATCGCAACTGAACTCCGACGACATTGCAATTCAGATATCCGCAAGCCCAAAGGCAGACTATCGCAACTGAACTCCGATGACATTGGAATTCAGATTCCGTTGTGTGCATGTCGAAATGGTGTACCCGGTTGTATATATATGATGTAGGTCCAGCGATGCATGTCAATTATATAGGTTACTCCTTTTATTTATTGAAATACTAGTTTAGATATTTCTAAATAGCGATCAAGAAAGTAAACGGGGATCCAAAATTAGGAGAAAAAGACATAAATCATGGTTGACCCACCAATCTATAGCGAGGTACGCCTCCTCCTAACAAGTAGGGTATGCGTAGCATATCATTTTGGCTAAAGATCACTTTTCCGTCACCATCCCACGCACGCCTTTCACGGAAGAAGTCGTTTTGGTGCCCCTCCTTGCCACACTGAAAATCATCGTCGCCTGGGTGCAAAATGTTGGAGTCCTCTGGACAAAATGCACAGCTGCTTCTAAAGCGGCACAACGGTTCTTCTGCAGAGAGAGAGGTGAAGAGAAACAGACAGAAAATCAGCTAGGATTGATTGCATGGTGTTTTTTTAGTGTGTGTTGGGTGGTTAAGAGAGGCACCAGAGAATTACCTAAGATGGTACATGTCTGGACTGTCATGATGTCGGCACATGGGTCGAAGCGTAGCTCAGCGAAGAATCTGTGATGAGCATTGTCGTTGTCGTCGTCGTCTTTGCGGGTGGCTGAGAATCCTAGGTGGTACCAGAGATCTCTCCTAAAACCAACGCAGGAGGACTTGGTATCAGCCGCCGGCCCGTCAAGATATTGGAACTCGGCACCCTGCATCATCCCGTGAACAGAAGTTGTAAGTAGGCTAAGTAGGTAGATGGATGCATATGCAGAAGGAAATTAAGAATCGAGATTCGCTTAGTGACCTGGTGAGTGGAGTTGTAGTGTTCGAGGGCCCGGTTGGCAAGCATACAAGTGAAGTAAGCGGTGATCTCTCTGCCATCAAAACAGAAAAACAAACAGGATCGATCATCCAATCCAATCCAATCCAATCCCTTGACAGTTGAGAAGAATATTAATTTGGAAATTTCTAGTGTGGTAAATAAAGAAGCTCGGCGTGGGGGCACATACTCTGGTGTGCGCGGGGGCGGGATCGCAGCTCGGCGTTTCATGCGTTCAAGTATGGCGGCGAAATCAGATGGTGCAGACAGATAATCCGGGGACGAGAACCAGGACCCCATCGATCCTCACCCAATCGATCCTCGATGGGATCTACCTATATAGACAGGCCGGCAGAGGGACGAACGCGGAATCCTTCCTAATCGAACGCACCCGGAAAACAAAGATTAAGCTAGCTAGAATGTCAGATCCCAGTGGGGAACGGACGGATTCAGCTCTCCGATTGAGAGACCCCGCTATGAATTGGGGATTTTTCCTACGAACCCTAATAGTACGAGAAAGGAAAGTGACCGAAGGAAAATATGGGGATATTCTTCGATAGCCTAGGCCTTAGACTAGCCATAGTAGTGGTATCATAGGTGGTATCATGCAACTTGGACCCACAAAAAAGGTGATGTGGCAGGTAATTAATAAGGAGAGAGATGGTTTAACATAGGTAGATATAGGTAGATACCGTATCATGACACGTAAAACTAGAAAATTTAATTGCATGTAAATCTTGTACACATATTTGCATTGAGATTCTACAAAATAATAAATAGGATAAGATTATGATACTACTATAAGATACTATGCACTATAGAGGTAGTATCATATACTAGTATCATATGCATGATACTCGTGTATGATACTCCCCACTATGACTAGTCTTATATGGGCGCCACTAGGGATCGGCTTCCGATCCATACCGTTTCATCGGACTAGTCAGCTGCCGCAGGATGGAAATTCCTTGGAGCGTTCGATTGATTCACGAAAGCGTGCACCGGCCAGCTCTTAGGTTACTTTCATTGATTTGCTTCCTAATAACTGCTTGCAAGGATCACGCCTGATCCCATAAACTCCTAATTTTTGGGGGCAAATAATCTGCTTGCAAGCACGTATAATCCCACAGTTTCCAGAATTAGTTGGATGATATAATTGAATTTTGTTTCCAGTTCTCTATAAATTCTCTTGTAAATAAGATTCATTTTGTTTCCAATTATCTACAAATTTTCTTCGGATATAACTGAATTTCCTTCGGTATAGAAGATATTTATTTCTAATTTGAAATTGTGTTTTCCTAGAAAAATATATGTTCCTGTCCACGAAATAATTTTCTACCACAGTGAATGAAACTTTCTTGGGAGATAATTAAATTTTCTTCAGAATGGATTTTTTTTATTTGAAATTAGTTTCTAGCCGAACAAATAGTGTTTGCATCCACAGATGAATTTGCTTTCACTAGGAATGAAATTTGCTTCAATGGAATAATTTGTTTGAATTGCATGGATTTTTTTCATCACCTAGATAAATATGAAATAGAGAATTGCTTTCTCCCCTAGAGAAATGCTTCAATGGTTGAATATAAGTGTCTAGAGAAATGCTTCCAACAATATAAATATTTTTTATATTGATGAGATAAATGCTTCCAATAACATAAATGATTGTTTCCATCAAGAATAAGAATAAACAAATGCTTCTAATAAAATAGGGAATAACTTCGAAAGAAATGAAAAAATCGTTCCTCTCTACTACAGGAGAATTTTCTCCAATGCATGCATCCGTTGCAACTCACACTATGCTTCGATTGATCTTGTCGTTCGCTTCCTCACAAAACACGCTATATTTAACTATTATAGTGCTATTTACATGGGATATTTCAAGGAAGACTAATTACGTGCTGCTTCTACGGAAACCAATTACTCTAGCGAAAATAAATTTCCACGTTATTCAGCTTGCTTCCTAGGAAGCATGCATTACCTGTTTCTGGTGTTATGTAAATATGCTCCAGAAGCAACTAAATTATCTACTGTTTCGAGTGCTATGCAAAAAAAAAAATCTTAAGTAACCAAAATTTGCTTTTAGGTGAAATTTTCCAACTAAATGGTACAAAAAAATATTTTGATTTAATACATGTTCGTGCCTCCGAAAGCTCAATCTCTTGTTTCCATCGGCTACAGAAATGCTTCCAACCAAATAGAAAAATATTTTCATAACCATATTCCCCATTTAAGATGTATTCATGCTTCAAACGAACTAGGGATGTGCTTCCAAATAAATAAAATTTGCTCCTATCTAAGAGCAAGTTTTCTTCTATGTACAAACAATCCAATTTGCTTCCATGCTTCAAACGAAATGGTATTTGCTACTTTCTTTCGTAAGTCTCACAACCAGCTTGCATTATCTTGTCGCCATCAACGTTCTTGGACAACAGGAGTGTCGCCCTTACGAAGCAACACTAGTCAGGTTTTGTCAAAGTCAAGAAGTCAACATTGCAACACATATGCTTAAAACTTGAGACGTTGACTAGCATATTCTTGACCATGTCCCGCGGTGTGAATTGCCCTCGGCATGGAATGTACATCTCGTCGGACCGGGTAGACCATGGGTACGACCACAATGGGTGTGCATACTTTCAGACCGCTTTGTAAGGAAGCATGAAAATAAGTGCAAGTCCGCACTCGAAACAGTGCCACTCGTCGGACCGGGTAGACCATGGGTACGACCACAATGGGTGTGCATACTTTCATACCGCTTTGTAAGGAAGCATGAAAATAAGTGCAGGTCCGCACTCGAAACCGTGCCACAAAATGACTTTTCAGCAGGACACTCTGTTTCATATTGAATCATGATTGCCAAAGGGTAAACTGAAGTTAAGAAAATAAATATATTAGCTAATATGAACATAAGAATTTGTCAAATAGAACCAGAAGTGTGAAAAAGAATGACACTCAAGCATGCAGTACTCAAGCATCACATTACATTTTGCATGCTTATTGTGCCCCATCCTTAATACAAGAGTCAATTTGGACCATGAGCAACATATATGAGAAATTTAGGAACCACGAGAGGGGGTGTTTAAATTAACAATTGCACTTACAGAATACAAATAAAGAAATGTAGAAGCATATTTCATTTAACGCAAACTATTCGGAAGCATGAGACTGTGCGATCTGAACATAACTAATAACTAGCGGAAGCATAGAAATATGAAGTTGAAAATTCGAAATGCTTAATACCAATATGTCGATGTATAAATTTGTTGATGTACAATCCAATTCCATCAATTTAAATTGGTGGCTTTGTAAACTAACACACAACAATAGGCAGAAATCAACACACATGAAAGAGAATATAAAGCAATCTATATGCGACATGGGTGTGCTTCAGAACAAATATGAAGTGTTTGCATTTGTACACATCTGAATCTAACTACAAGCAACGTAAAAGAGGACGTGAGGTCGTGAGGAGACATATTGGGACTAAGGTTCAGCTGCAATTACCTGCAGCCGGATTTTGTAATCAGAGAAGGGATGAACACCGTGTCCGGGACAGTGGAAGCATCCACCGGCCAGCTGCTTTGGCCAGTTTGTAGCCTGGTCGGTCCATCTAAGCTGCCACCACCCCTAGTGCGCGGGCCGCCGGCAGTCAGGGCTGCCTGGAGATGATTCCCCGAGGCGGAACGGCATTCGTTCCGGCGCAGCGTCGATCTAGATGTAGGCGCATATATCGTTACCGGGAAGGGGCGGCGCGGCGGGTAGATTGCGTTGCCATGGGGCTAGTAGAAATTGTGGCTCAATCTGGGGAGGTGCATAATTATGGGGCAGACTTAATGGGCCAAAAATGAGGAGAGCCTCTTTCCCCTTCTCCCACCTACAGTGCCCCCGTTGAGAGTCCGCCGACGCCCTCGTCGTGCTCCGGCCATCCCCAGCGCTAGCGCTTGCGCTGACTGCTGCGGTGATGAGGTAGGGTGCCAGCCCCCCTTGTACAGAAGTAGATTAGGTTTCCTGCTTGGTAGTTGCTTTCGTTCTTCGAGTAGTGGCGTTTTGCCGTTGGGGATTTCTGCGCAGGCGAGTCCGATCCTCGTCGGTGTGGTGTTGCTGCTGCTGTTCTCCGGTCTCGAACTCTCAAGGTGGGAGGCAGATTCCAAGGAGATGGCGGCGGGATCCCTCTTCTCGCATAAGATCGATGGGGAGCCTCTGGATCTGGAGCGCTCTCGGCTCCTCTCCAAGAAAATCGAAGGAGCAGTCGCTGATTGTTCGCTGGCCGGCCGTGGAGGCGAGGAGCGGACTGAAGAAGTTGCTGCTGCTTCCTCCTTCTTCGAGTGGAGCATGGTTACTCACTGCTGCATCGACGAGCAAACCACGCGAAGCATCTTCTGCTTCCGCGTTTCAGGGCCAAGAGGGTGGCTCATCTTCAACCTCCGGAATGGAGGCCTGCTGGAGGAATCGCTAGGGCTCGACGCCGTTCAAAGCGCAAGTGGTTTGTCCCCGCGCTTCGAGCGGCAGCTGGCGGTTGCGCTCCATCGTCGGCTCGGGAGAGTTTCGAGCAACTTGTGCTCCGTCCTCGGCGCATCTAGCTTGGAGGACGCCGGCGATTCGGTGGTGGAGGGGAAGCTGGACCTGATTGCTCTCTATTTTTTGTTCCAGGGTCCTCTTTGTAAATTTCCAGTCCTTTCTTCGAAGTTTAAGGTCTATAGGGCAAGTATCGATAGGGACTTGGATGAAATTTGTACCCACCACGTGTAAGATCTCGCAGCATCTGGGGTCTTCGACCCCTTATCTGTACAAAAAAAAAATGGGCCAAAAATAAAAGCAGGGAAAACAAACGCCTATCGTGCCATTCGATTGAAACGAGATGGACGGCATCGGATCGGTCCGGCCATTCGTTTCATGTCGGACTATGATAGGAAAAAAAATTTACCTAGTTATATTACAACTGGACTGCGGTAATTAATAACAACTATGCTTAGGACATAATTAAAGTGTTAACTAATACTCCATGACGTCACTTGAATTCTGGCCGTTGATCCTCTTCCTTCCATCTCAGCCGTTGGTTCCACTTAATCCCTGACGAAACGGTAAGCCTGATATGTTCAGAAATAGGTGTACCTGACAATTCTCCCCCGTGGAGAGCACACTTGTCCTCAAGTGTTGGTGCTAGGAAACCAAGATGTGATGGTGTCTGAGTAGAACTGTGGAAAAACCTTTTTGATGAAGGTGGCGTCTTCCCAGGAAGCATCTTCGATAGGAAGGTTTTCCCATTCAATTTGCCATTGAGTTACCAGTAAGCCATTTATTGGAAGAGAGCGGGTATACAGTACCTTGACTGGAGCTGTGCGAATCTTGCCATCATCGCCCACAAGCGGTAGGTCATTTTGAGGTACTGCGTGGGTTCCCAAATGCTTCTTCAGTTGACTGACGTGGAAGACAGGGTGGATCTTGATCCCATCTGGTAGCAGTAGTTTGTAAGCAAGATTGCCCACTCGTTCGAGTATGCGGAAAGGCCCATAATATTTGCTTGTGAGTTTGATAGCTTGGCGTAGACCGAAAGCAGACATGCGGTACGGTTGCATTTTGATGTAAACCATATCGCCAATGTTGAGTACCCGTTCAGTCCGTTTCTTGTCAGCATATTTCTTCATGCGACTTTGGGCTTGAGTCGGGTTGGCCTTGAGTTGGGTCAGTTGTTTCTGCCTCTCCAATATGTAGTCCCGTGCTTCAGTGTGTTCTGGTCCCGGTACAGATACCTCACTGATCATAGGGGGAGCGTAGCCGTAAAGATCTTGAAATGGAGTGACTTTCAGGGCAGTGTGGTAACTGGTATTATACCACCACTCATCCAACGGTAACCAGTGTGCCCATTTGCGAGGTTCTTGGAATGTCATGCACCTGAGATAGGATTCCACACATTGATTTATGCGCTTAGATTGGCCGTATGTTTGAGGGTGGTAGGCTGTGCTGAGCTTCAGCTTGACATTCATGGAAGAGAACACCTTTGTAGCATCCCACTTTTTAGCAAAAGTGAAATACCTGTGTTATTGTGCTAGTCCCTGGATCAATTGCTAGCACCACAGTACAAAATGAAATATCATGCAAATGCATCAAATTCTATTACATCGTATGATCCAGTCTTTACAAAATAGGATTACAACTTGCATAGTCTTAGAAGACTAGCAGAAAACTAAGATATACAGCGGAAAACATAGTACAACATTGAGCCCATCTTCTTCATGTGCCACAGGCAAAACATGTTGGCGATAGTCTCGAGATCCTAAACGAAATCCTCACTCGTCTTCAGAAACATCTGCAATATGGAATATGCAGCCACAAGGGAGTCAATACAATTTAATGTATTGGCAAGTAACACTATGGTGGATATAAATGGCAATACTAATACTACATGCTTATTTGGCTGAGTGGAGTTTTGGCTAAGTTTGCATAAAGCAAGTTTTCTCCTATCTCTTTTGTAAAACAACTTTTCTTTTCAAGGGGTGGCATCATTGGACTGAAATCCAAGCACCACAAATACTGTTCACTTGGTCAAATTTTTACTTATTGAAAATGGTGATGTGATTCTTCCGTCCATCCTTGTCCAGCTGCTCATAGTTGTCCATAACCGGGGACACGGCTAAGATCTTAGTTTGTTGACTCTGCAGAGCTTGTGCACTTTCACCTTCAGACTCAACTCAACCCAAACATCCTATACACCCTGAGTGCATTAAGGAAAGGAGAAGAATCAAGACGAGATCTTTCAGAAGCAAGAATCCAACCCAATGGCAAGACCCGTTCCACCTATAATTATGCTACATCTGCTTGTCAAGCCCAGGCTGAACCCTCACAACTTAGTTGATCAAGACAGAGCCCATATGACTAAAGGCTGCACTGGAAGCAATCTAAACTTGGGGAACATCATAATCACTTTGTTCCTGGGTGGCATTCCTCAAGTGAACAACCCCTCGGGGAGACACTCAACTCTCATCAGCCAAACAACCAAATCCACCCAGGTGGTTCATTGAAGTTGTTACTTAGAATTTTTCCACAACATCAAGTAAAAATCATTTGTCACATTGCATAGCATCTCTCAAGTTCTAAGGCTATAAATAACAAGGATAAAAGAGATGGCTACACACTACTAGGATAATAGCATAGCATAATAAACTTAGTAAAATTTCCTATCAATGCATACTACTCAAAAATCAACTAATGCATATAGAAAATAATGGGTAGTTGATGATGTGTTACTTGCCTTGTTGAAGTTGGTGAAGATATCATACTCTCTTCACAAAAGATCGTTGCTCTCCGTACAATCTATTCATTGAAAACACAATAAAAAAATAAACAAGCATGCTATCAAGCAAACATACAAGTGAAGAGATCATACAAAGGAATAACATAGCCAAAGGAGTTTAACCTAGTGGGCTAGGACAAGGTCTAGGTTTGAGTTGAAAGATTCATTCTCTAATGGTCTCATTCTTGTTAAGGAAATTCCAATGGTTTACTTGGAATGAGCTAGGTTGAGTTATGTATAAAACTAACTTTATTATAACCATACTTGTCAAGGAAGTTCCAAGAGTTCACTAAGAATAAACATATTACTTCTTCAACTAAAGTAATACATGCAAACACTTGGTCATATTCACCTTCAAAAATATTTGAGTGACTATGTTAGTATTTTCCATTGTGGTTAGGGTAGGTCTACTAACTTCATAGCAATAGAGAAAACAATATAAAGTCTTGGGATTTTCCATTTGGGTAAATGGTTGGACAAAAATAACTTGTTATTCTTCAACTTGTATGGATTGTTTCTAGACCTCATGTGATTGCCTTCTTGAAGATCATCTTCATGCTTCTATTGTAGTCTTGTTCCTTGGATGAATTCTTCTCTTGGTCTTGATAAATTCTTTAGGGATTTTCACTTCACTAATTGGTTTGGGTATGGGATGGGCACAAATACCACTAAGTCAAATTGGAAAGAAAATAAGAAGAAGAATAGGAAGAGAGAGGGAGATGCTTTCTTCTGAATTTCTTCACACTTGTACTTCCTTGAGTTTCTTCTAGGTGTGGAGTCCAAGTATTTTCTTCAAAACTTCTTGATTGATCTTCCTTGTAGCTCTTCATGTTTCCACTAAGTTGATATTGAAGTTTCATTCTTGTGCTTGAGTCTTGATCTCCATTTTGCTGACTTGGTGAAATCTTGAAGCAAAAATTGGGGAGTGGAGGAGTAGATAGAATACAATGGTACTAGTGCTTTTGAGTTCACTAATTGGCAAAGTATGAATTTGAATCTCACTAGGGACTTAGCCTTGGTCCAAAATGGCCACTACAACAAGGAAAACACTGATAGAAAACAACTATAAGACTTAAACAACAAGGGGCTACTATGATGGGAGTTTGGCTAAAATTACATGGTCATGGTCCAGGGGTGTCCAAAATGGTTGGTCATAATCTCTATGGTTCAAGGTTACCAAATGGAGCAATTTTGCAAAAGGGACTATATTGAAATTATTTATAGAAATTAATCCATGTCAAAAATACTCAAATAGACAACTAAATTCTAAATTCAATTTTAATTTGTTCCAATATTATTTTGGGACAGAGGATATGAAATTACACATTCCAAGGTTTCCAAATATATTTTATTTGCAATTTTTGGATTTGTAGAATTTGAATTATGCCAAATTTCACCAAACAAGCATAATTGAATTTGAACAAATTTAAGTTTGTCAAATTTGAATTTGGACAGTGCCAAAAGTTTCTAGATGTCAAGGGCTTTTCAAAAAGTCCAAGATTGTTAAATTTGGCTAAGTGGTTGAAAAGATATGATGGTTCAAAGTTCTAGGGGCTAATCTGCAAAATTACAATTCTATTTTATATTCGGAATTAAAATCCAGAGACAGTTGGGCCAAAAATGGGTTATCTGTCGCGCGGGGCGATGGTTAGGAACTGGGCTTGGGCCTGCTACGCACCGCAGTGGGCGACAGATAACAAGTTGGGCGTTGCCAACTGGGCTGGCTACGTGGCTGTCTGTGATTCGTTGATACCGATTCGTTAAGTGAATTAACAGGACGCGTCCGATTTGGATCTAACGGCTAGGGGCTAGGGTTTACCTCTGTCACCGGAATTTCTCGCCGGAAATGGAGGGACGGCGGCGCCACGCTCGGGAATGGACGGCGGCAGTGCTCCAGAGGTGCTCGAGCTCGATGAAGACCACGGGGAGGTGCGGGGGAACACAGCGAGGAGGATGGAGAGGACGGTGCGTGCTCGCGAACCTCCAGTCGATGGCGCGATGCAAACCAATCTTCCCGGGCACCGGCGACGCTCCGGTGAGCACGGTGCAAGCTCCTAGCTGCACAAAAAGCCAAGGAAAAACCTCAGATGGATGCGCGGGTAGAAGGGAAAGATAATGGGGCGAAAAGGAGGAGGAGAGGATGGCTACGGTGGTAGAAATCGATGAAAACGGCCGACGGGCAGCATGAACTCCGGTGAGCTATTGCTAGAGCTTGGAGGCAAGAGAAGGGTTGGATCCAGAGGGGAAATGCGGAGGAGAGGAATGGCTTTAAGATGTATGGATCGGTGGAGTTAATCTCGCACCATAACGCGAGGAATCAAAGCAATTGAAAACGGCGGTTTCGGTATTCTTCAGTTACTGGAGGAAGAAGAAACAGTGACGTCATTGATGACGTCATCAATTCTTTTATTTTTCTTTTTAATTTCTGTTTAATCATTTCTTTAATAACTTCTGTATAAAAACTCCAATTGGCATGAAACAAATTTCTAAATTCTTAAAATTTAATTTCCTTTCCAGAAAACCCATTTTCACAAACTTTTGAACATATTACATTTTTGAATTATGAAATTTGAATAAATCATTTAAAAGTGACTTAATAGTATTTTTAATACAAAGATCAAATATAATTTTGAGAAAGGGTTTTATAAAAATACAGAGACATTATATAAATCAAATATCATTTTTGAAAATCATTTACACTTGTTTTGCTATTTTATATTTTGAATAAAAATGATTTCACTAATAGCTTATTACTGCCATTTAAAAATATCAATTATATAAATGCAAATTATTGGTTGAATAAAATATCAGAGACATCAATGTGATAAAATAACATTTTACAAAATCATATTTAATGGTTTTCACATTTTATGATTTTAAAAATATGAAGAAACAATGATAGTCACTTAAATAGAAAACATCAATTTTTATATGTTTAAAACAATTGTAGAAATATTTTCTATGGTTCAACTATTGTTTCCTAAGACCCTTTTAGGAACTTTCATATTGTATATTTTCAACATATTAGTGAAACCACAATTAGTATCCTTTTGTTATATTCCAAACAAAGAGAATTTTTTAATAAATTTGGAAAATGGGGTTTAGTAAAAGCAGAAAGGTTTTCCCAAATGAAAACATTGTTTTCTCAAAGTATATTACTTGTTTTCATAAACAATTTATTTCTATAGCACTATATTATTTTGTTGATTGACATAAAACTTGGAAAACAAGGATCCAACTTATATCTATTTTGGGGTTATCAATAATAGTGAAACCCTTTTTAGAGACAAGAAGAGAATATTAGAAATAACAATTCTCCAGTTTTTATATATCAAAAATATTTTCAAGATCATAATTGGGTTGAAAACATGTTTTTGGTGTAAGGGTTAGCTTAAGAAGAAATATTTTCTTTATGTAGAAATATTTATTTTGAAATGACTTTAGGGTTTATGTAATAGAGGTATATTGGATTCTTTGTTCTAATATTATTGAAATATGTATTGTTTTCATTTGTTTCTTGCTTCTCATTTGGTTTTTGGTGACTTACTAAACATGAAAACAAAAAGTTTCAAATTTTTGTGATTTTTGAGTTTTCCAAAAATCAGGGATGTTACAGACTACCACCCTTAAAAGAAATCTCGTCCCGAGATTTGGGAAGAAAGAGAGATAGGTTTGGGTTACTGGGTTACAAAACAACTGGGTGGGCTACCACCCTTAAAAGAAACTTTTGTGGGCAATTTATTTTCATTAGATTGGTTTGTAGATTGATTTGAGATTGGCTTGAGTAGATCTTTCCTCTGTGGTAGAGGTGTAGACCAACATAGGTCTGTTGAACTACCTTTGACACTGAGGGGTCACTCCTTGGGGTCAATCAAAAGTCTTTGGGTTCCTCTCAACTTGATCTTTTGATGTCCTTGGAAATCTTTCATCCTGTTGTTGTCATCCTTGAAGGCAAACACCATGCTATTTCTAAACAAACTCTCATGTAACACAAACTTGGTAGTTGTGTTTCTTCATTACTTCTTCTCTTGGTGTAGTTGGCTCTGAAATCTTAATAGCTCATGCAACTTGGGGTTCACTTGTCTTCTTCACTTGTTGATGGGCTGGATACTCCTTATTAGGTAGTTGACATTGATCATGGATGTGATTGTTCCTTCACACAGAAGAAATAAATTTGATACTAGCATTCCTCAAATGGGATGGCTTGTGTCTCAATAGGGTAAAGGTTGTATGATTCCAATGGTTCTCACTAGGGTTGGTGAATGAGTATGGTGTTGGGTTTGGTCTAGTAGGGATGAGTAGAGATTTAGAAAGATGGCTAAGGAAGGTTCTTATCCAAAATAGCAGATCAAGGAAACTCATCTTACAAACAACACATAACAAACAATCTTCACACCAAACAACAAGGTTTTATAAAACAACTAATATTGTCATACCACACTCATTTGTATGATCAATACTCTAACACGTTAACATTGTTTTAACAAAGTAACTAGATTGGTGGTCTCATCTATATCTTCTTGAGTTCTTCAAATTCTTCTCTCCATGTCTTGAGGTATTCTTGATTGTTGTGAAGTCTGGGTATATCTCCAAGTTTCTTCAACTGTCTTGAGTGTAGGTCTTCATGTGGTGAAAATACTTCTTGCTCTTCTTGGTATGGTCATCAACATTTTTCTTGATGGTATTGAAGAGGGAGGTCATCTAGAAAATTTTTTGAAGGTGAATAATAGATGAGATGATATGAGAAGAATTAAGATGGTTGTTTTGTTTCTAGAAAGTTTGAACATAGAAAATTTTCAATCCTAGGGTCTTTTCCAAACTTAGGGTCTCGAATCCTACAGGCAACACAATGCTCTGATACCATTTTGTAGCATCCCACTTTTTAGCAAAAGTGAAATACCTGTGTTATTGTGCTAGTCCCTGGATCAATTGCCATCACCACAGTACAAAATGAAATATCATGCAAATGCATCAAATTCTATTACATCGTATGATCCAGTCTTTACAAAATAGGATTACAACTTGCATAGTCTTAGAAGACTAGCAGAAAACTAAGATATACAGCGGAAAACATAGTACAACATTGAGCCCATCTTCTTCATGTGCCACAGGCAAAACATGTTGGCGATAGTCTCGAGATCCTAAACGAATCCTCACTCGTCTTCAGAAACATCTGCAATATGGAATATGCAGCCACAAGGGAGTCAATACAATTTAATGTATTGGCAAGTAACACTATGGTGGATATAAATGGCAATACTAATACTACATGCTTATTTGGCTGAGTGGAGTTTTGGCTAAGTTTGCATAAAGCAAGTTTTCTCCTATCTCTTTTGTAAAACAACTTTTCTTTTCAAGGGGTGGCATCATTGGACTGAAATCCAAGCACCACAAATACTGTTCACTTGGTCAAATTTTTACTTATTGAAAATGGTGATGTGATTCTTCCGTCCATCCTTGTCCAGCTGCTCATAGTTGTCCATAACCGGGGACACGGCTAAGATCTTAGTTTGTTGACTCTGCAGAGCTTGTGCACTTTCACCTTCAGACTCAACTCAACCCAAACATCCTATACACCCTGAGTGCATTAAGGAAAGGAGAAGAATCAAGACGAGATCTTTCAGAAGCAAGAATCCAACCCAATGGCAAGACCTGTTCCACCTATAATTATGCTACATCTGCTTGTCAAGCCCAGGCTGAACCCTCACAACTTAGTTGATCAAGACAGAGCCCATATGACTAAAGGCTGCACTGGAAGCAATCTAAACTTGGGGAACATCATAATCACTTTGTTCCTGGGTGGCATTCCTCAAGTGAACAACCCCTCGGGGAGACACTCAACTCTCATCAGCCAAACAACCAAATCCACCCAGGTGGTTCATTGAAGTTGTTACTTAGAATTTTTCCACAACATCAAGTAAAAATCATTTGTCACATTGCATAGCATCTCTCAAGTTCTAAGGCTATAAATAACAAGGATAAAAGAGATGGCTACACACTACTAGGATAATAGCATAGCATAATAAACTTAGTAAAATTTCCTATCAATGCATACTACTCAAAAATCAACTAATGCATATAGAAAATAATGGGTAGTTGATGATGTGTTACTTGCCTTGTTGAAGTTGGTGAAGATATCATACTCTCTTCACAAAAGATCGTTGCTCTCCGTACAATCTATTCATTGAAAACACAATAAAAAAAAATAAACAAGCATGCTATCAAGCAAACATACAAGTGAAGAGATCATACAAAGGAATAACATAGCCAAAGGAGTTTAACCTAGTGGGCTAGGACAAGGTCTAGGTTTGAGTTGAAAGATTCAGTCTCTAATGGTCTCATTCTTGTTAAGGAAATTCCAATGGTTTACTTGGAATGAGCTAGGTTGAGTTATGTATAAAACTAACTTTATTATAACCATACTTGTCAAGGAAGTTCCAAGAGTTCACTAAGAATAAACATATTACTTCTTCAACTAAAGTAATACATGCAAACACTTGGTCATATTCACCTTCAAAAATATTTGAGTGACTATGTTAGTATTTTCCATTGTGGTTAGGGTAGGTCTACTAACTTCATAGCAATAGAGAAAACAATATAAAGTCTTGGGATTTTCCATTTGGGTCAATGGTTGGACAAAAATAACTTGTTATTCTTCAACTTGTATGGATTGTTTCTAGACCTCATGTGATTGCCTTCTTGAAGATCATCTTCATGCTTCTATTGTAGTCTTGTTCCTTGGATGAATTCTTCTCTTGGTATTGATAAATTCTTTAGGGCTTTTCACTTCACTAATTGGTTTGGGTATGGGATGGGCACAAATACCACTAAGTCAAATTGGAAAGAAAATAAGAAGAAGAATAGGAAGAGAGAGGGAGATGCTTTCTTCTGAATTTCTTCACACTTGTACTTCCTTGAGTTTCTTCTAGGTGTGGAGTCCAAGTATTTTCTTCAAAACTTCTTGATTGATCTTCCTTGTAGCTCTTCATGTTTCCACTAAGTTGATATTGAAGTTTCATTCTTGTGCTTGAGTCTTGATCTCCATTTTGCTGACTTGGTGAAATCTTGAAGCAAAAATTGGGGAGTGGAGGAGTAGATAGAATACAATGGTACTAGTGCTTTTGAGTTCACTAATTGGCAAAGTATGAATTTGAATCTCACTAGGGACTTAGCCTTGGTCCAAAATGGCCACTACAACAAGGAAAACACTGATAGAAAACAACTATAAGACTTAAACAACAAGGGGCTACTATGATGGGAGTTTGGCTAAAATTACATGGTCATGGTCCAGGGGTGTCCAAAATGGTTGGTCATAATCTCTATGGTTCAAGGTTACCAAATGGAGCAATTTTGCAAAAGGGACTATATTGAAATTATTTATAGAAATTAATCCATGTCAAAAATACTCAAATAGACAACTAAATTCTAAATTCAATTTTAATTTGTTCCAATATTATTTTGGGACAGAGGATATGAAATTACACATTCCAAGGTTTCCAAATATATTTTATTTGCAATTTTTGGATTTGTAGAATTTGAATTATGCCAAATTTCACCAAACAAGCATAATTGAATTTGAACAAATTTAAGTTTGTCAAATTTGAATTTGGACAGTGCCAAAAGTTTCTAGATGTCAAGGGCTTTTCAAAAAGTCCAAGATTGTTAAATTTGGCTAAGTGGTTGAAAAGATATGATGGTTCAAAGTTCTAGGGGCTAATCTGCAAAATTACAATTCTATTTTATATTCGGAATTAAAATCCAGAGACAGTTGGGCCAAAAATGGGTTATCTGTCGCGCGGGGCGATGGTTAGGAACTGGGCTTGGGCCTGCTACGCACCGCAGTGGGCGACAGATAACAAGTTGGGCGTTGCCAACTGGGCTGGCTACGTGGCTGTCTGTGATTCGTTGATACCGATTCGTTAAGTGAATTAACAGGACGCGTCCGATTTGGATCTAACGGCTAGGGGCTAGGGTTTACCTCTGTCACCGGAATTTCTCGCCGGAAATGGAGGGACGGCGGCGCCACGCTCGGGAATGGACGGCGGCAGTGCTCCAGAGGTGCTCGAGCTCGATGAAGACCACGGGGAGGTGCGGGGGAACACAGCGAGGAGGATGGAGAGGACGGTGCGTGCTCGCGAACCTCCAGTCGATGGCGCGATGCAAACCAATCTTCCCGGGCACCGGCGACGCTCCGGTGAGCACGGTGCAAGCTCCTAGCTGCACAAAAAGCCAAGGAAAAACCTCAGATGGATGCGCGGGTAGAAGGGAAAGATAATGGGGCGAAAAGGAGGAGGAGAGGATGGCTACGGTGGTCGAAATCGATGAAAACGGCCGACGGGCAGCATGAACTCCGGTGAGCTATTGCTAGAGCTTGGAGGCAAGAGAAGGGTTGGATCCAGAGGGGAAATGCGGAGGAGAGGAATGGCTTTAAGATGTATGGATCGGTGGAGTTAATCTCGCACCATAACGCGAGGAATCAAAGCAATTGAAAACGGCGGTTTCGGTATTCTTCAGTTACTGGAGGAAGAAGAAACAGTGACGTCATTGATGACGTCATCAATTCTTTTATTTTTCTTTTTAATTTCTGTTTAATCATTTCTTTAATAACTTCTGTATAAAAACTCCAATTGGCATGAAACAAATTTCTAAATTCTTAAAATTTAATTTCCTTTCCAGAAAACCCATTTTCACAAACTTTTGAACATATTACATTTTTGAATTATGAAATTTGAATAAATCATTTAAAAGTGACTTAATAGTATTTTTAATACAAAGATCAAATATAATTTTGAGAAAGGGTTTTATAAAAATACAGAGACATTATATAAATCAAATATCATTTTTGAAAATCATTTACACTTGTTTTGCTATTTTATATTTTGAATAAAAATGATTTCACTAATAGCTTATTACTGCCATTTAAAAATATCAATTATATAAATGCAAATTATTGGTTGAATAAAATATCAGAGACATCAATGCGATAAAATAACATTTTACAAAATCATATTTAATGGTTTTCACATTTTATGATTTTAAAAATATGAAGAAACAATGATAGTCACTTAAATAGAAAACATCAATTTTTATATGTTTAAAACAATTGTAGAAATATTTTCTATGGTTCAACTATTGTTTCCTAAGACCCTTTTAGGAACTTTCATATTGTATATTTTCAACATAATAGTGAAACCACAATTAGTATCCTTTTGTTATATTCCAAACAAACAGAATTTTTTAATAAATTTGGAAAATGGGGTTTAGTAAAAGCAGAAAGGTTTCCCCAAATGAAAACATTGTTTTCTCAAAGTATATTACTTGTTTTCATAAACAATTTATTTCTATAGCACTATATTATTTACTTGGAAAACAAGGATCCAACTTATATCTATTTTGGGGTTATCAATAATAGTGAAACCCTTTTTAGAGACAAGAAGAGAATATTAGAAATAACAATTCTCCAGTTTTTATATATCAAAAATATTTTCAAGATCATAATTGGGTTGAAAACATGTTTTTGGTGTAAGGGTTAGCTTAAGAAGAAATATTTTCTTTATGTAGAAATATTTATTTTGAAATGACTTTAGGGTTTATGTAATAGAGGTATATTGGATTCTTTGTTCTAATATTATTGAAATATGTATTTTTTTCTTTTGTTTCTTGCTTCTCATTTGGTTTTTGGTGACTTACTAAACATGAAAACAAAAAGTTTCAAATTTTTGTGATTTTTGAGTTTTCCAAAAATCAGGGATGTTACAACCTTTTGCCACATATTACTCGTGAATATGCGATCACGGTCAGTGATTATACTGATAGGTGGTCCATGATGCTTGAAGACTCCCTCAACAAACGCTTCTGTAACTGAGTTGACAGAATAGGGATGGGATAATGCTATGAAGTGAGCATATTTGGTCATTCTGTCAACAACTACCAGGATGACTTCCTTGACTTTTGACTTTGGGAGTCCTTCAATGAAGTCCATAGTAATATGCTGCCAGGCCATGTGTGGGGGATCGAGAGGATCAAGAAGTCCTGGGTACTGGCAATGTTCTGCCTTTGCTCTCTGGCATATTGGACATTCAGCAATGAATTTATGGACTTCCTTTTTTAGGCATGTCCAATGAAAAATCCTTTTGATGCGCTGGTAAGTTGCTACCATTCCAGAGTGGCCTCCAATGGCAGATGAGTGCATGGAGTGAATGATTTGGGTTTTGAGATCTTCTGAACTCCCTATATGAATTCACCCTTTTTATCTGAGAATACCAGCAGTGAGTGTATAGGAAGAATCTGCAGTTGGAGTGATTGATAATTTATGTAGGAGAGCTTGGCAGAAGGTATCTGTGATATAGCTTTCTTCTACAGACTGCATCCAAGTTGGTGTGATAACTGACATAGCATTGAGTGGTATTGATCTTCTGCTTAAAGCATCAGCTGCTTTATTTTCTCTGACCTTTTTGTACTCAATCTTATAAGTGAACTCGAGAAGTCGCAGAAGCAATTTGTGTTGAATACCTTCCATAACCTTCTGTTCTGAGATAAATTTGAGGCTTCTTTGGTCAGTTCTTATGAGGAATTCATTGCCAAGAAGGTAGTGTCGCCATTTCTTGAGAGTTTCCAATATGGCAAGGGCTTCTTTATCGTATGTGGACATTTCTCTTGCTTTAACTCCCAATGTCCTGCTATAATAAGCAATTGGCCTTCCATTTTGCATGAGGACAGCCCCCAAACCTGAGCCACTAGCATCAGTTTCCAAGGTGAAGGGCTGTGAGAAATTTGGAAGGGCCATGACAGGGGCAGTGATGAGGCTTGTTTTCAGTTGCTGGAATGCTGCTGTCTGTTTATCAGTCCAGATGAATGAGTTCTTCTTGAGAAGATCATGAAGGGGTCGACAAATAATTCCATAATTTTGAACAAAGCGCCTGTAATATCCAGCTAAGCCCAAGAAACTTCTCAACTGGGTTATGTTTTGTGATGTAGGCCAATCCCTGACAGCCTCAATTTTCTTTGGGTCAGTGGTCACTCCCTCCTTGGAGATAACATGTCCAAGGTATTCCACACTGCTCTCAGCAAATGTGCATTTGCTTCTTTTGGCAAAGAGCTTGTTGGTTCTGAGAGTGTCTAAGACTATTATGAGGTGTGTGAGATGATCTTCTTTTGTTTTGCTGTAAATGAGGATATCGTCAAAGAAGACCAATAAGAATTTCCTCAAGTAAGGAGCAAACACTCGATTCATAAGAGCCTGGAAGGTAGCTGGAGCATTAGTGAGACCGAATGGCATTACTAGGTACTCGTAATGCCAAAGTATGTGCGGAATGCAGTTTTGGCAATGTCCTGCTTGTTCATTCTGATTTGATGGTATCCTGCTCGGAGGTCAAGTTTGGAGAAAAAGGTTGCTCCATTGAGCTCATCCAATAAGTCTTCAAGGACTGGAATGGGGAATTTATCCTTGACTGTCAGTGAGTTGAGTTGTGTGTAGTCAATGCATAGCCGCCAAGTTCCATCTCTTTTTCTGACCAGGATAGCAGGGGAGTCATAAGGGCTAGTACTTGGCCTAATCATTGAGGATTCTAGCAGTTGCCTTATTTGTTTTTCATCTCATCTTTTTGTTTATGAGGAACTCTGTAAGGTCTCATGGATGGTGGTTCAGACCCAGATTTGAGAGGAATAGAGTGGTCACAGTCTCTCTCTGGTGGCAGTTCCTGAGGCTCAGTGAAGATGTCCTCAAAGGAGTGTAAGAGTTCTAAGATGTCAGGGTCTTCAGCTGCAATGCTAGATTCAGTTGCAGACAGGGGAAAAAGGTAATAACCAGTGGCTCCCTTATCAAGTGTTTTCTTGAGTTTTTGTAAGGACATCAGTTGAAATCCCTTCTTGAAGGAATTATCTTTGAGGAGTATTTTCTCTTTGCCATCTAATCTGATTTTGAGTTCCTTGCTCTCATAGTTGAATTTCACAGGAGAATGCCTTTTTAGCCAGTCACCACCAAGCACAATGTCATAGCCCTAGAGAGGAAGAATCTTAAAGGAGTTGTTGAATTTGTGTCCTTGGATGGTGTAGTTTGTGGGGGAAACTGTTGCTCCAGTTTGTAGTTCACCTCCACCAACTACTGTTACTTTCTCCAAAGTGTTTTGAGTAGTGTTGCATTTTGTCTTTGTGGAAAATTTCAGGTCCATGAAAGTGTGTGTGCTCCCTGTGCCCACCAAGGCAACTAGTACCTTGCCACCAATCAAGATTTGTAGTGTGAAGGTGGATTGGGAATTTTCTCCTCTCACTGCTTGCAAGGAAATCTGGGTGAGTTGGGTTGGTTCAGCTGTATCATTGCCAGATTGCTCCTCTATTTCTTCAGGATCCTGTTCTGTTTGTCTCTCCCCTGTTGTGTTTTCTTGCTCTTCAGTTGTCATGAGGTTAACACGTTTGTATTGGAGGCATCTATGACCAAAGAACCATTTCTGACCACAATATTTGCAAGCACCTGGTTCAGAGAATTTCGGTTCAGGCCTGTTGTCAGGTTTGTCATGTTCTTTTCTTGCTGGCATTTGCTCATTGGTAGCCTTGTGACTGTACTGTTGTTGGTATGATGGTTTGCCTCGAGAGAAAGAAGTTGAGGAAGTGTGTTTCCTTTGGCCCATTTGTGATGTTGCATTTGCTCCAAGCTCCATGTCCCTTGCGTATTCCACTGCATCATATAGGTTATCTGGTTTGAGAGGCTTGAGATAGTGCGTAATTTCGGCTCTAAGGCCATTGATGTAAAACTTGACATAATATGGCTCTTTGACATCAGGGTTTTTCTTCCTATAGTCTGGCATTTTGTCCTCAAACCTATCAGTGTATTCTGTCACTGATTGTGCTCCTTGTTTAATTCCATTGAAGGCTTCCAATGCTTCATAGGAATTATTTCCCGAAAATCTTTTGACCACTATCTCACAGAATTGTTTCCATGTCAAATCCTCATCCAGCACTCCTGAATTTCGTAGCCAAGTGTCAGCCCTGCCTGTGATGTACATTTGTGCATAATCGAGCTTTGCTTCTTCTGGAACATAAACCATTGAAAAGTATTTTGCTGTAGTTCTCAGCCATTCCTGTGGGTTGCTACCGTCAAACCTTGGAAAATCCACCTTAGGAGCTTTAGCAATGGACTTGTAAAATTGAGCATCACGATCTTGCTCTTGGTGTCTGTGTCCTTGTTGATGGTAGTTTCTGTCTGGTGGTTCTTCATGCCTAGGATGGTACTGGCTGTTTGGGTAGTGTTGCTGGGTGTGAGGAATGTGGTTGTAGTTTTGCTGATGTTGTGGGTTGTGGTTGTAGTTGTGCTGCCCATTTGGCAGAGGCTGTGAGTAGTAGTTTTGATGGTGGAAATTGTTTGGGTCTTGCGGAACTTGGTAAGGATATTGGGGGCTTGGGTTGTAGTGTGGTGGGAATGGGTTATAGGTGGGTTGGTAGTGGTTAGGCTGTGGCAAATTGGGTGGGAAGGAAGTTTGAGGCTGGTAAGGTTGGTTTGAGAAATAGGAGAATTGTTGGTCTGGGAGCACTTCAGTATGAAGATTTCCATCAGGATCGTAATATGAGATGGTGTTCTCGGGCTGATGAAAACTGTCCCCAAATTGGTACTCGTACCTGGGTGGATCGGAGGTGTGTTGACGCTTCCAGTGCGGCGGACCCTCATGGCCAAAAACTTCAGATGATTCAGCTGCAGCTCGTGTGGTCTTTTCCTTGTCAGGATCTGCTCCCTTGTTGTGATCGGTGTTTCGCTGTTCTCCCTCAGGTGGTGTGGCAGGATTATGCTGATTGTTTCGATCGGCGAGCAGAAGAGACTCAAGGCGAGAAAATTTCTCACTTAGGGTAGCAACCTGCTGTTGAACACCCTCCACTTTGGTGCCAATTTCCTCGGTGCGAGTGTGTTCCTGCTCGACGTCGAGTTTGAGAGCCGCAACCTCCTGTGCGTCAGCGCGTTCGTCCGCGGTCTTCGACCTCCCCATCTCGAGCTACAACTGACTCCGGAATTTTACAGTGAAATGAGTTCACCAACCCTTGCCGTTGTAGATCGCTGCCGTCTTCCTAGATATTCGCCTCCGATGGCGTGCAGATCGAGCAACTCCTCCGGAATTTTACTGCCAAGGAATTGTTCCTTAGAAACCGTGAGTTCGCCTTGGTCCGCGCCCGAATTTTCGCCGCCACCACAACGCCGCCGTCGACCACGTCAAGATGGACGTCACCGCCACCAGCGCCACCGTCGACTTGCACCCCGACACCGCGAAAAGGGTGGGAAGGGTGGGATTTTACGAGAGATCCCAACCACCGTTCCCCTCCAATTCGATTTCGCCTCCTGGATCGTGAGCGTAAGGCTCAGCTCGTGGTTTCGCTAATTGGGTGGGTTGGAGGGTAGATTTCAAGCCAAGGATTGCTTGCTCTGATACCAATTTGTCAGATCCCAGTGGGGAACGGACGGATTCAGCTCTCCGATTGAGAGACCCCGCTATGAATTGGGGATTTTTCCTACGAACCCTAATACAAGAAAGGAAAGTGGCCGAAGGAAAATAAGGGGATATTCTTCGATAGCCCTCTCTGGCACATTAGGCCTTAGTTATATTACAACTGGACTGCGGTAATTAATAACAACTATGCTTAGGACATAATTAAAGTGTTAACTAATACTCCATGACGTCACTTGAATTTTGGCCGTTGATCCTCTTCCTTCCATCTCAGCCGTTGGTTCCACTTAATCCCTGACGAAACGGTAAGCCTGATATGTTCAGAAACATGTGTACCTGACATAGAATCCACACCGAAATTGTCGAGTAAATCCTAGAAAACCCGCACGAATTCGAGCAAGCGGCCACAAGCTGGAGAAATAGCTTACTGGATTTATAGCGAGAGGAGCAGAGGGATCAACAAGGGTGTGTTTGGTAGCCTGGGTCACCGCAACCTGGGTATCCCAATTGGGCCAAGCTAACCTAATACATGTTGGGCTGAGATTTTTTCAAGTGTTTGGTAGCCCGTATGTGTTGAGACGGGCTGAAACAAGACTTTGTTTGGTAGCTCGTATACGGTCGAACAGGCTGAGGCCAGAGTGCAGAAATTAATATTACAAACAGGTCCAGCCTTTTACACAAAAGTCCTTAAACGGAGAAAACTAAAAGCAATCGAGTCCTCCTCGCGTGTGCAGAGCAGATCACCAGCGCTGGCGGCGGTGAGGCTCCGTGGTGGCGTCGTTGAGGCGCGGGGCACCGTCGGTGAGGCGTGGGGCGGTGGCAGCGTCCAGGCGCGGGGCAGTTCGTCGCGGCGTCCGTGAAGCTTCGTGGCAGCGGCCATGCTCGGGGTCGTGGCGCCCGGCGCGGGACGGCTCGGTGGTCTTTGTGGAGTTCAGCGCCGGACTCGGGGGGGGGGGGGGCGCAGCGAGCTCTCCACGTCGGCCAGGCGCGACGCGGCGGCGGTGAGACGGGGCAGGCGAGTAAGGAGACGGGGCAGGGCGCACGATACCAGGGGAAATGGCCAACTATTTCTAGAGGGTTTGGGCGCTCGCGTCGCGGTGCGTGGGTAGGGTCTACGCACAGGGGAAATTTCGGTATCACCTCGCCCAGGCTGAGCTGAGAAGCTTGTTTCGAGCTTCACAAGTGGGCAGGGCTGAGGGGTGTTTTCGCATGAGTTGGGCATGGCCCAGATAGCAAACACAGGCTACCAAACACCCGAAAGTTGGGCGAGGTGGGAATCTCTCAAGCCACATAGGCTACCAAACACGCCCTAAGAGGATACGTTCCAGATCTCTGCTGTTTTTCATGTAGGATGCGACACAATCCTAGGGAAGGGGAACGAGACAGAGGTTTTTTTTTGAGATCTGAATGAGATAGGTGGTGAAGTCACGTGCTAGGGCGTTTTGCTTGGGCTATACTCAGAGCTGGCCAGTTGGTCCCGTGCCAGCGGGCCGGCCTGTTAGCACGCGTGCCCGTGGGCCTCAACCAGACCCTTTTAACTTTTTTATACTGCCTCTGATCCGAAATAATTGTCGTGGCTAGCGTGCTGCGCTAGTGAAAAGTATGGAAAATCCTATTTGTCGCCCATTGGCGGCGCAATTTGGCCGAGCCTCCTGAGGGGTGTGTCCGATCGGCCGGCCCATTTTCGGGGTCCGGTCCTTTTTTGGTTTTTCTTTTGTGCAAATATTTTTTGTTCGGAACTTTTTTGTTTAATTTTTTTTGTTCAACTTTTGTTTTGTCTAAATTTGTTTCTGTTTACTTTTCTTTTAGTGTTTTAAAAAATTGTTTAATATTTTTTTTTGCTGAAGGGGTGGGGAGAGGCATAATGGGCCGGCCCATTTGCCGCGTTTTTGCAAATATTTTTTGTTCAATTTTTTTAAACCTTTCTTGTTCAATATTTTTTGCTTGGAACTTTTTTGTTCAACTTTTTTTTTGTCTAAATTTGTTTCTATTTACTTTTCTTTTATTTTTTTAAAAAAATTGTTCAATATTTCTTTTTGCTCAAGGGGTGGGGAGAGGCATAGTGGGCCGGCCCATTTGCCGCGCCCAGCGGCGCTGCAGGGCGGCAAATAGGAGCCCCCGAAAAGTATGCATTTAGCTTCCGGCAATTTTTTTTATCGGAGGGACTATACATTTTCCAGAAAGCCCAGCAGGCCGAATTTAGCCCAAAAACAGTCCAGAAAGGTCATTCCTCTTCCTCAAAGCGGAGCCCCGTGCCTGCCACAACATGGCCCACCTATTAGCAGGCCACCATGGGACAGGTTGTGCCAGACCATGGGAAAGCTTGGTTCTTAACTGAGCGAAGAGTTGCTACGTGCTATATCGTTGATACCTGCAAGTGCACAGGGTTGTTCTAACTAGTTTCGAAGTAAGAGTATTGAACCACGGTGGAGCTATGAAAATGGATGTGCTGGAGCTAGGGCTTCCCCTCCTTATATAGGTGGTCTCCTCTTGATCCAATGGTTGTGGAAGAGACCCCTTGACCCACCAAACCGATCTAAAGTGTTTAGAAATGTTAGAGTTCAAACGAGGTCGAAATCGGTGTTTAGGCGTCCTCCAGGTAGGGTATGTACCGTACCGCGGTGACCGTATCGTGGTTGTTAAAACTCATAGATACTTTTGGTATTTTGGCCGCCATTTTCTCATACAAACTTCGTTTTAGGTGACCTTTGGCTCATTGAAATTGTATGGACGAGGCGGACAGTCCCGTGGTATTTAATCTTGATTTTGGCTTAGTGAAAAAATGACTATTTTCCAAACCTCTTAACTTGCCATGTGGTGCCTCCCTTCGTTTCCTTTCCCCTTGATAATTCATAATTTCCACCTACACATACATAGACATAAAGACAACGAAAAAATAAGTAAAACCATGATTAAAAAAACATATATTGTGAAGAGTTCATTGGGAATATGACTTTGCATTGAAATTAACAAAAAAAGGTAGAAACCAATATAGAACAATGCCAAAATTATAATGTAAACATATGAAAATTCATCGGTAAAATCGTACCAAATATGGACGCATCAATCATCACCTTACACTTGGGGTTCCCAAAGATGTTATACCACAAGCATCAGTAACCCATATGGAAAATATAAAATACCAATCTTAGTTTTTGACGGGAAATTTTGTACGCCTAAGTTGTTTTGATGTTAATATGGACGCTTAGAGAATCAACCATGCTTAGAGAATCAGCCATGCTTGAGCAATATGGTAATGCCTAGGCACATAGGTAAAATTGTACCAAATATGGACGCATCAACTATCCCCATGCTTATACTCTTGCTAGTCCCGAGAAAGTAATGTCAATAATTAAGAATGCGTCCATTCAAAAGCTTCCACGCATAAGCAACCGAGTAACATTTGTTTCTGAAAGCTCAAAGCAAGATAATATGTATTCGTGCAAGGCAACCCATGTTCAGTTATGAATAAATATTTTGATGTCCAAACCACAAAATATTCAGTAAAAAATTCTATGTTCAATGTCAAAATTAAATCTAGTTTGAAAGAACAAGCTTGTGATCCTCCTATTTGCACTTTATTATATATTTTTGATTTTTGGATGGAACTGAGTAGTGTGGAAGCTGAACATGCTTAGTTTTCAAACACAAATAGATATAAAAAAATCAATACATCCCACTCAGGTTATCTAGTCAAGGCTCTCA
Source organism: Alopecurus myosuroides (assembly GCA_028641055.1). Lineage (NCBI taxonomy): Eukaryota > Viridiplantae > Streptophyta > Magnoliopsida > Poales > Poaceae > Alopecurus > Alopecurus myosuroides. The sequence continues at coordinate 312,662,234 of CM054062.1, read as the reverse complement.
AGTGCAAAGATTTGGTTGTTGAACTCATAGAACATCTATTTCATAGTTGATGAGATTATGCCAAAACGAGTGGTATATGCAAGTCGGTATTGTATAGCTAGGTCGGAGTACCAAGTGCATTATGGTTAATGCTACGAGTTCCCGCTCATGACTGATATCCGAGGTTTCCCTATGGGTTTGTTCGCTCAATAGTCATAGGAGTGTCCAACTTTTCTTAGCAACACATAATTATTAAGAAGCTGGTATTTTTAACCACCATAACATTGTTGTTACAGATGTTTAACCAACCCAGTGCCAACATCCAATATTTCTCTCAGGTGGATCGTTCATGGGCCAGCGGAGTTGTTAGCCTCCCATAGAGTGTGACAATGGTGCAAGACACACATAAAGCAATATCTTACTTTTTCATCACAAGGCAAGCTTTTTGGCATAGGAAATCTCAAAACTTTGAAACGTTAATAATATTTTGTCAACTTCGTCTATAAGCAACCATTGAGTTTAGTATTTATAACACAATGGGGTTGAGAAACTTCATAACTGTTTATTTTATACAAGTTTAAACAATATCAATTAACATGTATAAAGAACTTTTTCGTTGCATTTTTCTCTTTTCGATGGATAGAGGTATCTTTTCAAATGATTGAAATAGATACATCAAAGCTCTAACTTGTTTCTTACAGGTATTAACATCAGCTAGTGATTCCCAAACATAAACAAAAATTATCAATCATGCTAAAACAGCGAGAAACACAATTGCATCAAAACCTTTCAATAAAGAATATTTCACAATACCCTCTATATGAAAAAGCAACCTCCCAATGCTTAGATATTTGAAAGAAGTCAGCTCAAAAATATTACGAAAAGAAAAAGAAAAACAAAAATAAAGATATCAAAAGAGAGTGTAGAAAGTGGTTACCTCCCCATGCTTAAATTAAGGTTTCTGTTTTCTCTGTATTTCATTTTCCTGTTTTATCAACTAGGAAGAAAAACACCCTAGAAAACAGGGGTTTCACTTGATCAAAAATATTTCTTTGGACATGGTGAGCAAGTCCATACCAAAAGGATGGATGACATCCAAAGAAAACACAAAATTAAGTTGAGATCCATAGATAGAAATGGTGCTCAAAAGAGAGTGTGATAGCCAAAAACAGAAAAGGAAAACTCATGTTTTTTCCTTAGGGCTTTCAAAAGGAATTTTGTTTTCTTTCTTTTGGTGATCCATAACCAAGATTAAAATGATGATAGAGATGACAAGGAATCAAGATAACAACATTCCACTCTTTACTTCTCATAGAAAATTTAAGGTTCACATCAGGAGTTACATTCTCAGGAAAATAACAAGATCAACTAAAAAGTTTTTGTTGGTCCTAATTTTTGTGTTTTTCTCCTTACAACCTTGTTTCTCAAATGAGGATGTGACAGCTGGGCGTCTCGGAGGCGGCATTATTTTTTCTTCTTTCTGGTTTTAATCTTCCCGTTACTTGTACTCTTGGGGAATATTTCCACCTTTCGGCGGATGGGATCGTGTCCTGGACGCTTCATCCTTATTGTCCGGGATTTTCTTGTCCTTCTTAGGATCTCCCTTCTTTTCCGTAGAATCGCCTGAATCTCCAGGTTTGCCAGGTCCGGGTGCCTGATGACCCACAAGTATAAGGGGTGTATCGTAGTACTTTCGATAAATAAGAGTGTCGAATCCAGCGAGGAGCAGAAGGTGATGACAAGCAGTTTCGATGAGGGAATAATTGTAAATACTCGAAAATAGATTTGTAGGGTTTTTTGATATTGCAGATAAATAAAGTGTGAGTAAATAAAATGAGTAATAATAATTGCAGCAAGTGGCCCAATCCTTTCTTCAGCAAAGGACAAGCCGGTAGTTTTACTTATGATTAACAAACGTTCACGAGGACACACGGGAGGTTTCTGTCAAGTGCTTATGTTCCATGCAGCTAAATAATGTTAGGTGTCTTGATAAGTGTTGTGTGGGTGAGCCTATGATAATGTACCATCCCATCCAATACTAATACATACTTTTGATTATACCCCTTGCAAGCATACGCAACTACAAGAAAGTAATTGAGAAATAAATCTAACCACAGCTTTAAACCCAGGGGTCCTATGCTCACTACTGTAAAGGTTTCCTAACGGGGGTTTAGCTTTCTGTCACTTCGGCAACCCCACAATTAGTAGCCAAATACACTATGCATCCCCTAGTCCCATAAATTGTGAAGTGTCATGTAGTCGACGTTCACATGACACCACTAGAAGAATAACACCACAACTTAAATATCAAACATTAAATATTATTCAACATTACTTCACTACTAACAACTTGACTTCTCCCATGTCCTCAAGAACAACACGAACTACTCACAAGACATCATATGTATCATGATCAGAGGTGATATATTGGATGATAACAATCTGGTCATAAAGTGCAAACACCGATAAATCTCACCAGCATCAACTACTAACAAGTAATCCACACCGGGAGAATGATCTCATGCAAAACAACGATGGAGGCCCCTAATTGTTACAGCGGGATGACGGTGGATGATGAGGGTGATGGTGCTGGTGGTGATGATTATGATGATGAAGATCTTTATGATGCCCGGAGTGATGACGGTGACGATGGCGGTGATTTCCCCTCTCCGGAGAGGAATTTCCCCGGCAGATTTCTCCCTGCCAGAGAGATTTTCTCTCTCGGGTGTTTTCCGCCCCGAGGCGGCGGCGGAATAATTCTTAGACGATGTTATGAGGCTTAGGGTTTGCTGGGGACATGCACGCAAAATATATCCCCCAGAGGTGGGCCGGGGTGGCCACACCCCTAGGTGGCGCGGCAAAGGGGGGGCGCCACCCCATGGTGTGGGCCCTTGGTGGCCCCCTTTGGCTCTCCTTCTGGATGGGTTCCTCCTCTGAACTTCTAAGACACCCCCGGTGTCCCTCTTCTTATTCTGATCTTCTGAAATATGGTATCTCGGTGGTGCTTTTTCCATCAGATTCCTGGTCCCGGTGTTTATTCTCCAAAAATTATGAAACATGCAAAATAACATAAAATAACACAAGGGATGCATCATAACATGAAATATATCAATGAATAACAGAAAATTATGATATAAAATAGTGATGCAAAATGGATGTATCAACTCCCCCCAAGCTTAGACCTCGCTTGTCCCCAAGCGAAACTGAACTCAGTAAACATGACCACATGTTTATGGAGTGAAGAGACGATACATAAAATAAGGACAATAAGTATCACATTTATCTATGCACCAATCATTATAGACATCAACTTCCTCTCATATAACCTAACTTGCAACGAGTAAATGGGAGTCACAAACAAAGATGCAAAAGAGAGAATCTTGATGATGGAAAACTTCGTTCTTGGTCAGAGAACATTTAATGATATCATACTTATCTCAGGTGAAGTCTTTATAGCAAGGCTTATATTGTAGAGCTTAACATGTTTAATTATAACAATCCTTTTTATAGTGATTCATAGCTTTCAAAGTAATATTCATTCAGATAATAAATCATGTGCTAAACAAAGAAGGATAGAAAAGATGATTGAATAAATCAACATATAGATGTTGAGATCACAACAACTCAAATGCTTGCTGGAGACAGAAAGGAATGGGTTTACTGACTCAACATAAATGTAAAAGATAGGCCCTTCGCATAGGGAAGCATTGATCACCCATGTGCTAGAGCTTTTATTTTGATAAACAGAGGTATAAAATGCATGACACTCCTCCCATCCATCTTACACAAACCATGGCCAACCGAATCCTCGGGTGCCTGCCAACAATCACAAACCGTGGAGGAGTGTCTAAATTTTGAGAGGTGTATGTTTATGTCAACGAATGGAAAACAGAAAATACAGTACGTCACAAGCCAACTAGACTCACAAGAGCGGCTCCCATAGAAGGACGCAACTGGTATAGAAGGTCATCCCTCTTTCTCTTTTGTTTACACAATTATGCTTTAACTGACAAATCAGGGGAAAAAAGAGTGAAGAGAATTTGTATTATTATTTGGGGCTGGGAACCCCGCTGCCAGCTCTTCTAGCATTTGGATAAGCGGATGAAGCCACTAGTCAAGGTGTGTGAGTCGAATCAACAAGTGAGATAAAGATTCTCTGTTTGCGTCCTCATGAGCTAAAACAAGAGTAATTTGAAAGTTTTAAAGGTAACACATGAGAAATTTACTTGGAGTGGCAGTAAAATATCACACATAGGAAGGTATGGTGGACACAAATGGTAAGGTTTTGGTTCAGGGTTTGGATGCACGAGTAGAGATCATACTCAATACATGGTTTTTGGCTAGCAAGGCTGGGTAGCAAGCATAAGAGTTGAGGGAAAACAAAAAATATACATATGATAAAACCAATCATGCAATATTCATTGAAAGCCCAAGCGATCTTAACTTGTGAATACTAAGTTTATGAGCTAATAGGAAAATTCCTCTTTCTTATGCTAGAAACTCAAATTATTATTTCTACTGACCAAATTAACTTGATGATCTCCAGAGTGACACCAGAATACTAACAACAAGCTCAACCTTATGATAGAAATTGAATAATAAAATAATGTGCACAGAAAGTAAATGATGAAACTTCTCATTAATATTTCAGACCGGCAACCCACACCAACAGATACAATGATAACCAACTAAGGAGAGACACTTCCATACTGCAAACCATCCTATATGATAACTTCTCTACTCATGATATGACTCTACGGAAAAAGTAAAAAAGATAAAATATAGTGATGTGATACCGCGGCACCCCCCAAGCTTGGAACAAGCCGAGGGGATGCCCAAAACCAATGAAAAATAAATTCTTCGGTGGTGGTGGCGAAATCATTTGGAGAGGAGCCAGGAAGTCTTTGATGATACGAAGACGAGTCGGAGAGGAGCTCCAGGGCGCCCACACCATTGGCTGGCGCGGCCAGGGGTGCGCCCGCGCCACCCCATGGTGGGGAGCCTCCGGGCTCCGTCTCGGCCTCGTTTCCGGCTCATAATTTTTCATATTTTCCAAAACAGTAAAAATAAAAGTTGGAAGATGTTTCGCGAACGTTTTCTTACCAAAACTGATACCTATTCGAAAACTGACTCTGCAGTTTCCGAAATATGCTTCTTAATAAATTCCTTCAGGATCAAGGCTTGAATACAATCTGCATTTTCATTATAAGGATCTCCAGAAATATAATGCTTGACTCTTTGGCCATTCACCACTTGTGAAGTGTTGTCTTCAAGGGAAACACTTTTAATTTCCCCCGAACGATATACCTCTTCGATAACAAAAGATCCTTCCCATCTTGAGAGTAATTTCCCTGCAAAAAATCTGAGACGAGACCTATACAATAGCACTTTCTCACCAACATGAAATGCTATTATTATAATTCTCTTATCATGCCACCTTTTAACTTTCTGTTTAAAGAGATTAGCATTTTCATATGCTTCACTCCTCCATTCATCTAAAGAACTTAAGTCAAGCAACCTTTTCTCACCAGCAAGTTTAAAATCTTTGTTTAGGTCTTTTACTGCCCAGTAAGCTTTGTGTTATAATTCTAGAGGCAAGTGACAATCTTTTCCATAAACCATTTTATAAGGAGACATGCCCATGGTATTTTAATAAGCAGTTCTATAAGCCCACAGAGCATCATTTAATTTCTTAGCCCAATTTTTTCTAGATTTCTTGACAGTCTTTTGCAAGATAGATTTGATATCTCTATTTGATAATTCTACTTGCCCACTAGTTTGAGGATGATAAGTTGAGGAAATTCTATGATTAACATCATATTTAGCAAGGGTTTTTCTAAAACCACCATGAATAAAATGAGAACCCCCATCATTCATAAGATATATAGGCACACAAAACCTAGGGAAAATAATGTCTTTAAACATTTTTAATGAGGTTTCACCATCAGCACTTTTAGTAGGTATAGCTTCTACCATTTAGTAACATAATCAACAGCAACAAGAATATGAGTGTAGCCTTGTGAAGGAGGGAAAGGACCTATAAAGTAAAATCCCCAACAATCAAACGGTTCAATAACAAGAGAATAATTCATAGGCGTTTCATTACGTCTAGAAATATTTCCAACCCTTTGACATTGATCACAAGATAAAACAAACTTTCTAGCATCTTTAAAGAGAGTAGGCCAATAAAAACCTGATTGTAGAACCTTATGTGCAGTTCTATCTCTAGCGTGATGTCCTCCATAAGCATTACTATGACATTTTCCCAGTATCTCTCGTTGTTCATTTTCAGGAACACATCTTCGCATAATACCGTCAAAACCTTCTTTATATAAGTGTGGGTCATCCCAGAAATAATGCCTCAAATCATAGAAGAATTTTCTTCTTTGCTGAGCTGTAAAGGTAGGAGGCAAATACTTCGAAACAATAAAGTTAGCATAATCAACATACGATGGACTCTCTTGAGAGCTCACTTTTATTGCAGCTAACTGTTCATTAGTAAAACTATCATTAACAGGAATAGGTTCATGAGGGATATTTTCTAATCTAGACAGATTCTCAGCAACAGGATTTTCAGCACCCTTCATATCCACAGTATGTAAATCAAATTCTTCTAAAAGGAGCAGCCATCTAATAAGACTAGGCTTAGCATCTTTCTTTTCCATAAGGTACTTAATACCAGCATGATCAGTATGAATACTAACTTTAGAATCAACAATATACTGCCTAAATTTATCACAAGCAAAAACTACAGCTAGGAATTCTTTTTCACTGGTAGCTAATTCCTTTGAGCAGCATCAAGAGTTTTACTAGCATAATAAATAACATTTAACTTCTTATCTATCCGTTGTCCAAGAACAACACCTACAACATAATCACTAGCATCACACATAATTTCAAACGCTAAATTCCAATCAGGTGGTTGAACAATAGGGGCAGATATTAAATCATTCTTTAGAATTTCAAAAGCTTCTCTACAATCTTCATAAAAAAACAAAATGTACATCCTTTTAAAGAAGATTAGTAAGAGGCTTTGATATTTTATAATAATCTTTAATAAACGTTCTATAGAAACCAGCATGACCAAGAATACTACGAATACCTTTGACATCCCTAGGACAGGGCATTTTCTTAATGGCTTCAACTTTAGCTCTATCAACCTCAATACCTCTTTCATAAATTTTAAGTCCAAGAGCAATTCCTTCATTAACCATGAAATGGCATTTCTCCCAGTTAAGGACAAGATTAGTCTCCTCACATCTCTGCAAAACTTTATCAAGATTCTGCAAACAATTATCAAAAGAAGTTCAATAGACGAAGAAATCATCCATGAAGAATTCCACAATTTCTTCACAAAAACCATGAAAGATAGCAGACATGCATCTTTGAAAATTAGCAGGAGCATTACATAAACCAAAAGGCATACGTCTATAAGCATAGGTTCCATAAGGACAAGTGAAAGTTGTTTTCTCTTGATCAAGCTTTCTAACAGCAATTTGAGAGAACCCAGAATAACCATCAAGAAAGCATAAATGAGTTTTGTTAGACAATCTCTCTAACATTTGATCGATAAAAGGCAAAGGATAATTATCTTTCTTAGTAACTTTGTTAACCTTCCTAAAATCAATGCACATCCTATAACCAACCACTGCTCTTTGAGGAATAAGTTCATTATTTTCATTTGGCACAACAGTCATCCCTCCTTTCTCTCGACACAATGGACAAGACTAACCCATGTACTATCAGCAATTGGATAAATTTTAATGCCAGCGTCAAGGAGTTTCAGTACCTTATTTCTTACCACATCTTTCATCTTAGGATTTAAATGGCGTTGATGTTCCACAACTAGCTTTGCATCGGGTTCAATATTAATAGCATGCTGACATATAGTAGGAGAAATCCCCTTCAGATCATCAAGAGTATAACCAATAGCACCTCTATGTTTCTTCAATATTCCCAATAATCTCTCCTCTTCTTTATCAGAAAGTTGAGAACTAATAATAACATGATATAATTTTTTTATCATCAATATGAGCATATTTAAGATTGTTAGGCAAAGGCTTTGAATCAAAGACATGATCTTCCTTGGGTGGTAATGTGGTACCCAAGTCTTCCACAGGTAAATTATGTTTCAACATTCTTGCTGATGTAGGAAAATCTCGTCAATTTCATTCCTTTCTTCCATAAAGACATCACTTTCATGGTATTCCATGTATTGCTGCAAAGGATTGTTAGGAGCTAGAGAAATAGCAGCCAATTGTTCAACTTTATAATTCTCATTAGGTAATTCAGCTTCATAAGGTTCTTTAGCAAATTCGGAGAAATTAAATTCACAAGACTCCCGATCAAACTTTGTAAGGATTTTCTCCTTTTTACAATCTATAACAGCACCACAAGTGTTTAAGAAAGGTCTACCAAGTATCACTAGGAGAAGTGCTTAGTACTAGAAAATCAGCAGGATATTTAGTTTTACCACATAAGACCTCCACATCTCTAACAATACCAATTGTAGAAATAGTTTCCCTATTATCAAGTTGAATAATCACATCAATGTCTTCAAGTTCACAAGAACCAATTTCATGCATGATTTCTTTATAAACTTCATAAGGAATAGAACTAGAACTAGCACCAATATCACACAAACCATAATAGCAATGATCACCTATCCTAACAGATAGCACAGGAACACTAGGGTTCCCTAGATTTACTAGGATGAGAGACAATATAAGAAGCATCTACACAAAATATAATGTGTCCCTCTTCTACATTTTCAGAAACAAGGTCCTTTACTATTGCTACTGTAGGTTCTACAGTCATTTCTTCCTCGTGTTCTACAAGTTTTATTGGACTTTTATTAACCACACTAGCTTACATAGAATGTTCTTTTACCTTAGTAGGGAAGACATTTTCTCAATATAAGGTTCAGGCACAATAGAATCAACAGCATCAACTTCTATATCTCTAGCAGGAACACAATTAATAGAATCTTTATAAGGTGCATGGTACTTATCCCATTCCTTTTTAGGAATATCAATGTAAGAAGCAAAAGCCTTATATAAGTTTGTAGCAACTTGAGAATCAAGACCATAAACAACACTAACATTATGAAAATCCTCGGATGACATAAAAGTTTTAATGCATTCATAATCATAATTTATACCTGACTTTCTACCTTTGTCATTCTCCCATCCTTCAGTGTTTTCTTGAATATGGTCAAGAAGATCCCATTTATCTTCATCCTTCATACGTGTAAATGATCCAAAAAAAGAAGCATCCAATAAATCCTTATCATGAAGAGGAAGCCTTGCATAGAAATTATTAATAACAATATTACTGGGGAGCTCATGAATGAGGCATTTGAGCATTAGTAACTTCAATCTCCCCCATGCTTGGGCAATACTCTCTCCGTCATGAGGCCAAAAATTATATATATATAATTCCGATCTCTATGAAGTTCACTGGGAGGATAGAATTTAGAATAAAACAGTGGTACAATTTCCTCCCATCCAATAGTCTGGCTATTTTTTAGCTGTTTGAACCATTCAGCGGCTCGACCTGTCAATTATATAGAGAGTAAATTCCTCTTCACTTGTCTCATTGTAATACCTGCACACTTTAACAACTCGCATAATTCATGTAAAAAGAGCAAATGATCACCAGGATGGACAATTCCATCACCTGAATAGAAGTTATCCCTAACATGTTTAGCAATCTTTATAGGTATTTTATAAGGATCCAAATCATCAGGCGGTGGGTCACTTACTACCCTAGCAGTGGTAGCAGTGCCTGCAAATAAGGACTCAAAAGGATATCCAAACATAGTGTAATAAAGTAGTAGACAGTAATAAAAACAACACTTACAACCGAAGCTTCCTTTATCAATTCCACTTCCCAATAGCGCTTCACTCCCCGGCAACGGCGCTAGAAAATAGTCTTGATGACCCATAAGTATAGGGGTGTATCGTAGTACTTTCGATAAATAAGAGTGTCAAACCCAACGAGAAGCAGAAGGTGTTGACAAGCAGTTTCGATGAGGGAATAACTGTAAATACTGGGATACAGATTTGAAGGGATTTTTTGATATTGCAGATAAATAAAGTGCGAGTAAATAAAATGCAGTAGTAATAATTGCAGAAAGTGGCCCAATCCTTTCTTCAGCAAAGGACAAGCCTGTAGGTTTACTTATGATTAACAAACGTTCTCGAAGACACACGGGAGGTTTCTCTCAAGTGCTTTTGTTCCATGCAGCTAAATAATGTTAGGTGTTTTGACAAGTGTTGTGTGGGTAAACTTATGCTAACGTACTGTCCCATCCAAGACTAATACATAATTGTGATTATACCTTGCAAGCACCCGCAACTACAAGAAAGTAATTAAGAAATAAATCTAACCACAGCTTTAAACCCCGGGATCCTACGCTCCCTCGTGTAAAGGTTTCTAACGGGGTTTAGCTTTCTGTCACTCTAGCAACCCCACAGTTAGTAGCCAAATACACGATGCATTACCCTAGGCCCATAAATGGTGAAGTGTCATGTAGTCGATGTTCACATGACACCACTAGAAGAACAACACCACAACTTAAATATCAAACATTAAATATTATTCAACATTACTTCACTACTAACAACTTGACTTCTCACATGTCTTCAAGAACAACACGAACTACTCACAAGACATCATATGGATCATGATCATAGGTTATATAATGGATGATAGCAATCTGGTCATAAAGTGCAAACACCGATAAATCTCACAAGCATCAACTACTAACAAGTAATCCACACCGGGAGAGAGATCTAATGCAAAAAAAGGATAGAGGCCCCTAATTGTTACCGCGGGATGACGGTGCATAATGACGGTGATGGTTCTTGTGGTGATGATGACTATCTTGATGATGCCCGGAGTGATGACGGTGACGATGGCGGTGATTTCCCCTCTCCGGAGAGGAATTTCTCCGGCAGATTTCTCCCTGCCAGAGAGCTTTTCTCTCTCTGGTGTTTTCCGCCCCGAGGCGGCGGCGGAATAATTCATAGACAATGGTATGAGTCTTAGGGTTTCCAGAGGGACAAGCACGAAAAAGATATCCCACGGAAGTGGGCTAGGGTGGCCACACCCCTAGGTGGCGCGGCCAAGGGGGCGCGCCACCCCATGGTGTGGGCCCCTGGTGGCCCCCCTTTGGCTCTCCTCCTGGATGGGTTCCTCCTCTGAACTTCTAAGACACCCCCGGTGTCCCTCTTCTTCTTCTGATCTTCTGAAATATGGTATCTCGGCGATGCTTTTTCCATCAGATTCCTGGTCCCGGTGTTTATTCTCCAAAAATTATGAAACATGCAAAATAACATAAAATAACATAAGGGATACATCATAACATGAAATATATCGATGAATAACAGAAAATTATGATATAAAATAGTGATGCAAAATGGACGTATCAATGCTCCAACGGCTCATGTGGCAGTTTTGCATAGGGCGGAGTCATCATGCAACTTCCCTGATCTTGCCAGTTCTCGATGTTGCTGTTGTAATGCTTTTCCTAGGAAAGCGTACACTTCCTGAAGTTTTTCGTCGTTGGAGTACAGATCATCATTAAGGATGGCGAACGCGGCTGCTACGCCTTGATGGTGCCTTGACGGTGAGACTTATTGATGATGATGAATTTTAAGTCCCTAGCAACGGCGCCAGAAATTCTTGATGCTTGTGATGGCATGTTGGGAACCCTAAGAGGAGGGTGTGATGAGTACAGCGGTAAGAATTTCCTTCAGTTAAGAACCAAGGTTATCAATCCATTAGGGGAAAGAGGATCTTTGGAAGGTTGATGCCACTGACGGTGGTGATGGCGCCTCACTGGTGTCAGCAACAAAGCGGAACCTGCACACAACACAACCAAAATACTTTGTCCCAATAATACAGTGAGGTTGTCAGTCTCACCGGTCTTGCTGAAAACAAAGATTAGACGTATTGTGTGGAAACTGGTGTACGCTTGCAGTAAGTAAAGAAAGTAGGGAATTGTAGTGGTTTGTTTAACAGTGTAGGAAAAATGGACCGGGGTTCATAGGTTCACTAGTGCTGTCTCTCCATAAAAGATAGCATGCTAGGTGAACAAATTACAGCTGGGCAATCGAAAAATAGAGGTTGCACCGTAGTGCACATTCATTACATGATGACTACTATGATATTTAGTGCGGGTATTACAACAATATACATAGACCGTAATCCAACTGCATCTATGCTTAATAATCCACCCTCAGGTTATCATCCGAACCCCCTTTGGTATTAAGTTGCAAGCAACAGATAATCGCATTAAGTAATGTGTGTAATGTAAGCAATGATTGTGCACGCGGGCACTCACACCGCTGTTTTCCCCCTAGTGGCAACAACACATCCTCCCCCATCACCTGTCACTCGAGCACAGGCGAAAAGGAGGCATGAACCCAACTATCGAGCATAAATACTCCCTCTTGGAGTCACTAGCAACTACTTGGCCAGAGCAACCACTAGCAATGGAAAGCATGCAAGATCACAAATAACATATGCAATAAAGACTATAATCAACTTGGCATAAGTTCAATATTCATCGCATCCCAGCAAACACAGCACATAGAATTACATAAGAACAGCCTCGATCATGTTAGGCAGCTCACGAGATCTAAACATTGAGGCATAGGAGGAGAACACAACCATCTATCTACTGATATGGACCCGTAGGCCAACGATGAACTACTCATGCATCACTCCGGAGGCAGACATGGTGATGAAGAGGCCTCCGGTGATGATCTACTCTCTGGCAGGGTGCCGGGAGACACCTTAAGAACCACCCTGATCTAGGGTTGACGACGACGGCGGCTGCAGAACTTTTCGGGTATTTTTGATCAGGTACGTAGGGTTTTCCTTCGGAGGGGAATAAATAGGCGAAAGGGCGACGTCGGTGGGCCAAAAGGGTAGCCTCACCACCCCCAGGTGCGGCAAGGGGGGCCCGCGCCTGGCTTTGGTGAGGGCCCCCTGGTGCCCGTCTTCGACTCCTTTTCGGACTTCTGGATGCTTCCGAGGAAAATAAGAACTTCGGGATTCGTGGGGTCCAATTCCGAGAATATTTCGAGAACAACTTTTCTGAAATTAAAAACAGCGGAAAACAGGGAACTGGCACTTGGCATCTTGTTAATAGGTTAGTCCCGGAAAACGTGTAAAAATGCTATAAAGAAGGGAGAAAACATGTAGCAACTGGCCTCGTCCTCGAGTAGGTAAACAATAAAACAAGCATCCCCAAGCTTAGTTCCTACTCGTCCTCGAGTAGGTAAAGAATAAAACAAAATAATTTCTGAGGTGACATGCTACCACACAATCTTGATCATAATATGTAAAGCAGAGCATGTAAACTAGGATCAAATGAACTAAAGTTGTGATCTATATTTGATATCAACAAGTAATGCATAAACAAATAAGAAGAAAGAAGCAAAACTTTTAATGAATCAATACTGAAAGACTATCAACCATGCAAAGTTTATTATAGATGATTTAAGCTTTCAAGAACAACAATATCATGCACGTCAAACGATCTTCAAAACCCCTGTTAGGATCAAGTCAAGCTTTCCACACGATGCAATGCTTGAATCTTAAACTATTTGCGCAGTGAAAACAAGCAAGTGTTCTGCGTTGGTCCGTGGCACCGGGATGTTATGGCAAAGAGAACATTATGGGGGGTTTGGAAGGTCAATGGAAGAAAGGCTCACAAAGCTGAAAGTGGTCATTAGACAAGAGAAAGTCTTACAACCGAAGCTATGCAAGGAGTAGGGATTGCCACACAACGGATGACATAGAGCTATAAGTGTATGAAAGCTCTCCAATGAAACTAGTGGGGTGCATCCAACTTTCTTGCTCACGAAGACCTAGAGCTCATTTGAGGAGGCTCATCATTGAAATATCCAAGCCAAGTTCTATAATGTAAAATTCCCCACATAGTTATGAATGAATGATAATATGAGAACTTTCTCCAAACTGAAGCATTGGTGCTAAACATGAAGCACAAGTGTGGTATAAAGGATAGTGATGCGCCCCCTCTCTCTTTATTCTCTCTTTGGCCCTTTCTTTTTTTCTTTTTGGCCTTTTTAATTTTTTTTAATTTTTTTTAATTTTTTTATATCCTCACCGGTAGGGGCAACATCCTATATTACAATGAATCATCACACTTTTAGTACTCATAACTGATAATGGAATATCTCTAATGTATCCAACTTCATGCTCCTGCCAGTGTAGCAGTATGCATAAATAACCATGAAGCTCATCATCAAGTAACATAATGGAGGTGGATGTAGTACAACAATATATCCGGAATGGCTAACCATGATAGGTAGGTATGGTGTCTTTTTTGAGGAAGAATATATGGTCTTATGTGTAGGAGAACAAAGTCCTCCCACATGATTTGGATGCACTGGCAAAGTTTGCACCAACTCTCAATGTGAGAAAGGGCAATGCACAATACCGAAGAGGCTAGCAAATATGGATGGTGGAAGTGCCAGGAACTGCAACATAGACTCACGAGTTAAAAGGTTGCAGCAAGCAAATCATCTTTACAAGGCATAATGCAAATCACTCCAAGAGGTTCTGTGGCAGTAACAAGTCACTGTTAGCTACTCCGACCGTAGCGCGTAACAAAAGGCTGATCAGAAATGTATCACTCATAGCAATCATATACCATTGTTTCTATCAGCTGGTAATTTTAAGTGTGGCACAGTTTCAAGTTTCTTAGACCAACCATTAAAATTTCTACTTACTAGTCCTTCCCGTTTATCCATTAAGCAAATTAATATCTCAAAATAACAGCAGTGATTCAACTGACGCAATTTAGTGATCTACAAGACCATGCGAATTTTTCCACTATACCAACAACCACATAAGCATTTATATTCTCAACCAAGCACATATATATGACAAAAAAAACTCTCTCAAATAATATAGCAATGAAAACTAGAGAGTACTAACAGCTCTAAATAAGAGATGAATGCAAAACAAGAGCTAAATAAATGTAGCAGCCAGACAAAGATTAAGAATACAAAGTATTCCCATGAAAAAGCGGAGCGTGTCACTGTCCAATAAAAGAATTCTGGGGTACAACCAAGCTTATTGAAAAATAAAAACAAACTGAAAGCAAAAATAAAAGACGCTCCAAGTAAAGCACATAAGATGTGACAAAATAAAAATATAGTTTCACTAGAAGTGACGTGATAATTTGTCGATGAAGAAGGGGATGCCTTGGGCATCCCTAAACTTAGACGCTTGAGTCTTATTGGAATTTGCTGCGATGTACCTCTGGGGAATCCCCAAGCTTAGGCTCATCACTCTTCTTGATCACGTCATATCATCCTCTTCTCCTGACCCTTGAAAACTTCCTTCACACCAAACTTCTCACAATCTTCATTAGCAATGTTAGTGCAATTGAAATAATAAATTCACATGGTCCAGTTTCAACACAAGCCTAACACTCATAAACACATTAGCTACTGTCACAACTTCTTTTAAAACTATTTTTCTCAAAAGAACACCAAAAGAAAGAGATTAAGATGCGAATGCAATTATTGGCAGAAATCTGTCAAAACAGGACAGCAGGCAAAGATGATTTTTTAGAAAATCATATGTTGCTCAAATAAAAATGTGTTCAACTGAGAAACGTTGCGTATATAGCCCAAGATTACGCACAAACAAACTCAGGTCATTTTGAGTTTTCTGTGATTTTATACGAATTTAACAGTGGATAGCAGAAATCTGTTTTCTACGCAGAAATCCGAAATATCGTCTCAACTTCCCACTAGAGGCTTTACTTGACTCAACAAACACACAAAAGAAAATATATAGAGGGGTTGCTAAGGAAATAGACAACACCCAGGTGCAAAGCACACAGAAATAAATGACGGAAAACAGGTTGAAACGGAGAAATAAAACGGGTTGTCTCCCGGCAGCGCTTTTCTTCAATGCCTTTCAGCTAGGCATAGAAAGCAACTCAAGTATTTTAAAGTGAAGCATTCAAATCAGTACCAAGAACTATCCTTTTACTCCTCTTACCCTTCTTCTTGGGTTTGGGTAATATGTAGCCACAACCTGGTGCGAAGGCAAAATTTAACGTACCTTTCCCCACAACTATTACTGCCCCCAGGAGTTTCAGCAAGGACCTTCCAAGTGTAATATGTCCTTCTCCTAAACATTCAATAACAAGATAATCAGTGGATACTGTCCTTCCCATGATTTTTGTAAACACTCCCTCAGCTATCCCAATGGGCAAAACAGCGGTGTTATTGATAAGAGGTATTTCTTATCCCCCTTCAGAAAGTTTCCAAAGATTCAAAGACTCGTAAATATTTTTAGGCATAAGCCAAAATTAATTCATAATGTCGCAATGAGCATGAAAAGTTTCACCATTTATGACAACTTTTACTGTAGGGATCCACACTGAAGATTCAAAGTTTATTGGCACATAATCATAATAAGCACGAATCTGGTTATAGACTTCTTTTAAACATGATATATTTGTCTCAAGAGTATTTAATCTAGCCTGAAAGCTCACAAGGGATGAATCCAATTTACTAGTTGTGCTAGAAGTTGCAATCAACTTTTTAATGGCATTAAGAGCTTGATCCCCATCACAACGCAGGAAGTCTCCTCCTACTGCAGAGTCTAAAGCATATCTATAGCAAAGACCAAGACCAAAGTAAAAACTACTAAGAAATAAATTCAGGGTCATCATGGGTTCAATTTTACTATAAGAATCAAAAATCCTAGAGCAAGCTTCCTTGAAACTCTCCTCACTCCCTTGCTTGAAAGTGAAGATTGTTTCTTCCGGTGACATAGTGACAGGAACAAAACTAGACATAAAAGCAAGCAATAAAAAATAACAGCTATGAAGTAAACTAATTTGTTTGTGTTTTTGATATAAAGAAGCAAAACTAGACAATAAACAAAATAAAGCGGTTGAGAGTGAGAGACTTCCCTTGCGAGAAGACGTCTTCCTCCCCGGCAACGGCGCCAGAAATTCTTTGCTACGCCTTGATGGTGCCTTGACAGGGAGACTTCTTGATGATGATGAATTTTAAGTCCCCGGCAGCGGCGCCAGAAATTTTTGATGCTTGTGATGGCGTGTCGGGAACCCCTAGAGGAGGGTGTGATGAGTACAGCGGTAAAAATTTCCCTCAGTTAAGAACCAAGGTTATCAATCCAGTAGGAGAAAGAGGATCTTCGGAAGGTTGATTCCACTGGCGGTGGTGATGGCACCTCACCGGTGTCAGCAACAACGTGGAACCTGCACACAACACAACCAAAATACTTTGTCCCAACGGTACAGTGAGGTTGCCAATCTCACTGGTCTTGCTGAAAACAAAGATTAGACTTATATTGTGGACAATGGTGTATGCTTGAAGTAAGTAAAGAAAGCAGGGAATTGTAGTGTTTTGTTTAATCCAACTACATCTATGACTAATAATCCACCCTCAGGTTATCATCCGAAACCTCTTAAGTATTAAATTGCAAGCAACATATAACCGCATTAAGCAATGTGTGTAATGTAAGCAATGATTGTGCACGCGGGCAATCACGCAGCTGTTTTCTCCCCCGTCACGTTTCTGTCACTCGAGAACAGGCGAAAAGGAGGCATGAACCCAACTATTGAGCATAAATACTCCCTATTGGAGTCACTACTAAGCACTTGGCCAGAGCATAGGTTAGTCCCGAAAAATGTGTAAAAATGCTATAAAGAAGGGACAAAACATGTATCAATTTGCATAATATCAACATGGAATATCAGAAATTATAGGTACGTTGGAGACGTATCAGCGGCTTCCGCATTTTCAACTGCGGTTTTGTAGATGTGTTCGCCCTTAGTGTTTACGCTATTAACCTATCTTTGCCAAGAAGGGTTTTGCAACCGTTCTTTTGTTGGCAGTGCATCTGGCCTTGCAATTCCGGGTAATCTCGTGGGTTTTATCCCAGACATATTACGTCGTTCGAATTCTTCAATTTCCTCCTTCTTTGCTTTTATAATAGCTTGCGCTTTGAGGAGGTTTTCTTGAGATCGGAATAGGTGTTGCTGCTGCCGCATAAGGGCTTGCCTTCTGTCTTCCAGCACTTCCGGTGGTTCGTGAGATCCAACCGGGGTTTTGATCGGATTGATCTTGTCCTATTCCGACATTTGGGAAATAGGGATTTCTTTCTTTTTCTTCTCGGCAGGTGTGACTCGCTTCCTCCTCCTACTTCCAGGTTTTGGTTGGCAATATCTGCCAACTTTTTCTTCTGGAGTTTATATTGGAGTTTCTTGACAGTATTCTTTTTCTTTTTGGAAGAAGGAGGCTTTTTCCCAGGTTCTTCCTCTGTCAATTCCTTGACATCAGGATATGTTGGACTGGTTTCGTCGTCCTCTCTTTCCTCATATGGCGGAGGTGTTTTGGGGTCTTCATCTTCTTCGGCATCCGAGTTTTCAGTTGGTTTTTCCATAAGTACTTCATGGTATCTCTCCTGCATAGATTTGACATTTTCACTCGAAAGCGTCTTCATCTTCAGAATCAATGTCTTCAGATCCGGGTTCTGACTCCAATCTTGCTTTTATAGCATCTAACACAGAGTCAGCTTCCGAGTTTGTCGTTTCACTGACGGGTGTCGGATCTTCCACTTGTTCTGTGGGATTATTGTTTTCTGCTTCTTCCACGGGATCAGTTTCTTCTGTGTTATCCGCGACCTCAGATTGCACCATGCCAATAAAGTGAGATATGATTTTAGGCATCTCCGGAGAGGCAGCAATTTCAGTACTGTTTTGGCGATTTGAGCAGAATCCGGTATCGTAGTTTTCCTCAATTGGGTATAGGGAGGGTGGGATAAATTTGCTTCCACCATAGAAACCCATAGCTTCTCCTGTTAATCCGATAAGAATATTTGTAGATTCAATCGGTAATATGCAGGCACTTACCACGTGATTTCGTGCTGGGTCGAGGAAGCGCCCGACGTTGCCATCAAAATCCAGGCTTCCTACAGTTATTGAACTGCCGATTCCGCCGAGTATCCCCGATCGAAACGTAACTCCTGACACCGCTGACCCCACGGTGGGCGCCAAATGTCGAGCCATCGTAGTAAGGATCATAGAAGGTGATTCTATGAGCCTACGGGTAGAGACGTGGGGGGTGTGGTAGTACGACAATGGAGAACACCAAGTTTTACCCAAGTTCGGTACAACGCAACTAGGCGGCATTCCCACTCCTGCAATCTCACTAAATCGGGGCTGAAGCCTGAAGTATACAAAGTACAACGTGAGTATGGTTTCGTTAACTCGATGAGGATCAACTTCTCGGTGAATTGGCTTCTAGCTCATTATTTTCTTATCTTTTGTCCCTCCCTTCTGGCTTTATATAAATAGCCGGGTTAGGGCTTATAGAAAGGAAACCTAGAAGACTAAGAAAAGTATCCAACTTGGAAAGTAAGGAATCCGTCTTCTTCTCCAAGCCGCACCACTTTGGGCCGTGGTTCGGGTTCTTCTAGAATCCGGCTTCCTGCGCATCAGCTTACTGGGCCGCCCAATGGACTGTGATCTATTACCAACAGGCTACCCTGGTAATCCGGCTCTTTAGGTCAATGCCGGACATACAATTAATCGGTATATATCCGACAGTAATGTCGGCATACCTCCTCCCAAGCTTAGGAATTTGGCCTAAGTGGAGATCAATCACGATGCGGGTAGTAACCCCATGCTGGTGGGTCTTCCCTAGCATGGTCGTACTCAGGCGCCCATGAAGAAGATGAAGCAGCACGCGCATAATCATGACCAGGGTGCTGGTATGGAAACCCCCTAGTGTCGGATGGCTGGACGAAATCATTTTCGTCCCCCTCTCCAGCATCCTCTACATTCTGGGGTTGCTCCTCCATGTATACATAAAATTCACACTCTGAGAGTGACCATCCTTCCCTGACATTAAGGTTAAACAAAAGAGGCGCATGCAAATTGTTTACTCTATTAGATTTAGTTACTCTCCACCTTGATTTCTTAGAGAAAGTTGTTTCGTAGGATAAATTGTTCAAGTTAGCATAGGTGGAAAACAATTTATGTTGTATCATGGAATTCAGATCAAGCCTCTCTACGGGAAACTGAAAGTCTAAGTTGTTTGGCTCCACACCATGCAAAGCTAGTAAACGAGAGGCAATGAGACCTCCACAAATTCCGCCATTCTTGCGGTTAGCAGCAAGACGAAAAGCAATTAAATCATCAAACTTATAGGACCTATCATGCTTCAACGCAGCCGAGATAAAAGCTAGATCATAAACAGATAACTTGTTTGCAGTTTTTCTAGCAAGCACACACTTGGTAATAAAATAGGCAAAATATCGAATAGATGGGAGTTGAATGTTCCGAATTTTACCACTCTTCTGAGAAACTTATTTCTTGGCATATTTCTTTATATAAGTCCATCAGTGGTTTGGGTTGCCCTCTTATCTTCTCACGTGATCCCCACTGTGGAACCTTAATAGCTGCACAAAAATCATCGAAAGGCAAGTTGACAGCTTTATTATAAATTTTGTAACGAACCATGGGGTTAGGCAAGGATCAGCTGAAACTAAAATTCTACACCACAAACATAGTTAGTTTAACATGTTGGCTAGGTTCACCCTCAATGAAATGTTCCAGACCTGCATTAGAGACAAGAGTTTGGAAACCTTGCAAAATTCCCACAGCATGAATAGATTCATGGCATGGATAAATGGATGGGAATACTATTTCTTCTCGGTGTACTTGCATGACCTCATGAACCTCCAACTCTTTCTAGTCAAGTTGGTGTACATTATACTCCATTTCTAAAAAAATTAACAAGCATCATAAAAATCGATTTTCAAGCAACTATATAATAGAAACTACTATAGAGACTTGTAGGAGAGCTATTCATGCATCAAAACTAATTTATTTCAACATTAAACAAGCATGCAAACTCACATGACATGTCACCTAAAGTACCAAAATACTCAAGAAATACTCCACTAAACAAAACTCTACTTGGATAACCAGAGGAGTCACATGCCAGAGAGCAAATGCTCCAAATTTCAACAACAAAGGTAGTCTGAGCAAGGAGATCGAAAAATATCGAGGAAGAACAGCAAGAACTCGAGTTCTAGGAATGCTTTCGAGTTAGGGAAAGAGAGTGGACTGCTTGGCAGGGAGGAGAGCAAGTGGAGGGCCAGGGGGGCCACACCATGTGCTGGCACACCCATGGGCCTACCTGCACCACCCGGTGGTGTGCACGCATGGTGGGTCCCCCTGGGGTGCACCAGATGCATCTCTGCCTAGTTTTTAACGTAAAAATTAATATATTTTTTCTGGAATGTTTCGAAGAACTTTATTTTCGAGGTATTTTTGGAATTTAATATTTAATTTTAAACTTGGAAAGCGATTATGGATTGATGGGAAATATTAACAAAACCAACTCTACAGGGGTTCTAAGTCATTCTAATGTGTAAATAACATTATGGAATGATGGGAAATATTAACAAAACCAACTCTACAGGGGTTCTAAGGCATTCTAATGTGGTGAAAACAAAATTATGGATGGCGAAAGCATGTGTAACATGGTGAAAACAAAGGTGGACATGGTGAAAACAAAAGTATGGATGATGGAAACATGTGTAGCATGGTGAAAACAAGGGTGAGCATTGTGAAAACAAAGGTCGGCATGGTGAAAACATAGTTAAAATATTTTTTTATTCTTTTAAAATCACTTTGTTAACAAGGTTGATCAAGTCTTGTTACCAAAACAACTTTTATGAAGTAAAACTTTGTACAGACATAGTCCCAATCAGAATAGTTTCATATTCTTTTGGTGGCATTGGAATAGGACAAGATGCTCTCAATATTTTCAATTCAGTTTGGACCATGTTTCCATCGATCTTCTTGGGAAAATAAACAAGGTGCTCTTTATCATTGACATTAAAAGTTACTTTTCCTTGTTGCAATCAATAACAGCCCCTGCAGTGTTAAGAAAAGGTCTCCAAAGAATAATGGACATATTATCATCTTCATGCATTTCCATCACAACAAAGTCAATTAATATCAAACAACTAGTAGCCACTTGAATATGAACATTCTCACAAACACCAATAGGAATAGCGGTAGATTTATCAGCCATTTGCAAGGATATTTGATATGTCCATTTTGCATCACTATTTTATATCATAATTTGCTGTTATTCATCGATATATTTCATATTATGATTCATCCCTTATGTTATTTTATCTTATTTTGCATGTTTCATAATTTTTGGAGAATAAACACCGGGACCAGAAATCTGATGGAAAAAGCACCATCGAGATACCATATTTCATAAGATCGGAAGAAGAAGAGGGACACATGGGGTGTCTTAGAAGTTCAGAGGAGGAGTCCAGCCAGAAGGGGAGCCATAGGGGGCCACCAGGGGCCCACACCATGAGGTGGCGCCCCTCTGGCCGCGCCACCAGGTGGTGTGTCCACCCTGGCCAACCTCTGGTTGAGGTCTTTCGCGTACTTGACCCACAGGGAACCCTAAGCCTTAGACCATCATCGAAGAATTATTCTGCCGCCGCCTCCGGGCGGAAAACACCCGAGAGAGAAAAGTTCTCTGGCAGGGAGAAATCTGTCGGGCAAATTCCTCTCCGGAGAGGGGAAATCATCGCCATCGTCAACGTCATCACTCTGGGAATCATCAAGATCGTCATCATCATCAACATCAGCACCATCACCCTCATCATCCACCGTCATCCCAATGTAACAATTAGGGGCATCTATAGTTGTTTTACATTAGATCTCTCTCCCGGTGTGGATTACTTGTTAGTAGTTGATGCTTGTGAGATTTATTGGTGTTTGCACTTTATGACCAGATTGTTATCATTCATTATATCACCTCTGATTATGATCCATATGATGTCTTGTGAGTAGTTCTGTTGTTCTTGAGGACATGGGAGAAGTCAAGTTGTTAGTAGTGAAGTAATGTTGAGTAATAGTTAATGGTTTGGTATTTAAGTTGTGGTGTTATTCTTCTAGTGGTGTCACGTGAACGTCGACTACATGATACTTCACCATTTATGGGCCTAGGGGAATGCATCATGTATTTGGCTACTAATTGTGGGGTTGCCGGAGTAACAGAAACCTAAACCCCCCTTAGGAAACCATTACACGAGGGAGCATAGGATCCCGGAGTTTGAAGATGTGGTTAGATTTATTTCTTAATTACTTTTTTGTAGTTGCGGATGCTTGCAAGGGGTATAATCAAAAGTATGTATTAGTCTTGGATAGGATGGTACATTAGCATAGGTTCACCCACACAACATTTGTCAAAACACTAAAGTTTATTCAGCAGCATGAAACAAAAACACTTGACAGAAACCTCCCGTGTGTCCTCGAGAATGTTTGTTAATCATAAGTAAACCCACCGGCTTGTCCTTTGCTGAAGAAAGGGTTGGGACACTTGTTGCAATTATTATTACTACATTTTATCTACTCGCACTTTATTTATCTGTAATATAAAAACCCACTACAAATCTATCTTTCAGTATTTACAATTATTCCTTCATCGAATCTGCTTGTCAACACCTTCTGCTCCTCGTTGGGTTCGACACTCTTATTTATCGAAAGTATTACGATACACCCCCTATACTTGTGGGTCATCAAGACTGTTTTCTGGCGTCGTTGCCAGGGAGTGAAGCGCTATTGGGAAGTGGAATTGATAAAGGGAGCTTCTGCTATAAGTGTTGTTTTTATTACTGTCTACTGCTTTATTACACTATGTTTGGATCTCCTTTTGACTCCTTATTTGCGGGCACTGCTGCCACTGCTAGGGTAGTAAGTGACCCACCGCCTGATGATTTGGATCCTTATAAAATACCGATAAAGTTTGTTAAAAATGTTATGAATAACTGCTATTCAGGTGATGGAACTGTCCATCCTGGTGATCATTTGCTCTTTTTACATAAAAAATATGCGAGTTGTTCAAGTGTGCATGTATTACAATGGGCCAAGTGAAGAGCAAATTATTATCTATATCATTGACATGCCGATCCGCTAAATGGTTCAAACTGCTGAAAATAGCCAGACTATTGGATGGGAGGAAATTGTGCCCCTTTTTTATTCTAAGTTCTATCCTCACAGTGAAATTCATAGAGATCGGAATTATATATATATATATTTTGGCCTCATGAAGGAGAGAGTATTTCCCAAGCATGGGGGAGATTGAAGTTACTAATGCTCAAATGCCCCATTCATGAGCTCCCCAGTAATATTGTATTAAAAAAAATTCTATGTAAGACTTTCTCTTCATGATAAGGATTTATTGGATGCTTCTTGTTCTGGATCATTTACACGTATGAAGGATGAAGCTAAATGGGATATTCCTGACCGTATTCAAGAAAACATTGAAGGATGGAAGAATGACAAAGGTAGAAAGTCATGTATAAACTATGATTATGAATGCATTAAAACTTTTATGTCATCCGATGATTTTCATAATGTTTGTATTGTTTATGGTCTTGATTCTCAAGTAGCTGCAAACTTATATAAGGCTTTTGTTTCTTATATTGATATTCCCAAAAAGGAATGGGATAAGTGCCATGCACCTTATAAAGATACTATTGATCGTGTTCCTTCTAGAGATATAGAAGTTCATACCGTTGATTCTATTGTGCATGAACCTTACATTGAGAAAATGTCTTTCCCTACTAAGGTAAAAGAACATTCTATGCTAGCTAGTGTGGTTAATAAAAGTGCAAGGAAACCTTTAGAACCCGAGGAACAAATAACTGGAGAATCTACAGTAGCAATAGTAAAGGACCTTGTTTCTGAAAAAATAGAAGAGGGACACATTATATTTTGTGAATATGCTTCTAATATTGTCTCTCATCCTAGTAAATCTAGGAAACCTAGTGTTCCAGTGCTATCTGTTAGGATAGGTGATCATTTCTATTATGGTTTGTGTGATATTGGTGCTAGTTCTAGTGCTATTCCTTATGAGCTTTTTATAGAGAAATCATGCATGAAATTGGTTCTTGTGAACTTTAAGACATTGATGTGATTATTCAACTTGCTAATAGGGAAACTATTTCTCCAATTGGTAATGTTGGAGATGTGGAGGTCTTATGTGGTAAAACTAAATATCCTGCTGATTTTCTAGTACTAGGCACTGCTGCTAGTGATACTTGTCCTATTATATTTGGTAGACCTTTCTTAAACACTTGTGGTGCTGTTATAGATTGTAAAAAGGAGAAAATACTTACAAAGTTTGATGGAGAGTCTTATGAATTTAACTTCTCCAAATTTGCTAAAGCACCTTATGAAGCTGAATTACCTAATGAGAATTATAGAGTTGAACAATTGGCTGCTATTGCTATTGCTCCTACCAATCCTTTGCAACAATACATGGAAGACCACACAACTGATGTATTTATGGCAGAAAGAAATGGAATTGACGAGAATTTTCTACAGTAGCCAGCGATGCTGAAACATAATTTACCGGTGGAAGACTTGGGTACCACATTACCACACAAGGAGGATCCTGTTTTTGATTTAAAGCCTTTGCCTGACAATCTTAAATATGCTCATATTTATGATAAGAAATTATATCTTATTTTTATTAGTTCTAGACTTTCTCGTAAAGAAGAGGAGAGATTATTGGGAATATTGAGGAAACATAGAGGTGCTATTGGTTATACTCTTGATGATTTGAAGAGGATTTCTCCTGCTATATGTCAGCATGCTATTAATATTGAACCTGATGCAAAGCCAGTTATTGAACATCAATGTTGTTTAAATCCTAAGATGAAGGATGTGGTAAGAAATGAGGTATTGAAACTCCTAGATGCCGGTATTATTTATCCTATTGCTGATAGTAGATTGGTTAGTCCTGTGCATTGTGTCCCTAAGAAAGGAGGGATGACTGTTGTGCCAAATGAAAATAATGAACTTATTCCTCAAAGAGTAGTGGTTGGTTATAGGATGTGTATTGATTTTAGGAAAGTTAATAAGGTTACTAGGAAAAATCATTATCCTTTGCCTTTTATTGATCAAATGTTCGAAAGGTTGTCTAATAAAACTCATTTGTACTTTCTTGATGGTTATTCTGGGTTGTCTCAAATTATTATTGGAAAGCCTGATCAAGAGAAAACAACTTTCACTTGTCATTTTGGAACCTATGCTTATAGACGTATGCCTTTTGGTTTATGTAATGCTCCTGCTACTTTTCAAAGATGCATGTCTACTATCTTCCATGGTTTTTGTGAAGAAATTGTGGAAGTCTTTATGGACAACTTCTCTGTCTATGGAACTTCTTTTGATAATTGTTTGCAGAATCTTTATAAAGTTTTGCAAATATGTGAATAGATTAATCTTGTTATTAATTGGGAGAAATGCCATTTTATGGTTAATGAAGGAATCGTTCTTGGACATAAAATTTCAGAAAGAGGTATTGAAGTTGATACAGCTAAAGTTGATTTCATTGAGAAAATGCCATGTCCCAGCGATGTCAAAGGTATTCGTAATATTCTTGGTCATGCTGGTTTCTATAGAAGATTTATTAAAGATTTCTCTAAAATATCAAAGCCTCTTACTAATATTCTTCAAAAGGATATACCTTTTGTTTTTATGAAGAGTGTAAAGAAGCTTTTGAAATTTTGAAGAAGGCTCCTCCCTCCCTCCTACGTACAAGACACGTACAAGACACGTACATACAAGAATTTTCGGTGTCCAAGCTATATGCATCGCAGGGAGGAATCGTTTCGTTGCCGCTCCTCCCTCCTACGTACAAGACACGTACGTACGCCTGATCTCACAGTAGCAGGCTGAGGTGTTGTACTTGGTGCTTGTGATACTCAGATATTCATCGGCGTGCTGAAACTGTCGAGCTCATCGGGCCACCGCCAAGAATGCATCATGTAGCTGTCCAATATGTAGGCTGGGTCCGGTGAGCAGTGGCGGCCATGGAGGAGAGGAAGGAGGGGGTTCCCTATAGAGCGCCCTGTAGCGAGCGCTATTACGGCTCAGCTGCGCGCCCATGGATGGGCCGGCCCATTAGACGAGGACGAATTCGCTCCATCCTGTTGCTTCCTTTAGTTTTTTTTCAAATATGAACTATTTTTAATTTTGAACAAATTTTAAGTTTGAACAGTTTAAAAAAATAAACGATTTCAAATATGAACAATTCTCAAATTCGAATAGATTTTAAATTTGAACAGATTTTAAACTTGAACATATTTTAAACTTGAACAGATTTTAAATTTGAACAAATTTTAAATGTGAACAGTTTTTTATCTGAACAATTTTCGAATTTAAAAACATACAAATTTGAACAATTCTAAAGTTTGAAAAAAAGAATAAAACAGAAAAGAAAAAGAAACAAAAAAGAAAAATGGAAAAAAATATAAACAACAGAAATATAAAGACTATATAAACGTTAAAAGCGTACTATGTACAAACAAATGAGTTGCACCCTATTGGCTGTGTACCCGCGTTTAGCTGATCTGCCGTAATTAACAGCATGTATTAGTACATGGTATTCTGGCAATCAGTGTCCGTTTTGTTTTTACCAGAACTTCCGGTGTTTGCGCCATCTGCTTATACTCGGTGTTTGTGATAGTCGGAGCCGTAACCGGGTTGCGGCGGCTTTCGCCGTCGATCTCATGGGGTCACGGGCAAGAATGCATCATCGTCATCTACATGTATGCTAGGTCGGAGAGTGGCGTGGCGCTAGCTAGCCATATGGAGAAGCAAGGTCGATGGGTCGTGTGTTGGTAGTATTAATGTTTGGCCGTAATATATAAGAGCACAGATTACGGCAATGTTCCGATGGCTGGATGATGATATGCATGGAACAGATGCGTGAAAAAAGGGCGGTCCAGTCGGTCCGGGGGTTTATTAAGAGTAGCAGTCAAGGGCACGATCAAAGGGATTTATTTAGATCCTATAAATAAATCGGCCGTTAGGCGGCTAGCTCCAAGTCAGCAATCTGTGGCATTTCACGTCTCAGCCCTCCATCTCCCATGCAAGCAACGGCGTGGATAGAAGCAACCAAAATAGTCTCCTTTCCCGTCCTGGCAAGTCTTGGAGATTCAAAACGTTTGGCACCGAGAAGCTAGCTACGATAGCACCCTGTTGTATAAATCCAAACCCCCTGTGATGGGCCGCGTGCGGTTGCGCGTGCGACTTGGCGGACTTAGCGGCGTTGGCGTTGGTGGGAAGGGGATGCGAGGTCGCCGCGCAAGCAACTCACTCCGCTGCCTATGCAGTTTTTTTTATAAAGGGCTTTTATTACTTAAAATTTAAACATTACACCCGGTCTCTGCATCATTATAATGCACACATCCGAAATCCGAAACTGAAAAGAAGATACGACAAGTCTAAAAATATCCATAGGCCGTAGACTGTCGATGCTATATGGAGCTGCTATCCGTAGATCAAGCGGCCATCCATGTGGGATAAAAATATCCCTCGCCACCTGCTTCAGCCGTGCACACGCCTCCATAAAAAGGTCTCGAAACTCCCCCCGCTGTAATGTGCACCACGAACGGAGAATACATGTGCATCTGAATAGAAACTGCATACGAGAGAAATTTTTATCGTTGAATATCTTGTCATTTCTACAAAGGCAGAGCGACCAAATAACGACAAGCGCTCCTACCCTAATAATAGTCGTTTATCTACCCACATTCAACCAGTTACCGAATATATTCGCAACTGATGTGGGCTTATAAAGGTTCGAAGCCTTTTGGATAGCGGACCATATAGAACACGCAAAAGT
Source organism: Alopecurus myosuroides (assembly GCA_028641055.1). Lineage (NCBI taxonomy): Eukaryota > Viridiplantae > Streptophyta > Magnoliopsida > Poales > Poaceae > Alopecurus > Alopecurus myosuroides. The sequence continues at coordinate 312,633,489 of CM054062.1, read as the reverse complement.
GCAATCAAAGAATATGTGTTTAATCGTCTCATCATGAGAACAAGAAATACACTTAGTACTCCCATACCAATTACGTTTGACAAGATTATCCTTAATAAGTATGACCCCCTTTCGAAGGTACCACGCAAAGACCTTAATCTTAAGCGGTACCTTCAACCGCCATACATTTTAAAAAATATCGACTGGCATATCCAATTGGATCATAGCTCTATACATGGACTCCACCGAGAACATACCGTCCTTAGTGAGGTTCCAACGAAATTCATCGGTCCCTTGTGTTAGTGTAACCGTAGTTAGTCTATTAACCAGGATCTGCCAAGAAACAAGTCGTGGCCCGATTAAATCTCGTCTGAACGTAACATTAGGAGGTGATGTTTGCATGACCGTAGCCAGCGTATCATCCTTATGTCGCGCTATAGTGTATAGTGCCGGATACTGTTCTCGAAGTGTGGTATTACGTAAGCACTTTTCCTCCCAGAACCGTATTTGCGATCCATCCTTAATCTTAAATACCCTATAGCGAAAAAATAAGTTTTTATTCGCCATGAGTCTAGCCCAAAAGTGTGAATCACCAGGTTTCCACGTAACCTGTGAGACTGCTTTCGAACCTATGTATTTCCGTTTAAGGAGGGTTTGCCACACGCCATCGACAGTTAATAGTTTGAACAACCATTTACCAAGTAGGGCGGAGTTCTTGACTTGAAGGTCATGAATACCTAGCCCCCCCCCCCCCGATCTTTTGGTCGACATGCTACATCCCATCGGGCTAACCGATACTTCTTCTTCTCGCTGTCACCCTGCCAGAAAAATCTTGATCGGAAATAATCCAGTTTTTTCAAGACTCCTTTAGGCAATTGAAAGAAAGATATCATATACAGTACCATATTTGATAGTACCGAGTTAATGAGTACCTGTCTTCCACCTAGTGACAACAATTTACCTTTCCAACTAGCGAGTCTCTTTTGCAAACGTTCTTCAACATGGCCCCATTCTTCATTAGTTAACCTCCTGTAATGTATTGGTATACCCAAATACTGTATAGGAAATTGACCTTGCTCACAGCCGAATAGCTCGGCATACTGTGCAGCAGCATCCTGGGCCTCGCCAAAGCAGAACAATTCACTTTTATGGAAATTGATTTTAAATCCGGATAATTGCTCGAACACCGAAAGGATTAGTTTTAGGTTCTTTGCTTTCTCCAAATCATGTTCCATAAAAAGAATTGTATCGTCTGCATACTGAAGAATAGATAATCCTCCATCGACAAGATGTGAAATTACTCCCTCAATTTGACCTCTTTCCTTAGCTCTATCAATCATGATCGCTAATATGTCTGCCACAATATTAAACAATATGGGCGATAGCGGATCACCTTGCCTTAAGCCTTTCTTGGTTTGGAAGTAGCGCCAACATCGTCATTGACTTTGATAGCTACACTACCTCCCTCCACGAAACTGCGAACTAGAGTACACCACTCCTCTGAGAATCCTTTCATTCTCAAAGTTTGTTGGGGAAAATCTCAATTCACTTTATCGTAGGCCTTTTTAAAGTCTATTTTAAGAATTACACCATTTAGTTTTTTTGAGTGCATCTCATGTACGGTTTCATGTAAAATCACGACCCCATCAAGGATATTCCTACCCTGCATAAATGCAGTCTGCGTAGGTTTTACCACATGATCTGCCACCGAATTCAACCTCGTAGTTGCAACCTTTGTAAAGATTTTGAAACTAACGTTCAGAAGGCATATTGGTCTATACTGTTGTATCCTTTCAGTCTCCAAAATCTTAGGTAACAAAACGATTTCCCCAAAATTAAGACGATATAGCTCTAGGTGTCCACTCTGTAAGCAACCGAACATTTCGAGTAGGTCATCTTTAATAACCTCCCAAAAATGCTGGTAAAACTCTGCGGGGCAACCATCCGGGCCAGGTGCCTTATTATGCTCCATTTGTAATAACGCCTTCTTTATCTCCTCTTCCGAGAAGGGAGCATTAAGAAAGACGTTTTCCTCATTGGAAACTTGGGGAATATCATCTGTTCGGGTCTCGTCCATAGTAATATTACTTACTTCAGGAGCCCCAAACAGACCTTTATAGAACTTTGTTATGTACGTCTTGAGACACTCTTGTCCCTCAATCAGCCCTTCATCCTGATGGAGAGAGTGAATTCGTTTTTTCCTGTGTCTGCCATTGGCGACATTATGGAAATAGCGAGTGTTCGAGTCTCCTTCAAGAATAAATTGGGCCTTAGATCTTTGATACCATTTAAGTTCCTCTTCTCGCAACATTTGTGCTATCTTTGCGTTTGATTGACTTTTAAGTTCAATCTCTTGCGTTAATAGCAACCTCGTCTCAGCGATCCGATCCAACTCATCAATAATGGAACAAAGACGTTCTTTCTCTTTTTTGAGCATACCAGTCGTATGTCTAGCCCATCCACGGAGATATTTATGCACATTGCACATTTTATTATTCCATCTCCGGATTGGGTTATCACCAACAACCGTTTGCTCCACACTCTCTTAACTAGCTCATCAAAACCATCACGTAATAACCAGCCAAGTTCAAACTTAAACTGCGGTTGTGAATGAGGTTTCTTTATTCCAGTTGAGAGAAGGAGGGGAGCATGGTCCGACCATGCCTCAATACGCTCAAGAGCGCGCACCGTTACCAATGAGAACTTATCTTCCCAATCGGTACTCATCAGCACGCGGTCTAGTTTCTCGTACGTAGGCTCAGGAAGACTGTTTGCCCAAGTGAACTGTCGACCCGTCATGTAGACCTCTCTCAAATTCAAGCTATCAATTACAGCGTTGAACAAGAAAGGCGAGTGACCATCGAACCGTCCACGACTCTTCTTGTGTGGAAATCTCAGCATATTAAAATCACCACCAATTAAAATTGGATGTGGACTAAGATTAGCCAGATTCACCAACTCTCGAAGAAAAGACTCCTTAAATTCTTCTTGGGCAGCACCATACACGGCAACCAAAGTCCATACGAAGTTGTCCACGCGGTTACGGAGATACAATTTTATATGAAAATCACCATCCGACCTCGCTAACACATCTATGGAATCTGTTTTAACGCCTAGTAAAATGCCCCCCGGTCGACCACGTGGAGGAATAGAATGCCATGTGAAGTCTAGACCCCCCGAAAGGCGGTTCAGCACACTCACTGGAAAGTCTCTCCTCCGTAATTCGGAGATAGCCACGAACTCTCTCCTCCCTGCCGCCTATGTAGCTAGCAGGTGACCATGTCGTGTTCTTCTTTTCATGCATGAGATGGGTTTGTTTCCGCGATGCGATGTACTCCCATCCAGCGATCAAATTAGATCCGTGGCATGCATGCATACATGTTGTGGATCTTTTGGCGTGCAGTCGAATTTGGAATACGTACGATGGATCAAGGAAAACGGGAATCGATTGAGTACTAGTAAGCGAGAGACAAATGCCTTGGTTTGGATCGAGCAGAGTTGGACGGTTACGGCACACGCACGCGTTTGTGCCGATCGAGTGCGACAAGGCCAAGAAGGAGGACGTCCCGAGTACACGCCACCAGTGCCAAGCTATGGGCCACGGACCTCTCAAACTATGGGCCGGCTCCGTGATGTAGCTAGTAGTTAGAGAGAAAAAAAATGCAGAACGTCCTCAAACTATGCGCGCGCGAGAGAGTCGTTCCTTGGTCCTCGATAACATGCGCGCGGCAGAGTAGGCCTCGCCGACGCCCGCCCAGGCCTGCCGCATCTGGCTCTCCCTCCACGCTACACTACTTGTGTCCTATTCTTCGCGCTCATGTCGAGTCTATATATGCACTCATGTGCATGTTGAGTCGCCGGGTGTGGGTTTGCCTTGCTTATTCGATTGTCTGGTCTTTGCCTCGCTGCCCTCTCTCTGTCTCCCTTCCTTCTGATCGATCCTTAGAGCATGTCTAACAGACCCCCTAAGTTTTCACCCCCTAAAACGCGTGTAGAGGGTCCTGTATGCACATTTCGCCGGCCAAAAACTCGTGCGAGCTAGCAGACCCCCTACCCCCACCCCGTAAAACAGAATATTCTGTTTTACGGGGTGGGGGTAGGGGGTCTGCTAGCTCGCACGAGCTTTTGGCCCCTCACAAAACAGGGTTTTGGACATTTTGCATATCAACGCAACATCTCATCACATTGCATAAAATTATCAAAGCACACAATAATAATCTTAATTATTACAATCAATGTTTTCACACAAATAAGCTATTCTACATTTTATTGAAGGAAACATAATTGATACAATATAATAAAAACTAAAATTTAACAGAATAAACAGAGGTGCAGAAAATGAGACCTGAAAGTGGGTTATGAATATGCTACAATCAAAATAGACTCTGATTTGGTCCTAAAGTTGCATGTGTTCTATCTTTGCAGTACCTCAGCTGGACAAAAAGATATAGTTTCGACAAAATGTGATGCCTCAAATCATAGTGATTTTTATTTTTGTCAATATATAAACCACACAGTATATCTCTAATGAAAACAGAGAGGACAAGATAGGTCTTTAATTAGCAAATTGTCCGCACAAGAATACAGTGAATCTGGAGAAAGAATGCATAGAAGAAGGAAATTAGAAAATCAAAGCAGAGAGGACAATGCACCTGGTTGGTCGGAGATACATGGAGGTAGAGGGCACATGTCCATCAGTAGCCCCAAATCGGTAGCTCAAACCACAGCTACAGCCTGCAGCGCATAGATTAACTCCAATCTGGAGAAATCGGCCAAAAATAATTGCAGGACGGGATCAATTAGGGGAACATGGTGTGTGCGCACGGTGCCGTAGCAACTCTCCAGCCCAGAATCCCCTCGTCCGGGGCGAGGTCCGCGGCCTAGTGCCCCATCCTGGCCCGCGGTGGCGAGCTACGGAGCTACGGGACCGAGTGGAGGTGCCAGACGTATACCGGGCGGCGAGCCTTGACCTCCTCGCGACGCGCGACCCGGCGCATCGGAGCCAGCGGGAGGCGCGGAGCTCCATATTCGCCTCCGCCCCCGGCGACCGTAGCGGCTGGGGGTCCGGCGGGGGTGCGGCTGGGGGTCCGGCGGGGGTGCGGCGGTGTCCGGCGGTGGTGCGGCGGCTCGGAGGCGACCGGATCTACGCGGCGGCGGCTGGCGGCGGGGCGAACGAAAATGGGATTTGCACCTGAAACTTCAGCGCGGCCTAGCTCGCACGAGGTAGAGGGTTGGCCCTGTACATCTCCTTCCGACCCGCACATGTAGGGGTCGACGGGCCGCCCCCTATCCAAACTTGTAAAAAATCGTCCGGGGTGGTCCATTTACGGGGTCTGCTAGATGGCCGGGTAGAGCCCAAACCCGTATATTAGCGGTTATTATACGGGTTTGGGCCATTTAGGGGGTCTGTTAGACGTGCTCTTACTCAGTTACTCTTATTCGATTTGCCTCGTCTTTGATCTGAATGCTAACCACTCGTAGATAACTGATTTCATTGAGATTGTGAAACACAGTTGTGCACATGTAGCTGGGCTCCAGCTTCTGCTCAAACATATTTCAGCAAATAAACTATATTTATTTATACTTGGTTTGTGTATATTTTATTTATTTTTGGGAGGGCTGGCTACAATCATATATCCAATCTGATTTCCAAAATAATCTGAAAATGTATGCACATAAGCTGTGGACAACATTATAATCATCATAAAAGGATTGCGTTTGACTGGGCCGACTCTACATCAAGTCGCTCAAACGGATCCGTAATGCCCCCCTCCCCCCCCCTCTCTCTCTCCCCCTCCCTTTAAATAAATGTTTCAAACAATGTTGCATAAATGTGCAAAAATGTTGATGTCGGAGTTCAATGATAAAACAATCAGCTGTCCCAGATTTGCCAATTAAACATGATCGGGAAACATGGAGTTTTTTCCCCACCCATTCAAAGCTAGTTGATGCCGAGTATTAGCCATAATCATAATGGTTTCTTTTGTAGATTGTATACTTTCTTCGAAATTATGTCTAATGATTACTTTGCACGATATTTAGAGCAAAAAAATATATTCAAGTTTTTTTTTTCCTGAAAAGGCCAAAGGCAATGTATTTAGTAGAACAAACCCTTACAAAAAAACCCTTATAGAAATTGAAAATTACGTCCAAAATCTTCAGGGGTATCGATGTCTTTTTCCTCATGCATCCACCGGCAACGCGCCGTGAGCCAAGCTCAGTGCCGTCTCTGGACCTTCGGATCACCACCAGAGTCAGGATAACATTATTGTGGTGGATGTGAAGGTACCGATGCCAACTAAAAGGCTCTGTTTGCCGCGATCTACGAACCAGATCGTTGGCCCGGAGAAAAAAATGTTGAAAAGGACACGAACGAACATAAGATGTTAAGATCTATTTGCAAATACTTTTTACATTCCTTTTCATATTTTAAATGCCTAGGGCTCCTTTGATTCATAGGATAGGGAGAGTAAAGGAATAGGAAACTTACATAATTAGAATGCCATGTGTTATTAAATCCTATGGGAAGAACACATCTCTTTAATTGTGCTAAAGGAAGTTTTCCATGAGGTTGGATCTCACGTTATTTTCCTATAGGATTTACACTAGAAGATTCCTATCGGATTATTTTCTATAAGATATGTGAAAGGACATTTTGTTCCTAATCTTATTTTGGTCTTTGATCACAACATATGGACGATCTAATATTTTCCCTAAGCGTGTTTAGGATTGCCAATGAAATCTTAGAGCCTTTTTATCATGGAGAAATGCTAACACAAGCTCCCTAGGACATCCATTTGATTGACAAATCAATATTGAAGATAGTGCAAAAGGGAGAAAAGAAAAGGGAAGAAAACAGGGAAAACAGGGCAGCCATTGTTGACCACATCCAAGCTCAAGCTCAAGCTATCTCTCTCTATCTCTCTCCACCATTATAAATAGCACTCATCCCCTACCTTTATAAGGTGTCAATTAAGCTCTCTCTCTATACTATTGTTGACCACATCCAAGCTCAAACTTCTCCCCAAATACTCAACCAAATCTCTTGATTCTTTAGGATTTGGAGGAGACACCCTAGATCTACAACTCCACCAAGCCGATTCGAAATCACCCCACTCATCCTTTAGGGATCTTGGTGCTCTTAGTTCATCGGAGTCAAGAACCTTCTTGCTCTTAGTTCATCGGAGCTTGGAGCCTTGTTGGTATCCCCGAAGCTCTTGTGTTCGTGGATCTTGTTTCCCGGGGTCTTGGTGGCTCTCGGGATTTGTTGAGGACCCTCCAAAGTTGTGGAGTGTGCCTCATCCTTGTAAAGGTTCTAGTTGTCAACCTCAACGGCAACATAGTGATTCGAGCCTCTCCACATCGGTGGAAGGACTCAAAGGAGATACAGTGTGCCATTTGAGGGCTACTCGGTGTTCCACTTTGGTGGCACCACACCGCTCCAACGGAGATTAACTTCCATTGGGAAGTGAACTTAGGGATACATCTCCGCGTCATTGTGTTCGGTTATCCCTCAACTTACCTTTACTTGTTGCTACTAGCTTTGTCATATATATACCTTGTGCTAGTTGTATTTGCTCAACATATAGGATTGTTCACCTAGTTGCATAAGCTAGACAATCTATATTTGAGATCTATCTTGTTAAATCAAAAAAGAAGTTCAAATTTGTAGTTAACCTATTCAACCCCCCCCCCCTCTAGTTAACCTTTCGATCTTTCAATTGGTATCAGAGCCTCGTCTCTTTATTAAAGGCTTTACCGCCTAAAGAGGAGGATGGCTGAGGATCCCGTCACCATGGATGGTATCCAAAAGCTAATTCAAGCTATGATTGGTAGCTCCGAGAAGAAGATGGAGGGACTAATAAAAGAATTGGCATATTTATCTAATCAAACTTTATCTTAGATGAAACTGGAAATCCCATTGCGTCTAAGGAAGCATCCGAGACCTCGACACCTAAAGATGGTAGTAATGAAAATTACTTTGGCTTTGCTTATAACAATGCTCCTAATGTTCAACATACACATGTTAATCATCTTGGTGCACCTCCTATGGTAGATAGGAATCGTTTTACTAATTGGAAAGCTTCCATGAAGTCTTACATGTGCAGCTCTTCAATGCAAATATGGAGAATTGTTGAGAAAGGGTATGAGACAAAGGACCCCAAGAATTTAAGCTCAAGTGACATCATAAATGAGCAACTCAACGCTCATTCCATGCACATGTTGGAGAAAGCAATGGAGAAATAAGGAGTTGAGCACATCCGGTCCTTCCCAACCGCAAAGAAAGCTTGGGATTGCCTTGTTGATATGTATGACGACAACATCAACCTCCAAAGATCCAAGAAGTCAATCATCCAAAGACAAGTTGAACACTTTCATTTGAAGGATGGAGAGAACATCGAAGACATGTTTAGAAGACTCAAAGCTCTCGTAAATGACATGAGAGATTGTGGATTCAAGGATTGTACTGAGGATTGGGTCAAGGAGAAATTTCTACTCACCTTGAGACCATACAATGAACACATGGTAATGAATGTGCAATCAACGGCCGATTACTTGGATCTATCCTCCAGTGATGTTTTGGGTCTCTTCATCACTCTAAAGGTCATGAAACAAACCTCCGATGATGTCATGACCCGTGTAAATGGAATGAAGAAAACCTCTCTTGCCTTGAAGGCCAAGGCCACCCCCATGAAGAAGATGACTCAAGTGATGATGGTGGTTCCTCACATTGTGTGTCCGAAAAAGAGATGAAGACATCACATGAAGAATGCTTGGCCCTTGCTCAACACAAGTGGTGGAAGAAAGGAGAATTTAGATCAAATGCCACCAAGAACAAGGGAAAGGAATTCCCAAGCATGAAGAAGGCAAGGACTTGTTTCAATTGTGTAGATAGTGAGCACTTTGTTGCCGAGTGTCCCTTCAAGAGTAGAATTGAAAATGGTGAAATACTTATCAAGAAATCCATCTTCATTCCCAAGTCCAAGAACTTCATCAAGAGAGGCCCTCCTAGGGCATTGATTGCAAAATAAGTTGAGTATACGTTCGGTGGTGAAGAGAGTGATGGATATGGTGAACAAGTGGGCATGGAGGCCATGGCTAAGGTTGTCGTTCCTCCTAACTTGAACTCTCTCTTCTCCAACCCCAATGAAAACAAGGGCCCCTCGAGTCACAAGTGATTCATGGCCAAGGGTATATCCCAAAAGGTGACTCCTACACTCAAACTTGCAAACTCTTCTACTCCTTCACTATTAAATTGTGTTGAGAAAAACTCCTTGCCAAACTTTGTGGAGAAACTAGAAGGAGAAACTAAATCTATCTTTAACTCTCTCATGGATCAATTAAGTGAGGCACATGGCCTCACTGATGAACATGAGGAGATAATAATATTACTTTAAAAGTTTGCTCGTGATGATGGTAGTAAAATTGAGGAGCTTGAGAAAGCCCTAGAAGAATCACATTGCTTTAGAGAAAGCATAGAGGATACCTTTGCAATTGACATAGCTAAAGTAAAACTTGATGGTGAGCATGCTTTTGCTAAGGTAACGGAATTCATGGCCTTAAATGATGCAACTAACCAAGGTTATAATGAGCTCATTAAGGATTTTGATAAGATTAAAAGTGATAATCGAACACTTTCAAATGAGCTCAGGACCTTAAAAGGGTTAAAAGATGTAAATGCAAATTCTTGTGCTACTAACCATTTATGTGTCAAGGAAACTCTCATTGAGGAGAGCAATAGGTTGAAGGCCCAACTCAACAAAGGTCTTGCCATGTGCATCCAAGGGAAAAAGAACCTTAATGATCTTTTGAGTAGTCAAAAGAGAGTTATTGGCAAGGAAGGCCTTGGGTTTGGTTCCACATCCAAGGTGGCCTACAAGAAGAAGTCAACTCTCTCCACTCCTATGATTTGTATCTAGGATCGTATCAAGGCTACACGGAGTTACCTATCCTTTACCCTTGGGATTCAGTTAGGAACTTTCCAATCTCCCTCATCTAACCCTTAAGGATCTATTGACGTGGTGGACCGGCTACGAGTGTTGAAGCGTTTGCCGATAAGGTGAGTTCGGTTGGATTGATTGTTCCGCAGGTGGCCGTTGCGGCTTAGTTGACGGGACATCGAGTCTTTCAGTTATCGCTAGTTATCTTCTCTCCTCGATCCCCTCGTTCCCCTTTGCTTTCTTCGTGTTCTTCGTTGCGTTCATCATGTTCTTGGTCAATTCGTGAAGATCGGGCCACCCTAGAAGTTAACCCCTCCATCACTTCTCCTCTTTATGCCACCATGTTTAGATCTTGTGAGCTTCCTAACATGATCAAGATCATCTATCTGTAATGCTACATGTTGTGTTTGCTGGGATCCGATAAATATTAAATTCTATGTAAAGTTGATTATCAATCTATCATGTTTATGTTATTTATGATCTTGCATGCTCTCCGTTACTAGTAGATACTCTGGTAAGTTGATGCTTGTAACTCCAACAACGAGTATTTATGCTCGATAGTGGGTTCATGTCTTCCTTTCATATGTGCTCGAGTGAGTCAGATGGGGGATGTGTTGTTGCCATTAGGGAGAAAACAACAATGCTTTGTATAAGGATAATTTTATTGTTTACATTACATACTTTACTTAATGTAATAATCTGTTTCTTGCAACTTAGTATCCAAAGTTTGCTTAGATTACGTTCGGAGGGTGGATTATTAGTCATAGATGCAGTTGGATTAGGGTCTATGTATTATGTTGAAATGCCCACATGAATCTCATAGTAATCATCATGTCTTGCATATGCACTATGGTGCAACCTTTATTTCTGCCAATTGCCCAGCTGTAATTTGTTTACCCAACATGTTATCCATATTTTAAGGAGAGACACCACTAGTGAACTGTGGACCCCGGTCCATTCTTTTACATTGATAATACAACCTACTGCAAGCACTGTTCTTTTTACTGCAATCATTGTTCTTATTTATTTCACTGCAAACAAATACCATTTTCCACACTATACGTCTAATCCTTTGTTTTCAGCAAAATCGGTGAGATGACAAGCTCACTGTTTCGTTGGGGCAAAGTATCTTGGTTGTGTTGTGTGCAGATTCCACGTTGTTGCTGAGCCTGGTAGTACGTCCTGCCGACATCAGCTGTTCGATTCAACCTTGGGTTTTTTCTGAGCGAAAACTTGCTGGTGTACTCTTCAAACCTTACACTTGGGGTCTCCCAACGAGCATACATCTACGTGTATAAGTATCAAAAGGCGGATTCCCAAGCTGGTCGCCTCCACTCCTCCTCTCATGGGAATGGACATGGTCCTTTGTTGGCTCGGAAGGCGGATCCAACCCCTTTCCTTCCGCAATGGCCGTCTCCTCTACGAGTACACTGGCTCAGACGACGCCATGCGCGTAACTTCGACCAAATTGTCGGAGAAATTTTTCCGGGAGAGGGTGAACCACTTAGTGGCCACCTGCGACCCATACGAGGAAAGCTTGCCAATGAACCACGCGGAAAACCGTCCTCCCAAGGTAAAGCATACTTTTTTACATTTGGAAAGGATTCTTTGTTTTTGCACTTACGAATATTTAATTATGCCTTATTCGTGTTTTTGCAGCTTGATACTCTTACAGAGGATCAACTTGTTTCTGCAACAGAGGAGGAAGCACTGAAAGCCCGCTTTGCAGTGGCCGGCGGAAGGAAACGCAAGAAGATTGCCACTTCCACCGAAGTTATTGATCTTGACGGGGTTCCCGTTGCAACTTCCGGGTAACCTATTTTTCATACTTTTCTCTTTACTTGCACACTTTATCATCTCTGTATTATTCATTTTTTCTTTTCTTCCTTTCTTAGTATCTCTCCCGCTCCACTGAAGGGGAAAGGCCGGAAAAAACAAAAGTTTACTTCTCCCAGGGGCCCAAAGCCTTCCCCTGTCGTCGCCCCGGAAACCCCAACGACGGATGCTACAGGGGACCATTCTGCTCCCTTAGAGGAGTCCGACTTCCCCCTTCCCAGCCAGACCAGCCAGCCTGATGCATCCACTCCGGAGCACGGGAAAGGGCGGCGCAATATGAGGAAGGAGGTCCTTCTCTCGTCCGGATTGACGAGGAAATTCCGTCTTATGACCACAAATTCAAGGTAAAGTTGCTTTGACGAACACGGCTATATCCATTCATGGGCCAAAAGACAATTCTTCCGAGCCCTCTTGATCCGTCATTGGCCACAAGGCGGCTTAATCATTCGGAATAATTACGTTTTCTCGCCTCGGCAGGTCATTCAAGATGGAATTCACCCCATGGGCATCTCCTTCTCCGAATGCAGCAAGGAGTTCAACGAGATCCTCTCGGGGCTTCAAAAGATGAGCCAGGTGTACTTCAAGCCCCCAAGTATTAACACAGAAGTTTCCGATGGATGGGAATCGATCTAGCTAGCTAGGCCTAGGCTTAGGGATGAAAATGGATCGGATAATGCTATCTCCATATCCTTTACCATATCTTTTTCGTCGGATGCGGAGCTGATCGGATAATGATAGGATACGGATGCGGATGTAGCGGATTCAGATCAGAAACAGGGCGGATTCGGACCGGAAATGGGTAAAACTTATCGGATAAATATGTACAAAGAGACGTAATGTCACCATACAAAAAATTAACACTAGAGAGCAGCCAAGCGTTCAAAATTACACCAAAATAAAAATAGTAATTAAATACAATCCATAAAAAGTGTCGCTTATTTTGTACTAAGTTCGTACAAACTTTATACTAAGTGACTGACACTTTTTATGCACCAGGTGACCGAAAACCGTTTACTGGCCAGGTGTGTTTCACGGACTCTGCTACAGCCGAAACTACGCCCCAAGCCCGTAAAACCCGCAGGCCTTTTTCCGGTCCCGGCGTTTTACGGGCTCTACTAGAGATGCTCTAAGCTACGACCGGATGATTTGGTCTATGGGTCAATGGATTAAATGTATATTTAGGATATAGTGCCATGTTAATCGGATTATCCTAATCGATAAGAACAGATAATCCGTGAATAAGTGTGTACAATCCGAATCCTGGATAATAGCAATACCATATCTGCGACCATATCCCTCGGATATCCGCTTGACCAAAATCCATATCCTCATTCGTATCCGACGGATTTCTATTATTGCATATCATATCCTTAAAAACAGATTCGGTTGCGAATTCGGAACGAAAATTATCCGTACCATTAACATCCTACCTAGGCTGACTCACCTAATCAGAGTCGGCCTCGGAGCGGAGTGTCCAAACAACCACAAGTCCTGTCGTCACTGGGACCGAATCCACCAAGTGAAGCCCACGCGTAGCCCAACCACACAAGGACCCAGTCGGTGGGATGATCCCATCTTCGATTATGATTACACATAATCAGACCGCAAACTGAACAGAGTCCAACCGTGTTCCTTTCTTTTACTCCCTCTGATCCGTAATAAGTCTCGCTCACTTTGTACTATCAATTGGTTGTGTTGTGCATGCTGCAATGATTTGGTCTTGAATTTCCTTCTGTTTGCGTCCTGGAAAGATTCAGAGTTGCTAGCTGTGTGTGTTGTGTTACGTTGGCTCAGGTTCAGTTACTGAATACTTAATAAAACTAAGATGAATAACTATACACACAATACAAGATACAGAATCAGTTTGGCCCTCCTATGTTTCATAAATATACACAAGCCATTAGTTACACCATCACAACCATCTTTGATGTCAGCATTTTCTCCCAAAGCATGATGTGAAGTACAGAGTTATTACAGGTCAAATTCTTGAAAAATGTGCTTTGGTGAATAAATAATATGAAAGAAGATCACATTGCGCATGGAATATGCTCAGGAGCAACAGAATTACAAAACCGACGCTTTACATCAGAAACTTTGAACAGCACAAAGTAAGGATCCACAGAAGATAGATTAAGGTATTGCCAAACATGCTCCAACACAATAATCAATTGCTTGGATGATCACACATATTAGCAACAAGGATCCACAATAAGAACTAAGCACGCCTCAGCTAGCTTGTCAAACCAGAAATATATTTCCTGAACCATTGCGACCAGCAATCATAGCTAGGTGGAACTCTATGAAGACACCATCCGCATACAAGGCTACATACATGAAAGTATGTTGGACAGAGAATTTATTACACATAACCAACTCCTCACTCCTCCCTATTTCTCATCTCGGTGTAAAGTGCAACAAACTTACAAACATAATACAATGTTCAAAAAAGTTGAAAACAGAATACTAACATGGAAGAGAATTTTGTGTACAAGTTGCAATAAAGACTACAATACCCGGTCCAAAATACAATTTAGTCTTCGTCCTCCTAGCTCCTAGGGTTGGCTGAAGTCCATAATACTAACCGGGAAGGTTCCATACTGCTCCACAGCAGAGTTACCCACAAGCCAACAACAGTCTGGTATTACTTTGCCTGCAACAGTGTGGCATCTTCCTAGCTTGGCTGGTGTCACCCGGGAAATACAAAGCCAGCACACTATCAAACATTGATCTATAAAAGTTGACCATAGAGATAACCTGACGTAGCCAAGCTGACTTTCAGTCCCTGACACATGGGCCCCACCAGAAGTGGGAGCAGCCACCTATCAGCTACTGATACTCGAGATACGGCAGGGGTAGGCATATCAGTGGATCCCTCTCCATGACTATATAAAACTCGAATAGGCTTAAGTTTGACTTGAGATAACTTGAAAAACACGAAAATGTATATAAGTGAGTGAGCACAATAGATCCATAGGCACGAGTCAAGTCCAGAGTCCAGACTCAGAGCTCAGCTCGTTTGAGGCTCCAACAGATGCCAAGCAAGTCGGGCTCATTACCTACACGTTCTATAAGTTCCATGGTAACATTTTTACAACCTTCATCATCTAGAAATTGAAATTGTGAGGTCTTACTCATTTTATAAGAACACACAAAACTTGTGGCTGGATGCAAGCCCAAAGGCAGACTATCGCAACTGAACTCCGACAACATTGCAATTCAGATATCCGCAAGCCCAAAGGCAGACTATCGCAACTGAACTCCGACGACATTCGAATTCAGATATCCGTTGTGTGCATGTCGAACTGGTGTACCCGGTTGTATATACAGTATATGCTGTAGGTCCAGCGATGCATGTCAATTATATAGGGTACTCCTTTTATTTATTGAAACTAGTAGCTTTGCACGTGCAATCGCACGTCGCTAAAATATAATTTTCCTTTCTAGTCTGATGAGACCTTTTTTTATCAAAACTATAGATTTCGAAAAAAGGAAAAAAAAATTATACACGTCTCACACTTCACTCTCCATTTCAATTCTCGTTTTTTATCGGCGCCGCCTCACTTGTCTCATACACCCCTGACTCACTCCCATCTTCCCCGCTCTCTCTCTTTCTCGCACAAACGGAGTAAAAGCAATGGCGCCATCCTCTTCACTGCCTCCCCGCTGCCGGCGCGAGGACCCTTCCCTCCTCTTGTGACCACTACTCCGGCGAGAACCACCCATCCCCTTCCTTCTTTCCACTACCACGAAAAACTCCCCCTCCCCTGCTCCCCACCGCTGCTGGAATGGCCACCCTTCACATGCCTCTCCGGCGGCGGAGGCAGAGGCACATACTTCATCTCCACCGGATCGATGGATGCGGAAACCAGGCGTGTGCTAGAGGGATCTGTAGCACCTACATCCCCACCTCACGCGGCAAGATGCGGAATTGAAGCGAGCACCGATGAGCGCCGGCGAGGACGACCTGTTCTAGCGGGTTCGGAGGGCCGCGAGCCTCGCTGTGTGGCTCAAGTACGGCATGATCTAGAGTCAGGGTGGATGGTGGACGCTCCTTCACACCTCACCCGCAACTCATATTTCGTCGTTCCCCTCTCTGCTTGATTCGGCTATATCCGATGATGTTGCTCGCGCTTTAACGCCGCCGTGTAGCCACATCCCCATGCCTTGCACAGCCGGCGCCACATGCCTAGGCCTCGGCTGCTTTAGCTATTACGCATAATCTTGATCTAATAATCACAAATGTTTTTTTTGTTTAAGCTGGCACTTGTTTGTATTTATTCACAGGGAGTGTACATACATCCTCTATATAATGCTATGCGAATAAAGCATATTTGATTAGTCTTGCTTGGTCTGAACATTCTTACATGGAATTGAAGGGAGCGTCGATGAGCGCCGGTGAGGACGACCTGCTCTGGCGGGTTTGGCGGGCCGTGAGCCTCACTGTGTGGCTCAAGTACGACATGATCCAGAGTCGGAGTGGATGGTGGATGCTCCTCCACACCTTGCCCGCAACTGGAATTTTGTCGTTCCCATCTCTGCTCGATTCAGCTCTATCCGATGCCGCTGCTCGCGCTTTAAAGCCCCCGCGTAGGCACAGCCACATGAGGAAATGTCGGCGCACAGGCGGAAGACCGGAAGCTTAAGGGCGTGGGTTGGGGCGTGGAAGACTGGAACCTTAGGGCATGGGTTGGGGCTTCGATCGTTCCAAAACCTTTTGTACATAGCTTTGCCTTCCCGCAGTTGGAAAGGATTCCATGCTAGGCACCTCAATCGGTGTGACTCGAATTACTGTATGAGTGTTGTATTCCATCGGTATAAGAGCTTTTTCTATACCGTGCATGCTGTGCCGTCTAGGCCACTATGGGCCTAGTGGATCTGATCGGATTTTTTTTTCCTTGACGGGGATCTGATTGGAGTTGGTGTCCGACACTATATGTTGATCAAATCGTGCAAACCCCAAAAAAAAAATAACGGAACAATCTTAAAACGAAACGTTTTTCTACTCAACATTGGGAGGATCCGGACCATTGATTTGAGGGCATTGAACACGTGTGATTTAATGTATCCCGACATGTTTGCTCTTTTATAAGTAGTTTTAGATACTAGTTTAGATATTTCTAAATAGCGATCAAGAAAGTAAACGGGGATCCAAAATTAGGAGAAAAAGACATAAATCATGGTTGACCCACCAATCTATAGCGAGGTACGCCTCCTCCTAATGAGTAGGGTATGCTTAGCATATCATTTTGGCTAAAGATCTCTTTTCCGTCACCATCCCATGCACACCTTTCACGGAAGAAGTCGTTTTCGTGCCCCTCCTTGCCACACCGAAAATCATCGTCGCCTGGGTGCAAAATGTTGGAGTCCTCTGGACAAAATGCACAGCTGCTTCTAAAGCGGCTCAACGGTTCTTCTGCAGAGAGAGAGGTGAAGAGAAACAGACAGAAAATCAGCTAGGATTGATTGCATGGTGTTTTTTTAGTGTGTGTTGGGTGGTTAAGAGAGGCGCCAGAGAATTACCTAAGATGGTGCATGTCTGGACTGTCATGATGTCGGCACATGGGTCAAAGCGTAGCTCAGCGAAGAATCTGTGATGAGCATTGTCGTCGTCTTTGCGGGTGGCTGAGAATCCTAGGTGGTACCAGAGATCTCTCCTAAAACCAACGCAGGAGGACTTGGTATCAGCCGCCGGCCCGTCAAGATATTGGAACTCGGCACCCTGCATCATCCCGTGAACAAAAGTTGTAAGTAGGCTAAGAGCATGTCTAACAGGACCCGTAAAGTTTGGCCCTCTAAATCGCGTGTAGAGGGCCCTGTATAGGAAAATTAGGAAAATCTTTGCTCAGTTTTTCGAGTTCGTCTAGCAGTCCCCTTAAATCCGCCCCGTATATTTAAATTCGAACTACGCGGGAGAGAAGAAGAAGCTTGATTTCATTGATTCGTTCAGATCACCATTACAAGAACTGCTAGAACTGCTAGAACTGCTAGAAATCTAACCTATAACTAGTCGAGGAAGACGACGGGGCCGGCCTTCGCCTCCATCTCCTTGAAGGCCTCGACGTCGGCGACGGCCTTCGCCTCCTCCTCCGCTTCCGCCCGCGCCCGCGCCTCTGCTTCCTGCTTCGAGAGCTCGAGCGCGGCCGCGAAGGCGGCCTCCTCCTCCTCCTCTGTCGCCGGCAGCGCTTCCTCCTCCGCTGCCGCGCGTCCTCCTCCGCTGCCGCTAGCGCCGTCGCCGCCGCGCTTGCACGACTGCAGCAGCTCCCTCTCGGCGAGCCACTTCTCGAACTTGCGGCCGCTCATCGGCCGCGGCGGCGGGTCGACGGTGTAGTAAATCCCTCCCGGGGCGTAGTCCTTCAGCGTGTCCGGCATTGCCTCCGGCCACGCGACGTACTTCCACACGCTCCGGCGGCTCCCTGCAACAGAGTGCTTGCAATGGAGCCGCCACGCCTCCTCGAGCGTCTCCGGCTCGCGGCGGCGCTTGGAGCGGGCGGTGGAGGAGCCGGAGGCGTCGGGGGAGCTCATGGCGGTGGTGGAGCTTCTAATTGTGCGGCTAAGCGTGCGTAATTGCTCGCCGGAAGTGCGAATGCGGCGGCGGCGCGCGGCGGAGCTAGGGTTGCGGGTGGGGGGTTGGACCCCCACCCGAACCCTCACCCTCTATATGTACGGGGCGGAGGGGGCGGTGGAGCAGGCCCCGTAAATTTTTGTTACGGGCCAGGCGGCATACGGGTCCTGCTAGACGGCCGTTTTGGCCCGCGCCCCGTATGCCGCCGGAATTATACGGGGCGCTCGCGTGATACGGGGCCTGTTAGACATGCTCTAAGTAGGTAGGTGGATGCATATGCAGGAGGGAATTAAGAATCGAGATTCGCTTGATGACCTGGTGAGTGGAGTTGTAGTGTTCGAGGGCCCGGTTGGCAAGCATACAAGTGAAGTAAGCGGTGATCTCTCTGCCATCAAAACAGAAAAACAAACAGGATCGATCATCCAATCCAATCCCTTGACAGTTGAGAAGAATATTAATTTGGAAATTTCTAGTGTGGTAAATAAAGAAGCTCGGCGTGGGGGCACATACTCTGGTGTGCGCGGGGGCGGGATCGCAGCTCGGCGTTTCATGCGTTCAAGTATGGCGGCGAAATCAGATGGTGCAGACAGATAATCCGGGGACGAGAACCAGGACCCCATCGATCCTCACCCAATCGATCCTCGATGGGATCTACCTATATAGACAGGCCGGCAGAGGGACGAATGCGGAATCCTTCCTAATCGAACGCACCCGGAAAACAAAGATTAAGCTAGCTAGAATGTCAGATCCCAGTGGGGAACGGACGGATTCAGCTCTCCGATTGAGAGACCCCGCTATGAATTGGGGATTTTTTCTACGAACGCTAATACGAGAAAGGAAAGTGACCGAAGGAAAATATGGGGATATTCTTCGATAGCCTAGGCCTAGGATGTAATCGGATCGGATCGGATAATGCTCTCTCCATATCTTTTACCATATTTTTTTGTCGGATGCGGAGCGGATCGGATAATGACCGGATATGGATACGTATGCGGATAATATCGAACTACGGATTCGGATCGGAAACAGAGCGGATTCGGACCGGGAATGGGTAAAACTTATCGGATAAATACGTACAAAGAGACGTATTGTCACCATGCAAAAATAACACCGGAGAGTGGCCAAACGTTTAAAATTACCCGAAAACAAAGATAGTAATTAAATAGTACTTAAAAGTGTCACAAAATGATTGATGATTTGCAATATGAATTTGCATCTAGCAACTAGGAACGTTTGTAGAGATAAATAATAACTTAACTCTTGAGGGATTTTCGCCGGAGGCAATTTGTGCATTAAGACAAGATGTTGAACATAGGTTATACTAAGCTACGAGCGGGTGATTTGGTCTATGGGTCAATGGATTAAATGTATATTTAGGATAATAGTGTTATGTTAATCGGATTATCCTAATTGATAAGGACGGATAATCCACGAATAAGTGCGGATAATCCGTATCCGTCGAATAATAGCAATACCATATCCGCTACCATATCCGTCGGATATCCGCTTGACCAAAATCCACATCCGCGTCCGTATCCGGCGGATTCCTATTATTACATACCATATCCTTAAAAACGGATTCGGATGCGGATTCGGGACGGAAATTATCCATACCATTTACGTCCCTACCTAGGCCTTATATGGGCGCCACTAGGGATCGGCTTCCGATCCATACCGTTTCATCGGACTAGTCAGCTGCCGCACGATGGAAATTCCTTGGAGCGTTCGATTGATTCACGAAAGCGTGCACCGGCCAGCTCTTAGGTTACTTTCATTGATTTGCTTCCTAATAACTGCTTGCAAGGATCACGCCTAATCCCATAAACTCCTAATTTTTGGGCGCAAATAATCTGCTTGCAAGCACGTATAATCCCACAGTTTCCGGAATTAGTTGGATGATATAATTGAATTTTGTTTCCAGTTCTCTATAAATTCTCTTGTAAATAAGATTCATTTTGTTTCCAATTATCTACAAATTTTCTTCGGATATAACTGAATTTCCTTCGGTATAGAAGATATTTATTTCTAATTTGAAATTGTGTTTTCCTAGAAAAATATATGTTCCTGTCCACGAAAGAATTTTCTTCCACAGTGAATGAAACTTTCTTGGGAGATAATTAAATTTTCTTCAGAATGGATATTTTTTTTAATTTGAAATTAGTTTCTAGCCGAACAAATAGTGTTTGCATCCACAGATGAATTTGCTTTCACTAGGAATGAAATTTGCTTCAATGGAATAATTTGTTTGAATTGCATGGATTTTTTTTCATCACCTAGATAAATATGAAATAGAGAATTGCTTTCTCCCCTAGAGAAATGCTTCAATGGTTGAATATAAGTGTCTAGAGAAATGCTTCCAACAATATAAATATTTTTATATTGATGAGATAAATGCTTCCAATAACATAAATGATTGTTTCCATCAAGAATAAGAATAAACAAATGCTTCTAATAAAATAGGGAATAACTTCGAAAGAAATGAAAAAATCGTTCCTCTCTACTACAGGAGAATTTTCTCCAATGCATGCATCCGTTGCAACTCACACTATGCTTCGATTGATCTTGTCGTTCGCTTCCTCACAAAACACGCTATATTTAACTATTATAGTGCTATTTACATGGGATATTTCAAGGAAGACTAATTAGGTGCTGCTTCTACGGAAACCAATTACTCTAGCGAAAATAAATTTCCACGTTATTCAGCTTGCTTCCTAGGAAGCATGCATTACCTGTTTCTGGTGTTATGTAAATATGCTCCAGAAGCAACTAAATTATCTATTGTTTCCAGTGCTATGCAAAAAAAAAATCTTAAGTAACCAAAATTTGCTTTTAGGTGAAATTTTCCAACTAAATGGTACAAAAAAATATTTTGATTTAATACATGTTCGTGCCTCCGAAAGCTCAATCTCTTGTTTCCATCGGCTACAGAAATGCTTCCAACCAAATAGAAAAATATTTTCATAACCATATTCCCCATTTAAGATTTATTCATGCTTCAAACGAACTAGGGATGTGCTTCCAAATAAATAAAATTTGCTCCTATCTAAGAGCAAGTTTTCTTCTATGTACAAACAATCCAATTTGCTTCCATGCTTCAAACGAAATGGTATTTGCTACTTTCTTTCGTAAGTCTCACAACCAGCTTGCATTATCTTGTCGCCATCAACGTTCTTGGACAACAGGAGTGTCGCCCTTACGAAGCAACACTAGTCAGCTTTTGTCAAAGTCAAGAAGTCAACATTGCAACACATATGCTTAAAACTTGAGACGTTGACTAGCATATTCTTGACCATGTCCCGCGGTGTGAATTGCCCTCGGCATGGAATGTACATCTCGTCGGACCGGGTAGACCATGGGTACGACCACAATGGGTGTGCATACTTTCAGACCGCTTTGTAAGGAAGCATGAAAATAAGTGCAAGTCCGCACTCGAAACCGTGCCACAAAATGACTTTTCAGCAGGACACTCTGTTTCATATTGAATCATGATTGCCAAAGGGTAAATTGAAGTTAAGAAAATAAATATATTAGCTAATATGAACATAAGAATTTGTCAAATAGAACCAGAAGTGTGAAAAAGAATGACACTCAAGCATGCAGTACTGAAGCATCACATTACATTTTTCATGTTTATTGTGCCCCATCCTTAATACAAGAGTCAATTTGGACCATGAGCAACATATATGAGAAATTTAGGAACCACGGGAGGGGGTGTTTAAATTAACAATTGCACTTACAGAATACAAATAAAGAAAGGTAGAAGCATATTTCATTTCACGCAAACTATTCGGAAGCATGAGACTGTGCGATCTGAACATAACTAATAACTAGCGGAAGCATAGAAATATGAAGTTGAAAATTCGAAATGCTTAATACCAATATGTCGATGTATAAATTTGTTGATGTACAATCCAATTCCATCAATTTAAATTGGTGGCTTTGTAAACTAACACACAACAATAGGCAGAAATCAACACACATGAAAGAGAATATAAAGCAATCTATATGCGACATGGGTGTGCTTCAGAACAAATATGAAGTGTTTGCATTTGTACACATCTGAATCTAACTACAAGAAACGTAAAAGAGGACGTGAGGTCGTGAGGGGACATATTATGACTAAGGTTCAGCTGCAATTACCTGCAGCCGGATTTTGTAATCAGAGAAGGGATGAACACCGTGTCCGGGACCAGTGGAAGCATCCACCGGCCAGCTGCTTTGGCCAGATTGTAGCCTGGTCAATCCATCTAAGCTGCCACCACCCCTAGTGCGCCGGCCGCCGGCAGTCAGGGCTGTCTGGAGATGATTCCCCGAGGCGGAACGGCATTCGTTCCGGCGCAGCGTCGATCTAGATGTAGGCGCATATATCGTTACCGGGAAGGGGCGGCGCGGCGGGTAGATTGCGTTGCCATGGGGCTAGTAGAAATTGTGGCTCAATCTGGGGAGGTGCATAATTATGGGGCAGATTTAATGGGCCAAAAATAAAAGCAGGGAAAACAAACGCCTATCGTGCCATTCGATTGAAACGAGATGGACGACATCGGATCGGTCCGGCCATTTGTTTCATGTCGGACTATGATAGGAAGTATTTACCTAGTTATATTACAACTGGACTGCGGTAATTAATAACAACTATGCTTAGGACAGAATTAAAGTGTTAACTAATACTCCATGACGTCACTTGAATTCTGGCCGTTGATCCTCTTCCTTCCATCTCAGCCGTTGGTTCCACTTAATCCCTGACGAAACGGTAAGCCTGATATGTTCAGAAACAGGTGTACCTGACAATTCTCCCCCGTGGAGAGCACACTTGTCCTCAAGTGTTGGTGCTAGGAAACCAAGATGTGATGGTGTCTGAGTAGAACTGTGGAAAAACCTTTTTGATGAAGGTGGCGTCTTCCCAGGAAGCATCTTCGACAGGAAGGTTTTCCCATTCAATTTGCCATTGAGTTACCAGTAAGCCATTTCTTGGAAGAGAGCGGGTATCCAGTACCTTGACTGGAGCTGTGCGAATCTTGCCATCGTCGCCCACAAGCGGTAGGTCATTTGGAGGTACTGCGTGGGTTCCCAAATGCTTCTTCAGTTGACTGACGTGGAAGACAGGGTGGATCTTGATCCCATCTGGTAGCAGTAGTTTGTAAGCAAGATTGCCCACTCGTTCGAGTATGCGGAAAGGCCCATAATATTTGCTTGTGAGTTTGATAGCTTGGCGTAGACCGAAAGCACACATGCGGTACGGTTGCATTTTGATGTAAACCATATCGCCAATGTTGAGTACCCGTTTAGTCGGTTTCTTGTCAGCATATTTCTTCATGCGACTTTGGGCTTGAGTTAGGTTGGCCTTGAGTTGGGTCAGTTGTTTCTGCTTCTCCAATATGTAGTCCCGTGCTTCAGTGTGTTCTGGTCCTGGTACAGATACCTCACTGATCATAGGGGGAGCGTAGCCGTAAAGAGCTTGAAATGGAGTGACTTTTAGGGCAGTGTGGTAAGTGGTATTATACCACCACTCAGCCAACGGTAACCAGTGTGCCCATTTGCGAGGTTCTTGGAATGTCATGCACCTGAGATAGGATTCCACACATTGATTTATGCGCTCAGATTGGCCGTCTGTTTGAGGGTGGTAGGCTGTGCTGAGCTTCAGCTTGACATTCATGGAAGAGAACACCTTTTGCCACATATTACTCGTGAATATGCGATCACGGTCAGTGATTATACTGATAGGTGGTCCATGATGCTTGAAGACTCCCTCAACAAACGCTTCTGTAACTGAGTTGACAGAATAGGGATGGGATAATGCTATGAAGTGAGCATATTTGGTCATTCTGTCAACAACTACCAGGATGACTTCCTTGCCTTTTGACTTTGGGAGTCCTTCAATGAAGTCCATAGTAATATGCTGCCAGGCCATGTCTGGGGGATCGAGAGGATCAAGAAGTCCTGGGTACTGGCAATGTTCTGCCTTTGCTCTTTGGCATATTGGACATTCAGCAATGAATTTATGGACTTCCTTTTTTAGGCATGTTCAATGAAAAATCCTTTTGATGCGCTGGTAAGTTGCTACCATTCCAGAGTGGCCTCCAATGGCAGATGAGTGCATGGAGTGAATGATTTGGGTTTTGAGATCTTCTGAACTCCCTATATGAATTCACCCTTTGTATCTGAGAATACCAGCAGTGAGTGTATAGGAAGAATCTGCAGTTGGAGTGATTGATAATTTCTGTAGGAGAGCTTGGCAGAAGGTATCTGTGATATAGCTTTCTTCTACAGACTGCATCCAAGTTGGTGTGATAACTGACATAGCATTGAGTGGTATTGATCTTCTGCTTAAAGCATCAGCTGCTTTATTTTCTTTGCCCTTTTTGTACTCAATCTTATAAGTGAACTCGAGAAGTCGCCGAAGCAATTTGTGTTGAATACCTTCCATAACCTTCTTCTGAGATAAATTTGAGGCTTCTTTGGTCAGTTCTTATGAGGAATTCATTGCCAAGAAGGTAGTGTCACCATTTCTTGAGAGTTTCCAATATAGCAAGGGCTTCTTTATCGTATGTGGACATTTCTCTTGCTTTAACTCCAAATGTCCTGCTGTAATAAGCAATTGGCCTTCCATTTTGCATGAGGACAACCCCCAAACCTGAGCCACTAGCATCAGTTTCCAAGGTGAAGGGCTGTGAGAAATTTGGAAGGGCCATGACAGGGGCAGTGATGAGGCTTGTTTTCAGTTGCTGGAATGCTGCTGTCTGTTTATCAGTCCAGAAGAATGAGTCCTTCTTGAGAAGATCATGAAGGGGTCGACAAATAATTCCATAATTTTGAACAAAGCGCCTGTAATATCCAGCTAAGCCCAAGAAACTTCTCAACTGGGTTATGTTTTGTGGTGTAGGCCAATCCCTGACAGCCTCAATTTTCTTTGGGTCAGTGGTCACTCCCTCCTTGGAGATAACATGTCCAAGGTATTCCACACTGTTCTCAGCAAATGTGCATTTGCTTCTTTTGGCAAAGAGCTTGTTGGTTCTGAGAGTGTCCAAGACTATTCTGAGGTGTGTGAGATGATCTTCTTTTGTTTTGCTGTAAATGAGGATATCGTCGAAGAAGACCAATAAGAATTTCCTCAAGTAAGGAGCAAACACTCGATTCATAAGAGCTTTGAAGGTAGCTGGAGCATTAGTGAGACCGAATGGCATTACTAGGTACTCGTAATGGCCAAAGTATGAGCGGAATGCAGTTTTGGCAATGTCCTGCTTGTTCATTCTGATTTGATGGTATCCTGATCGGAGGTCAAGTTTGGAGAAAAAGGTTGCTCCATTGAGCTCATCCAATAAGTCTTCAATGACTGGAATGGGGAATTTATCCTTGACTGTCAGTGAGTTGAGTTGTCTATAGTCAATGCATAGCCGCCAAGTTCCATCTCTTTTTCTGACCAGGATAGCAGGGGAGTCATAAGGGCTAGTACTTGGCCTAATCACTGAGGATTCTAGCAGTTGCCTTATTTGTTTTTCCATCTCATCTTTTTGTTTATGAGGAACTCTGTAAGGTCTCATGGATGGTGGTTCAGACCCAGATTTGAGAGGAATAGAGTGGTCACAGTCTCTCTCTGGTGGCAGTTCCTGAGGCTCAGTGAAGATGTCCTCAAAGGAGTGTAAGAGTGCTAAGATGTCAGGGTCTTCAGCTGCAATGCTAGATTCAGTTGCAGACAGGGGAAAAAGGTAATAACCAGTGGCTCCCTTATCAAGTGTTTTCTTGAGTTTTTGTAAGGACATCAGTTGAATTCCCTTCTTGAAGGAATTATCTTTGAGGAGTATTTTCTCTTTGCCATCTAATCTGATTTTGAGTTCCTTGCTCTCATAGTTGAATTTCACAGGAGAATGCCTTTTTAGCCAGTCACCACCAAGCACAATGTCATAGCCCTAGAGAGGAAGAATCTTAAAGGAGTTGTTGAATTTGTGTCCTTGGATGGTGTAGTCTGTGGGGGAAACTGTTGCTCCAGTTTGTAGTTCACCTCCACCAACTACTATTACTTTCTCCAAAGTGTTTTGAGTAGTGTTGCATTTTGTCTTTGTGGAAAATTTCAGGTCCATGAAAGTGTGTGTGCTCCCTGTGTCCACCAAGGCAACTACTACCTTGCCACCAATCAAGATTTGTAGTGTGAAGGTGGATTGGGAATTTTCTCCTCTCACTGCTTGCAAGGAAATCTGGGTGAGTTGGGTTGGTTCAGCTGTATCATTGCCAGATTGCTCCTCTATTTCTTCAGGATCTTGTTCTGTTTGTCTCTCCCCTGTTGTGTTTTCTTGCTCTTCAGTTGTCATGAGGTTAACACGTTTGTATTGGAGGCATCTATGACCAAAGAACCATTTCTGACCACAATATTTGCAAGCACCTGGTTCAGAGAATTTCGGTTCATGCCTGTTGTCAGGTTTGTCCTGTTCTTTTCTTGCTGGCATTTTCTCATTGGTAGCCTTGTGACTGTACTGTTGTTGGTATGATGGTTTGCCTCGAGAGAAAGAAGTTGAGGAAGTGTGTTTCCTTTGGCCCATTTGTGCTGTTGCATTTGCTCCAAGCTCCATGTCCCTTGCGTATTCCACTGCATCATATAGGTTATCTGGTTTGAGAGGCTTGAGATAGTGCTTAATTTCGGCTCTAAGGCCATTGATGTAACACTTGACATAATATGGCTCTTTGACATCAGGGTTTTCCTTCCTATAGTCTGGCATTTTGTCCTCAAACCTATCAGTGTATTCTGTCACTGATTGTGCTCCTTGTTTAATTCCATTGAAGGCTTCCAATGCTTCATAGGAATTATTTCCCGAAAATCTTTTGACCACTATCTCACAGAATTGTTTCCATGTCAAATCCTCATCCAGCACTCCTGAATTTCGCAGCCAAGTGTCAGCCCTGCCTGTGATGTACATTTGTGCATAATCGAGCTTTGCTTCTTCTGGAACATAAACCATTGAAAAGTATTTTGCTGTAGTTCTCAGCCATTCCTGTGGGTTGCTACCGTCAAACCTTGGAAAATCCACCTTAGGAGCTTTAGCAATGGACTTGTAAAATTGAGCATCACGATCTTGCTCTTGGTGTCTGTGTCCTAGTTGATGGTAGTTTCTGTCTGGTGGTTCTTCATGCCTAGGATGGTACTGGCTGTTTGGGTAGTGTTGCTGGGTGTGAGGAATGTGGTTGTAGTTTTGCTGATGTTGTGGGTTGTGGTTGTAGTTGTGCTGCCCATTTGGCAGAGGCTGTGAGTAGTAGTTTTGATGGTGGAAATTGTTTGGGTCTTGCGGCACTTGGTAAGGATATTGGGGGCCTGGGTTGTAGTGTGGTGGGAATGGGTTATAGGTGGGTTGGTAATGGTTAGGCTGTGGCAAATTGGGTGGGAAGGAAGTTTGAGGCTGGTAAGGTTGGTTTGAGAAATAGGAGAATTGTTGGTCTGGGAGCACTTCAGTATGAAGATTTCCATCAGGATCGTAATAGGAGATGGTGTTCTCGGGCTGATGAAAACTGTCCCCAAATTGGTACTCGTACCTGGGTGGATCGGAGGTGTGTTGACGCCTCCAGTGCGGCGGACCCTCATGGCCAAAAACTTCAGATGATTCAGCTGCAGCTCGTGTGGTATTTTCCTTGTTAGGATCTGCTCCCTTGTTGTGATCGGTGTTTCGTTGTTCTCCCTCAGGTGGTGTGGCAGGATTATGCTGATTGTTTCGATCGGCGAGCAGAAGAGACTCAAGGCGAGAAAATTGCTCACTTAGGGTAGCAACCTGCTGTTGAACACCCTCCACTTTGGTGCCAATTTCCTCGGTGCGAGTGTGTTCCTGCTCGACGTCGAGTTTGAGAGCCGCAACCTCCTGTGCGTCAGCGTGTTCGTCCGCGGTCTTCGACCTCCCCATCTCGAGCTACAACTGACTCCGGAATTTTACAGTGAAACGAGTTCACCAACCCTTGCCGTTGTAGATCGTTGCCGTCTTCCTAGATATTCGCCTCTGATGGCGTGCAGATCGAGCAACTCCTCCGGAATTTTACTGCCAAGGAATTGTTCCTTAGAAACCGTGAGTTCGCCTTGGTCCACGACCGAATTTTCGCCGCCACCACAACGCCGCCGTCGACCACGTCAAGATGGACGTCACCGCCACCAGCGCCACGGTCGACTTGCACCCCGACACCGCGAAAAGGGTGGGAAGGGTGGGATTTTACGAGAGATCCCAACCACCGTTCCCCTCCGATTCGATTTCGCCTCCTGGATCGTGAGCGTAAGGCTCAGCTCGTGGTTTCGCTAATTGGGTGGGTTGGAGGGTAGATTTCAAGACAAGGATTGCTTGCTCTGATACCAATTTGTCAGATCCCAGTGGGGAACGGACGGATTCAGCTCTCCGATTGAGAGACCCCGCTATGAATTGGGGATTTTTTCTACGAACCCTAATACGAGAAAGGAAAGTGACCGAAGGAAAATATGGGGATATTCTTCGATAGCCCTCTCCGGCACAGTAGGCCTTAGTTATATTACAACTGGACTGCGGTAATTAATAACAACTATGCTTAGGACATAATTAAAGTGTTAACTAATACTCCATGACGTCACTTGAATTCTGGCCGTTGATCCTCTTCCTTCCATCTCAGCCGTTGGTTCCACTTAATCCCTGACGAAACGGTAAGCCTGATATGTTCAGAAACAGGTGTACCTGACATAGAATCCACACCGAAATTGTCGAGTAAATCCTAGAAAACCCGCATGAATTCGAGCAAGCGGCCACAAGCTGGAGAAATAGCTTACCGGATTTATAGCGAGAGGAGCAGAGGGATCAACAAGGGTGTGTTTGGTAGCCTGAGTCACCCCAACCTGGGTATCCCAATTGGGCCAAGCTAACCTAATACATGCTGGGCTGAGATTTTTTCAAGTGTTTGGTAGCCCGTCTGTGTTGAGACGGGCTGAAACAAGACTTTGTTTGGTAGCTCGTATACGTTGGAACAGGCTGAGGCCAGAGTGCAGAAATTAATATTACAAACAGGTCCAACTTTTTACACAAAAGTCCTTAAACGGAGAAAAGTAAAAGCAATCGAGTCCTCCTCGCGTGTGCAGAGCAGATCACCGGCGCTGGCGGCGGTGAGGCTCCGTGGTGGCGTCGTTGAGGCGCGGGGCACCGTCGGTGAGGCGTGGGGCGGTGGCAGCGTCCAGGCGCGGGGCAGTTCGTCGCGGCGTCCGTGAAGCTTCGTGGCAGCGGCCATGCTCGGGGTCGTGGCGCCCGGCGCGGGATGGCTCGGTGGACTTTGTGGAGTTCAGCGCCGGACTCGGGGCGGCGCAGCGAGCTCTCCACGTCGGCCAGGCGCGAGGCGGCGGCGGTGAGACGGGGCAGGCGAGCAAGGAGACGGGGCAGGGCGCACGATACCAGGGGAAATGGCCAACTATTTCGAGAGAGTTTGGGCGCTCGCGTCGCGGTGCGTGGGTAGGGCCTACGCGCGGGGGAAATTTCGGTATCACCTCGCCCAGGCTGAGCTGAGAAGCTCGTTTCGAGCTTCACAAGTGGGCAGGGCTGAGGGGTGTTTTCGCATGAGTTGGGCATGGCCCAGATAGCAAACACAGGCTACCAAACACCCGAAAGTTGGGCGAGGTGGGAATCTCTCAAGCCACACAGGCTACCAAACACGCCCTAAGAGGATACGTTCCAGATCTCTGCTGTTTTTCATGTAGGATGCGACACAATCCTAGGGAAGGGGAACGAGACAGAGGTTTTATTTTTGAGATCTGAATTAGATAGGTGGTGAAGTCACGTGCTAGGGCGTCTTGCCTGGGCTATACTCAGAGCTGGCCAGCTGGTCCCGTGCCAGCGGGCCGGCCTGTTAGCACGCGTGCCCGTGGGCCTCAACCAGACCCGTTTAACTTTTTTATACTGCCTCTGATCCGAAATAATTGTCGTGGCTAGCGTGTTGCGCTAGTGAAAAGTATGGAAAATCCTATTTGTCGCCCATTGGCGGCGCAATTTGGCCGAGCCTCCTGAGGGGTGTGTCCGATGGGCCGGCCCATTTTCGAGGTCCGGTCCTTTTTTGGTTTTTTTTTTTGCAAATATTTTTTGTTCGGAACTTTTTTGTTCAACTTTTGTTTTGTCTAAATTTGTTTCTGTTTACTTTTCTTTTAGTGTTTTAAAAAATTGTTTAATATTTTTTTTGCTGAAGGGGTGGGGAGAGGCATAATGGGCCGGCCCATTTGCCGCGTTTTTGCAAATATTTTTTGTTCAATTTTTTTAAACCTTTCTTGTTCAATATTTTTTGCTCGGAACTTTTTTGTTCAACTTTTTTTTGTCTAAATTTGTTTCTGTTTACTTTTCTTTTATTTTATTTTAAAATTGTTCAATATTTCTTTTTGCTCAAGGGGTGGGGAGAGGCATAGTGGGCCGGCCCATTTGCCGCGCCCAGTGCCGCTGCAGGCGGCAAATAGGAGCCCCCGAAAAGTATGCATTTAGGTTCCGGCAATTTTTTTTATCGGAGGGACTATACATTTTCCAGAAACCCCAGCAGGCCGAATTTAGCCCAAAAACAGTCCAGAAAGGTCGTTCCTCTTCCTCAAAGCGGAGCCCCGCGCCTGCCACAACATGGCCCACCTATTAGCAGGCCACCATGGGACAGGTTGTGCCAGACCATGGGAAAGCTTGGTTCTTAACTGAGCGAAGAGTTGCTACGTGCTACATCGTTGATACCTGCAAGTGCACATGGTTGTTATAACTAGTTTCGAAGTAAGAGTATTGAACCACGGTGGAGCTATGAAAATGGATGTGCTGGAGCTAGGGCTTCCCCTCCTCATATAGGTGGTCTCCTCTTGATCCAATGGTTGTGGAAGAGACCCCTTGACCCACCAAACCGATCTAAAGTGTTTAGAAATGTTAGGGTTCAAACGAGGTCGAAATCGGTGTTTAGGCGTCCTCCAGGTAGGGTATGTACCGTACCGCGGTGACCGTATCGTGGTTGTTAAAACTCATAGATACTTTTGGTATTTTAGCCGCCATTTTCTCATACAAACTTCGTTTTAGGTGACCTTTGGCTCATTGAAATTTTATGGACGAGGCGGACAGTCCCGTGGTATTTAATCTTGATTTTGGCTTAGTGGAAAAATGACTATTTTCCAAACCTCTTAACTTGCCATGTGGTGCCTCCCTTCGTTTCCTTTCCCCTTGATAATTCATAATTTCCACCTACACATACATAGACACAAAGACAACGAAAAAATAAGTAAAACCATGATTAAAAAAAATATATTGTGAAGAGTTCATTGGGAATATGACTTTGCATTGAAATTAACAAAAAAAGGTAGAAACCAATATAGAAAAATGCCAAAATTATAATGTAAACATATGAAAATTCATCGGTAAAATCGTACCAAATATGGACGCATCAATCATCACCTTACACTTGGGGTTCCCAAAGGATGTTATACCACAACCATCAGTAACCCATATGGAAAATATAAAATACCAATCTTAGTTTTTGACGGGAAATTTTGTACGCCTAAGTTGTTTTGATGTTAATATGGACGCTTAGAGAATCAACCATGGTTGAGCTATATGGTAATGCCTAGGCACATAGGTAAAATTGTACCAAATATGGACGCATCAACTATCCCCGTGCTTATACTCTTGCTAGTCCCGAGAAAGTAATGTCAATAATTAAGAATGCGTCCATTTAAAAGCTTCCACGCATAAGCAACCGAGTAACATTTGTTTCTGAAAGCTCAATGCAAGATAATATGTATTCGTGCAAGGCAACCCAAGTTCAGTTATGAATAAATATTTTGATGTCCAAACCACAAAATATTCAGTAAAAAATTCTATGTTCAATGTCAAAATTAAATCTAGTTTGAAAGAACAAGCTTGTGATCCTCCTATTTGCACTTTATTATATATTTTTGATTTTTGGATGGAACTGAGTAGTGTGGAAGCTGAAGATGCTTAGTTTTCAAACACAAATAGATACAAAAAAATCAATACATCCCACTCAGGTTATCTAGTCAAGGCTCTCAAGTGCAAAGATTTGGTTGTTGAACTCATAGAACATCTATTTCATAGTTGATGAGATTATGCCAAAACGAGTGGTATATGCAAGTCGGTATTGTATAGCTAGGTCGGAGTACCAAGTGCATTATGGTTAATGCTACGAGATCCCGCTCATGACTGATATCCGAGGTTTCCCTATGGGTTTGTTCGCTCAATAGTCATAGGAGTGTCCAACTTTTCTTAGCAACACATAATTATTAAGAAGCTGGTATTTTTAACCACCATAACATTGTTGTTACAGATGTTTAACCAACCCAGTGCCAAAATCCAATATTTCTCTCAGGTGGATCGTTCATGGGCCAGCGGAGTTTTTAGCCTCCCATAGAGTGTGACAATGGTGCAAGACACACATAAAGCAATATCTTACTTTTTCATCACAAGGCAAGCTTTTTGGCATAGGAAATCTCAAAACTTTGAAACGTTAATAATATTTTCTCAACTTCCTCTATAAGCAACCATTGAGTTTAGTATTTATAACACAATGGGGTTGAGAAACTTCATAACTGTTTATTTTATACAAGTTCAAACAATATCAATTAACATGTATAAAGAACTTTTTCGTTGCATTTTTCTCTTTTCGATGGATAGAGGTATCTTTTCAAATGATTTAAATAGATACATCAAAGCTCTAACTTGTTTCTTACAGGTATTAACATCAGCTAGTGATTCCCAAACATAAACACAAATTATCAAGCATGCTAAAACAGCGAGAAACACAATTGCATCAAAACCTTTCAATAAAGAATATTTCACAATACCCTCTATATGAAAAAGCAACCTCCCAATGCTTAGATATTTGAAAGAAGTCAGCTAAAAAATATTACGAAAAGAAAAAGAAAAACAAAAATAAAGATATCAAAAGAGAGTGTAGAAAGTGGTTACCTCCCCATGCTTAAATTAAGGTTTCTGTTTTCTCTGTATTTCATTTTCCTGTTTTATCAACTAGGAAGAAAAACACCCTAGAAAACAGGGGTTTCACTTGATCAAAAATATTTCTTTCGACATGGTGAGCAAGTCCATACCAAAAGGATGGATGACATCCAAAGAAAACACAAAATTAAGTTGAGATCCATAGATAGAAATGGTGCTCAAAAGAGAGTGTGATAGCCAAAAACAGAAAAGGAAAACTCATGTTTTTCCTTAGGGCTTTCAAAAGGAATTTTGTTTTCTTTCTTTTGGTGATCCATAACCAAGATTAAAATGATGATAGAGATGACAAGGAATCAAGATAACAACATTCCACTCTTTACTTCTCATAGAAAATTTAAGGTTCACATCAGGAGTTACATTATCAGGAAAATAACAAGATCAACTAAAAAGTTTTTGTTGGTCCTAATTTTTGTGTTTTTCTCCTTACAACCTTGTTTCTCAAATGAG
Source organism: Alopecurus myosuroides (assembly GCA_028641055.1). Taxonomy (NCBI): domain Eukaryota; kingdom Viridiplantae; phylum Streptophyta; class Magnoliopsida; order Poales; family Poaceae; genus Alopecurus; species Alopecurus myosuroides. Next base: position 312,599,767 of record CM054062.1, on the reverse strand, counting down.
GATGTGACAGCTGGGCGTCTCGGAGGCGGCATTATTTTGTCTTCTTTCTGGTTTTAATCTTCCCGTTACTTGTACTCTTGGGGAATATTTCCACCTTTCGGCGGATGGGATCGTGTCCTGGACGCTTCATCCTTATTGTCCGGGATTTTCTTGTCCTTCTTAGGATCTCCTTTCTTTTCCGTAGAATCGCCTGAATCTCCAGGTTTGCCAGGTCCGGGTGCCTGATGACCCACACGTATAGGGGGTGTATCGTAGTACTTTCGATAAATAAGAGTGTCGAACCCATCGAGGAGCAGAACGTGATGACAAGCAGTTTCGATGAGGGAATAATTGTAAATACTCGAAAATAGATTTGTAGGGGTTTTTGATATTGCAGATAAGTGTGAGTAAATAAAATGAGTAGTAATAATTGCAGCAAGTGGCCCAATCCTTTCTTCAGCAAAGGACAAGCCGGTAGTTTTACTTATGATTAACAAACATTCTCGAGGACACACGGGAGGTTTCTGTCAAGTGCTTTTGTTCCATGCAGCTAAATAATGTTAGGTGTCTTGATAAGTGTTGTGTGGGTGAGCCTATGATAATGTACCGTCCCATCCAGGACTAATACATACTTTTGATTATGCCCCTTGCAAGCATACGCAACTACAAGAAAGTAATTGAGAAATAAATCTAACCACAACTTTAAACCCCGGGGTCCTACGCTCACTAGTGTAAATGTTTCCTAACGGGGGTTTAGCTTTCTGTCACTTCGGCAACCCAACAATTAGTAGCCAAATACACTATGCATCCCCTAGTCCCATAAATTGTGAAGTGTCATGTAGTCGACGTTCACATGACACCACTAGAAGAATAACACCACAACTTAAATATCAAACATTAAATATTATTCAACATTACTTCACTACTAACAACTTGACTTCTCCCATGTCCTCAAGAACAACACGAACTACTCACAAGACATCATATGTATCATGATCAGAGGTGATATAATGGATGATAAATTTCTGGTCATAAAGTGCAAACACCGATAAATCTCACCAGCATCAACTACTAAGTAATCCACACCGGGAGAATGATCTCATGCAAAACAACGATAGAGGCCCCTAATTGTTACAGCGGGATGACGGTGGATGATGAGGGTGATGGTGCTGGTGGTGATGATTATGATGATGAAGATCTTTATGATGCCCAGAGTGATGACGGTGACGATGGCGGTGATTTCCCCTCTCCGGAGAGGAATTTCCCAGGCAGATTTCTCCCTGCCAGAGAGATTTTCTCTCTCGGGTGTTTTTCGCCCCGAGGCGGCGGTGGAATAATTCTTAGACGATGTTATGAGGCTTAGGGTTTGCTGGGGACATGCACGCAAAAGATATCCCCCAGAGGTGGGCCAGGGTGGCCACACCCCTAGGTGGCGCGGCCAAGGGGGGCGCCACCCCATGGTGTGGGCCCTTGGTGGCCCCCTCTAGCTCTCCATATGGATGGGTTCCTCCTCTGAACTTCTAAGACACCCCCGGTGTCCCTCTTCTTATTCTGATCTTCTGAAATATGGTATCTCGGTAGTGCTTTTTCCATCAGATTCCTGGTCCCGGTGTTTATTCTCCAAAAATTATGAAACATGCAAAATAACATAAGGGATGCATCATAACATGAAATATATCAATGAATAACAGAAAATTATGATATAAAATAGTGATGCAAAATGGACGTATCAACTCCCCCAAGCTTAGACCTCGCTTGTCCCCAAGCGAAACTGAACTCAGTAAACATGACCACATGTTTATGGAGTGAAGAGACGATAAATAAAATAAGGACAATAAGTATCACATTTATCTATGCACCAATCATTATAGACATCAACTTCCTCTCATATAACCTAACTTGCAACGAGTAAATGGGAGTCACAAACAAAGATGCAAAAGAGAGAATCTTGATGATGGAAAACTTCGTTCTTGGTCAGAGAACATTTAATGATATCATACTTATCTTAGGTGAAGTCTTTATAGCAAGGCTTATATTGTAGAGCTTAACATGTTTAATTATAACAATCCTTTTTATAGTGATTCATAGCTTTCAAAGTAATATTCATTCAGATAATAAATCATGTGCTAAACAAAGAAGGATAAAAAAGATGATTGAATAAATCAACATATAGATGTTGAAATCACAACAACTCAAATGCTTGCTGGAGACAGAAAGGAATGGGTTTACTGACTCAACATAAATGTAAAAGATAGGCCCTTCGCATAGGGAAGCATTGATCACTCATGTGCTAGAGCTTTTATTTTGATAAACAGAGGTATAAAATGCATGACACTCCTCCCATCCATCTTACACAAACCATGGCTAACCGAATCCTCGGGTGCCTGCCAACAATCACAAACCGTGGAGGAGTGTCTAAATTTTGAGAGGTGTATGTTTATGTCAACGAATGGAAAACAGAAAATACAGTACGTTACAAGCCAACTAGACTCACAAGAGCGGCTCCCATAGAAGGACGCAACTGGTATAGAAGGTCATCCCTCTTTCTCTTTTGTTTACACAATTATGCTTTAACTGATAAATCAGGGGAAAAAGAGTGAAGAGAATTTGTATTATTATTTGGGGCTGGGAACCCCACTGCCAGCTCTTCTAGCATTTGGATAAGCGGATGAAGCCACTAGTGAAGGTGTGTGAGTCGAATCAACAAGTGAGATAAAGATTCTCTGTTTGCGTCCTCATGAGCTAAAACAAGAGTAATTTGAAAGTTTTAAAGGTAACACATGAGAAATTTACTTGGAGTGGCAGTGAAATATCACACATAGGAAGGTATGGTGGACACAAATGGTAAGGTTTTGGTTCATGGTTTGGATGCACGAGTAGAGATCATACTCAATACATGGTTTTTGGCTAGCAAGGCTGGGTAGCAAGCATAAGAGTTGAGGGAAAACAAAAAATATACATATGATAAAACCAATCATGCAATATTCATTGAAAGCCCAAGCGATCTTAACTTGTGAATACTAAGTTTATGAGCTAATAGGAAAATTCCTCTTTCTTATGCTAGAAACTCAAATTATTATTTCTACTGACCAGATTAACTTGATGATCTCCAGAGTGACACCAGAATACTAACAACAAGCTCAACCTTATGACAGAAATTGAATAATAAAATAATGTGCACAGAAAGTAAATGATGAAACTTCTCATTAATATTTCAGACCGGCAACCCACACCAACAGATACAATGATAACCAACTAAGGAGAGACACTTCCATACTGCAAACCATCCTATATGATAACTTCTCTACTCATGATATGACTCTACGGAAAAAGTAAAAAGATAAAATATAGTGATGTGATACCGCGGCACCCCCCAAGCTTGGAACAAGCCGAGGGGATGTCCAAAACCAATGAAAAATAAATTCTTCGGTGGTGGTGGCGAAATCATTTGGAGAGGAGCCAGGAAGTCTTTGATGATACGAAGAAGCTCAATGTTTTTTGCCTCGAGAATTGCTACCTCGGCCTTGAGAATACAATATTGTTCGTAGAATTGATCGGCGACCCGGTGTGCTTCAGCTAACACAGGAAGTATATTGGGGTCTTGATCCTGAGGCATGGTCCCTACACATTATGAGAATAACAATGCTGAGGGTTAATGGATCCCACAAAGGTGGGGTTGCTAGTGGGAGCTGGTGCAGCCCTCCGGATCTCTTCCCTCATGTTGTTGATCATGTCTTCCTTCCTTGCATCTATCTCCTCTTCCGTCGCCCATCCCACGAAAGCACCCTTGTTGATGTCTTGCTGGATTTGTCGAAGACGACGTGCAGTGTATTCCTAGATGCTAAAGCCTAAGGAGGACATCCTTGACCTCGAAACTCCGGACTCCTGACAAGAAAGCAGCTCGAAATGAAAACACGACGAGAAAGCGATATACGGACCTCGGGGACCTTGGGGATTATATAGCAAAAAATTTCATAACGAAAGGAAATTCCAGGTCGAAAACGAGTCGGAGAGGGGCTCCAGGGCGCCCACACCATTGGCTGGCGCGGCCAGGGGTGGGCCCGCGCCACCCCATGGTGGGGAGCCTCCGGGCTCCATCTCGGTCTCGTTTCCGGCTCATAATTTTTCATATTTTCCAAAACAGTAAAAATAAAAGTTGGAAGATGTTTCGCGAACGTTTTCTTACCAAAACTGATACCTATTCGAAAACTGACTCTGCAGTTTCTGAAATATGCTTCTTAATAAATTCCTTCAGGATCAAGGCTTGAATACAATCTACATTTTCATTATAAGGATCTCCAGAAATATAATGCTTGACTCTTTGGCCATTCACCACTTCTGAAGTGTTGTGTTCAAGGGAAACACTTTTAATTTCCCCCGGACGATATACCTCTTCGATAACAAAAGATCCTTCCCATCTCGAGAGTAATTTTCCTGCAAAAAATCTGAAACGAGACCTATACAATAGCACTTTCTCACCAACATGAAATGCTCTTATTATAATTCTCTTATCATGCCACCTTTTAACTTTCTGTTTAAAGAGCTTAGCATTTTCATATGCTTCACTCCTCCATTCATCTAAAGAACTTAAGTCAAGCAACCTTTTCTCACCAGCAAGTTTAAAATCTTTGATTAGGTCTTTTACTGCCCGGTAAGCTTTGTGTTCTAATTCTAGAGGCAAGTGACAATGTTTTCCATAAACCATTTTATAAGGAGACATGCCCATGGTATTTTAATAAGCAGTTCTATAAGCCCACAAAGCATCATTTAATTTCTTAGCCCAATTTTTCCTAGATTTGTTGACAGTCTTTTGCAAGATAGATTTGATATCTCTATATGATAATTCTACTTGCCCACTAGTTTGAGGATGATAAGTTGAGGAAATTCTATGATTAACATCATATTTAGCAAGGGTTTTTCTGAAACCACCATGATTAATGAGAACCCCCATCAGTCATAAGATATATAGGCACACAAAACCTAGGGAAAATAATGTCTTTAAACATTTTTAATGAGGTTTCACCATCAGCACTTTTAGTAGGTATAGCTTCTACCATTTAGTAACATAATCAACAGCAACAAGAATATGAGTGTAGCCTTGTGAAGGAGGGAAAGGACCCATAAAGTAAAATCCCCAACAATCAAACGGTTCAATAACAAGAGAATAATTCATAGGCCTTTCATTACGTCTAGAAATATTTCCAACCCTTTGACATTGATCACAAGATAAAACAAACTTTCTAGCATCTTTAAAGAGAGTAGGCCAATAAAAACCTGATTGTAGAACCTTATGTGCAGTTCTATCTCTAGCGTGATGTCCTCCATAAGCATTACTATGAAATTTTCTCAATATCTCTCGTTGTTCATTTTCAGGAACACATCTTCGCATAATACCGTCAACACCTTCTTTATATAAGTGTGGGTCATCCCAGAAATAATGCCTCAAATCATAGAAGAATTTTCTTCTTTGCTGAGCTGTAAAGGTAGGAGGCAAATACTTCGAAACAATAAAGTTAGCATAATCAACATACCATGGACTCTCTTGAGAGCTCACTTTTATTGCAGCTAACTGTTCATTAGTAAAACTATCATTAACAGGAATAGGTTCATGAGGGATATTTTCTAATCTAGACAGATTATCAGCAACAGGATTTTCAGCACCCTTCATATCCACAATATGTAAATCAAATTCTTCTAAAAGGAGCAGCCATCTAATAAGACTAGGCTTAGCATCTTTCTTTTCCATAAGGTACTTAATACCAGCATGATCAGTATGAATACTAACTTTAGAATCAACAATATACTGCCTAAATTTATCACAACCAAAAACTACAGCTAGGAATTCTTTTTCAGTGGTAGCTAATTCCTTTGAGCAGCATCAAGAGTTTTACTAGCATAATGAATAACATTTAATTTCTTATCTATCCGTTGTCCAAGAACAACACCTACAACATAATCACTAGCATCACACATAATTTCAAACGCTAAATTCCAATCAGGTGGTTGAACAATAGGGGCAGATATTAAATCATTCTTTAGAATTTCAAAAGCTTCTCTACAATCTTCATAAAAAAACAAAAGGTACATCCTTTTAAAGAAGATTAGTAAGAGGCTTTGATATTTTATAATAATCTTTAATAAACGTTCTATAGAAACCAGCATGACCAAGAATACTACGAATACCTTTGACATCCCTAGGACAGGGCATTTTCTTAATGGGTTCAACTTTAGCTCTATCAACCTCAATACCTATTTCAGAAATTTTAAGTCCAAGAGCAATTCCTTCATTAACCATGAAATGGCATTTCTCCCAGTCAAGGACAAGATTAGTCTCCTCACATCTCTGCAAAACTTTATCAAGATTCTGCAAACAATTATCAAAATAAGTTCAATAGACGAAGAAATCATCCGTGAAGAATTCCACAATTTCTTCACAAAAACCATGAAATATAGCAGACATGCATCTTTGAAAATTAGCAGGAGCATTACATAAACCAAAAGGCATACGTCTATAAGCATAGGTTCCATAAGGACAAGTGAAAGTTGTTTTCTCTTGATCAAGCTTTCTAACAGCAATTTGAGAGAACCCAGAATAACCATCAAGAAAGCATAAATGAGTTTTGTTAGACAATCTCTCTAACATTTGATCGATAAAAGGCAAAGGATAATTATCTTTCTTAGTAACTTTGTTAACCTTCCTAAAATCAATGCACATCCTATAACCAACCACTGATCTTTGAGGAATAAGTTCATTATTTTCATTTGGCACAACAGTCATCCCTCCTTTCTCTGGACACAATGCACAAGACTAACCCATGTACTATCAGCAATTGGATAAATTTTAATGCCAGCATCAAGGAGTTTCAGTACCTCATTTCTTACCACATCTTTCGTCTTAGGATTTAAATGGCGTTGATGTTCCACAACTAGCTTTGCATCGGGTTCAATATTAATAGCATGCTGACATATAGTAGGAGAAATCCCCTTCAGATCATCAAGAGTATAACCAACAACACCTCTATGTTTCTTCAATATTCCCAATAATCTCTCCTCTTCTTTATCAGAAAGTTGAGAACTAATAATAACATGAAATAATTTTTTTATCATCAATATGAGCATATTTAAGATTGTTAGGCAAAGGCTTTGAATCAAAGACATGATCTTCCTTGGGTGGTAATGTGGTACCCAAGTCTTCCACAGGTAAATTATGTTTCAACATTCTTGGCTGATGTAGGAAAATCTCGTCAATTTCATTCCTTTCTTCCATAAAGACATCACTTTCATGGTATTCCATGTATTGCTGCAAAGGATTGTCAGGAGCTAGAGCTAGCAGCCAATTGTTCAACTTTATAATTCTCATTAGGTAATTCAGCTTCATAAGGTTCTTTAGCAAATTCGGAGAAATTAAATTCATAAGACTCCCGATCAAACTTTGTAAGGATTTTCTCCTTTTTACAATCTATAACGGCACCACAAGTGTTTAAGAAAGGTCTACCAAATATAATAGGACAAGTATCACTAGGAGAAGTGCCTAGTACTAGAAAATCAGCAGGATATTTAGTTTTACCACATAAGACCTCCACATCTCTAACAATACCAATTGTAGAAATAGTTTCCCTATTATCAAGTCGAATAATCACATCAATGTCTTCAAGTTCACAAGAACCAATTTAATGCTTGATTTCTTTATAAAGTTCATAAGGAATAGAACTAGAACTAGCACCAATATCACACAAACCATAATAGCAATGATCACCTATCCTAACAGATAGCACAGGAACACTAGGGTTCCCTAGATTTACTAGGATGAGAGACAATATAAGAAGCATCTACACAAAATATAATGTGTCCCTCTTCTACATTTTCAGAAACAAGGTCCTTTACTATTGCTACTGTAGGTTCTACAGTCATTTTTTCCTCATGTTCTACAAGTTTTATTGCACTTTTATTAACCACACTAGCTTACATAGAATGTTATTTTACCTTAGTAGGGAAGGCATTTTCTCAATATAAGGTTCAGGCACAATAGAATCAACAGCATCAACTTCTATATCTCTAGCAGGAACACAATTAATAGAATCTTTATAAGGTGCATGGTACTTATCCCATTCCTTTTTAGGAATATCAATGTAAGAAGAAAAAGCCTTATATAAGTTTGTATCAACTTGAGAATCAAGACCATAAACAACACTAACATTATGAAAATCCTCGGATGACATAAAAGTTTTAATGCATTCATAATCATAATTTATACCTGACTTTCTACCTTTGTCATTCTCCCATCCTTCAGTGTTTTCTTGAATACGGTCAAGAAGATCCCATTTATCTTCATCCTTCATACGTGTAAATGATCCAAAAAAAGAAGCATCCAATAAATCCTTATCATGAAGAGGAAGCCTTGCATAGAAATTATTAATAACAATATTACTGGGGAGCTCATGAATGAGGCATTTGAGCATTAGTAACTTCAATCTCCCCCATGCTTGGGCAATACTCTCTCCGTCATGAGGCCAAAAATTATATAAATAATTCCGATCTCTATGAAGTTCACTAGGAGGATAGAATTTAGAATAAAACAGTGGTACAATTTCCTCCCATCCAATAGTCTGGCTATTTTTTAGCTGTTTGAACCATTCAGCGGCTCGACCTGTCAATTATATATAGAGTAAATTCCTCTTCACTTGGCTCATTGTAATACCTGCACACTTGAACAACTCGCATAATTCATGTAAAAAGAGCAAATGATCACCAGGATGGACAATTCCATCACCTGAATAGAAGTTATCCCTAACATGTTTAGCAATCTTTATAGGTATTTTATAAGGATCCAAATCATCAGGAGGTGGGTCACTTACTACCCTAGAAGTGGTAGCAGTGCCTGCAAATAAGGACTCAAAAGGATATCCAAACATAGTGTAATAAAGTAGTAGACAGTAATAAAAACAACACTTACAACAGAAGCTTCCTTTATCAATTCCACTTCCCAATAGCGCTTCACTCCCCGGCAACGGCGCTAGAAAATAGTCTTGATGACCCATAAGTATAGGGGTGTATCGTAGTACTTTCGATAAATAAGAGTGTCAAACCCAACGAGAAGCAGAAGGTGTTGACAAGCAGTTTCGATGAGGGAATAACTGTAAATATTGGGATACAGATTTGAAGGGATTTTTTGATATTGCATATAAATAAAGTGCGAGTAAATAAAATGTAGTAGTAATAATTGCAGCAAGTGGCCCAATCCTTTCTTCAGCAAAGGACAAGCCTGTAGGTTTACTTATGATTAACAAACGTTCTCGAAGACACACGGGAGGTTTCTCTCAAGTGCTTTTGTTCCATGCAGCTAAATAATGTTAGGTGTTTTGAAAAGTGTTGTGTGGGTGAACTTATGCTAACGTAATGTCCCATCCAAGACTAATACATAATTGTGATTATACCTTGCAAGCATCCGCAACTACAAGAAAGTAATTAAGAAATAAATCTAACCACAGCTTTAAACCCCGGGATCCTACGCTCCCTCGTGTAAAGGTTTCTAACGGGGTTTAGCTTTATGTCACTCCAGCAACCCCACAATTAGTAGCCAAATACACGATGCATTACCCTAGGCCCATAAATGGTGAAGTGTCATGTAGTCGACGTTCACATGACACCACTAGAAGAACAACACCACAACTTAAATATCAAACATTAAATATTATTCAACATTACTTCACTACTAACAACTTGACTTCTCACATGTCTTCAAGAACAACACGAACTACTCACAAGACATCATATGGATCATGATCATAGGTTATATAATGGATGATAGCAATCTGGTCATAAAGTGCAAACACCGATAAATCTCACAAGCATCAACTACTAACAAGTAATCTACACCGGGAGAGAGATCTAATGCAAAAAAAAAAAGGATAGAGGCCCCTAATTGTTACCGCGGTATGACGGTGGATAATGATGGTGATGGTTCTGGTGGTGATGATGACGATCTTGATGATGCCCGGAGTGATGACGGTGACGATGGCGGTGATTTCCCCTCTCCGGAGAGGAATTTCTCCGGCAGATTTCTCCCTGCCAGAGAGCTTTTCTCTCTCTGGTGTTTTCCGCCCCGAGGCGGCGGCAGAATAATTCATAGACAATGGTATGAGTCTTAGGATTTACAGAGGGACAAGCACGCAAAAGATATCCCACAGAAGTGGGCCAGGGTGGCCACACCCCTAGGTGGCGCGGCCAAGGGGGCGCGCCACCCCATGGTGTGGGCCCCTGGTGGCCCCCCTCTGGCTCTCCTCCTGGATGGGTTCCTCCTCTGAACTTCTAAGACATCCCCGTTGTCCCTCTTCTTCTTCTGATCTTCTGAACTATGGTATCTCGGCGAAGCTTTTTCCATCAGATTCCTGGTCCCGGTGTTTATTCTCCAAAAATTATGAAACATGCAAAATAACATAAAATAACATAAGGGATACATCATAACATGAAATATATCGATGAATAACAGAAAATTATGATATAAAATAGTGATGCAAAATGGACGTATCAATGCTCCAATGGCGCATGTGGCAGTTTTGCATAGGGCAGAGTCATCATGCAACTTCCCTGATCTTGCCAGTTCTCGATGTTGCTGTTGTAATTCTTTTCCTAGAAAAGCGTACACTTCCTGAAGTTTTTCGTCGTTGGAGTACAGATCATCATTAAGGATGGCGAACGCGGCTGCTACGCCTTGATGGTGCCTTGACGGTGAGACTTATTGATGATGATGAATTTTAAGTCCCTAGCAACGGTGCCAGAAATTCTTGATGCTTGTGATGGCATGTTGGGAACCCTAAGAGGAGGGTGTGATGAGTACAGCGGTAAGAATTTCCCTCAGTTAAGAACCAAGGTTATCAATCCAGTAGGGGAAAGAGGATCTTTGGAAGGTTGATGCCACTTACGGTGGTGATGGCGCCTCACTGGTGTCAGCAACAAAGCGGAACCTGCACACAACACAACCAAAATACTTTGTCCCAACAATACAGTGAGGTTGTCAGTCTCACCGGTCTTGCTGAAAACAAAGATTAGACGTATAGTGTGGAAACTGGTGTACGCTTGCAGTAAGTAAAGAAAGTAGGGAATTGTAGTGGTTTGTTTAACAGTGTAGGAAAAATGGACCGGGGTTCATAGGTTCACTAGTGCTGTATCTCCATAAAAGATAGCATGCTAGGTGAACAAATTACAGCTGGGCAATCGAAAAATAGAGGTTGCACCGTAGTGCACATTCATTACATGATGACTACTATGATATTTAGTGCGGGTATTACAACAATATACATAGACCGTAATCCAACTGCATCTATGCTTAATAATCCACCCTCAGGTTATCATCCGAACCCCCTTTGGTATTAAGTTGCAAGCAACAGATAATCGCATTAAGTAATGTGTGTAATGTAAGCAATGATTGTGCACGCGGGCACTCACACCGCTGTTTTCTCCCTAGTGGCAACAACACATCCTCCCCATCACCTGTCACTCGAGCACAGGCGAAAAGGAGGCATGAACCCAACTATCGAGCATAAATACTCCCTCTTGGAGTCACTAGCAACTACTTGGCCAGAGCAACCACTAGCAATGGAAAGCATGCAAGATCACAAATAACATATGCAATAAAGACTATAATCAACTTGGCATAAGTTCAATATTCATCGCATCCCAGCAAACACAGCACATAGAATTACATAAGAACAGCCTCGATCATGTTAGGCAGCTCACGAGATCTAAACATTGAGGCATAGGAGGAGAACACAACCATCTATCTACTGATATGGACCCGTAGGCCAAGGATGAACTACTCATGCATCACTCCGGAGGCAGACATGGTGATGAAGAGGCCTCCGGTGATGATCTACTCTCTGGCAGGGTGCCGGGAGACACCTTAAGAACCACCCTGATCTAGGGTTGACGACGACGGCGGCTGCGGAACTTTTCGGGTATTTTTTATCAGGTACGTAGGGTTTTCCTTCGGAGGGGAATAAATAGGCGAAAGGGCGACGTCGGTGGGCCAAAAGGGTAGCCTCACCACCCCCAGGTGCGGCAAGGAAGGCCCGCGCCTGGCTTTGGTGAGGGCCCCCTGGTGCCCGTCTTCGACTCCTTTTTGGACTTCTGGATGCTTCCGAGGAAAATAAGAACTTCGGGATTCGTGGGGTCCAATTCCGAGAATATTTCGAGAACAACTTTTCTGAAATTAAAAACAGCGGAAAACAGGGAACTGGCACTTGGCATCTTGTTAATAGGTTAGTCCCGGAAAACGTGTAAAAATGTATAAAGAAGGGAGAAAACATGTAGCAACTGGCCTCGTCCTCGAGTAGGTATACAATAAAACAAGCATCCCCAAGCTTAATTCCTACTCGTCCTCAAGTAGGTAAACAATAAAACAAAATAATTTCTAAGGTGACATGCTACCACACAATCTTGATCATAATATGTAAAGCAGAGCATGTAAACTAGGATCAAATGAACTAAAGTTGTGATCTATATTTGATATCAACAAGTAATGCATAAACAAATAAGAAGAAAGAAGCAAAACTTTTAATGAATCAATACTAAAAGACTATCAACCATGCAAAGTTTATTATAGATGATTTAAGCTTTCAAGAACAACAATATCATGCACGTCAAACGATCTTCAAAACCCCTGTTAGGATCAAGTCAAGCTTTCCACACGATGCAATGCTTGAATCTTAAACTATTTGCGCAGTGAAAACAAGCAAGTGTTCTGCGTTGGTCCGTGGCACCGGGATGTTATGGCAAAGAGAACATTATGGGGGGTTTGGAAGGTCAATGGAAGAAAGGCTCACAAAGCTGAAAGTGGTCATTAGAAAAGAGAAAGTCTTACAACCGAAGCTATGCAAGGAGTAGGGATTGCCACACAACGGATGACATAGAGCTATAAGTGTATGAAAGCTCTCCAATGAAACTAGTGGGGTGCATCCAACTTTCTTGCTCACGAAGACCTAGAGCTCATTTGAGGAGGCTCATCATTGGAATATCCAAGCCAAGTTCTATAATGTAAAATTCCCCACATAGTTATGAATGAATGATAATATGAGAACTTTCTCCAAACTGAAGCATTGTTGCTAAACATGAAGCACAAGTGTAGTATAAAGGATAGTGATGCGCCCCCTCTCTCTTTATTCTCTCTTTGGCCCTTTTTTTTTTCTTTTTGGCCTTTTTTTTATATCCTCACCGGTAGGGGCAACATCCTATATTACAATGAATCATCACACTTTTAGTACTCATAACTGATAATGGAATATCTCTGATGTATCCAACTTCATGCTCCTGCCAGTGTAGCAGTATGCATAAATAACCATGAAGCTCATCATCAAGTAACATAATGGAGGTGGATGTAGTACAACAATATATCCGGAATGGCTAACCATGATAGGTAGGTATGGTGGCTTTTTTGAGGAAGAATATATGGTCTTATGTGTAGGATAACAAAGTCCTCCCACATGATTTGGATGCACTGGCGAAGTTTGCACCAACTCTCAATGTGAGAAAGGGCAATGCACAATACCGAAGAGGCTAGCAAATATGGATGGTGGAAGTGCCAGGAACTGCAACATAGACTCACGAGTTAAAAGGTTGCAGCAAGCAAATCATCTTTACAAGGCACAATGCAAATCACTCCAAGAGGTTCCGTGGCAGTAACAAGTCACTGTTAGCTACTCCGACCGTAGCGCGTAACAAAAGGCTGATCAGAAATGTATCACTCGTAGCAATCATATACCATTGTTTCTATCAGCTGGTAATTTTAAGTGTGGCACAGTTTCAAGTTTCTTAGACCAACCATTAAAATTTCTACTTACTAGTCGTTCCCGTTTATCCATTAAGCAAATTAATATCTTAAAATAACAACAGTGATTCAACTGACGCAGTTTAGTGATCTACAACACCATGCGAATTTTTCCACTATACCAACTACCACATAAGCATTTATATTCTCAACCAAGCACATATATATGACAACAAAAACTCTCTCTAAGAATATAGCAATGAAAACTAGAGAGTACTAACAGCTCTAAATAAGAGATGAATGCAAAACAAGAGCTAAATAAATGTAGCAGCCAGACAAAGATTAAGAATACAAAGTATTCCCATGAAAAAGCGGAGCGTGTCACTGTCCAATAAAAGAATTCTAGGGTACAACCAAGCTTATTGAAAAATAAAAATAAACTGAAAGCAAAAAATAAAAGACGCTCCAAGTAAAGCACATAAGATGTGACAAAATAAAAATATAGTTTCACTAGAAGTGACGTGATAATTTGTCGATGAAGAAGGGGATGCCTTGGGCATCCCTAAGCTTAGACGCTTGAGTCTTATTGGAATTTGCTGCGATGTACCTCCGGGGAATTCCCAAGCTTAGGCTCATCACTCTTCTTGATCACGTCATATCATCCTCTTCTCCTGACCCTTGAAAACTTCCTTCACACCAAACTTCTCACAATCTTCATTAGCAACGTTAGTGCAATTGAAATAATAAATTCACATGGTCCAGTTTCAACACAATCCTAACAGTCATAAACACATTAGCTACTTTCACAACTTCTTTTAAAACTATTTTTCTCAAAAGAACACCAAAAGAAAGAGATTAAGATGCGAATGCAATTATTGGCAGAAATCTGTCAAAACAGGACAGCAGGCAAAGATGTTTTTTTAGAAAATCATATGTTGCTCAAATAAAAATTTGTTCAACTGAGAAAAGTTGCGTATATATCCCAAGATTACGCACAAACAAACTCAGGTCATTTTGAGTTTTCTGTGATTTTATACGAATTTAACAGTGGATAGCAGAAATCTGTTTTCTACGCAGAAATCCGAAATATAGTCTCAACTTCCCACTAGAGGCTTTACTTGACTCAACAAAGACAGAAAAGAAAAGATACAGAGGGGTTGCTAAGGAAATAGACAACACCCAGGTGCAGAGCACACAGAAATAAATGACGGAAAACAGGTTGAAACGGAGAAATAAAACGGGTTGTCTCCCGTCAGCGCTTTTCTTCAATGCCTTTCAGCTAGGCATAGAAAGCAACTCAAGTATTTTAAAGTGAAGCATTCAAATCAGTACCAAGAACTATCCTTTTACTCCTCTTACCCTTCTTCTTGGGTTTGGGTAATATGTAGCCACAACCTGGTGCGAAGGCAAAATTTAACGTACCTTTCCCCACAACTATTACTGCCCCCAGGAGTTTCAGCAAGGACCTTCCAAGTGTAATTTGTCCTTCTCCTAAACATTCAATAACAAGATAATCAGTGGATACTGTCCTTCCCATGATTTTTGTAAACACTCCCTCAGCTATCCCAATGGGCAAAACAGCGGTGTTATTGATAAGAGGTATTTCTTATCCCCCTTCAGAAAGTTTCCAAAGATTCAAAGACTCGTAAATATTTTTAGGCATAAGCCAAAATTAATTCATAATGTCGCAATGAGCATAAAAAGTTTCACCATTTATGACAACTTTTACTGTAGGGATCCACACTGAAGATTCAAAGTTTATTGGCACATAATCATAATAAGCACGAATCTGGTTATAGACTTCTTTTAAACATGATATATTTGTCTCAAGAGTATTTAATCTAACCTGAAAGCTCACAAGGGATGAATCCAATTTACTAGTTGTGTTAGAAGTTGCAATCAACTTTTTAATGGCATTAAGAGCTTGATCCCCATCACAACGCAGGAAGTCTCCTCCTACTGCAGAGTCTAAAGCATATCTATAGCAAAGACCAAGACCAAAGTAAAAACTACTAAGAAATAAATTCAGGGTCATCATGGGTTCAGTTTTACTATAAGAATCAAAAATCCTAGAGCAAGCTTCCTTGAAACTCTCCTCACTCCCTTGCTTGAAAGTGAAGATTGTTTCTTCCGGTGACATAGTGACAGGAACAAAACTAGACATAAAAGCAAGCAATAAAAAATAACAGCTATGAAGTAAACTAATTTGTTTGTGTTTTTGATATAAAGAAGCAAAACTAGACAATAAACAAAATAAAGCGGTTGAGAGTGAGAGACTTCCCTTGCGAGAAGACGTCTTCCTCCCCGGCAACGGCGCCAGAAATTCTTTGCTACGCCTTGATGGTGCCTTGACAGGGAGACTTCTTGATGATGATGAATTTTAAGTCCCCGGCAGCGGCGCCGGAAATTTTTGATGCTTGTGATGGCGTGTCGGGAACCCCTAGAGGAGGGTGTGATGAGTACAACGGTAAAAATTTCTCTCGGTTAAGAACAAAGGTTATCAATCCAGTAGGAGAAAGAGGATCTTCGGAAGGTTGATTCCACTGGCGGTGGTGATGGCACCTCACCGGTGTCAGCAACAACGTGGAACCTGCACACAACACAACCAAAATACTTTGTACCAACGGTACAGTGTGGTTCTCAATCTCACCGGTCTTGCATGAACCCAACTATCGAGCATAAATACTCCCTATTGGAGTCACTACCAACCACTTGGCCAGAGCATAGGTTAGTCCCGAAAAATGTGTAAAAATACTATAAAGAAGGGACAAAACATGTATCAATTTGCATAATATCAACATGGAATATCAGAAATTATAGATACGTTGGAGACGTATCAGCGGCTTCTGCAGTTTCAACTGCGGTTTGTAGATGTGTTCGCCCTTAGTGTTTACGCTATTAACCTATCTTTGCCAAGAAGGGTTTTGCAACCGTTCTTTTGCTGGCAGTGCATCTGGCCTTGCAATTCCGGGTAATCTCGTGGGTTTTATCCCAGACATATTACGTCGTTCGAATTCTTCAATTTCCTCCTGCTTTGCTTTTATAATAGCTTGCGCTTTGAGGAGGTTTTCTTGAGATCGGAATAGGTGTTGCTGCTGCCGCATAAGGGCTTGCCTTCTGGCTTCTAGCACTTCCGGTGGTTCGTGAGATCCAACCGGGGTTTTGATCGGATTGATCTTGTCCTATTCTGACATTTGGGAAATAGGGATTTCTTTCTTTTTCTTCTCGGCTGGTGTGACTCCGCTTTCTCCTCCTACTTCCAGGTTTTGGTTGGCAATATCTGCAAACTTTTTCTTCTGGAGTTTATATTGGAGTTTCTTGATTGTATTCTTTTTCTTTTTGGAAGAAGGAGGCTTTTTCCCAGGTTCTTCCTCTGTCAATTCCTTGACATCAGGATATGTTGGATTGGTTTCGTCGTCCTCTCTTTCCTCATATGGCGGAGGTGTTTCGGGGTCTTCATCTTCATCGGCATCCGAGTTTTCATTTGGTTTTTCCATAAGTACTTCATGGTATCTCCCCTGCATAGATTTGACATTTTCACTCGAAAGCGTCTTCATCTTCAGAATCTATGTCTTCAGATCCGGGTTCTGACTCCAATCTTGCTTTTATAGCATCTAACACAGAGTCAGCTTCCGAGTTTGTCGTTTCACTGACGGGTGTCGGATCTTCCACTTGTTCTGTGGGATTATTGTTTTCTGCTTCTTCCATGGGATTAGTTTCTTCTGTGTTATCCGCGACCTCAGATTGCACCATGCCAATAAAGTGAGATATGATTTTAGGCATCTCCGGAGAGGCAGCAATTTCAGTACTGTTTTGGCAATTTGAGCAGAATCCGGTATCGTAGTTTTCCTCAATTGGGTATAGGGAGCGTGGGATAAATTTGCTTCCACCATAGAATCCCATAGCTTCTCCTGTTAATCCGATAAGAATATTTGTAGATTCAATCGGTAATATGAAAGCACTTACCACGTGATTCCGTGCTGGGTCGAGGAAGCGCCCGACGTTGCCGTCAAAATCCAGGCTTCCTACAGTTATTGAACTGCCGATTCCGCCGAGTATCCCCGATCGAAACGTAACTCCTGACGCCGCTGACCCCACGGTGGGCGCCAACTGTCGAGCCATCGTAGTAAGGATCATAGAAGGTGATTCTATGAGCCTACGGGTAGAGACGTGGGGGGTGTGGTAGTACGACAATGGAGAACACCAGGTTTTACCCAAGTTCGGTACGACGCAACTAGGCGGCATTCCTACTCCTGCAATCTCACTAAATCGGGGCTGAAGCCTGAAGTATACAAAGTACAACGTGAGTATGGTTTCGTTAACTCGATCAGGATCAACTTCTCGGCGAATTGGCTTCTAGCTAATTATTTTCTTATCTTTTGTCTCTCCCTTCTGGCTTTATATAAATAGCCGGGTTAGGGCTTATAGAAAGGAAACCTAGAAGACTAAGAAAAGTATCCAACTTGGAAAGTAAGGAATCCGTCTTCTTCTCCAAGCCGCACCACTTTGGGCCGTGGTTCGGGTTCTTCTAGAATCCGGCTTCCTGCGCATCAGCTTACTGGGCCGCCCAATGGACTGTGATCTATTACCAACAGGCTACCCTGGTAATCCGGCTCTTTAGGTCAATGTCGGACATACAATTAATCGGTATATATCCGACAGTAATGTCGGCATACCTCCTCCAAAGCTTAGGAATTTGGCCTAAGTGGAGATCAATCACGATGCGGGTAGTAACCCCATGCTGGTGGGTCTTCCCTAGCATGGTCGTACTCAGGCGCCCACGAAGAAGATGAAGCAGCACGCGCATAATCATGACCAGGGTGATGGTATGGAAACCCCCTAGTGTCGGATGGCTGGACGAAATCATTTTCGTCCCCCTCTCCAGCATCCTCTATATTCTGGGGTTGCTCCTCCATGTATACATCAAATTCACACTCTGAGAGTGACCATCCTTCCCTGACATTAAGGTTAAACAAAAGAGGCGCATGCAAATTGTTTACTCTATCAGATTTAGTTACTCTCCACCTTGATTTCTTAGAGGAAGTTGTTTCGTAGGATAAATTGTTCAAGTTAGCATAGGTGGAAACAAATTTATGTGGTATCATGGAATTCAGATCAAGCCTCTCTACGGGAAACTGAAAGTCTAAGTTGTTTGGCTCCACACCATGCAAAGCTAGTAAACGAGAGGCAATGAGACCTCCACAAATTCGGCCATTCTTGCGGTTAGCAGCAAGACGAAAAGCAATTAAAGCATCAAACTTATAGGACCTATCATGCATCAACGCAGCCAAGATAAAAGCTAGATCATAAACAGATAACTTGTTTGCAGTTTTTCTAGCAAGCACACACTTGGTAATCAAATAGGCAAAATATCGAATAGATGGGAGTTGAATGTTCCGAATTTTACCACTCTTCTGAGAAACTTATTTCTTGGCATATTTCTTTATATAAGTCCATCAGTGGTTTGGGTTTCCCTCTTGTCTTCTCACGTGATCCCCACTGTGGAACCTTAATAGCTGCACAAAAATCATCGAAAGGCAAGTTGACAGCTTTATTATAAATTTTGTAACGAACCATGGGGTTAGGCAAGGATCAGCTGAAACTAAAATTCTACACCACAAACATAGTTAGTTTAACATGTTGGCTAGGTTCACCCTCAATGAAATGTTCCAGACCTGCATTAGAGACAAGAGTTTGGAAACCTTGCAAAATTCCCACAGCATGAATAAATTCATGGCATGGATAAATGGATGGGAATAGTATTTCTTCTCGGTGTACTTGCATGACCTCATGAACCTCCAACTCTTTCTAGTCAAGTTGGTGTACATTATACTCCATTTCTGAAATTTTTAACAAGCATCATAAAAATCGATTTTCAAGCAACTATATGATAGAAACTACTATAGAGACTTGTAGGAGAGCTATTCATGCATCAAAACTAATTTATTTCAACATTAAACAAGCATGCAAACTCACATGACATGTCACCTAAAGTACCAAAATACTCAAGAAATACTCCACTAAACAAAACTCTACTTGGATAACCAGAGGAGTCACATGCCGGAGAGCAAATGCTCCAAATTTCAACAACAAAGGTAGTCTGAGCAAGGAGATCGAAAAATCTCGAGGAAGAACAGCAAGAACTCGAGTTCTAGGAATGCTTTCGAGTTAGGGAAAGAGAGTGGATTGCTTGGTAGGGAGGAGAGCAAGTGGAGGGCCAGGGGGCCCACACCATGTGCTGGCACACCCATGGGCCTACCTGCACCACTAGGTGGTGTGCACGCATGGTGGGTCCCCCTGGGGTGCACCAGATGCATCTCTGCCTAGTTTTTAACGTAAAAATTAATATATTTTTTCTGGAATGTTTCGAAGAACTTTATTTTCGAGGTATTTTTGGAATTTAATATTTAATTTTAAACTTGGAAAGCGATTATGGATTGATGGGAAATATTAACAAAACCAACTCTACAGGGGTTCTAAGGCATTCTAATGTGTAAATAACATTATGGAATGATGGGAAATATTAACAAAACCAACTCTACAGGGGTTCTAAGGCATTCTAATGTGGTGAAAACAAAATTATGGATGGCGAAAGCATGTGTAACATGGTGAAAACAAAAGTATGGATGATGGAAACATGTGTAGCATGGTGAAAACAAGGGTGAGCATTGTGAAAACAAAGGTGGGCATGGTGAAAACATAGTTAAAATATTTTTTTATTCTTTTAAAATCACTTTGTTAACAAGGTTGGTCAAGTCTTGTTACCAAAACAACTTTTATGAAGTAAAACTTTGTACAGACATAGTCCCAATCAGAATAGTTTCATATTCTTTTGGTGGCATTGGAATAGGACAAGATGCTCTCAATATTTTCAATTCAGTTTGGACCATGTTTCCATCGATCTTCTTGGGAAAATAAACAAGGTGCTCTTTATCATTGACATTAAAAGTTACTTTTCCTTGTTGCAATCAATAACAGCCCCTGCAGTGTTAAGAAAAGGTCTCCAAAGAATAATGGACATATTATCATCTTCATGCATTTCCATCACAACAAAGTCAATTAATATCAAACAACTAGTAGCCACTTGAATATGAACATTCTCACAAACACCAATAGGAATAGCGGTAGATTTATCAGCCATTTGCAAGGATATTTGATATGTCCATTTTGCATCACTATTTTATATCATAATTTGCTGTTATTCATCGATATATTTCATATTATGATTCATCCCTTATGTTATTTTATCTTATTTTGCATGTTTCATAATTTTTGGAGAATAAACACCGGGACCAGAAATATGATGGAAAAAGCACCGTCGAGATACCATATTTCATAAGATCGGAAGAAGAAGAGGGACACATGGGGTGTCTTAGAAGTTCAGAGGAGGAGTCCAGCCAGAAGGGGAGCCAGAGGGGGCCATGAGGGGCCCACACCATGAGGTGGCGCCCCTCTGGCCGCGCCACCAGGTGGTGTGTCCACCCTGGCCAACCTCTGGTTGAGGTCTTTCGCGTACTTGACCCCCAGGGAACCCTAAGCCTTAGACCATCATCGAAGAATTATTCTGCCGCCGCCTCAGGGTGGAAACACCCGAGAGAGAAAAGTTCTCTGGCAGGGAGAAATCTGTCGGGCAAATTCCTCTTCGGAGAGGGGAAATCATCGCCATCGTCACCGTCATCACTCTGGGAATCATCAAGATCGTCATCATCATCAACATCAGCACCATCACCCTCATCATCCATCGTCATCCCGATGTAACAATTAGGGGCATCTATAGTTGTTTTACATTAGATCTCTCTCCCGGTGTGGATTACTTGTTAGTAGTTGATGCTTGTGAGATTTATTGGTGTTTGCACTTTATGACCAGATTGTTATCATTCATTATATCACCTCTGATTATGATCCATATGATGTCTTGTGAGTAGTTCTGTTGTTCTTGAGGACATGGGAGAAGTCAAGTTGTTAGTAGTGAAGTAATGTTGAGTAATAGTTAATGGTTTGGTATTTAAGTTGTGGTGTTATTCTTCTTGTGGTGTCACGTGAACGTCGACTACATGATACTTCACCATTTATGGGCCTAGGGGAATGCATCATGTATTTGGCTACTAATTGTGGGGTTGCCGGAGTAACAGAAACCTAAACCCCCCTTAGGAAACCATTACACGAGGGAGCGTAGGATCCCGGAGTTTAAAGTTGTGGTTAGATTTATTTCTTAATTACTTTCTTGTAGTTGCGGATGCTTGCAAGGGGTATAATCAAAAGTATGTATTAGTCTTGGATGGGACGGTACATTAGCATAGGTTCACCCACACAACATTTATCAAAACACTAAAGTTTATTCAGCAGCATGAAACAAAAACACTTGACAGAAACCTCCCGTGTGTCCTCGAGAATGTTTGTTAATCATAAGTAAACCCACCGGCTTGTCCTTTGCTGAAGAAAGGGTTGGGACACTTGTTGCAATTATTATTACTGCATTTTATCTACTCGCACTTTATTTATCTGTAATATAAAAAACCACTACAATTCTATCTTTCAGTATTTACAATTATTCCTTCATCGAATCTGCTTGTCAACACCTTCTGCTCCTCGTTGGGTTCGACACTCTTATTTATCGAAAGTATTACGATACACCCCCTATACTTGTGGGTCATCAAGTCTGTTTTCTGGCATCGTTGCCGGGGAGTGAAGCGCTATTGGGAAGTGGAATTGATAAAGGTAGCTTCTGCTATAAGTGTTGTTTTTATTACTGTCTACTGCTTTATTACACTATGTTTGGATCTCCTTTTGACTCCTTATTTGCGTGCACTGCTGCCACTGCTAGGGTAGTAAGTGACCCACCGCCTGATGATTTGGATCCTTATAAAATACCGATAAAGTTTGTTAAAAATGTTATGAATAACTGCTATTCAGGTGATGGAACTGTCCATCCTGGTGATCATTTGCTCTTTTTACATAAAAAATATGCGAGTTGTTCAAGTGTGCATGTATTACAATGGGCCAAGTGAAGAGGAAATTATTATCTATATCATTGACAGGCCGATCCGCTAAATGGTTCAAACTGCTGAAAATAGCCAGACTATTGGATGGGAGGAAATTGTGCCCCTTTTTTATTCTAAGTTCTATCCTCCCAGTGAAATTCATAGAGATCGGAATTATATATATATTTTTTGGCCTCATGAAGGAGAGAGTATTGCCCAAGCATGGGGGAGATTGAAGTTACTAATGCTCAAATACCCCATTCATGAGCTCCCCAGTAATATTGTTATTAAAAAATTCTATGTAAGGCTTTCTCTTCATGATAAGGATTTATTGGATGCTTCTTGTTCTGGATCATTTACACGTATGAAGGATGAAGCTAAATGGGATATTCCTGACCATATTCAAGAAAACATTGAAGGATGGAAGAATGACAAAGGTAGAAAGTCATGTATAAACTATGATTATGAATGCATTAAAACTTTTATGTCATCCGATGATTTTCATAATGTTAGTATTGTTTATGGTCTTGATTCTCAAGTTGCTGCAAACTTATATAAGGCTTTTGCTTCTTATATTGATATTCCCAAAAAGGAATGGGATAAGTGCCATGCACCTTATAAAGATACTATTGATCGTGTTCCTTCTAGAGATATAGAAGTTCATACCGTTGATTCTATTGTGCATGAACCTTACATTGAGGAAATGTCTTTCCCTACTAAGGTAAAAGAACATTCTATGCTAGCTAGTGTGGTTAATAAAAGTGCAAGGAAACCTTTAGAACCCGAGGAACAAATAACTGGAGAACCTACAGTAGCAATAGTAAAGGACCTTGTTTCTGAAAAAATAGAAGAGGGACACATTATATTTTGTGAATATGCTTCTAATATTGTCTCTCATCCTAGTAAATCTAGGAAACCTAGTGTTCCAGTGCTATCTGTTAGGATAGGTGATCATTTCTATTATGGTTTGTGTGATATTGGTGCTAGTTCTAGTGCTATTCCTTATGAGCTTTATAGAGAAATCATGCATGAAATTGGTTCTTGTGAACTTTAAGACATTGATGTGATTATTCAACTTGCTAATAGGGAAACTATTTCTCCAATTGGTAATGTTGGAGATGTGGAGGTCTTATGTGGTAAAACTAAATATCATGCTGATTTTCTAGTACTAGGCACTGCTGCTAGTGATACTTGTCCTATTATATTTGGTAGACCTTTCTTAAACACTTGTGGTGCTGTTATAGATTGTAAAACGGAGAAAATACTTACAAAGTTTGATGGAGAGTCTTATGAATTTAACTTCTCCAAATTTGCTAAAGCACCTTATGAAGCTGAATTACCTAATGAGAATTATAGAGTTGAACAATTGGCTGCTATTGCTATTGCTCCTACCAATCCTTTGCAAAAATACATGGAATACCACACAACTGATGTATTTATGGCAGAAAGAAATGGAATTGACGAGAATTTTCTACAGTAGCCAGCGATGCTGAAACATAATTTACCGGTGGAAGACTTGGGTACCACATTACCACACAAGGAGGATCCTGTTTTTGATTTAAAGCCTTTGCATGACAATCTTAAATATGCTCATATTTATGATAAGAAATTATATCTTATTATTATTAGTTCTAGACTTTCTCGTAAAGAAGAGGAGAGATTATTGGGAATATTGAGGAAACATAGAGGTGCTATTGGTTATACTCTTGATGATTTGAAGAGGATTTCTCCTGCTATATGTCAGCATGCTATTAATACTAAACCTGATGCAAAGCCAGTTATTGAACATCAATGTTGTTTAAATCCTAAGATGAAGGATGTGGTAAGAAATGAGGTATTGAAACTCCTAGATGCCGGTATTATTTATCCTATTGCTGATAGTAGATTGGTTAGTCATGTGCATTGTGTCCCTAAGAAAGGAGGGATGACTGTTGTGCCAAATGAAAATAATGAACTTATTCCTCAAAGAGTAGTGGTTGGTTATAGGATGTGTATTGATTTTAGGAAAGTTAATAAGGTTACTAGGAAAAATCATTATCCTTTGCCTTTTATTGATCAA
Source organism: Alopecurus myosuroides (assembly GCA_028641055.1). Taxonomy (NCBI): domain Eukaryota; kingdom Viridiplantae; phylum Streptophyta; class Magnoliopsida; order Poales; family Poaceae; genus Alopecurus; species Alopecurus myosuroides. The sequence continues at coordinate 312,574,986 of CM054062.1, read as the reverse complement.
ACGTTAGAAAGGTTGTCTAATAAAACTCATTTGTGCTTTCTTGATGGTTATTCTGGGTTGTCTCAAATTATTATTGGAAAGCCTGATCAAGAGAAAACAATTTTCACTTGTCATTTTGGAACCTATGGTTATAGACGTATGCCTTTTGGTTTATGTAATACTCCTGCTACTTTTCAAAGATGCATGTCTACTATCTTCCATGGTTTTTGTGAAGAAATTGTGGAAGTCTTTATGGACAACTTCTCTGTCTATGGAACTTCTTTTGATAATTGTTTGCAGAATCTTTATAAAGTTTTGCAAAGATGTGAATAGACTAATCTTGTTATTAATTGGGAGAAATGCCATTTTATGGTTAATGAAGGAATCGTTCTTGGACATAAAATTTCAGAAAGAGGTATTGAAGTTGATAGAGCTAAAGTTGATTCCATTGAGAAAATGCCATGTCCAGCGATGTCAAAGGTATTCGTAGTATTCTTGGTCATGCTGGTTTCTATAGAAGGTTTATTAAAGATTTCTCTAAAATATCAAAGGCTCTTACTAATATTCTTCAAAAGGATATACCTTTTGTTTTTTATGAAGAGTGTAAAGAAGCTTTTGAAATTTTGAAGAAGGCTCCTCCCTCCCTCTTACATACAAGACACGTACAAGACACGTACGTACAAGAATTTTCGGTGTCCAAGCTATATGCATCGCAGGGAGGAATTCTTTCGTTGCCGCTCCTCCCTCCTACGTACAAGACACGTACGTACGCCTGGTCTCACAGTAGCAGGCTGAGGTGTTGTACTTGGTGCTTGTGATACTCAGATATTCATCGGCGTGCTGAAACTGTCGAGCTCATCGGGCCACCGCCAAGAATGCATCATGTAGCTGTCCAATATGTAGGCTGGGTCCGGTGAGCAGTGGCGGCCATGTAGGAGAGGAAGGAGGGGGTTCCCTATAGAGCGCCCTGTAGCGAGCGCTATTACGGCTCGGCTGCGCGCCCATGGATGGGCCGGCCCATTAGACGAGGACGAATTCGCTCCATCCTGTTGCTTCCTTTAGTTTTTTTTTCAAATATGAACTATTTTTAATTTTGAACAAATTTTAAGTTTGAACAGTTTAAAAAAATAAACGATTTCAAATATGAACAATTCTCAAATTTGAATAGATTTTAAATGTGAACAGATTTTAAACTTGAACATATTTTAAACTTGAACAGATTTTAAATTTGAACAAATTTTAAATGTGAACAGTTTTTTATATGAACAATTTTCGAATTTAAAAATATACAAATTTGAACAATTCTAAAGTTTGAAAAAAAGAATAAAACAGAAAAGAAAAAGAAACAAAAAAGAAAAATGGAAAAAAAAATATAAACAACAGAAATATAAAGACTATATAAACGTTAAAAGCGTACTATGTACAAACAAATGAGTTGCACCCTATTGGCTGTGTACCCGCGTTTAGCTGATCTGCCGTAATTAACAGCATGTATTAGTACATGGTATTCTGACAATCAGTGTCCGTTTTGTTTTTACCAGAACTTCCGGTGCTTGCGCCATCTGCTTATACTCGGTGTTTGTGATAGTCGGAGCCGTAACCGGGTTGCGGCGGCTTTCGCCGTCGATCTCATGGGGTCACGGGCAAGAATGCATCATCGTCATCTACATGTATGCTAGGTCGGAGAGTGGCGTGGCGCTAGCTAGCCATATGGAGAAGCAAGGTCGATGGGTCGTGTGTTGGTAGTATTAATGTTTGGCCGTAATATATAAGAGCACAGATTACGGCAATGTTCCGATGGCTGGATGATGATATGCATGGAACAGATGCGTGAAAAAAGGGCGGTCCAGTCGGTCCGGGGGTTTATTAAGAGTAGCAATCAAGGGCACGATCAAAGGGATTTATTTAGATCCTATAAATAAGTCGGCCGTTAGGCGGCTAGCTCCAAGTCAGCAATCTGTGGCATTTCACGTCTCAGCCCTCCATCTCCCATGCAAGCAACGGCGTGGATAGAAGCAACCAAAATAGTCTCCTTTCCCGCCCTGGCAAGTCTTGGAGATTCAAAACGTTTGGCACCGAGAAGCTAGCTACGATAGCACCCTGTTGTATAAATCCAAACCCCCTGTGATGGGCCGCGTGCGGTTGCGCGTGCGACTTGGCGGACTTAGCGGCGTTGGCGTTGGTGGGAAGGGGATGCGAGGTCGCCGCGCAAGCAACTCACTCCGCTGCCTATGCAGTTTTTTTTATAAAGGGCTCTTATTACTTAAAATTTAAACATTACACCCGGTCTCTGCATCATTATAATGCACACAGCCGAAATCCGAAACTGAAAAGAAGATACGACAAGTCTAAACAAATCCATAGGCCGTAGACTGTCGATGCTATATGGAGCTGCTATCCGTAGATCAAGCGGTCATCCATGTGGGATAAAAATATCCCTCGCCACCTGCTCCAGCCGTGCACACGCCTCCATAAAAAGGTCTCGAAACTCCCCCCGCTGTAATGTGCACCACGAACGGAGAATACATGTGCATCTGAATAGAAACTGCATACGAGAGAAATTTTTATCGTTGAATATCTTGTCATTTCTACAAAGCCAGAGCGACCAAATAATGACAAGCGCTCCTACCCTAATAATAGTCGTTTATCTACCCCCATTCAACCAGTTACCGAATATATTCGCAACTGATGTGGGCTTATAAAGGTTCGAAGCCTTTTGGATAGCGGACCATATAGAACACGCAAAAGTGCAATCAAAGAATAAGTGTTTAATCGTCTCATCATGAGAACAAGAAATACACTTAGTACTCCCATACCAATTACGTTTGACAAGATTATCCTTAGTAAGTATGACCCCCTTTCGAAGGTACCACGCAAAGACCTTAATCTTAAGCGGTACCTTCAACCGCCATACATTTTAAAAAATATCGACTGACATATCCAATTGAATCATAGCTCTATACATGGACTCCACCGAGAACATACCGTCCTTAGTGAGGTTCCAACGAAATTCATCGGTCCCTTGTGTTAGTGTAACCGTAGTTAGTCTATTAACCAGGATCTGCCAAGAAACAAGTCGTGGCCCGATTAAATCTCGTCTGAACGTAACATTAGGAGGTGATGTTTGCATGACCGTAGCCAGCGTATCATCCTTATGTCGCGCTATAGTGTATAGTGCCGGATACTGTTCTCGAAGTGTGGTATTACGTAAGCACTTGTCCTCCCAGAACCGTATTTGCGATCCATCCTTAATCTTAAATACCCTATAGCGAAAAAATAAGTTTTTATTCGCCATGAGTCTAGCCCAAAAGTGTGAATCACCAGGTTTCCACGTAACCTGTGAGACTGCTTTCGAACCTATGTATTTCCGTTTAAGGAGGGTTTGCCACACGCCATCGACAGTTAATAGTTTGAACAACCATTTACCAAGTAGGGCGGAGTTCTTGACTTGAAGGTCATGAATACCTAGCCCCCCCCCTGATCTTTTGGTCGACATGCTACATCCCATCGGGCCAACCGATACTTCTTCTTCTCGCTGTCACCCTGCCAGAAAAATCTTGGGGAAATAATCCAGTTTTTTCAAGACTCCTTTAGGCAATTGAAAGAAAGATATCATATACAGTACCATATTTGATAGTACCGAGTTAATGAGTACCTGTCTTCCACCTAGTGACAACAATTTACCTTTCCAACTAGCGAGTCTCTTTTGCAAACGTTCTTCAACATGGCCCCATTCTTCATTAGTTAACCTCCTGTAATGTATTGGTATACCCAAATACTGTATAAGAAATTGACCTTGCTCACAGCCGAATAGCTCGGCATACTGTGCAGCAGCATCCTGGGCCTCGCCAAAGCAGAACAATTCACTTTTATGGAAATTGATTTTAAATCCGGATAATTGCTCGAACACCGAAAGGATTAGTTTCAGGTTCTTTGATTTCTCCAAATCATGTTCCATAAAAAGAATCGTATCGTCTGCATACTGAAGAATAGATAATCCTCCATCGACAAGATGTGAAATTACTCCCTCAATTTGACCTCTTTCCTTAGCTCTATCAATCATGATCGCTAATATGTCTGCCACAATATTAAACAATATGGGCGATAGCGGATCACCTTGCCTTAAGCCTTTCTTGGTTTGGAAGTAGCGCCAACATCGTCATTGACTTTGATAGCTACACTACCTCCCTCCACGAAACTGCGAACTAGAGTACACCACTCCTCTGAGAATCCTTTCATTCTCAAAGTTTGTTGGGGAAAATCTCAATTCACTTTATCGTAGGCCTTTTCAAAGTCTATTTTAAGAATTACACCATTTAGTTTTTTTGAGTGCATCTCATGTACGGTTTCATGTAAAATCACGACCCCATCAAGGATATTCCTACCCTGCATAAATGCAGTCTGCGTAGGTTTTACCACATGATCTGCCACCGAATTCAACCTCATAGTTGCAACCTTTGTAAAGATTTTGAAACTAACGTTCAGAAGGCATATTGGTCTATACTGTTGTATCCTTTCAGTCTCCAAAACCTTAGGTAACAAAACGATTTCCCCAAAATTAAGACGATATAGCTCTAGGTGTCCACTCTGTAAGCAACCGAACATTTCGAGTAGGTCATCTTTAATAACCTCCCAAAAATGCTGGTAAAACTCTGCGGGGCAACCATCCGGGCCAGGTGCCTTATTATGCTCCATTTGTAATAACGCCTTCTTTATCTCCTCTTCCGAGAAGGGAGCATTAAGAAAGACGTTTTCCTCATTGGAAACTTGGGGAATATCATCTGTTCGGGTCTCGTCCATAGTAATATTACTTACTTCAGGAGCCCCAAACAGACTTTTATAGAACTTTGTTATGTACGTCTTGAGACACTCTTGTCCCTCAATCAGCCCTTCATCCTGATGGAGAGAGTGAATTCGTTTTTTCCTGTGTCTGCCATTGGCGACATTATGGAAATAGCGAGTGTTCGAGTCTCCTTCAAGAATAAATTGGGCCTTAGATCTTTGATACCATTTAAGTTCCTCTTCTCGCAACATTTGTGCTATCTTTGCGTTTGATTGACTTTTAAGTTCAATCTCTTGCGTTAATAGCAACCTCGTCTCAGCGATCCGATCCAACTCATCAATAATGGAACAAAGACGTTCTTTCTCTTTTTTGAGCATACCAGTCGTATGTCTAGCCCATCCACGGAGATATTTATGCACATTGCACATTTTATTATTCCATCTCCGGATTGGGTTATCATCAACAACCGTTTGCTCCACACTCTCTTAAGTAGCTCATCAAAACCATCACGTAATAACCAGCCAAGTTCAAACTTAAACTGCGGTTGTGAATGAGGTTTCTTTATTCCAGTTGAGAGAAGGAGGGGAGCATGGTCCGACCATGCCTCAATACGCTCAAGAGCGCGCACCGTTACCAATGAGAACTTATCTTCCCAATCGGTACTCATCAGCACGCGGTCTAGTTTCTCGTACGTAGGCTCAGGAAGACTGTTTGCCCAAGTGAACTGTCGACCCGTCATGTAGACCTCTCTCAAATTCAAGCTATCAATTACAGCGTTGAACAAGAAAGGCGAGTGACCATCGAACCGTCCACGACTCTTCTTGTGTGGAAATCTCAGCATATTAAAATCACCACCAATTAAAATTGGATGTGGACTAAGATTAGCCAGATTCACCAACTCTCGAAGAAAAGACTCCTTAAATTCTTCTTGGGCAGCACCATACACGGCAACCAAAGTCCATACGAAGTTGTCCACGCGGTTACGGAGATGCAATTTTATATGAAAATCACCATCCGACCTCGCTAACACATCTATGGAATCTGTTTTAACGCCTAGTAAAATGCCCCCCGATCGACCACGTGGAGGAATAGAATGCCATGTGAAGTCTAGACCCCCCGAAAGACGGTTCAGCACACTCACTGGAAAGTCTCTCCTCCGTAATTCGAAGATAGCCACGAACTCTCTCGTCCCTGCCGCCTATGTAGCTAGCAGGTGACCATGTCGTGTTCTTCTTTTCATGCATGAGATGGGTTTGTTTCCGCGATGCGATGTACTCCCATCCAGCGATCAAATTAGATCCGTGGCATGCATGCATACATGTTGTGGATCTTTTGGCGTGCAGTCGAATTTGGAATACGTACGATGGAGCAAGGAAAACGGGAATCGATTGAGTACTAGTAAGCGAGAGACAAATGCCTTGGTTTGGATCGAGCAGAGTTGGACGGTTACGGCACACGCACGCGTTTGTGCCGATCGAGTGCGACAAGGCCAAGAAGGAGGACGTCCCGAGTACACGCCACCAGTGCCAAGCTATGGGCCACGGACCTCTCAAACTATGGGCCGGCTCCGTGATGTAGCTGGTAGTTAGAGAGAAAAAAATGCAGAACGTCCTCAAACTATGCGCGCGCGAGAGAGTCGTTCCTTGGTCCTCGATAACATGCGCGCGGCAGAGTAGGCCTCGCCGACGCCCGCCCAGGCCTGCCGCATCTGGCTCTCCCTCCACGCTACACTACTTGTGTCCTATTCTTCGCGCTCATGTCGAGTCTATATATGCACTCGTGTGCATGTTGAGTCGCCGGGTGTGGGTTTGCCTCGCTTATTCGATTGTCTGGTCTTTGCCTCGCTGCCCTCTCTCTGTCTCCCTTCCTTCTGATCCATCCTTACTCAGTTACTCTTATTCGATTTGCCTCGTCTTTGATCTGAATGCTAACCACTCGTAGATAACTGATTTCATTGAAGATTGTGAAACACAGTTGTGCACATGTAGCTGGGCTCCAGCTTCTGCTCAAACATATTTCAGCAAATAAACTATATTTATTTATACTTGGTTTGTGTATATTTTATTTATTTTTGGGAGGGCTGGCTACAATCATATATCCAATCTGATTTCCAAAATAATCTGAAAATGTATGCACGTAAGCTGTGGACAACATTATAATCATCATAAAAGGATTGCGTTTGACTGGGCCGACTCTACATCAAGTCGCTCAAACGGATCCGTAATGCCCCCCACCCCCCCCCTCTCTCTCTCTCTCTCTCTCCCCCCCTCCCTTTAAATAAATGTTTCAAACAATGTTGCATAAATGTGCAAAAATGTTGATGTCGGAGTTCAATGATAAAACAATCAGCTGTCCCAGATTTGCCAATTAAACATGATCGGGAAACATGGAGTTTTTTTTCCCACCCATTTAAAGCTAGTTGATCCGAGTATTAGCCATAATCATAATGGTTTCTTTTGTAGATTGTATACTTTCTTCAAAATTATGTCTAATGATTACTTTGCACGATATTTAGAGCAAAAAAATATATTCAAGTTTTTTTTTCCTGAAAAGGCCAAAGGCAATGTATTTAGTAGAACAAACCCTTACAAAAACACCCTTATAGAAATTGAAAATTACGTCCAAAATCTTCAGGGGTATCGATGTCTTTTTCCTCATGCATCCACCGGCAACGCGCCGTGAGCCAAGCTCAGTGCCGTCTCTGGACCTTCGGATCACCACCAGAGTCAGGATAACATTATTGTGGTGGATGTGAAGGTACCGATGCCAACTAAAAGGCTCTGTTTGCCGCGATCTACGAACCAGATCGTTGGCCCGGAGAAAAAAATGTTGAAAAGGACACGAACGAACATAAGATGTTAAGATCTATTTGCAAATACTTTTTACATTCCTTTTCATATTTTAAATGCCTAGGGCTCCTTTGATTCATAGGATAGGGAGAGTAAAGGAATAGGAAACTTACATAATTAGAATGCCATGTGTTATTAAATCCTATGGGAAGAACACATCTCTTTAATTGTGCTAAAGGAAGTTTTCCATGAGGTTGGATCTCACGTTATTTTCCTATAGGATTTACACTAGAAGATTCATATCGGATTATTTTCTATAAGATATGTGAAAGGACATTTTGTTCCTAATCTTATTTTGGTCTTTGATCACAACATATGGACGATCTAATATTTTCCCTAAGCGTGTTTAGGATTGCCAATGAAATCTTAGAGCCTTTTTATCATGGAGAAATGCTAACACAAGATCCCTAGGACATCCATTTGATTGACAAATCAATATTGAAGATAGTGCAAAAGGGAGAAAAGAAAAGGGAAGAAAACAGGGAAAACAGGGCAGCCATTGTTGACCACATCCAAGCTCAAGCTCAAGCTATCTCTCTCTATCTCTCTCCACCATTATAAATAGCACTCATCCCCTACCTTTATAAGGTGTCAATTAAGCTCTCTCTCTATACTATTGTTGACCACATCCAAGCTCAAACTTCTCCCCAAATACTCAACCAAATCTCTTGATTCTTTAGGATTTGGAGGAGACACCCTAGATCTACAACTCCACCAAGCCGATTCGAAATCACCCCACTCATCCTTTAGGGATCTTGGTGCTCTTAGTTCATCGGAGTCAAGAACCTTCTTGCTCTTAGTTCATCGGAGCTTGGAGCCTTGTTGGTATCCCCGAAGCTCTTGTGTTCGTGGATCTTGTTTCCCGGGGTCTTGGTGGCTCTCGGGATTTGTTGAGGACACTCCAAAGTTGTGGAGTGTGCCTCATCCTTGTAAAGGTTCTAGTTGTCAACCTCAACGGCAACATAGTGATTCGAGCCTCTCCACATCGGTGGAAGGACTCAAAGGAGATACAGTGTGCCATTTGAGGGCTACTCGGTGTTCCACTTTGGTGGCACCACACCGCTCCAACGGAGATTAACTTCCATTGGGAAGTGAACTTAGGGATACATCTCCGCGTCATTGTGTTCGGTTATCCCTCAACTTACCTTTACTTGTTGCTACTAGCTTTGTCATATATATACCTTGTGCTAGTTGTATTTGCTCAACATATAGGATTGTTCACCTAGTTGCATAAGCTAGACAATCTATATTTGAGATCTATCTTGTTAAATCGAAAAAGAAGTTCAAATTTGTAGTTAACCTATTCAACCCCCCCCCCCTCTAGTTAACCTTTCGATCTTTCAATTGGTATCAGAGCCTCGTCTCTTTATTAAAGGCTTTACCGCCTAAAGAGGAGGATGGCTGAGGATCCCGTCACCATGGATGGTATCCAAAAGCTAATTCAAGCTATGATTGGTAGCTCCGAGAAGAAGATGGAGGGACTAATAAAAGAATTGGCATATTTATCTAATCAAACTTTATCTTAGATGAAACTGGAAATCCCATTGCGTCTAAGGAAGCATCCGAGACCTCGACACCTAAAGATGGTAGTAATGAAAATTACTTTGGCTTTGCTTATAACAATGCTCCTAATGTTCAACATACACATGTTAATCATCTTGGTGCACCTCCTATGGTAGATAGGAATCGTTTTACTAATTGGAAAGCTTCCATGAAGTCTTACATGTGCAGCTCTTCAATGCAAATATGGAGAATTTGAGAAAGGGTATGAGCCAAAGGACCCCAAGAATTTAAGCTCAAGTGACATCATAAATGAGCAACTCAACGCTCATTCCATGCACATGTTGGAGAAAGCAATGGAGAAATAAGGAGTTGAGCACATCCGGTCCTTCCCAACCGCAAAGAAAGCTTGGGATTGCCTTGTTGATATGTATGACGACAACATCAACCTCCAAAGATCCAAGAAGTCAATCATCCAAAGACAAGTTGAACACTTTCATTTGAAGGATGGAGAGAACATCGAAGACATGTTTAGAAGACTCAAAGCTCTCGTAAATGACATGAGAGATTGTGGATTCAAGGATTGTACTGAGGATTGGGTCAAGGAGAAATTTCTACTCACCTTGAGACCATACAATGAACACATGGTAATGAATGTGCAATCAACGGCCGATTACTTGGATCTATCCTCCAGTGATGTTTTGGGTCTCTTCATCACTCTAAAGGTCATGAAACAAACCTCCGATGATGTCATGACCCGTGTAAATGGAATGAAGAAAACCTCTCTTGCCTTGAAGGCCAAGGCCACCCCCATGAAGAAGATGACTCAAGTGATGATGGTGGTTCCTCACATTGTGTGTCCGAAAAAGAGATGAAGACATCACATGAAGAATGCTTGGCCCTTGCTCAACACAAGTGGTGGAAGAAAGGAGAATTTAGATCAAATGCCACCAAGAACAAGGGAAAGGAATTCCCAAGCATGAAGAAGGCAAGGACTTGTTTCAATTGTGTAGATAGTGAGCACTTTGTTGCCGAGTGTCCCTTCAAGAGTAGAATTGAAAATGGTGAAATACTTATCAAGAAATCCATCTTCATTCCCAAGTCCAAGAACTTCATCAAGAGAGGCCCTCCTAGGGCATTGATTGCAAAATAAGTTGAGTATACGTCCGGTGGTGAAGAGAGTGATGGATATGGTGAACAAGTGGGCATGGAGGCCATGGCTAAGGGTGTCGTTCCTCCTAACTTGAACTCTCTCTTCTCCAACCCCAATGAAAACAAGGGCCCCTCGAGTCACAAGTGATTCATGGCCAAGGGTATATCCCAAAAGGTGACTCCTACACTCAAACTTGCAAACTCTTCTACTCCTTCACTATTAAATTGTGTTGAGAAAAACTCCTTGCCAAACTTTGTGGAGAAACTAGAAGGAGAAACTAAATCTATCTTTAACTCTCTCATGGATCAATTAAGTGAGGCACATGGCCTCATTGATGAACATGAGGAGAGAATAATATTACTTTAAAAGTTTGCTCGTGATGATGGTAGTAAAATTGAGGAGCTTGAGAAAGCCCTAGAAGAATCACATTGCTTTAGAGAAAGCATAGAGGATACCTTTGCAATTGACATAGCTAAAGTAAAACTTGATCGTGAGCATGCTTTTGCTAAGGTAACGGAATTCATGGCCTTAAATGATGCAACTAACCAAGGTTATAATGAGCTCATTAAGGATTTTGATAAGCTTAAAAGTGATAATCGAACACTTTCAAATGAGCTCAGGACCTTAAAAGGGTTAAAAGATGTAAATGCAAATTCTTGTGCTACTAACCATTTATGTGTCAAGGAAACTCTCATTGAGGAGAGCAATAGGTTGAAGGCCCAACTCAACAAAGGTCTTGCCATGTGCATCCAAGGGAAAAAGAACCTTAATGATCTTTTGAGTAGTCAAAAGAGAGTTATTGGCAAGGAAGGCCTTGGGTTTGGTTCCACATCCAAGGTGGCCTACAAGAAGAAGTCAACTCTCTCCACTCCTATGATTTGTATCTAGGATCGTATCAAGGCTACACGGAGTTACCTATCCTTTACCCTTGGGATTCAGTTAGGAACTTTCCAATCTCCCTCATCTAACCCTTAAGGATCTATTGACGTGGTGGACCGGCTACGAGTGTTGAAGCGTTTGCCGATAAGGTGAGTTCGGTTGGATTGATTGTTCCGCAGGTGGCCGTTGCGGCTTAGTTGACGGGAGATCGAGTCTTTCAGTTATCGCTAGTTATCTTCTCTCCTCGATCCCCCTCGTTCCCCTTTGCTTTCTTCGTGTTCTTCGTTGCGTTCATCATGTTCTTGGTCAATTCGTGAAGATCGGGCCACCCTAGAAGTTAACCCCTCCATCACTTCTCCTCTTTATGCCACCATGTTTAGATCTTGTGAGCTTCCTAACATGATCAAGATTATCTCTCTGTAATGCTACATGTTGTGTTTGCTGGGATCCGATAAATATTAAATTCTATGTAAAGTTGATTATCAATCTATCATGTTTATGTTATTTATGATCTTGCATGCTCTCCGTTACTAGTAGATACTCTGGCAAGTTGATGCTTGTAACTCCAACAACGAGTATTTATGCTCGATAGTGGGTTCATGTCTTCCTTTCATATGTGCTCGAGTGAGTCAGATGGGGGATGTGTTGTTGCCATTAGGGAGAAAACAACAATACTTTGTATAAGGATAATTTTATTGTTTACATTACATACTTTACTTAATGTAATAATCTGTTTCTTGCAACTTAATATCCAAAGTTTGCTTAGATTACGTTCGGAGGGTGGATTATTAGTCATAGATGCAGTTGGATTAGGGTCTATGTATTATGTTGAAATGCCCACATGAATCTCATAGTAATCATCATGTCTTGCATATGCACTATGGTGCAACCTTTATTTCTGCCAATTGCCCAGCTATAATTTGTTTACCCAACATGTTATCCATATTTTAAGGAGAGACACCACTAGTGAACTGTGGACCCCGGTCCATTCTTTTACATTGATAATACAACCTACTGCAAGCACTGTTCTTTTTACTGCAATCATTGTTCTTATTTATTTCACTGCAAACAAATACCATTTTCCACACTATACGTCTAATCCTTTGTTTTCAGCAAAATCGGTGAGATGACAAGCTCACAGTTTCGTTGGGGCAAAGTATCTTGGTTGTGCTGTGTGCAGATTCCACGTTGTTGCTGAGCCTGGTAGTGCGTCCTGCCGACATCAGCTGTTCGATTCAACCTTGGGTTTTTTCTGAGCGAAAACTTGCTGGTGTACTCTTCAAACCTTACACTTGGGGTCTCCCAACGAGCATACATCTACGTGTATCAGTATCAAAAGGCGGATTCCCAAGCTGGTCGCCTCCACTCCTCCTCTCATGGGAATGGACATGGTCCTTTGTTGGCTCGGAAGGCGGATCCAACCCCTTTCCTTCCGCAATGGCCGTCTCCTCTACGAGTACACTGGCTCAGACGACGCCATGCGCGTAACTTCGACCAAATTGTCGGAGAAATTTTTCCGGGAGAGGGTGAACCACTTAGTGGCCACCTGCGACCCATACGAGGAAAGCTTGCCAATGAACCACGCGGAAAACCGTCCTCCCAAGGTAAAGCATACTTTTTTACATTTGGAAAGGATTCTTTGTTTTGCACTTACGAATATTTAATTATGCCTTATTCGTGTTTTTGCAGCTTGATACTCTTACAGAGGATCAACTTGTTTCTGCAACAGAGGAGGAAGCACTGAAAGCCCGCTTTGCAGTGGCCGGCGGAAGGAAACGCAAGAAGATTGCCACTTCCGCCGAAGTTATTGATCTTGACGGGGTTCCCGTTGCAACTTCCGGGTAACCTATTTTTCATACTTTCCTCTTTACTTGCACACTTTATCATCTCTGTATTATTCATTTTTCCTTTTCTTCCTTTCTTAGTATATCTCCCGCTCCACTGAAGGGGAAAGGCCGGAAAAAACAAAAGTTTACTTCTCCCAGGGGCCCAAAGCCTTCCCCTGTCGTCGCCCCGGAAACCCCAACGACGGATGCTACAGGGGACCATTCTGCTCCCTTAGAGGAGTCCGACTTCCCCCTTCCCAGCCAGACCAGCCAGCCTGATGCATCCACTCCGGAGCACGGGAAAGGGCGGCGCAATATGAGGAAGGAGGTCCTTCTCTCGTCCGGATTGACGAGGAAATTCCGTCTTATGACCACAAATTCAAGGTAAAGTTGCTTTGACGAACACGGCTATATCCATTCATGGGCCAAAAGACAATTCTTCCGAGCCCTCTTGATCCGTCATTGGCCACAAGGCGGCTTAATCATTCGGAATAATTACGCTTTCTCGCCTCGGCAGGTCATTCAAGATGGAATTCACCCCATGGGCATCTCCTTCTCCGAATGCAGCAAGGAGTTCAACGAGATCCTCTCGGGGCTTCAAAAGATGAGCCAGGTGTACTTCAAGCCCCCAAGTATTAACACAGAAGTTTCCGATGGATGGGAATCGATCTAGCTAGCTAGGCCTAGGCTTAGGGATGAAAATGGATCGGATAATGCTATCTCCATATCCTTTACCATATCTTTTTCGTCGGATGCGGAGCTGATCGGATAATGATAGGATACGGATGCGGATGTAGCGGATTCAGATCAGAAACAGGACGGATTCGGACCGGAAATGGGTAAAACTTATCGGATAAATATGTACAAAGAGACGTAATGTCACCATACAAAAAATTAACACTAGAGAGCAGCCAAGCGTTCAAAATTACACCAAAATAAAAATTGTAATTAAATACAATCCATAAAAAGTGTCGCTTATTTTGTACTAAGTTCGTACAAACTTTATACTAAGTGACCGACACTTTTTATGCACCAGGTGACCGAAAACCGTTTACTGGCCAGGCGTGTTTCACGGACTCTGCTACAGCCGAAACTACGCCCCAAGCCCGTAAAACCCGCAGGCCTTTTTCCGGTCCCGGCGTTTTACGGGCTCTACTAGAGATGCTCTAAGCTACGACCGGATGATTTGGTCTATGGGTCAATGGATTAAATGTATATTTAGGATATAGTGCCATGTTAATCGGATTATCCTAATCGATAAGAACAGATAATCCGTGAATAAGTGTGTACAATCCGAATCCTGGATAATAGCAATACCATATATGCGACCATATCCCTCGGATATCCGCTTGACCAAAATCCATATCCTCATTCGTATCCGACGGATTTCTATTATTGCATATCATATCCTTAAAAACAGATTCGGTTGCGAATTCGGGACGAAAATTATCCGTACCATTAACATCCTACCTAGGCTGACTCACCTAATCAAAGTCGGCCTCGGAGCGGAGTGTCCAAACAACCACAAGTCCTGTCGTCACTGGGACCGAATCCACCAAGTGAAGCCCACGCGTAGCCCAACCACACAAGGACCCAGTCGGTGGGATGATCCCATCTTCGATTATGATTACACATAATCAGACCGCAAACTGAACAGAGTACAACCGTGTTCCTTTCTTTTACTCCCTCTGATCCGTAATAAGTCTCGCTCACTTTGTACTATCAATTGGTTGTGTTGTGCATGCTGCAATGATTTGGTCTTGAATTTCCTTCTGTTTGCGTCCTGGAAAGATTCAGAGTTGCTAGCTGTGTGTGTTGTGTTACGTTGGCTCAGGTTCAGTTACTGAATACTTAATAAAACTAAGATGAATAACTATACACACAATACAAGATACAGAATCAGTTTGGCCCTCCTATGTTTCATAAATATACACAAGCCATTAGTTACACCATCACAACCATCTTTGATGTCAGCATTTTCTCCCAAAGCATGATGTGAAGTACAGAGTTATTACAGGTCAAATTCTTGAAAAATGTGCTTTGGTGAATAAATAATCTGAAAGAAGATCACATTGCGCATGGAATATGCTCAGGAGCAACAGAATTACAAAACCGACGCTTTACATCAGAAACTTTGAACAGCACAAAGTAAGGATCCACAGAAGATAGATTAAGGTATTGCCAAACATGCTCCAACACAATAATCAATTGCTTGGATGATCACACATATTAGCAACAAGGATCCACAATAAGAACTAAGCACGCCTCAGCTAGCTTGTCAAACCAGAAATATATTTCCTGAACCATTGCGACCAGCAATCATAGCTAGGTGGAACTCTATGAAGACACCATCCGCATACAAGGCTACATACATGAAAGTATGTTGGACAGAGAATTTATTACACATAACCAACTCCTCACTCCTCCCTATTTCTCATCTCGGTGTAAAGTGCAACAAACTTACAAACATAATACAATGTTCAAAAAAGTTGAAAACATAATACTAACATGGAAGAGAATTTTGTGTACAAGTTGCAATAAAGACTACAATACCCGGTCCAAAATACAATTTAGTCTTCGTCCTCCTAGCTCCTAGGGTTGGCTGAAGTCCATAATACTAACCGGGAAGGTTCCATACTGCTCCACAGCAGAGTTACCCACAAGCCAACAACAGTCTGGTATTACTTTGCCTGCAACAGTGTGGCATCTTCCTAGCTTGGCTGGTGTCACCCGGGAAATACAAAGCCAGCACACTATCAAACATTGATCTATAAAAGTTGACCATAGAGATAACCTGACGTAGCCAAGCTGACTTTCAGTCCCTGACACATGGGCCCCACCAGAAGTGGGAGCAGCCACCTATCAGCTACTGATACTCGAGATACGGCAGGGGTAGGCATATCAGTGGATCCCTCTCCATGACTATATAAAACTCGAATAGGCTTAAGTTTGACTTGAGATAACTTGAAAAACACGAAAATGTATATAAGTGAGTGAGCACAATAGATCCATAGGCACGAGTCAAGTCCAGAGTCCAGACTCAGAGCTCAGCTCGTTTGAGGCTCCAACAGATGCCAAGCAAGTCGGGCTCATTACCTACACGTTCTATAAGTTCCATGGTAACATTTTTACAACCTTCATCATCTAGAAATTGAAATTGTGAGGTCTTACTCATTTTATAAGAACACACAAAACTTGTGGCTGGATGCAAGCCCAAAGGCAGACTATCGCAACTGAACTCCGACGACATTGCAATTCAGATATCCGCAAGCCCAAAGGCAGACTATCGCAACTGAACTCCGACGACATTCGAATTCAGATATCCATTGTGTGCATGTCGAACTGGTGTACCCGGTTGTATATATATGCTGTAGGTCCAGCGATGCATGTCAATTATATAGGGTACTCCTTTTATTTATTGAAATACTAGTTTAGATATTTCTAAATAGCGATCAAGAAAGTAAACGGGGATCCAAAATTAGGAGAAAAAGACATAAATCATGGTTGACCCACCAATCTATAGCGAGGTACGCCTCCTCCTAATGAGTAGGGTATGCTTAGCATATCATTTTGGCTAAAGATCTCTTTTCCGTCACCATCCCATGCACACCTTTCACGGAAGAAGTCGTTTTCGTGCCCCTCCTTGCCACACCGAAAATCATCGTCGCCTGGGTGCAAAATGTTGGAGTCCTCTGGACAAAATGCACAGCTGCTTCTAAAGCGGCTCAACGGTTCTTCTGCAGAGAGAGAGGTGAAGAGAAACAGACAGAAAATCAGCTAGGATTGATTGCATGGTGTTTTTTTAGTGTGTGTTGGTGGTTAAGAGAGGCGCCAGAGAATTACCTAAGATGGTGCATGTCTGGACTGTCATGATGTCGGCACATGGGTCGAAGCGTAGCTCAGCGAAGAATCTGTGATGAGCACTGTCGTTGTCTTTGCGGGTGGCTGAGAATCCTAGGTGGTACCAGAGATCTCTCCTAAAACCAACGCAGGAGGACTTGGTATCAGCCGCCGGCACTTCAAGATATTGGAACTCGGCACCCTGCATCATCCCGTGAACAAAATATGTAAGTAGGCTAAGTAGGTAGATGGATGCATATGCAGGAGGAAATTAAGAATCGAGATTCGCTTAGTGACCTGGTGAGTGGAGTTGTAGTGTTTGAGGGCCCGGTTGGCAAACATACAAGTGAAGTAAGCGTTGATCTCTCTGCCATCAAAACAGAAAAACAAACAGGATCGATCATCCAATCCAATCCCTTGACAGTTGAGAAGAATATTAATTTGGAAAATAAAGAAGCTCGGCGTGGGGGCACATACTCTGGTGTGCGCGGGGGCGGGATCGCAGCTCGGCGTTTCATGCGTTCAAGTACGGCGGCGAAATCAGATGGTGTAGACAGATAATCCGGGGACGAAAACCAGGACCCCATCGATCCTCACCCAATCGATCCTCGATGGGATCTACCTATATAGACGAACGCGGAATCCTTCCTAATCGAACGTACTGAAATTGTCGAGTAAATCCTAGAAAACCCGCACGAATTCGAGCAAGCGGCCACAAGCTGGAGAAATAGCTTACCGGATTTATAGCGAGAGGAGCAGAGGGATCAATAAGAGGATACGTTCCAGATCTCTGCTGTTTTCGTGTAGGATGCGACACAATCCTAGGGAAGGGGAACGAGAGAGTTCTCTTTTTTTTTTGAGATCTGAATGAGATAGGCGGTGAAGTCGGGTCCTCCTCCCTGCCACCAAACAGGCCGGGTGAAATGGTCCGGCACGAGGCACGCTACTTTTGGCCCGGCCCAAGCACGGCACGGCACGCCTGTAACGGGCACGGGTGGGCTCGGGCCGACTTCCAAGTCACGGCACGTTAGAGTTTTTTTTTTCTATTTTCTTCTTTTGTTTTCGAATTTCTGGCTATTTAGGCCTTAATCAGTCCGAAATAGAGCTAATCGGGCCGTGACTCGCCCAGCCCGTCGTGCCTGGTGTGCCATTACCGTGTCGACGGGCCGTGCTCAAGTCGCGAGCGAGGCACGCAGGCCGGCCCGGCACGGCATGGTTAGTAATCGTGCCAGGCGGGCCAGACCGCATCCGTGGCGCGCCAAATCTGTGGCGGGCCGGGCCGTGCCGTGCCGGGCCGGCCCGGTGGCCAGCTATACACCCGAGCGACCCCCGCTCTCATTTCGCTCAAGAAGTTTCGTACCGGGCCGGCCCATTTTATTCCGTTCAGTATGGTTTGTTCGTTCCGTGTTTGGTTCGCTGGCAGCTGGGTCCCGCTGTGCGTGGGCCCATGTTGTCAGATCGATGTCTCTACTCTACTCGTTTTGCTTGTACATAGGTGGGGAGATCCACCTATTTAAGTTGATGTTGGCTCCTCTAAACTTTCGAAGTGGGACTAATTTTTCGCTAGGTTCGCGCTCGTCGAAATGTGAGGCACACAGCAGGCGTGTGGCGCGTTGTTGCCTTGGATCGGACAGGCGTGGGCCCAGCCGTGTCAGTGATGCACTACGTGCCGAAACTTCTCTCACATTTCCATTTTTCATTTAACCACTTCCGCACACATGCGAGCTGTGCAGGCTCTTGACCATTTCCGATGCATGTGAGCTTGCCCCTTGGTTGTAACTGCTCATGCAAGATTCGTTGTCATTTGACAAATTCTGCATATGTCGCATACTAGCTGACCGGTGTTTGACTACTTGTATTTTACTTATTTTGTAGTTATGTACTTTGCCTTTTTCTCCCTTTTAGATTAGCTCGGTGAGTGCACATATGTTGGCTACACGAGCATGTACCAGGCACCTGTACTTACACCTTCCACTCATAGGAATGGAGGAAAAAATAGCATGCTTACAACATGATATATCTCAAAAAATGATCGAAACAAAAATTTAGGAACAAAAATAGTGGAAACAAAATTTAGAAAAAAAAAATGTAGAAACAAATGGGGAACAAATTCTTGGAACAAAACGCTCCATTGACATAGGAACAAAAACATTGGAATAAAAGGGAGGAACAACCCTAGGAACGAAAAAGCTCAATGGACTTTGGAACAAAAATGTCTATAGAGGCATAAATTCCATGGAGACCGGAACAAAAAGTGAGGAACAACACTAGGAACCCAAAACACAATGAAGCTAGCAACAAAAATATCCATAGAGAAACAAAGTTCCATTGAGATAGGAACAAAAATTAGGAACAAAAACTGAGGAACAACGCTAAGAACAAAAGGCACAATAGAGCTAAGAACAAAAATATCTACATGGGAACAAAGTTCCATGAACATAGGAACCAAACACTTGGGAAAAAATGTAGGAACAAAATGTTCCGTTGACACAGGAATAAAAAAATTTGGAACAAAAGGCACAATAGAGCTAGGAACAAAAATATCTATATGGGAACAAAGTTTCATGCACATAGGAACAAAACACTTGGGAAAATGTAGGAACAAAAAGTTCCGTTGACATACGAATAAAAAGCTTGGAACAAAAGATACAATGGAGCTAGAAACAAAATTTTCTACATGGGAACACATTTACATGGACATAGGAACAAAACTCTTGGGAAAAAATGTAGGAACAAAAAGATCCGTTTACATAGGAACCAAAAGCTTGGAACAAAAGGCACAATGGAGCTAGGAACAAAAATGTTTATGCGGGGACAAATTTCCATGGACATAGGAACAAAACACTTGGGAAAAATGTGGGAACAAAAAGTTTCGTTGACATAGGAACAAAAATCTTGGAAGAGAAGTGAGGAACAACGCTAGGAACAAAAAGTTCAATGAACCTAGGAATAGAAATGTCCACAGAGAAACAAAATTACATACACTTAGGAACAAAACAATCTGAATAAAATGTAGGAACAAAAAGTTCCATTGACATAGGGACAAAAAGGTTGAAACAAAAGGGAGGAACAATGCTAGAAAAAAAGATCAATATAGGAACAAAAATGTCCATAAAGTAACAAAGTTCCATGGACAAACCACTGGGAATAAAATGTAGGAATAAAAAGTTTAAAACAAAAAAGTGAGGAACAACACTAGGAACAAAGGGCTCAATGGACCTAGGAACAAAAATGGACATGGGAACTAATTTATAAATAAAGGAATAATATTTACATATCCGGGAATAGGAAAACTACATCAATGAGACCAAAAATTGAAAAAGGAAAAAATAAGAAGAAAGAATAAATGCAGAAAAATAGAAAAAAAAAGGAAATCAAGACAAAAAAAAACAACCCAAACGTCATGTGACGTCCTGATTACCTAGCGCCCGCGAAGCGTCCCTATGTGCGGACACGAACAGAAAATGGATTAGCCAACGGACCAACGAGTAAATTTAATGGGCTGAGCCCACGAACCTGTTTTCTTAAGCGAAATGGCATACTCGCATCGCTCAGGCGATGGCGAGTAAATTCCGGTGAAGTCGCGTTCTAGAGCGTCTTGCCTGGGCTATACTTAGAGCTGGCCAGCTGGTCCTGTGCCAGCGGGCCAGCCTGTTCGCACGCGTGCCGGTGGGCCTCAACTAGACCCATTTAACTTTTTTATATCTGATCCGAAATAATTATCGTGGCTAGCGTGCTGCGCTAGTGAAAAGTATGGCAAATCCTATTTTTCGCCCATTGGCGGTCCAATTTGTCCGTGTCCGATGGGCCGGCCCATTTTCGGGGTCCGGTCCTTTTTTGATATTTTTTTGCAAATATTTTTTGTTCAATTTTCTTTTAAACCTTTTTTGTTAAATTTTTTTTGTTTGGAACTTTTTTGTTTAATTTTTTTGTTCAACCTTTGTTTTGTCTAAATTTGTTTCTGTTTAATTTTCTTTTAGTTTTTTAAAAAACTGTTCAATATTTTTTTTGCTGAAGGGGTGGGGAGAGGCATAGTGGGCCGGCCCATTTGCCGCGCCCAGCACCGCTGCAGGGCGGCAAATAGGAGCCCCCGAAAAGTATGCATTTAGCTTGCGGAAATTTTTTTATCAGAGAGACTATACATTTTCCAGAAAGCCCAGCAGGCCGAAGTTAGCCTAAAATTAGCCCAAAAACAGTCCAGAAAGGTCGTTCCTCGGCCTCAAAGTGGAGCCCCGCGCCCCTGCCACGACATGGCCCACCTATTAGCAGGCCACCATGGGACAGGCTGTGCCAGACCATGGGAAAGCTTGGTTCTTAACTGAGCGAAGAGTTGCTACATGCTACATCGTTTATACCTGCAAGTGCACATGGTTGTTATAACTAGTTTCGAAGTAAGAGTATTGAATCACGGTGGAGCTATGAAAATGGATGTGTTGGAGCTAGGGCTTCCCCTCCTTATATAGGCGGTCTCATCTTGATCCAATGGTTGTGGAAGAGCCCCCTTTGACCCACCAAACCGATCTTTAGTGTTTAGAAATGTTAGGGTTCAAACGAGGTCGAAATCGGTGTTTAGGCGTCCTCCGGGAGGGTACGTACCATATCGCGGTGACCGTACCGTGGTCGTTAAAACTCATAGATGCTTTTAGTATTTTGGCCACCATTTTCTCATACAAACTTCGTATTAGGTGACCTTTGGCTCATTGAAATCGTAAGGACGAGGCGCACACTCCCATGGTATTTAATCTTGATTTTGGCTTAGTGAAAAAATGACTATTTTCCAAACCTCTTAACTTGCCATGTGGTGCCTCCCTTCGTTTCCTTTCCCTTGATAATTCATAATTTCCACCTACACATACATAGACACAAATACAACAGAAAAATAAGTAAAACCATGATAAAAACATGTATTGTGAAAATCTCATTGGTAATATGACTTTGCGTTGAAATTAACAAAAAAGGTAGAAACCAATATAGAACAATGCCAAAATTATAATGTAAACATATGAAAATTCATCGGTAAAATCGTACTAAATATGGACGCATCAATAATCACCTTACTCTTGGGGTTCCCAAAGGATGTTATACCACAAGCATCGGTAACCCATATGGAAAATATAGAATACCAATCTTAGTTTTTGACAGGAAATTTTGTACGCCTAAGTGGTTTTGATGTTAATGGAAAACGCTTAGAGAATCAACCATGCTTGAGCTATATGGTAATGCCTTGGC
The DNA here is from genome assembly GCA_028641055.1 of Alopecurus myosuroides. Lineage (NCBI taxonomy): Eukaryota > Viridiplantae > Streptophyta > Magnoliopsida > Poales > Poaceae > Alopecurus > Alopecurus myosuroides. The sequence continues at coordinate 312,552,948 of CM054062.1, read as the reverse complement.
ACATAGGTAAAATTGTACCAAATATGGACGCATCAACTATCCCCATGCTTATACTCTTGCTAGTCCCGAGAAAGTAATGTCAATAATTAAGAATGCGTCCATTCAAAAGCTTCCACGCATAAGCAACTGTGACGCCCCGAGATCGGGCACTATGCAGATTTCAGCATTCCCGCCAAATCCGCATAATAACCGATTCCAGGTTTCCATTTATGATAACATTACAATAGTTCACGATTATTCCACAATTACAACAGCATCAGAAAGATACAAGATGACTCAACAAGCCAGGGATTACAACTGATACAATACAAAGATCCAAATAACAGCGGAAGAACAAACGTCCGGCTACGGACAAGATCCAAGTTGGACTAAGAGTCCTGAAGATAACCGAAGGCGTCCAATCCCTGCCCAGGCCAAGCCGGAGGGATTCCCAAGCTAACGTCGTCAGACTTCATACCTGTTGACTGCAAGTTGGAATTTGCAGCCACGAAAGAGATTCGTGGGTCAGTACGGTTAAGTACTGGCAAGGGGGATAAAACCCATACTCACAAGTTACCGGCGTAGCCAGTCATCACAAGATACAGATACTTTAGGATCAACGGAAAGGAAGGGGGTTATTGCAAATAATTGACAGCAGGCTGCACTAACCAACTACAGAGAGGTACTACCACTTCCAGCTAACAGAAAAGGGATAAGATCGAGGATTGTAACCAACTGAAAGTAAATCCAAACAAACCCATCCTGGACCTCGCCCCTTTAGCCAAAGAAGCAATCCGAGGATAACTCACACAGTTGTATTAAAGGTGAATCAAGTTATTGTGTGAATAGCCCTATTACTAGTCAAGTTGTTAATCATGGGGTGTAACATGGTTAATCATTATGTTTAAGTTGTCCTGAGTACTTGTTAGCCAGTACTTTCACCAAGTAATCCATAACCGCGGAAAACACGGCTTCTCGAGAAGATTATCCCTGCAGGGTTGCACCATAGTAACCGACACTCATGAATATCCCGCCAGATGGAGTGGCCACTCCACCAAGCGGGGCACTCAACACAATCCAACCCTTCTTCGCATCAAGCCCAAAGAACCTTGGGCGCACGGCTAATCGAGCCCAGAAGAAAATGGACCCTCATAGCACTCTAAGAACGTGTCCCCCTATATGCCGACTACGAAAGTTCCACCCGGGATCCAAGGGCTCGCAAGATCATGCATGCAGCAAATGGAAAACCCGAACTAAATGAGGCGATTTGGACGAGATGCGAATCGGGTCAAACTGAGGGGGAGCCCATACTCCCCAAATGCGGGTAGTGCGCTCATCATGGATCAGTAGACAAGACCCTTTTCCTATTAGGGTCGACACTAGCAGGCCTCAAAACCACAAAGGGCCTCCTGCCGGTGCCTTATCATCAAGTTTATTATTACCATTAGCATTAACAGGATTGATTGATTAACATTCGAGCCCCCGGTACGATAACAATAATAATAGAACGATGGTAAAAGAAGTAACCGACAACGAGCTCGAGCAAAAGCAACCCTAAGCAAGATAGTGAGACACAGGCTCAAGCAATGGTTATAGGTATGGTGGTGAGGCAATATCAAGGTTAAGGGATTCATGTGATGGGTTCGTAACAGAAACAACTACTACTAAGGCTAGCAGAAAAGGAGCAATGGGAAGAATCGGTAACAAGTGATGAAAGGCAGCCATGTGGCATGCAAGTGAGTATACTTGCCTGAGATCCCGCAAGGTAGCAGAACTTGTCGTTGCTCACATCATCTCAACGTCCTATCCGAGAAGAAGCAACGAACCTCGAATAAACACCGGAATGCAACAATTACTACTACGGCAAAAGGTCCAGCATGATCAAGATATGGATGCATGACAAGTTTAAAGATGCATAAAGGTAACCTAGTTGACAAGATAAACAATTTAAATGGACCCATATGCAATTTGAGTTGCATATGAACAGCCCATGAATTATGGTTAAATTATTTGTTTTCCAACTAATCAACAGGTGCTAGTGGTTTAGTATGATGCATGGATGAGAAAAACAGCAAAATAACAACATTAGAAACAATTTAAGATAGGGTGTAGCAATTTAGAATTTTATTATTAATTTAGGGAATTTTGGGTGCCTTAAAGGGAACACACAAGTATTTGTTGTTTTCAACCATTTAAAATGTTCAAAACAAATAACAAAGTTGATATTTGAAAAGAACATCAAATTTTAGTTGGATTACATGTTTCACATTTTGAAATTGGACTTTGGATTATTTAATTATGAATTAAACAATATTAAACAAGTTTTAATTGAATTAAACAAGATTTAAATTGTTTAAGCAATTTTAATTATTCAAAACAGAAAACAAAAATTATATTTGAATAGCTTATTCAAAATGGTACTGAAAACATATTTTATTTGTATGATTTGGACTTAGGAATAATTAATTATTGAATTTAGCAAAACACAATTGAAATGATTTAAATTTGAATTTGAAATGTAATTTGAAAGTTCAAAACAGAACACAAGTTGGATATTTGGAAAGTTTGTTAAATTCTGAACAGAAAACATATAAATTTTGTGTTTATTGGAATTATAGAATGAAAGTTATTGAATTTTAAAGCTAGTGTTTTAATTCTGTTTATTAAAAGAGATTTGGAATTTTTGATTTGCGCAGAGAAACTTTTGTTACTCAGGTGGCAGCTAGCCACTGCCTCTGCCCGTGGGCCTAGCCAACGTGGCGCTGAGGTGGCGCGGCTGGAGTTTGACGTGGCCAGCAGGTCTATGACAAGTGGGCCGCGGCGCGCTGGAAGAAATCGCAAAAAGGTGGGGGCTTGCGCCCGCGGGGATCGAACCCAGGTGCTCTCTCACTCGCGGACGGGACGGAACCAGTATGCCACTGCGGCTGCTTTGTTCAGGTAAGGGGCTTGACTGAAGATATGGTAGGTTGGACAGATAACTGAACAAACAAGCGCAAACTTTCTGAACCTGCACGTCGGACTGGCAGAGGAAAACGCCGATGATTCTCCGGCACCTGACGGCGACCCCGGGCGAGCGGAGGCAGGCAAGCGAGGGACGTGGGCGTGGGTGCCGTGCGGGAGCAGAATAGAAGGGGGCAGGGGAAAAGGAGCAGCGACGAGCTCACCTCGCTGTCGACGTCGACCGCCTGACGGCAGTGGCGGAGGCGCTCCTCGCCGTTGACGGCGCGGCCGCCGTGGTGCTTCCCGGCAAACGATGTGGGGATGGGGAGACTCCAGGAACCTCCACGGTTCCATTTCCCCCCTCAGCAGCTCCTCGAGGTGGACAGGCTACCGGCGAGCTGCGGTGGTCTCGGTGGGTTTTCGGTGTCAGGTTCAGTTGATGGTTCAGAAGAACAGAGACAGTCTCGAGCAGAAAGGAGGGGGGCTGGCGGCGATGGAGGGTTAGGGCTAGGGTTACGTAGCTGCTAGGGCAGAGGGAGATAGATATAGGGGAAGGGGTCCTGTACGGCAGCAATCGGAGAGAAGGGAGGAGGGATCGACGACGGGCGTGTGTTCGTACTGCTGTCGTCACGAAGAAGACAGCGACAGCGAGGGAAAGGGGGTACTGGGCCAAAGGTTAGGTGGGCTGCGGTTAGGGGGTAGATAGGTTAGGTGCTGCCCACTGCTTTGCTTTTAATATTTTCTCCTGTTTTATTTTTTTTTGCAGTTTGCTTTTTGAATAAAACTGTTAAGGTTTTAGTTAATAAAAATTTCATAAAAATTAAGTTAAGCTAGTTAGGAATTTAGAAACCATATTCCAACTTTAGTTTTCAGAAATTAAATTTTAAAATAGTAGTTTGTGTTTAAAATCAAAATAGAGGGATTTTGGATATTAATAGAACATTTAATAAAAACATGCATAGAAATGGGGTTACCCCTAGGGTTTTAGAATGATTAGAGAAGGAAGAAAGCTTGGTGAGTTGTTATGGTTTCAAATAGGTACTGATTTTGGGAATTGGAAATGATTTGAATTTAATTGCTTGAATTAATGGTTGGAAATTTGAGCAAGGGTGAAAGTTTAAATTGCTTTGAAATTTTCAGTTGATGCAAACATGATGCAATGCAATGTGATGCAAATGATGCAAGCAAAACAAACAGGTAACACCACAGGTGTTACAGACGACACCACTAACAAGGGATTGCGCCCTCGCAATCCACCTGCTAACCCGGGAGGGGAAAGAAGTTCGACTATCGATTCTTCGTGCTTCCGGTTGATCTCCTCGACACCACTAACAAGAGATTCTTGCTCGGAGTGACGACGATGTTCTTCCACCAGGAATCTTCCGATGATCGAACCTATTAGGTTAAGGGCTCAGAAAACGTCCACCCACGTAGGATCCTAATACTTTGAAAGATAGACAAAGGGGGAGACTCCAAAGCAAATAAGATGGGAGGGGAAATAGAATAGGGATAAGGAGAAAACAAGAATCCTATCGAGATGTTTTCCAAAATAGTTTAGCAGAAATAGTTTTCGACACTCTAGAAACAACGACCGTTAGCGAGGTTTTCCTACAGGCTTTGCGGACCCGTTGCTTCGATATCCATTCGTATCGAAACAATCTCGGGAATCGGAACCAAGGCTCTGATACCATTTGTGACGCCCCGAGATCGGGCACTATGCAGATTTCAGCATTCCCGCCAAATCCGCATAATAACCGATTCCAGGTTGCCATTTATGATAACATTACAATAGTTCACGATTATTCCACAATTACAACAGCATCAGAAAGATACAAGATGACTCAACAAGCCAGGGATTACAACTGATACAATACAAAGATCCAAATAACAGCGGAAGAACAAACGTCCGGCTACGGACAAGATCCAAGTTGGACTAAGAGTCCTGAAGATAACCGAAGGCGTCCAATCCCTGCCCAGGCCAAGCCGGAGGGATTCCCAAGCTAACGTCGTCAGACTTCATACCTGTTGACTGCAAGTTGGAATTTGCAGCCACGAAAGAGATTCGTGGGTCAGTACGGTTAAGTACTGGCAAGGGGGATAAAACCCATACTCACAAGTTACCGGCGTAGCCAGTCATCACAAGATACAGATACTTTAGGATCAACGGAAAGGAAGGGGGTTATTGCAAATAATTGACAGCAGGCTGCACTAACCAACTACAGAGAGGTACTACCACTTCCAGCTAACAGAAAAGGGATAAGATCGAGGATTGTAACCAACTGAAAGTAAATCCAAACAAACCCATCCTGGACCTCGCCCCTTTAGCCAAAGAAGCAATCCGAGGATAACTCACATAGTTGTATTAAAGGTGAATCAAGTTATTGTGTGAATAGCCCTATTACTAGTCAAGTTGTTAATCATGGGGTGTAACATGGTTAATCATTATGTTTAAGTTGTCCTGAGTACTTGTTAGCCAGTACTTTCACCAAGTAATCCATAACCGCGGAAAACACGGCTTCTCGAGAAGATTATCCCTGCAGGGTTGCACCATAGTAACCGACACTCATGAATATCCCGCCAGATGGAGTGGCCACTCCACCAAGCGGGGCACTCAACACAATCCAACCCTTCTTCGCATCAAGCCCAAAGAACCTTGGGCGCACGGCTAATCGAGCCCAGAAGAAAATGGACCCTCATAGCACTCTAAGAACGTGTCCCCCTATATGCCGACTACGAAAGTTCCACCCGGGATCCAAGGGCTCGCAAGATCATGCATGCAGCAAATGGAAAACCCGAACTAAATGAGGCGATTTGGACGAGATGCGAATCGGGTCAAACTGAGGGGGAGCCCATACTCCCCAAATGCGGGTAGTGCGCTCATCATGGATCAGTAGACAAGACCCTTTTCCTATTAGGGTCGACACTAGCAGGCCTCAAAACCACAAAGGGCCTCCTGCCGGTGCCTTATCATCAAGTTTATTATTACCATTAGCATTAACAGGATTGATTGATTAACATTCGAGCCCCCGGTACGATAACAATAATAATAGAACGATGGTAAAAGAAGTAACCGACAACGAGCTCGAGCAAAAGCAACCCTAAGCAAGATAGTGAGACACAGGCTCAAGCAATGGTTATAGGTATGGTGGTGAGGCAATATCAAGGTTAAGGGATTCATGTGATGGGTTCGTAACAGAAACAACTACTACTAAGGCTAGCAGAAAAGGAGCAATGGGAAGAATCGGTAACAAGTGATGAAAGGCAGCCATGTGGCATGCAAGTGAGTATACTTGCCTGAGATCCCGCAAGGTAGCAGAACTTGTCGTTGCTCACATCATCTCAACGTCCTATCCGAGAAGAAGCAACGAACCTCGAATAAACACCGGAATGCAACAATTACTACTACGGCAAAAGGTCCAGCATGATCAAGATATGGATGCATGACAAGTTTAAAGATGCATAAAGGTAACCTAGTTGACAAGATAAACAATTTAAATGGACCCATATGCAATTTGAGTTGCATATGAACAGCCCATGAATTATGGTTAAATTATTTGTTTTCCAACTAATCAACAGGTGCTAGTGGTTTAGTATGATGCATGGATGAGAAAAACAGCAAAATAACAACATTAGAAACAATTTAAGATAGGGTGTAGCAATTTAGAATTTTATTATTAATTTAGGGAATTTTGGGTGCCTTAAAGGGAACACACAAGTATTTGTTGTTTTCAACCATTTAAAATGTTCAAAACAAATAACAAAGTTGATATTTGAAAAGAACATCAAATTTTAGTTGGATTACATGTTTCACATTTTGAAATTGGACTTTGGATTATTTAATTATGAATTAAACAATATTAAACAAGTTTTAATTGAATTAAACAAGATTTAAATTGTTTAAGCAATTTTAATTATTCAAAACAGAAAACAAAAATTATATTTGAATAGCTTATTCAAAATGGTACTGAAAACATATTTTATTTGTATGATTTGGACTTAGGAATAATTAATTATTGAATTTAGCAAAACACAATTGAAATGATTTAAATTTGAATTTGAAATGTAATTTGAAAGTTCAAAACAGAACACAAGTTGGATATTTGGAAAGTTTGTTAAATTCTGAACAGAAAACATATAAAGTTTGTGTTTATTGGAATTATAGAATGAAAGTTATTGAATTTTAAAGCTAGTGTTTTAATTCTGTTTATTAAAAGAGATTTGGAATTTTTGATTTGCGCAGAGAAACTTTTGTTACTCAGGTGGCAGCTAGCCACTGCCTCTGCCCGTGGGCCTAGCCAACGTGGCGCTGAGGTGGCGCGGCTGGAGTTTGACGTGGCCAGCAGGTCTATGACAAGTGGGCCGCGGCGCGCTGGAAGAAATCGCAAAAAGGTGGGGGCTTGCGCCCGCGGGGATCGAACCCAGGTGCTCTCTCACTCGCGGACGGGACGGAACCAGTATGCCACTGCGGCTGCTTTGTTCAGGTAAGGGGCTTGACTGAAGATATGGTAGGTTGGACAGATAACTGAACAAACAAGCGCAAACTTTCTGAACCTGCACGTCGGACTGGCAGAGGAAAACGCCGATGATTCTCCGGCACCTGACGGCGACCCCGGGCGAGCGGAGGCAGGCAAGCGAGGGACGTGGGCGTGGGTGCCGTGCGGGAGCAGAATAGAAGGGGGCAGGGGAAAAGGAGCAGCGACGAGCTCACCTCGCTGTCGACGTCGACCGCCTGACGGCAGTGGCGGAGGCGCTCCTCGCCGTTGACGGCGCGGCCGCCGTGGTGCTTCCCGGCAAACGATGTGGGGATGGGGAGACTCCAGGAACCTCCACGGTTCCATTTCCCCCCTCAGCAGCTCCTCGAGGTGGACAGGCTACCGGCGAGCTGCGGTGGTCTCGGTGGGTTTTCGGTGTCAGGTTCAGTTGATGGTTCAGAAGAACAGAGACAGTCTCGAGCAGAAAGGAGGGGGGCTGGCGGCGATGGAGGGTTAGGGCTAGGGTTACGTAGCTGCTAGGGCAGAGGGAGATAGATATAGGGGAAGGGGTCCTGTACGGCAGCAATCGGAGAGAAGGGAGGAGGGATCGACGACGGGCGTGTGTTCGTACTGCTGTCGTCACGAAGAAGACAGCGACAGCGAGGGAAAGGGGGTACTGGGCCAAAGGTTAGGTGGGCTGCGGTTAGGGGGTAGATAGGTTAGGTGCTGCCCACTGCTTTGCTTTTAATATTTTCTCCTGTTTTATTTTTTTTTGCAGTTTGCTTTTTGAATAAAACTGTTAAGGTTTTAGTTAATAAAAATTTCATAAAAATTAAGTTAAGCTAGTTAGGAATTTAGAAACCATATTCCAACTTTAGTTTTCAGAAATTAAATTTTAAAATAGTAGTTTGTGTTTAAAATCAAAATAGAGGGATTTTGGATATTAATAGAACATTTAATAAAAACATGCATAGAAATGGGGTTACCCCTAGGGTTTTAGAATGATTAGAGAAGGAAGAAAGCTTGGTGAGTTGTTATGGTTTCAAATAGGTACTGATTTTGGGAATTGGAAATGATTTGAATTTAATTGCTTGAATTAATGGTTGGAAATTTGAGCAAGGGTGAAAGTTTAAATTGCTTTGAAATTTTCAGTTGATGCAAACATGATGCAATGCAATGTGATGCAAATGATGCAAGCAAAACAAACAGGTAACACCACAGGTGTTACAGCAACCTAGTAACATTTGTTTCTGAAAGTTCAAAGCAAGATAATATGTATTCGTGCAAGGCTACACAAGCTCAGTTATGAATAAATATTTTGATGTCCAAACCACAAGATATTCAGTAAAAACTTCTATGTTCAATGTCAAAATTAAATCTAGTTTGAAAGAACAAGTTGTGATCCTCCTATTTGCACTTTATTATTTTGTTTTTTGGATGGAACTTAGTAGTGTGGAAGATGAACATGCTTAGTTTTCAAACACAAATAGATATAAAAAAATTCAATGCATCCCACTCATGTTATCTAGTCGAGGCTCTCAAGTAGAAAGACTTGGTTGTTGAACTCATAGAACATCTATTTCATAGTTGACGAGATTATGCCAAAACGAGTGGTATATGCAAGTCGGTATTGTATAGCTATGTCGGAGTACCCAGTGCATTATGGTTAATGCTACAACTGGGATCCCGCTCATGACTGATATCCGAGGTTTCCTTATGGGTTTGTTCGCTCAGTAGTCATAGGAGTGTCCAACTTTGCTTAGCAACGCATAACTATTAAGAAGATGGTATTTTTAACCACCATAACATTGTTGTTACAGATGTTTAACCAACCCAGTGCCAAAATCTAAGATTTCTCTCAGGTGGATCGTTCATGTGCCAGCAGAGTTGTTAGCCTCCCATAGAGTGTGACAATGGTGCAAGACACACATAAAGCAATATCTTACTTTTTCATCACAAGGCAAGCTTTTTGGCATAGGAAATCTCAAAACTTTGAAACTTTAATAATATTTTGTCAACTTCCTCTATAAGCAACAATTGAGTTTATTATTTATAACACAATGGGGTTGAGAAACTTCATAACTATATATTTTATACAAGTTTAAACAATATCAATTAACATGTATAAAGAACTTTTTCATTGCATTTTTCTATTTTCGATGGATAGCGGTATCTTTTCAAATGATTTGAGAGGATCTCAAAGTTATTCACAAGCTAGATAAAAAAAATTAATAGATACATCAAAGCTCTAACTTGTTTCTTTCGGGTCTTAACATGAGCAAGTGATTCCCAAACATAAACACAATTTATCAAGCATGCTAAAACAGCGAGAAACACAATTGCAGCAAAACCTTTCAATAAAGAACATTTCCCAAGGCCCTCTATATGAAAAAGCAACCTCCCCATGCTTATATACTTGAAAGAACTCAGCTAAAAAATATTACCAAAAGAAAAATAAAAACAAAAATACAAATATCAAAAGAGAGTGTAGAAAGTGGTTACCTCCCCATGCTTAAATTAAGCAAGGGTGATACACTTTTACCGTTGAGGTTCTAATAACATCTCCTTCAATGTAAGCGGGCCTTTGCTTCAATGTGTTTTTCTTGATGTGGTCAGGCTTTTATTTTCCTCATGAACCTTCTAGAAACAAAACTAAAAGAAAACAAAAAATTTGCGCTTTCATAGTTTTTCAAAAAAAAATGGAAGCACGAAGGTTAGTTCACAAGTGAATAAATAATGAGTACCTACTAGTTTGCTTCATTAACCCAAGAACCATGTTTACATTAAAAAACTAAGAAAAACTTACAACTCAAGCATCGTGTTTTACAAATGGAACACAAGTGTGTAGCCCCCTATGTGCTTTAAACATTAGATAAAGAAAAGGAACGGTCTCACTTAAGGTGAGTGTAGCGCCCTACCTTTTAATAAAGATAGAACACATGTGTATCCTGCTATTCCCGGGATCTCTGATAGCATACACATGACAAAATAAAATATTCATTGCAAAAGCATCATTCTACATCGTTAATATAGTGTATAAGAAATAAAATAGTCTTACAATTGGCATAGTCAACATGGACTAGCCCTATTAATAGAGTTTCACAGTAAACACAACGGAAACAAATCATCAATGAGCCTTCTTCACTTCATGCGCCACGGGCATAACATGTTAGCGATAGACTCGAGATCCTAAACAAAATCCTCACTTGTCTTCAGATTTATCTTCACGTTAGAATATGCAGCCCCCACAGGGGAGAAAGTCAGTACAAACAATGTACCGGCAAGTGACGCTTGTATGGTGGCAGTTTTGAGGAATAAACTAGCTACATGATATTTGGCTGGTGGAGTCTAGGCTATTTGCATAAAGCCAGTTTTGTCCTATATTTGATAAATCTTTGTAAATCAACATGGGTAGACACACCGTATAGTTTAATCAAGGCATCATGGGTAGACACACCATGAAGTTTGATAAAGTCATCATGGGTAGACACACCATGAAGTTTGAAAATCATCATGGGTAGACACACCATGAGTTTGAAAACGTACAATAGAGGGGTGTAGACACACCCTGTGCACTAAGAAAAGGTTTCTACCATATTTTAATTCATTCAGAAAAGATGAGGAGATCCTTCAGCACCAACTATGTCTAGCTTCTCAACTGGCCCATAACCGGGGACACGGCTAAGATCTTAGTTTTTAACTCTACAGAGGTTGTGCACTTTCACCTTGAGACTCATCCTCCCCGAGAGAAGAATGAGACAAGATCTTTGGGAAGAGGGATTCAACCATACCAGCATTGACTCGTCGCTCCTAAAATACTACCACCCCTTGTTAATGCAACATGAGGAACCCCCACAACTTACTTAATCTTGGCAGAGCCCATATTACCTTAAGGCTGCACTGGAAGCTAACTATACATTGAAGACCGACATATCTTTTTTATTCCTGGGTGGCAATCCACAAGTGTACCCTTAGGTGACAGCCACCACATACCATGGCCCTGGGAGTGACCCATGTGACAACCACCATGGACATAGCCTTGAGTAGCCAATCAACATAAACCAAGCAATTACCAATCCACACACGTGTTTCATTGGGTTGTTAATTTTCAATTTTCAAAACATCACAACCCAACAAGTAACAACGGTAGTTGTGACAACATTCTAGTATAGCTAAACTAGTACCTAGCAGGGCTTTCGGGTCGGCTACATACTACTAGGTGTTCTGAGCATATCATATACTTAGAAAATAATAAAATCACCTATGATGCGTACTACTGAAAACACTAATGCAATTGGTAAAACAAAAGTGGGATATGAGTATCACTTGCCTTGTGGAAGTTGGTATAGAAACACTCTCTTCACAATGGAACGTTGCTCTACGTACAATCCAAACAATATAAATAAATAACAATAAACAAGCAATTCACCAATAAACAAACAAATACAACTCAATATACAATACAGAAGCATAACAAGTTATTCAACTTGATTGGTGTTAACGTGGACAAGGTTTTGACACATAATTCAATATGCAAAAAGAACTAAGTGTTTGGTCATGGGGTTTTCCATTAGTGGTTAAGGTTTGTCAAGGAATATCACTTCACTCAATATACAAAATAAGTGGATGTGATATGGTTTAGGGTTTAACACTTAATTCAATGTACAAAAGGAATTAAGATGTTTTAGGCCAGGCTTTCCACAATGCCAAAACAAACTTGTTGGATGGGTCCTAGGGTTGTTCTTGGTCACATGATCACACAAGGCTTTGGTCTAAGGGTTTTAGAAAACAAAATCATGATCAACATGATTCATTTCATGGCTTTGGTTAAGTAGGGTTGAAAACAATTTATAATATGGCTTGTAAGTTTACAAAAGGTATTGGGATAGGGGTTTATGGTCCAAAAGTTGCTTTCCATGTGGTTAACATGAAATGGTTGTTGGTTTTGATCAAAAGGATCATACCACAATTTTCCTATAGAGGGTTTCATCAAATGACAGTTAATTTTATAAAGGTTGACTACTATGGATGGTTTATATGGCAAAGATTTCATGGAATGGGTTACCTGGTCACAAATAGTTTGGGTACTGGTTTCTCTGGTCTAAGGTTACTAAATGGAACATTTTTTCCAGAAGAAAACCAATTAAAATTATTTATAGAAATTAAATTAGGTGCACAATACTCAAATAGTTATTTAAATTCTAATATCCATTTTAATTGGTTCAATTATTATTATGGGACACAGGGTACGAAAGTACACATCCCAAGAATTCCAAAAGTATTTTATTTGCAATTTTTGGATTTGTAGAATTTAAAATATGCCAATATTCATCAAATAAGCATATTTAAATTTGAAACAATTTAAGTTTGCCAAGTTTGAATTTTGACAGTGTCAAAAGTTTCTACATGTTCAGGGGATTTCAAAACGTGCAAGTTTGCTAAATTTGGCTAAGTGTATCAAAAGTTATGATGGTTGCAAGTTGCATGGACTTTTCTGCAAAAGTGTATTTGGTTTTCTATTCCGATTGAAACAGAAAAATGGCTAGGCCACGTGGCAATATCTGAGTGGCTAGGGGTGCTGACTATGCTGCTGACCGAGCGTGCTGACTAGGCTGACACTTGGCATGTTATTACTGGCCGATACCCCTTCGTTTAAGGGTTCTAATCTGAACCTTGAAAATGAAATCGAACGGTGGAGAAGAGAGAGAGGACTCACCTGCGACGGAAGTGGACGGAGAACGGCCCGTGGAGGCGCTAGCGCTCGGGAAAACACGGTGGCGGAGCTACGGCGGCTCTCCATGCTCGGTAAGTCGACGACCAGCATCTGCGCGACGTGGGGATGAAGAGGGTGACCATGATGCCCTTGTTCGCTTCCGGGAACGGCGATAACTAGCGGACGGAGACAACGCCAACTTTGGTGTGGTTTAGACGACTAGGGCACGGTCATTTCCGTGCACAAAATGAAATGGCAATGGATTACACAGATGCGCGGGGTCATGGCGAGTCGAAATGGAGCAAAGTGGGGCGGTGGAGCTCACCGTGCTAGACGAAAACAGAGGAAGGCGTCGGCGGATAGGAAAACTTCGGCGAGCGATTTGCAGAGCCTGGGGGATCTATTGAACGGGGAGAGAGGGGGGCAATGGAGAGGGGGAGTGGGGGTTCTGGGGCACGGTTTACCGAGAGGGGAGGGGACTCGGTCGGGGAGATCGTGCCACGTCCGTTCGGGCCGATCGTGGTGCGAGAAAGACGGGGGGGGGGGGTGGAAGATGACGAGGAAGCCCCGCGAGTCAGTGAGAGGAGGGGGAGACGGGCCGTGGTGTGGGATGGGTTTTCGGTTTTTCCTTTGCGTTGCGCGCGGTAGATAAGGGGTAGGGGATACCTTGGGCTGGGCCGGATGGTTGGGCTGCTCTGCTGATTTTTTTTTTGTTCTCTCGTTTTATTGTTCTGTGTATTTTTCCTTTTCTTTTTCTTTTCTATTTTATTTCTTTAATAACTTTTGCATAAAAGATCCAGTTAACCTCAAACAAATTTCTACCTTTTTGTATAATAATTCTCTTTCAAATATGAACATTAATGTGTTGTTTCCAACACATTTCAATTTTGAATTTTGAAAATAGGGATAATGCCTTGATAGTACTAATAATCATTTTTAAATAGAAAATAATAAATAATTGGAATTTGGGTATAATAAAATTAAGAGAGGTTGTTTCAAATGTAAGAATTGGTTTTCAAGGTCTTTTACTTGTTTTAAAAAACAAAATAATTTATATAAACACTTTATTTGTTATTACTTGATATAATATTTGAAAAGGCATTATGAAAACATTTTTACAGTATAAATGGATTGAAAACTTGTTAGTAAAAAAAGGTTTGCTAAGAAGGAATATTTTCCCTTTATAATGAAAACTAGATTTGAAAAGGCTTAGGGTTTTAAGGAAGAAACGTAGTTTGGATTCTTAAATCCAATTTCATTGGGTTGTATATTGTTTTGTTTTGTTTCTTGCATAACATTTGGTTTTTTGGTGACTTTTTTAACACGAAAACAAAAGTTTCAAATTTTTGTGATTTTTGCCCTTTACAAAAATCAGGGATGTTACAGACTACCACCCTTAAAAGAAATCTCGTCCCGAGATTTGGGAAGGCTAGAAAGAAAGATAGGATTGGGTAACTAGTTTACACAAGTTGGGTGGGATACCACCCTTAAAAGAAACTTTTGTGGGTAGTCTAAAGCTCTTGTCTAACTAGTTACCGGGTTTACTTTATCTTCAGCTGGAGTCACACTCCGTCATCCAACATATTATTCTTGTATATCATACATCAACTCCTTGTTGGTATTTGGGATCTTGAACCCATGTTTTCAACATGTAGGGATCTATGTATCCATATTTACCTCCAATAGATGAGCTTATTCAAATTGCTTGGAGTGTGGTCTCACTCAAGATGGTTTGAGTAGAACTTTCCCTCATGGTAGAGTTGAAGACCAAATTAATTCTGTTGAACTACCTTTGACACTGAGGGGTCACTCTTTGAGTCAATCAGAAGTCCTTGGTCACTCTAACCTTCACTTCATTTTCTTGGATGATGTCAGGACCAAAGAAATTTCTTTCTCCTAGGCCACTCCACAGCAAAGGTGTAGTGTATTTTCTTCTCAACAAGGCTTCAAATGGTTCCATCTTAATACTAGCTTGATAATTGTTGTTGGAGGAAAAATTCTGCATGTGGTAAGTTTTCAGATCAACTAGACCCATAGTCTAAAGTACACTCTCTCAACAATCCTCTAGAATCTGATTCACTCTCTCAGTCTGACCATATGTTTGAGAATGAAACATTGTGCTGAACTCTAATCTGGTTTCTGAGGACTCATGCGGTTGCTTCCAGAAGTGTGATGTAAATTGGCTACCTCTATCAGACACAATACTCTGTGGAACACCATGAAGTCAGACGATCTTCTTCATGTACTGTATATATCAGCCAACTTAGCACTGATGTAAGTGGTCTTTTCTGGTACAAAGTGTGCTATCTTTGTCACACGATCAACCACTTCCCAATTAGAATCATACTCCGATTTGGTTCGAGGTAATCCAATGATAAAGTCCGTACCAATTTGTTCTAATTTCCTTGGCGATCTTCCATCATGTTGTTGTATCCCTTGAATGCAAACACCATGCAATTTCTAATGAAACTCTCATGGTAGGAAATATCTTCCATTGTATGATTCTTCCAAGATTGTCTTTGTACTCACCAAAGTTTCGTACAATTCAGCAACACTTGCCTAACCAAAGGTCATAATAATATTCTACCATTCTATGGATCAGGCTTAACATCGTCGTCTCTCTAATAGGTATGTCACTCTAGACTTAACATTCCTCATAACAAGGCCAATGAAATGAGTAGTCATGATGGTAGCTACTCCACATCGCACTCAAATCATTACTATGTATTTGGTATGGTAAATATCGTATGATAACCCTAGGTCACCTTACTTGTCTAACAGATAGTTTCCTACCTATAAGCAAATCTGAACTAAACTATTGTTTCTCTAACTAGTGGGGTTGCGTAAATTCCTCGCACTTCCAGTTGTATAGTTGCAACTTGTTCCTATGTACTTCTGGTGTAGAAAACTATCCAAAAACTTAGCTCATGTGAATCAGACTCCATATCTCTATTATCACTGGTTGATAAATTTGCTGCTCCTTAGGATTGGTGGCTTGATCATGGGTGTGATTGTTCCTTCACACAGAAGAACATAATCCTGAGATTTTTTGTATTCCTCAATTTGGATGGTTGTCTCAAAAGGTTCTCTTGGGTGTCAAGTCAGTTGTTGCACTCCAATTTAGAAACTCACTATGGTTGGTAAAGGGGTATGGTGTTGGGTTTGGTTTGGTTTAGAATGTATGAGTAGAGATTCAGAAAGAGAATAGAGGAGGTTCCTACCCAAACACAACAGAGCAAGACAAAACATCTTGCAAACAACATCTAACAAGCATATAGCAAACATTCATCGGTTCAATCATCAAAGTTTAACAAACAACCTAGTATTGTCATAACACACACAATTGTATGATCAATACACTATCACGTTAACGTTGTCCTAACAAAGCAACTAGATTGGTGGTCTCATCTATATCTTCTTGTGTTTCTTCAAATCCTCCTCTCAGTGTCTTGAGGTGTTGATCTTCATGTTGAAACCAAAGGTCATGCGAAAACTATTCCTTTCACTCCATGATTTTTCACAAACCATGTCTTGATAGAAAACAAGAGCTAGGTCATCTATAACAAGGGAAGAATATTTTGAAGGTGAATGATAGATGAGAGGATATGAGAGAGGTTAAAATGTGATGTTCTGTTTTTATAGGTTTGAAGAAATTATATTTTCAATCCTAGGGTCTTTTCCAAACTTAGGGTCTCGATCCTATAGGCAACACTATGCTCTGATACCATTTTGTAGCGCCCTACCTTTTAATAAAGATAGAACACCTTTGTATCCTGCTATTCCCGGGATCTCTGATAGCATACACATGATAAAATGAAATATTCATTGCAATAGCATCATTCTACATCGTTAATCCAGTGGATAAGAAATAAAATAGTCTTACAATTTGAATAGTCAACATGGACTAGCCCTATTAACATAGTTTCACAGTAAACACAGCGGAAACAAATCTTCAATGAGCCTTCTTCACTTTATGCGCCACAGGCAGAACATGTTGGCGATAGACTCGAGATCCTAAACGAAATCCTCACTCGTCTTCATATTTATCTACACGTTGTTAATATGCAGCCCCCACGGGGGAGGAAGTCAGTACAAACAATGTACTGGCATGTGACACTTGTATGATGACAGTTTTGAGGAATAAACTAGCTACATGATATTTGGCTGGTGGAGTCTAGGCTATTTGCATAAAGCCAGTTTTGTCCTATATTTGATAAATCTTTGTCAACATCTGGAAATCAACATGGGTAGACACACCACATAGTTTAATAAAGGCATCATGGGTAGAACACCATGAAGTTTGATAAAGTCATCATGAGTACACACAGCATGAAGTTTGAAAATCATCATGGGTAGACACACCATGAGTTTGAAAAGGTAGCACAGAGGGGTAGACACACCATGTGCTCTAAGAAAAGCTTTCTACCATATTTTAATTCATTCAGAACAGATGAGGAGATCCTTCAGCACCAACTATGTCTAGCTGCGCAACTGGCCCATAACCGGGGACATGGCTAAGATCTTAGTTTTTAACTCTGCAGAGGTTGTGCACTTTCACCTTGAGACTCATCCTCCCCGAGAGAAGAATGAGACAAGATCTTTGGGAAGAGGGATTCAACCATACCAACATTGACTCATCGCTCCTAAAATTCTACCACCCCTTGTCAATGCAACAGGAGGAACCCCAACAACTTACTTAATCTTGGCAGAGCCCATATTACCTCAAGGCTGCATTGGAAGCTAACTATACATTGAATACCTACAGATCTCTTTATTCCTCTGTGGCATTCCACAAGTGTACCATCAGGTGACAACCACCACATACCATGGCCCTGGGAGTGACCCAGGTGAAAACCACCATGGACATGGCCCTGAGTAGCCACTCAACATAAACCAAGCAATTACCAATCCACCCAGGTGTTTCATTGGGTTGTTAATTTTCAATTTTCAAAACATCACAACCCAACAAGTAACATCAATAGTTGTGATAATATTCTAGTATAGCTAAACTAGTACCTAGCAGGGGTTTCAAGTTGGCTACACACTACTAGGTGTTCTGAGCATAGCATATACTTTGGAAATAATAAAATCACCTATGATGCGTACTACTGAAAACACTAATGCAATTGGTAAAACAAAAGTGGGACATGAGTATCACTTGCCTTGTGTAAGTTTGTATAGAAACACTCTCTTCACAATAAAACGTAGCTCTCCGTACAATCTAAACAATATAAATAAATAACAATAAACAAGCAATTCACCAACAAACAAACAAATACAACTCAATATATAATACAGAAGCATAACAAGTTATTCAACTTGATTGGTGTTAACATGGACAAGGTTTTGACACATCATTCAATATGCAAAAATAACTAAGTGTTTGGTCATGGGGTTTTCCATTGGTGGTTAAGTGTTGTCAAGGAATATCACTTCACTCAATATACAAAAGAAGCGGATGTGATATGGTTTAGGGTTTAACACACAATTCAATGTACAAAAGGAATTAAGATGTTTTAGGTCAGGATTTCCATAATGCCAAAACAAACTTGTTGAATGGGTCCTAGGGTTGGTCTTGGTCACATGATCACACAAGGCTTTGGTCTAAGGGTTTTAGAAAACAAAATCATGATCAACATGATTCATTTCATGGCTTTGGTTAAGTAGGGTTGAAAAAAATTTATAATATGGCTTGTAAGTTTACAAAAGGTATTGGGATAGGGGTTTCTGGTCCAAAAGTTGCTTTCCATGTGGTTAACATGAAATGGTTGTTGGTTTTGATCAAAAGGATCATACCACAATTTTCCTATAGAGGGTTTCATCAAATGACAGTTAATTTTATAAAGGTTGACTACTATGGATGGTTTATATGGCAAAGATTTCATGGAATGGGTTACCTGGTCACAAATAGTTTGGGTACTGGTTTCTCTGGTCTAAGGTTACTAAATGGAACATTTTTTCCAGAAGAAAACCAATTAAAATTATTTATAGAAATTAAATTAGGTGCACAATACTCAAATAGTTATTTAAATTCTAATATCCATTTTAATTGGTTCAATTATTATTATGGGACACAGGGTACGAAAGTACACATCCCAAGAATTCCAAAAGTATTTTATTTGCAATTTTTGGATTTGTAGAATTTAAAATATGCCAATATTCATCAAATAAGCATATTTAAATTTGAAACAATTTAAGTTTGCCAAGTTTGAATTTTGACAGTGTCAAAAGTTTCTACATGTTCAGGGGATTTCAAAACGTGCAAGTTTGCTAAATTTGGCTAAGTGTATCAAAAGTTATGATGGTTGCAAGTTGCATGGACTTTTCTGCAAAAGTGTATTTGGTTTTCTATTCCGATTGAAACAGAAAAATGGCTAGGCCACGTGGCAATATCTGAGTGGCTAGGGGTGCTGACTATGCTGCTGACCGAGCGTGCTGACTAGGCTGACACTTGGCATGTTATTACTGGCCGATACCCCTTCGTTTAAGGGTTCTAATCTGAACCTTGAAAATGAAATCGAACGGTGGAGAAGAGAGAGAGGACTCACCTGCGACGGAAGTGGACGGAGAACGGCCCGTGGAGGCGCTAGCGCTCGGGAAAACACGGTGGCGGAGCTACGGCGGCTCTCCATGCTCGGTAAGTCGACGACCAGCATCTGCGCGACGTGGGGATGAAGAGGGTGACCATGATGCCCTTGTTCGCTTCCGGGAACGGCGATAACTAGCGGACGGAGACAACGCCAACTTTGGTGTGGTTTAGACGACTAGGGCACGGTCATTTCCGTGCACAAAATGAAATGGCAATGGATTACACAGATGCGCGGGGTCATGGCGAGTCGAAATGGAGCAAAGTGGGGCGGTGGAGCTCACCGTGCTAGACGAAAACAGAGGAAGGCGTCGGCGGATAGGAAAACTTCGGCGAGCGATTTGCAGAGCCTGGGGGATCTATTGAACGGGGAGAGAGGGGGGCAATGGAGAGGGGGGAGTGGAGGTTCTGGGGCACGGTTTACCGAGAGGGGAGGGGACTCGGTCGGGGAGATCGTGCCACGTCCGTTCGGGCCGATCGTGGTGCGAGAAAGACGGGGGGGGGGGGGGTGGAAGATGACGAGGAAGCCCCGCGAGTCAGTGAGAGGAGGGGGAGACGGGCCGTGGTGTGGGATGGGTTTTCGGTTTTTCCTTTGCGTTGCGCGCGGTAGATAAGGGGTAGGGGATACCTTGGGCTGGGCCGGATGGTTGGGCTGCTCTGCTGATTTTTTTTTGGTTCTCTCGTTTTATTGTTCTGTGTATTTTTCCTTTTCTTTTTCTTTTCTATTTTATTTCTTTAATAACTTTTGCATAAAAGATCCAGTTAACCTCAAACAAATTTCTACCTTTTTGTATAATAATTCTCTTTCAAATATGAACATTAATGTGTTGTTTCCAACACATTTCAATTTTGAATTTTGAAAATAGGGATAATGCCTTGATAGTACTAATAATCATTTTTAAATAGAAAATAATAAATAATTGGAATTTGGGTATAATAAAATTAAGAGAGGTTGTTTCAAATGTAAGAATTGGTTTTCAAGGTCTTTTACTTGTTTTAAAAAACAAAATAATTTATATAAACACTTTATTTGTTATTACTTGATATAATATTTGAAAAGGCATTATGAAAACATTTTTACAGTATAAATGGATTGAAAACTTGTTAGTAAAAAAAGGTTTGCTAAGAAGGAATATTTTCCCTTTATAATGAAAACTAGATTTGAAAAGGCTTAGGGTTTTAAGGAAGAAACGTAGTTTGGATTCTTAAATCCAATTTCATTGGGTTGTATATTGTTTTGTTTTGTTTCTTGCATAACATTTGGTTTTTTGGTGACTTTTTTAACACGAAAACAAAAGTTTCAAATTTTTGTGATTTTTGCCCTTTACAAAAATCAGGGATGTTACAGACTACCACCCTTAAAAGAAATCTCGTCCCGAGATTTGGGAAGGCTAGAAAGAAAGATAGGATTGGGTAACTAGTTTACACAAGTTGGGTGGGATACCACCCTTAAAAGAAACTTTTGTGGGTAGTCTAAAGCTCTTGTCTAACTAGTTACCGGGTTTACTTTATCTTCAGCTGGAGTCACACTCCGTCATCCAACATATTATTCTTGTATATCATACATCAACTCCTTGTTGGTATTTGGGATCTTGAACCCATGTTTTCAACATGTAGGGATCTATGTATCCATATTTACCTCCAATAGATGAGCTTATTCAAATTGCTTGGAGTGTGGTCTCACTCAAGATGGTTTGAGTAGAACTTTCCCT
Organism: Alopecurus myosuroides; assembly: GCA_028641055.1. NCBI lineage: Eukaryota > Viridiplantae > Streptophyta > Magnoliopsida > Poales > Poaceae > Alopecurus > Alopecurus myosuroides. Next base: position 312,531,546 of record CM054062.1, on the reverse strand, counting down.
CATGGTAGAGTTGAAGACCAAATTAATTCTGTTGAACTACCTTTGACACTGAGGGGTCACTCTTTGAGTCAATCAGAAGTCCTTGGTCACTCTAACCTTCACTTCATTTTCTTGGATGATGTCAGGACCAAAGAAATTTCTTTCTCCTAGGCCACTCCACAGCAAAGGTGTAGTGTATTTTCTTCTCAACAGGGCTTCAAATGGTTCCATCTTAATACTAGCTTGATAATTGTTGTTGGAGGAAAAATTCTGCATGTGGTAAGTTTTCAGATCAACTAGACCCATAGTCTAAAGTACACTCTCTCAACAATCCTCTAGAATCTGATTCACTCTCTCAGTCTGACCATATGTTTGAGAATGAAATATTGTGCTGAACTCTAATCTGGTTTCTGAGGACTCATGCGGTTGCTTCCAGAAGTGTGATGTAAATTGGCTACCTCTATCAGACACAATACTCTGTGGAACACCATGAAGTCAGACGATCTTCTTCATGTACTGTATATATCAGCCAACTTAGCACTGATGTAAGTGGTCTTTTCTGGTACAAAGTGTGCTATCTTTGTCACACGATCAACCACTTCCCAATTAGAATCATACTCCGATTTGGTTCGAGGTAATCCAATGATAAAGTCCGTACCAATTTGTTCTAATTTCCTTGGCGATCTTCCATCATGTTGTTGTATCCCTTGAATGCAAACACCATGCAATTTCTAATGAAACTCTCATGGTAGGAAATATCTTCCATTGTATGATTCTTCCAAGATTGTCTTTGTACTCACCAAAGTTTCGTACAATTCAGCAACACTTGCCTAACCAAAGGTCATAATAATATTCTACCATTCTATGGATCAGGCTTAACATCGTCGTCTCTCTAATAGGTATGTCACTCTAGACTTAACATTCCTCATAACAAGGCCAATGAAATGAGTAGTCATGATGGTAGCTACTCCACATCGCACTCAAATCATTACTATGTATTTGGTATGGTAAATATCGTATGATAACCCTAGGTCACCTTACTTGTCTAACATATAGTTTCCTACCTATAAGCAAATCTGAACTAAACTATTGTTTCTCTAACTAGTGGGGTTGCGTAAATTCCTCGCACTTCCAGTTGTATAGTTGCAACTTGTTCCTATGTACTTCTGGTGTAGAAAACTATCCAAAAACTTAGCTCATGTGAATCAGACTCCATATCTCTATTATCACTGGTTGATAAATTTGCTGCTCCTTAGGATTGGTGGCTTGATCATGGGTGTGATTGTTCCTTCACACAGAAGAACATAATCCTGAGATTTTTTGTATTCCTCAATTTGGATGGTTGTCTCAAAAGGTTCTCTTGGGTGTCAAGTCAGTTGTTGCACTCCAATTTAGAAACTCACTATGGTTGGTAAAGGGGTATGGTGTTGGGTTTGGTTTGGTTTGGTTTGGTTTAGAATGTATGAGTAGAGATTCAGAAAGAGAATAGAGGAGGTTCCTACCCAAACACAACAGAGCAAGACAAAACATCTTGCAAACAACATCTAACAAGCATATAGCAAACATTCATCGGTTCAATCATCAAAGTTTAACAAACAACCTAGTATTGTCATAACACACACAATTGTATGATCAATACACTATCACGTTAACGTTGTCCTAACAAAGCAACTAGATTGGTGGTCTCATCTATATCTTCTTATGTTTCTTCAAATCCTCCTCTCAGTGTCTTGAGGTGTTGATCTTCATGTTGAAACCAAAGGTCATGCGAAAACTATTCCTTTCACTCCATGATTTTTCACAAACCATGTCTTGATAGAAAACAAGAGCTAGGTCATCTATAACAAGGGAAGAATATTTTGAAGGTGAATGATAGATGAGAGGATATGAGAGAGGTTAAGATGTGATGTTCTGTTTTTATAGGTTTGAAGAAATTATATTTTCAATCCTAGGGTCTTTTCCAAACTTAGGGTCTCGATCCTATAGGCAACACTATGCTCTGATACCATTTTGTAGCGCCCTACCTTTTAATAAAGATAGAACACCTTTGTATCCTGCTATTCCCGGGATCTCTGATAGCATACACATGATAAAATGAAATATTCATTGCAATAGCATCATTCTACATCGTTAATCCAGTGGATAAGAAATAAAATAGTCTTACAATTTGCATAGTCAACATGGACTAGCCCTATTAACATAGTTTCACAGTAAACACAGCGGAAACAAATCTTCAATGAGCCTTCTTCACTTTATGCGCCACAGGCAGAACATGTTGGCGATAGACTCGAGATCCTAAACGAAATCCTCACTCGTCTTCATATTTATCTACACGTTGTTAATATGCAGCACCCACAGGGGAGGAAGTCAGTACAAACAATGTACTGGCATGTGACACTTGTATGATGACAGTTTTGAGGAATAAACTAGCTACATGATATTTGGCTGGTGGAGTCTAGGCTATTTGCATAAAGCCAGTTTTGTCCTATATTTGATAAATCTTTGTCAACATCTGGAAATCAACATGGGTAGACACACCACATAGTTTAATAAAGGCATCATGGGTAGAACACCATGAAGTTTGATAAAGTCATCATGAGTACACACAGCATGAAGTTTGAAAATCATCATGGGTAGACACACCATGAGTTTGAAAAGGTAGCACAGAGGGGTAGACACACCATGTGCTCTAAGAAAAGCTTTCTACCATATTTTAATTCATTCAGAACAGATGAGGAGATCCTTCAGCACCAACTATGTCTAGCTGCGCAACTGGCCCATAACCGGGGACATGGCTAAGATCTTAGTTTTTAACTCTGCAGAGGTTGTGCACTTTCACCTTGAGACTCATCCTCCCCGAGAGAAGAATGAGACAAGATCTTTGGGAAGAGGGATTCAACCATACCAACATTGACTCATCGCTCCTAAAATTCTACCACCCCTTGTCAATGCAACAGGAGGAACCCCAACAACTTACTTAATCTTGGCAGAGCCCATATTACCTCAAGGCTGCATTGGAAGCTAACTATACATTGAATACCTACAGATCTCTTTATTCCTCTGTGGCATTCCACAAGTGTACCATCAGGTGACAACCACCACATACCATGGCCCTGGGAGTGACCCAGGTGAAAACCACCATGGACATGGCCCTGAGTAGCCACTCAACATAAACCAAGCAATTACCAATCCACCCAGGTGTTTCATTGGGTTGTTAATTTTCAATTTTCAAAACATCACAACCCAACAAGTAACATCAATAGTTGTGATAATATTCTAGTATAGCTAAACTAGTACCTAGCAGGGGTTTCAAGTTGGCTACACACTACTAGGTGTTCTGAGCATAGCATATACTTTGGAAATAATAAAATCACCTATGATGCGTACTACTGAAAACACTAATGCAATTGGTAAAACAAAAGTGGGACATGAGTATCACTTGCCTTGTGTAAGTTTGTATAGAAACACTCTCTTCACAATAAAACGTAGCTCTCCGTACAATCTAAACAATATAAATAAATAACAATAAACAAGCAATTCACCAACAAACAAACAAATACAACTCAATATATAATACAGAAGCATAACAAGTTATTCAACTTGATTGGTGTTAACATGGACAAGGTTTTGACACATCATTCAATATGCAAAAATAACTAAGTGTTTGGTCATGGGGTTTTCCATTGGTGGTTAAGTGTTGTCAAGGAATATCACTTCACTCAATATACAAAAGAAGCGGATGTGATATGGTTTAGGGTTTAACACACAATTCAATGTACAAAAGGAATTAAGATGTTTTAGGTCAGGCTTTCCATAATGCCAAAACAAACTTGTTGAATGGGTCCTAGGGTTGGTCTTGGTCACATGATCACACAAGGCTTTGGTCTAAGGGTTTTAGAAAACAAAATCATGATCAACATGATTCATTTCATGGCTTTGGTTTAGTAGGGTTGAAACAATTTCCAATATGGCTCGTAAATTTACAAAAGGTTTTGGGATAGGGGTTTCTGGTCCAAAAGTTACTTTCCATGTGGATAACATGAAATTGTTGTTGGTTTTGATCAAAATGATCATACCACAATTTTCCTAAGGAGGGTTTCATCAAACAACAGTTAATTTTATAAAGGTTGACTACTATGGATGGTTTATATGGCAAAGATTTCATGGAATGGGTTCCCTGGTCACAAATAGTTTGGGTACTGGTTTCTCTGGTCTAAGGTTACTAAATGGAACAATTTTCCAAAAGAAAATTATTAAAATTATTTATAGAAATTAAACAAGGTGCATAATACTCAAATAGTTATTTAAATTCTAATATCCATTTTAATTGGTTCAATTATTATTTTTGGATGGAGGGTATGAATGTACACATCCCAAGGATTCCAAAAGTATTTTATTTGCAATTTTTGGATTTGTAGAATTTAGAATATGCCAATATTCATCAAACAAGCATATTTAAATTTGAACCAATTTAAGTTTGTCAAATTTGAATTTGGACAGTGCAAAAAGTTTCTACATGTTTAGGGGATTTCAAAAGTCCAAGTTTGTTGAATTTGGCTAAGTGGATCAAAAGTTATGATGGTTGCAAGTTGTAGGGACTTTTCTGCAAAACTGTATTTCATTTTCTATTCGGATTAAAACAGAAAAATGGCTAGCCCACGTGGAATTATCTGAGTGGCTTGGAGTGCTGACTGTGATGCTGACCGAGCGTGCTGACTAGGCTGACACTTGGCATGTTATTACTGGCTGATACCCCTTCATTTAAGGGTTCTAATCTGAACCGTGAAGATGAAATCGAACGACGGAGGGGAGAGAGAGGACTCACCGGCGACGGAAGTGGCCGGAGAATGGCCCGCGACGGCGCTGGCGCTTGGGAAAACGCGGTTGTGGAGCTACGGCGGTTCTCCCGACTCGGTAAGTCGACGACGAGCATCTACGCGACGTGGGGATGAAGAGGGTGACCATGGCGCCCTAGTTCGCTTTCGGGAACGGCGATAACTAGCGGATGGAGAAAACACCGACTTTGGTGGGGTGCAGACGACCACGAGGCGGTCATTTCCGTGCACAAAATGAAATGGCAATGGATTATAGAGATGCGCGGGGTCATGGAGAGTCAAAACGAAGCAAAGTGGAGCGGCGGAGGTCACCGTTCTATACGAAAACAGAGGAAGGCGGTGGCGATTAGGAAAACTCCGGCGAGCGATTCGCAGAGCCTGGGGGCTCTATTGAATGAATCGCAAGATCTAGATCTAATAGGTTCCCCTCACAAAGAGGAGGGATTGATTGGTGGAGTTGTAGATCTAGATGTCCTCTCTCTCCCCCCTGAAGTGGAACCAAGAATCACTGGAGGATGTAGAGATAAAAAGCTCAAAGAAAGTAAACAATGAAGGAGAGAGACTTGCCAAAGAGTTAGGGGTCAATGGGAAGAATCCCCACTTATATAGGACCCCAAAAATGCAACTGTTGTGAGGAAAGAAGCCCCACTTATATAGGACCCCCAAAATGTAATCGTTATGAGAAAACTCGCACAGCAGCAGTCCTACCACTGCTTTTCTATAGAGGGGTGTTTTGGCGATAGTAACAGTGGTGCTACCACCGGAGGTAAAAAGTGATGAACATCCAAAACGAAAACTTTGATAAATTTTTCATACGTAATACGATTCAGATGTTCTTAGGCTCAATGAAATTGCAACAACGAGAACTGAAAGAATATGTAGATAAACATCATAGTAAAACAGGGGAGTGCAAAACCAAATGACGAAATGTTTTACCTGCCTATAAGAGAACACCGAGTAAAACCTCCAACATAAAAACGGTAATTAGCTTTTCACACAAAATCCTTTTTTGATGAACTTGAGCTTGTCTTGCAGATCATGAAAAGCTCTAAAATCACACATGGAGAAAAACCAAAGAAGAACCAAGAAAGATGATGCCTAAGATGCCATTGTTTGAGTTTTCTACGAATGATACGGTCAACTTAGTCATCTGAGAGCCCCTCTTGATTGAACGGTTATCTATCATATAATCCGCTCTCCCAACTACCATCATGAGACCGGTAAATAAAAACCCTATCAAGGTCATACCTGACAGGGGGATGCTAACCCGGTAGGCCAAGCCCCAAGGAATAACCCGGCTCAAGGGATGATGTGCAGGATCCGGCTAAGGATAGGGAAACTTGTGAAGGCCCAAGCTTGTAGGCCCAATGACCCGGATTGTGGGTTACTGTAAAGGAAAGTTAGGGTTAGTGCGCCGTGTCCGGGTAGGATTCAGGATACGCCTTGTAGAACAAGCCAGGGGGTACGGGTGCTTTATAAACCGACCCCCGGATATAGTTTAGACAGAGATCTAAGAACCCTAGCAGTATCGCGTGATATCGAGCATCCAGTGTAAACCCTAATCGAATTATCATATCGAGAATAGAGATCCGGCGACTTCGATTGCCGGCTGTCAGATCAAATTGCACCATGTCTTCCCTTGAGCTAAACCCTCTCCCAAACGCCTGTGTCGACTTGCCCCAAGATCAGTTACCCCTGGTAACATCTGCCGTGATTATCCCACGACAGTTGGCGCCCACCGTGGGGCCTGCGTCCAAAGGTGTCTACATCACGGGAGAAGCTCGGAAGGGCATGGAGAATCTTGTCATCGGCGAAATCTACATCGACCACGAAGGAGAAAAGGTGGTGGACGATTCCGGCTGGGGGGCGGAGTCGGATCACCTCGAAACCGGATCCGTCGTGACAATCGGCCGGATCAGCGTCTTCATCGGTATGGTATGTGCTTCCAATTCGGTCCCTGACAACGTTGGATCTGATTCTATGCCAGGAAAAGCCACGTCTATCCGATCAGATGATGAAGAATCAACTGGAATGACATATCCGGCAGAAGAACCCATCGCGGAGTGGGAACAGCCGGAGGAGCCGGCATGGACCCCACGCGACCGGGCCCAAGGAGAAGATGATACCGGGTCTATCCTGGATCTACTGGAAAACCGGTATGAGGAGAACGGTGAGGAGGAACAGCCTGAATTTACACCGGATATCGTACGCCGAGTTGCAGTCTATGCAGCCCCCGCGGCCAACCAAGGAAACACAGCCGCGGCATCAGTCGGGGCGGCTCAGGCAGTGGCCCAGCAACAGGGCGCGGTTAACGGAGACCCGGCCTTGACCCGGGTTGATGGAGAGTCAGCATCGGTCACCAGTCGCGCAGCAGATGAGGAGCAACACGCCAACATGTTCGGGTTTCAAGCAAACCGGACACCAGGGGCGGGTCCCTCGAATCCACGTCACCCGGCCCTGTTCGATAATAATTTGATTTTGGATCCTACAGTCCTCGCCACAGTTATCACCCCAGAAAACGCGGCAGAGCGTGTTAGAGATCTGGATGTGGCTCGTCGTGCATTGGAACAGCAAAGAAGGCAAGTGGAAGCAGATAGACAGGGGATGGCCACACGACGGCGCGAGCTGGATGCGTTGGAAACCCGGCTTCGAGAGGAAACGTCCAGGATACATCAAAGGCACCACACCAGGTTGCCAGCAACGGGCGGGGTTATTAATCCGGCTAATTTATTCGTTACGCCTCAGGACCAGCCGATACCAGTGGTGAACCAGGGAACCGCACCCCAACAGATGACAGCAGCGACACATCCGGCGAATGAACGGACCGGGTTACCCCCTCCACAAACTAGAGTCACAACCGGCAACGATCTACTACCGCCGCCACCATCACGATTCCGCACGCCAGCCGACCACTACAACAATCCTATGGACAACGTATATGCGGCGACACTCGCATTGAATCAAATACCTGTGGGAGAGTCGCCCCATGCAGAGAAGACTCGGCAAGCCATCGAGCTGTTGCACACTGCGGTGGCACAGCAAGCCAATTACCCGGATCACAGAAGCGGTATGCACGGGACGCCATACGTCAGCCAGCAGCAAGGGAATATACAAACAAGTTCAGCGCGGCGGAGGGAAGAGCAGCAGCAAATGCCGCCTCCTCCCCGCGCTCAGGCAGCATCAGCAGCACAGGCCGTCGTGGACAGTTCTAGGGCTCGGAGGGCCGCGGCCGGGTCTGCAGCGCATGGACCTCCCGCAGCACCGCGCCCAGACGCTCCCCCCGCGGCATCACACGTTTCTAGAGCAAGGCCGGCTTCAACCATTCTTGCGGGACCCAAGTGTCTCTCGGACAATATTAGAGCTGAACCTTACCCGGAAAAATTCAAAGAGCCAGGGAAAGTAGTGAATTATGAGCCAACCATGGATCCCGAAACATGGCTAAGCAGTTACGAGATGGCAATGTCAATCCGCAACGCGTCCGAGAACCTCCAAGCCAAGTTCATGTATCTGATGATGTCGGAAGGAGCAGCAAAATTGTGGTTCACCAATCTACCAGAGGGATCGATCAAGTCTTGGGAGGAATTGAAGACCGCGTTTATCAAACACTTTCACGGGACCTGCAGGAAATTATTCACTATTGATGATCTAGAGCGATGCGTTCAGAAGAAGGGAGAATTGGCGCGCAGTTGGGTGCGCCGGGTTATGGAGATACTTCACTCATCCACGGATATCCAGCCCAAGGATGCACTACAGGCCATGGCAAAAACATGCAAGTATATACCTTTAGTGCAAAAGTTAACTCGCATGAAGTCCAGTCGAAATGCGTCGGAAGTCACAATGGGAGAATTGATGCATGCGTGCAACAAACACGCTGCGACAGATACTACAGAAGAAGAAGCTGATGACAAGAAGGCAAAAGCAAACACAAGCGGTAATGGAAGAACCGGCAACGGAACAGCATCAGGTAACAATGGAAATAGCCAGAACAAGCGCCCTTTCGAAGGAGGCTCCGAGTTTGTCGCCAACACAGAAGCCGGGTCTTCGAGGCCAAGAGCAGAAGGAAATTTCAACGGAGGTAACCACAATGGAGGAAACTATCAAGGTCCACCAAGGCCGGGTAACAATTGGGACATATTCAGGATGGCATGTCCGAAGCACAGCAGGAATGGCAGGCCAGCTAACCACTCCCTAGAACAGTGCGCCGATTTACAAAGATGGAAAAATGAGGAAGTGCACAGAGCTATGCGAGGTGCAGGGCGGGGAGGAGGACCGGGTCCAGGGGCAAACCCGGGCAACGGCCCACCCCCAGCTGGTAACCCGGCGGCTGGAAATCAAAGTAATAACCAAGGGGGGGCAGGAGGCTTCCAGGCTAACCCCAAACAATTGGGTCAATATCATGTGCATACCACAGGAGGCTCTAACAAGGACAAAAAGATACTGAAGCAAGCGGTCAACTCAGTTTCGTTAGCCGTCCCGAGATACTTGAGATGGTCAGAACAGGAGGTAACATGGAGCAGAAGGGATCACCCGGAAAGAGTGGAACACCCAGGAGTCTTGGCACTAGTAGTCGCACCGCAAGTTAATGGGTACGAACTGAAGAAGGTTTTAATGGATGGTGGAAGCAGCATCAATATACTGTATTGGGAAACCTTCCTACGCATGGGTCTCAAGGAATCTCAACTGCAAAAAAGCTCAACAGTTTTTCATGGGATAGTGCCGGGTCATTCAGCATGCCCCGAGGGAAAAATCGCGTTGGAGGTAGCTTTCGGAGAGTCAAAGGATAACTATCGAATTGAGTGGCTCACCTTTGAGGTAGTGAAATTGCGCAGCCCCTATCACGCGCTATTTGGAAGGCCGGCTTATGCCAAATTCATGGCTAGGCCGTGTTACGTATATCTACAGCTAAAAATCCCGGGTCCCAAGAAGACCATTACCATACATGGAAATCGAGACATAGCAGCTGAATGTGACGAAGGAGATGCAGCAATGGCCGAGCAGGCCTGTAGAAAAGAAGAACTCAAGCATTACCGGTCTCAAGCAGACCCGGAGGATATAGCCACATCAAAAAGGCCGAGTACTGAAGGCGAAAGAACAAAATCCAAGGTAACGCAAGATGCTAAAATGGTGGCCTTAATCGAGGATGATTCCCCCAAGCGGCCCGCTGTAAAGGAAGAAGCTACACGGCCGCTTACAACCAGCCAGGTCATTGGAACACCCCACCCGGGTTGGCTAGCAAACCCGGTACTCATCACGAAAAAGTCCAACATATGGAGAATGTGCATTGGTCAAGCCAGACCGGGACCAGTGCTTATGAGGAACTAAACAATGTAACGGGCAGCAGGTTTCAGACGCGCTCTTTTCCTACCCAGGGTACCTAAGGGGACTGGAAGGTTTTTAATGAGGCGGCCTGCTGATCCAAAATTTCTAGTATCAATAAAGAGATGGTTATCAAGTCCTATATCATTACATCCTGATTACAAGTAAGTAGTATCCCTGCGACATCGATAATTCAGTATCATCAAAAGCATCGATTGCATGTAGGTCTTGGGGGTTGGTTGCTCAGGTAGCCAGCCACTAACCCGAATGACCCGGCATAGATAGCTATGAGTTGTAAGGGCCGATTACTCGCAAACGAGCACGGCTGCAATCTTATGACTGGGCAAAGAAGCCAACTTTTCTTGACTTTTCTTACTTAAGCTCGATGTGACTCGCACTAAAGTGGCATGATTCGTTCGCTTACGATTACAATCAGCCATGAAGCCCAATGGGACTTGCCTGACACTGTTCTCGTATGGATGTAACAACATGGTATCCACGCGAAAGCCGGCTTACAGTACAAGATAGTTAAAAGGGTCATCTAAACCACAAGTTTATGCAGAGTACAAGGCTAAAAGCCGGAAACTCAACAATTATCAAGCATAACTTCAGTACTTACATGGAATGGCTTTAGGTTTGCGACTCGGTAAAAAATAATTTGTTCTCTGAGAAAGGCCACACCCCCATTACTCGGACTTTGGGTCATGGGGACTGGGGGACTTCGAAACAGAAACAAACTACTTGGCTATCGCAGTTCGAAAAACCTCACCGTACGAGTCTTGGGGACTTAAAGAAAAAGCCCACGTATTAAAACTCCTGGTACTCGGAAAACCGAGTCTTACAAAGGGAGCTAAAAAGAAAGCTGGGTATCAAGAACAAGTTCAAAAGAACAGACAAAATAGCACGATTATCAAAAGGCAGGGAAAGCCGCAAAAATATGTCACCGAATAGAAGTACATTACAAGTTATGGCATTGGTATCAGAAGTGCACAGGCGCACCATTGGCAGGATAAATAGTTCAAATGAAAAGGCCCCACGTGATTAAGGTATTATGACATCATTACCCTACTCGGCCTCCTGAGTGCGATCTTCCGGGTCTTGCTCCTGGGCCTGCTGCTTAGCTTTCCTGGCAGAGCCACCCGGACTCACCGCGCCAGGGCGGATAGGTGGAAGGACGGACGGTGTAGAGGCGGATGGCCCTGATTTTAACTCGGCCTCCCTCTTCGCAGTTGCCTCCTTCTTTTTGGCCGAGTGATCAGCCCACTTCTCCAAGAGGTCAAAGGGCGGGGGTGCTTCCTCTGTGATAACTTTGCCATCGGCGTCATACGCAGCCATTAGCGTATTCAGGTCCAAGCTATCGGCTAAAGAGGTAGCAGAGGGACGCACTGCTGACTGAATGGCCTTGAAGTCCTTAGGCGTAAATTTGGCACCATCCGCCTTGAACTCGGGAAACCCGGATATTATCTTCGCCGGGTCAAGCTTCGGAAAGTAGGCTTTGGCCAAGGTCAATGCCCGGGTTATTCCAATACGGCAGGACGAACGCTTCCAAAGTTCAATCCAGCCAGGCACAGTGGAGCAGGCTTGGACGAGATTCTCTTCACCCGGATAGGCTTCTGTGGGCCAATGTATGGCGTCCAATATAAATTTTGTGCCGGCAAAGAAAGTCCGGAGCACAGTCTTCAGGGTCCTAGCCTTGGCAATAGTATCTTCCTCTGGAGGTGCAAGGTTGGCACCTGCAGTTGAAACAGAAGCAAGAAGGTATCAGTAACCCAGAGTGGTGCATAACAAGAAGCATGAAATTAGTCGGCAGACAAAAACTTACTGAGTAAGATCTGGTAAGTGTCGGTGATTTGATCCGATAAATTCTTCAAGTCGGTCCGAGCGGTGAGGCACTTCTTCTTATATTTGGAAACATCCTTCTTCAAAGTTTCCATGTCATCCTCAAGGATTTCCCGTCGTTTTATCTCGGCAAGAAGACGTTGTTCGGTCTTCAGTAAAGTTTCATCAGACCGAGTTATCTGTGCCTGTAAGTAGAAAGGAAGGCAAGCATTAGTTGGATGTTATGATAAGATAAATTTGGCGTGAAGTACCAAGCATAACTTTTGCAAGTCATACTCGGAACTTGGGGACTAGATATGCAATATGAGATGACAAGCGCTTTTACCTGGTGCTCTGCAGCCATGCGCTCTAAAATATCGCCCTCTGAAGCCTTCATGGTGAGGAGTGTGTTCATCAATTGATCAAAAGTATCTTTACCCGTATCAGAAGACCCGGGGCCTTGGTAATTCCGAGAAGAGGTTTTCTTCTTAGAGGGAGGCGGAACCCGGGTCATTTGTGCATTGGAATCCGACACTCCTTCTGCACCCAAGGTTGTGGCTTTCTTCTTCTTGCTCGCATGGGAAGCAATTGGATACTCGGTTTCTTGGGCGTCCGGTTTAATCGGCGATGTTTGTTTTTCACCGCCAGACACGGCAGTAGTCTTATCGGCCGGGCTCCCCTGACCCGGGCCCTCGTCTTCCATGCCCTCTTGGTCGCTAACGACGACCGTGGCCCTGTAAATTTTATCAAGAAGCAGTTAAAATACGCGGTCAGGAAAGGGTGATGAAGTGTGGAAGAGCATCCGGAAGGGGATCTTACCCGGTGTTCACCGCGAAGTCACAAGGAAACCCGTCATCAGACTCGGGAGAGGCTGAAAATTGTCAGGTTAGATGTCATATAAGAATAGTTCAAGGGGAATGTGCCGGTCGAGAAAAGATAGAATAATTACCAGCCCGCCGAGTGGGAGTCGAAGAAATACCCGGGTTGATGACGTTGTCACCCGGGTTATTTCGAGTTGACCTACGCTTGATCATGGGCGACTCCTTCAAGAATGGCCAGTGGAATAATGTCAAGATAACTCAGGTATATCATTAAGGTGATGTGAATTGAATGCGAGGAGGGGATATGAAACCTTGGAAGTGGCCTCTTGAGCTTTTCTTTTGGATCCGACTTTGGTTGCCGGTTCCGGTTCGTCCTCGTCGCTGGCAGATTCTACTTTGCCATCCGAGTTTTCTTCCTCATCATCCTCTTGTTCTGAAATATCATCAAAGTTATGGTTGAAAATGAAGGGGTTATGACGAGTTCAAAGGAACCAAATAAAATTCAAAGAGTACCTTCATCCGAGTGAACAGCCTCTTGCTCCTCTGGACTTTCGGAGCTAGGGGAGGCGTTGATTTTCCAAAAGTCGTCATCATCCTGAAAGGTGTTAATGCACAGGTTACCAACTGTATCAAGTGGAAAGAATGAAAGTAAGGGCGTCAGAGTCGGACTTTTACCTCAGGGGCGGGGTTTTCAAGCGTGAAGGGCTCTAACCCGGATATGTTCCGGATTACCTCGAGCTTTTCCGTCAAAAAACCTTTGATGGTTTTATGGGTGTCGCCAGGTGCGAAGATGTTATCGGAGTATCGGAGCGGATCGGAAGGTTCTCCTGAATACTCGCACATCAACTTTGTGCGGATGGAATTGGGCTGAATCCTAAAATCGACCCAGGTCTTTACTAGATTGAGCCCGATGAGGCCCTGGGCTGTAAGAGTAGCAATTTTGGCTAGCAAGGGTTGAATTGCCTCCCTATCCGAGTTAGGGGCGAAGGCACTAAACTTATCAGAAATATCAAGAAGACCCTCCGAGTAACCCGGCAGTTTCTTTTGGCCGGGTGGGGAAGTGTCCTGGCAGTAGAAGTACGAGAGCTGCCAATGCTTGACATGGGAATTGAGGGTGAGGGGTGGAATTAGAGAGTTTTTGCAGCGTTGGATCGAAACCCCGCCGCAAGTGAGAAGCGCCCCATCACCGCTTTCGCGGCATGGCTTGCATTGAAAAAGCTCAATAAAAAGAGCTAGACTTGGCGGAGTGCACAAGTAGGATTCGGAAAGGACAATAAAATGGGAAATATTTAGCACAGAGTTGGGTCCGATATCAAAGACACGAAGGCCGTAGTGGCTAAGTATGTCACGGAAAAAGGGGTGACCCGGTGGTCGAAAACCCCGGGTCACATGATCCACGAAACAGATTACCTCATCTTTGGTAGGGGTGGGCCGGGTCTCCTTACCCGGTACCCTCCATTGGATATTTTCCTGAGGAGGAAGAATTCCCAGTTCCACCAGCTCCTCCAACTTGGCCTTTGTGACCATAGACCGCGCCCAGTTGGCGGAAATGGTGTTGGTGGCCTTGGCCTTGGCTGGGGTCTTCCCCTGTTTCTTGGGAGCCATATGGCTGACCTGCAGAGTACAAGGTAAGAAGGAAATTAAGACATGAAAGTTGCGAGCCGGCTAAGTATAGGCCGGATAATATTGAGGTATGAAAAGTTACGGGAGATCCGGGTGTTAGCCTGCAGAGCAAAGTTTGAAAGTTTCCGGGTATCAGGCATTGTGGTGAAATTTATGGGATCTAAATGATGAAGGAGCCTTTTGAATACAATGGACGGCGGCTTAAGTTCCAGACGTGAATAAAAGGAACTGAAAAGGAATGGTCTAGCCGGGTGATTGATGCGAAGGCGGAAAATTTGGGTAGTTCGAGCCTAGATTGGAAGTTTTATCTTTGGATTTGTGGCAAGAATAATGATTGTGGGTAGTAGGGGAGCGGATTGGAGCATGCGCTTCGTCCTTTGTGCGAGCTAGAAGAGATTATGGGTATTCTAATTCGGCCTGGTCAAGAAATCCGAGGCGGGCCGATCTGGATCTAATCTGAGGAAAAAATCAAAGGTTGCGAGGGCAAATTGATAGGTGCAAAAGATTTACCGGAGGAGATCTGAGGGAAGCCTTGCGGAGGCAGATGGCGCAGGCCTGGTGTCCCTTCGCGGTTCTTGGTGGGCCGGATGAGGATTCGCCGGCGGATCTTGGCGGCGGCGCGGGGCGAACGGTGGCGGAGCGTAATCTCCGGGCGATGGGTTCCGGTGACGAGCGCGGAATTTCCGTGGTGGCGCTCAGGGAGAAAGAGAGCTCAGAGGGAGAAAGGAATGGAATGGAGGAAATGAGCCGTTAGGGTTCGGGTCACTCCTAAGGGGCTTTTTTATAGTGCAAATGGATAAGCTCGGTTTGGTGAGTGGAAGCCGAGAATTGTGGGGGTAAACGGCTATTTATTTAAAGTTTCTGCGAGATGTGCGCCAAGTATTGAGCAAAGCATCCGGATAAAAGGAAGAAGGGGATTCGTCCCGTGATGACGGGATTGGTTATCGAGCATAGGATCTTGGTATTGTTATTATGGTTTGGACCCAGAAGTTTGAACCAAGGTGTTTGGAGGGAAAGCTGGGGTTATTACATGGCCGCCAAGGAGCAAGGCCTAGCTGAATATCAAAACATCTTAACCCGATCTTCATATACCCGTATGATCGATATCTTTGCAGGGAATAACAAGCGCTTCAAGGAGATCCGTGAAGCCCAGGCTATTCTGGGGACTACTGACAGGGGGATGCTAACCCGGTAGGCCAAGCCCCAAGGAATAACCCGGCTCAAGGGATGATGTGCAGGATCCGGCTAAGGATAGGGAAACTTGTGAAGGCCCAAGCTTGTAGGCCCAATGACCCGGATTGTGGGTTACTGTAAAGGAAAGTTAGGGTTAGTGCGCCGTGTCCGGGTAGGATTCAGGATACGCCTTGTAGAACAAGCCAGGGGGTACGGGTGCTTTATAAACCGACCCCCGGATATAGTTTAGACAGAGATCTAAGAACCCTAGCAGTATCGCGTGATATCGAGCATCCAGTGTAAACCCTAATCGAATTATCATATCGAGAATAGAGATCCGGCGACTTCGATTGCCGGCTGTCAGATCAAATTGCACCATGTCTTCCCTTGAGCTAAACCCTCTCCCAAACGCCTGTGTCGACTTGCCCCAAGATCAGTTACCCCTGGTAACATCTGCCGTGATTATCCCACGACAATACCTTTGCCTTGCACAATTCACTAGAGCAGATGATGATGATCTTGATCATCTCACGTGCGACCATCTTTCTTGATTGCACTTCGCTTGGTGAAGTCTTGTAAAATGCTCCTTATAAACTAATATGGGAGAGCTTCTTTCATTTCCATCTTCACTTTACCATAATGTCAATATGGATGGAAGGACATGACCAATCTTTGGAGAATTCCATGAGTAAAGACTTGGTCATCCTTGAATAGCATCGGTACTACCGGTGGTCCCTAAGGCACTACCGATGGATTCTTTTCCTCCTTCTCTGTGAAAACAAGTAGCCCCGTACAACCGGTACTACCGCCCGAGGTGGCTGTACTACCGGTATTAGGGACGCTGCTAGTACCGCCGGTACCCAACATAGGGGTAATTTGGCGGTACTAACGGTGGTACTACGCCGCCTGGGAAGGCTATTATGTCGGACATTTCCAGTAGCAGTACTACCGCCACTAGTACTAGTACCACCTAACAAAGAGGGGGTTCAGCGGTACTGGTGTTTGTAATACCTACGGTTGTACTCCTACTAGGAATGTCCAACAAAGTTGCTAGACCTGGCGGGTACTACCTGTGACGCCCCGAGATCGGGCACTATGCAGATTTCAGCATTTCCGCCAAAATCCACGTAATAATCGATTCCAGGTTGCCACTTGTGATAACATTACAACAGTTCACGAATATTCCACAACAACAACAGAAGAGATATATACAAGACGACTCAAACGAGTCAAGGATACAACTGATACAATACAAAGATCCAAATAACAACGGAAGAAACAACATAGTGTCCGACTACGGACAAGATACAAATTGTACTAAGAGTCCTGAAGATAACCGATGGCGTCCAAATCCCTGCCCAGGCTAAGCCGGAGGGATTCCCAAGCTAACGTCGTCAGACTTCAAACCTGTTGACTGCAATGTGGAATATGCAGCCACGAAATGGATTCGTGGGTCAGTACTATTAAGTACTGGCAAGTGGATAAACCATACTCACAAGATACCAGCGTAACCAATCATCACAAGATACAAATACTTTGGGTACAACGGAAGGAAGGGATTATGGCAAAGAAGCGGCAGCGGGCAGCACCAACAACTAGAGAGACACGCTACAACTTCCGGCTATTAGAGAGGGATAAGAGAGCGTATCAGAACCAACTACAACTACTCACCAAACAATACCCATCCAGTGTTACCCCCTACTAAGGAAGCAACCCAAGGAAACTCACACTGTTGGTTAAGGTGACATTCATTTTTATGGTGAAGGTAATACTATGTTACTAGTCAAGTTATTATCATTAGGTGTAAGTTGTCCGAGTACTTGTTAGGCAGCACTTTCACCAAGTCGTCACATAACCGCGGACAACACGGCTTCTCGAGAAGATTCATCCCTGCAGGGTGCGCTACAGTACCCGTACACACTCAAGCCACCAACTAAACTCAGGTTGGCTCGACACGACCCAAACCGTCTCTACAACCCATCCTAGGAGCCACGGAGCTATAAGGTCCCGGCCAGTCCGACCTAACCTAAGCGCAGGGGTGAAAACCACACCCCCCGGCACCACAGGCCTCGCCCTATATGCATCATCATCATAACCATCATAATCATCATCAACCATGGGGGCGCCTCCCATTATGCATATGCGCAAATGGAACGCCCAAACTAAGTGTGGCTCTTCGGACAAGCTGCAAATCAGGTCTAAGTCGAGGGGGGTCCCATACTACCTCCCGGATGCGGTTAGCGCGCTCATCTTGGATCAATGGACAAGACCCTTTTCCTAGTTTCGACACTAGCAGGCTCCAAAACCACGCCGGGCCTCCTGCCGGTGCCTTATCATCAAATTATTATTACCCCAAACATTAACATGTTGTGGATTAAATTGAAACCCAACTATCAAACTAAACATGTGATATGAAAAAAGGCAACAAGACTTGAGCGCAAACAACACTAAGCGTGCAACTACGACACGAGGGCCAACAAGGTAAACAAACAACAGTTGATAGGAAGTGGAAGGAAGGCTATATCATGGCTGCTAGGTAAACATATGATAGGATCGAGACACAAGCATCGAATCATAAGGCTAGAATAAAGGCAACGGGAAGAATCGGTAACAAGTGAGGAAAGGCAACATAGGTAGCAAGTGAGTATACTTGCCTGTGATCCAGCAAGTAGAGGTACATCCGCAGAACTTGTCGTTGCTCACATCATCTCAACGTCCTATCCGCGAGGAAGCAACGAACTAGAACAAACACCGGATGCAACAATTACTACTACGGCAAAAGATCCAGCATGATCCTATTTTATATGCATGACAAGTTAAAGGGTGCATCAAAATAAACTAAAAGACACAAGGAACAATTTAAATAGGCCCATATGCAATTTGAATTGCATTTGGAAAATCCCATGAATTAACGTTGAATTAAATGATCTATAAATAACCATCATGTGAAAGTTGATTAGAATGATGCATGGATGATGAAAACAATAAGAAAACAACAATAGCTTCAGTTTGATATGTTGTTTACCAAGTTTGGAATTTTATTTGTTAACTAATGAACTTTGGCATTTTAAATGATTTAAACAAATATTTGTTGTTTTCACCAATTTTAAATGTTCAAAACAGATAACAAAATTTATATTTGGAAAGAACACAAAATTTTAGATGGAATACATATTTCATTTGTTGAATTTGGATTCTAGATGAGCAAGTTATTAAATTGACAATTTTAAATGCATTAATTAAGAAATAGTTGTTTTCAGCAATTTAATTTATTCAAAACAGAACACAAAGTTGATATTTGCAAAGTTCATGAAAAATGGAATGGAAAACATATTTGGTTTGTTGAATTTAGAAAATCTATGCCCAAGTTATGAATTTTGCAATATTAAATAGATTACACAAGGATTTAAATATTTCACCAATTTGATATATTCAAAACAGTAAACAAAGTTTATATTTAGGTAGAGAATTTAATTTGGTATGGAAAATATATTTAAATTATTAAATTTGGGGTTGTAATGAATTAGTTATGCATTTTTAAAGTTGTGGTATTAATCTGTGATTATTTAAAATAGATGAGGGCCTGTTTGTGATGGTCAGGGACTAAACTGTGAATCACAGGGACCTGTGTGCGAAAATATCCTGGACAGAACAGAGAGAAACATCACAGGAGCCAGCCACAGTCGCTGACTGGTGGCCCCTGCGCACAGGTGGCGCCAGCGAGGCGCCGGTGGAGGAGGAGGTGGCCTCCACCGTCGCTGACGGGTGGGCCATGCGCGCGCGTGGCAAGCCCAAAAAGATGGGATTTAGTCCCGCGAGGGGGGACTCGATCCCGCGTCTCCCCGGTGCGCGCAAAGGAACAGCGCCACTGCGTTGCGGATGCGTTTGGTGATACGATAGGAACCTGACGGAATAAGAGGTGACCTTGCGCGTTTTAACTGAACAAGTTCAGTATCTGAACTTCGACAGGCAAGCGGATAGCGACGACGCCGCTCGAAGGCGGGCGTCTAGAGCAACCCGAGGAGAGGGGTTAGGGATTTTGGGAGGTGCTCCTCACCTTGGGGAGCTCGATGGCGCTGCAGGCAGGCTCGGTGACGAGGGAACCACCGGGAAGTAGAGGAACCTGAGGAGATCGTTGTCGACGATGTGCTCGTGGACAGAGGGAAGACGACCTGGATGGCATCGATCCGAGCGACTCCAGGTCCCTAGCTTCAGCGTAGAGGACGGCGATGATGCTGCGTTTCCATTCCCTCCATAAACCTGCCCCGACGATGACCGTGGTGGCGGCGCTAGGAAGACATGCTCCCGTCTCTCCCTCGGTTCAGAACAGCAACAAAAATTCAGAAAAGGAGGGAGGAGAGGAGAAGGAAGGAGTATAGCGGCGGCTGGAGATGGGGAGGGAGAAAGGCTAGGGTTAGGGTAGGGCGCGGCTCGGGGAGTAGAAATAGGAGGAGGGAGTGGAGATGGGCAGGTGGGGAGCTGCCTGGTGGGGGATGGTCTCCCCTCCTCTGTCTCCGTACAGAGAGGAAGACGACAGCGGTCGTGGGGGCTGGGCTTGGGGTGGTAGGTGGGCTCAGCCCACTTGGGCTTGCCTGCCTCCCCCAGTCGCTTCCTTTTTCTTTTCTTTATTTTTTTCCTCTTTTTTTTGTAGGAAAGAAAAAAGAGAGAGAAAAGGATAAGTATTATGGGGTTTTCATTTCTGAAATAATTTTTATTGAATTACAAAGCAGCAAGCCCAAAGTGTGTTAACTTTGTTTTCAAAATTTCAAATTTCCAAATTGATTTGAATTTGTCATTTGAATTTCAAATAGTGTTTCATAAAGAATGGATTTTGAAATAACCAAGAATATTCAATAACCTCAACCAATTATGAAATTCTTCTTGAGTTGAAATGTTTGCAAAATTTTAATTGTAATCCACAATTAGAACATGCCAAGTATGAATGATTTCAATTTGAATTGAATTTCAATTTGAAACACATGCCACATGCAATGCTTATGATGACATGATGCAATGCAATGCCAAATGGAAATCAAGCAATTCTATCTGAGGGAAATCCCCCGGGTGTTACACTACTGCTGCTTGAAGCATAGAGAGCACAAGTCCTGATTTGGCAGCAAATCTCTAGTTGATCCAGCACATGGACTTCATGTTTTGCCTATGACAAGTCCTACAAGATTATCTTAATGCAAACATTAGTCCATTAGGATTGTCATTATTTACCAAAATCACACATGGGGCACAATTCTCTTTCAGCAGTGCTCCCTCATGTGCCCGCCTGGAGTATGCCAAGCTATTCGGCGCACAGAAGGTGTTGGATAAATTTTCTGCAAGGTACAGATCACCGTCTGCTCGCCGTTTTTATATTTCTAACAATTGTTGGTAGTATGAAGAAGTTCGATTATATGTATGTAGATGTAGATTAGTTCGTCCTACGATTCATCCGATGAATAATGTGACCTTCAAGAAGAACAGGACATAGCCAATCTTTTGGCTTTGCACATGAATAAAAGGCCGAAGCACAGTGGTTCAGTTTTCAGCCGAGAGAAGTTATATAGGGAAAGGATCAAAGGCCACAACAAGCTGATGCGGACCTACTTTGTGGAGAATCCTATATACACAGAGCGTTATTTTCGTCGCCGTTTTAGGATGAGCATCAATTTGTTCAAAAAGATCGTGGAGTGTGTCATGAAGCATGACGGGGTTTTTGAGCAAGGGAGGAATACCCGACGGAGAACTTGGCATAGCACTTTCCACAAGTGTGCCAAACGCTTTCAAGTAGCACTTGTGCAAGTGTTCAGTGAGGAATACTTGATAGCCCCAATGCTCAAGACACGTCTAGAATTTTGCAGTACGACAAAGCTCGTGGGTTTCCAGGTATGGTTGGCTCAATTGATTGCATGTACTGGAGTTGAAAAAAAATTCCTACGGCATGGCATGGACAATTCAAAGGGCGGAAAATGATTCCATTACAATTCTTGAAGCCATGCCGATCATGAGACTTGGATTTGGCATGCTTTAATCGAAATGCCTTGGTCTTGCAATGACATGAATGTTGTTCAACGTTCACCACTCATGCCATGGATTGCAATGGGCTTCCCATGGTGGATTTTGTAGCAAAGTACCACACATACAAATACAGCTACTACCTTGCCGACGGCATATACCCAAGGTGGGAAACATTTATGAAGCCGGTACGCAAACCGCAAGGTAAGAAAAATGTGGTCTTCATAATGCATAATCAGCGGCTAGCAAAATATACAGAGAGCATTTGAGATTTTGCAAGCCCAATTTCCTGCTGTGAGGGGACAACGCTTATGTGATCATGCATAACATGATTATCGAGGATGAGCGTAAGCCAGATGTAGACTGCTCATTCTATGAGTTGATAGAACAACATGTGCGAGTGCAGACGAGAGAAGAGAGCGTGACCCGCTTTCTTGCCTCCTCTCATTCCAAACAAGCCGATGTGCATGATGAGTTTCAAGAAGATCTTATCGAATGTAAAGCTGGTAGCCTCAGGCTAAGTTCCCTACAGCGTATTAGCCAACTAGTTCATGGAAATTTTATCATTTACTATGGAACGTTATACCATTTGACTACTTCTTCTCTATTTAAAATAAATACTCCCTCCGATCCTAAAAAAGTGTCGCCACAAATGAACTAAGCATACACAACTAATCTAGTTGAACCAGTGGAGTAAACCACACAGTTTCTAAACTATGCTTCTCCCCCAATATCGTCGCAACCACATGTCCCCATTTTTCATCTTTGTCTTCCTCAAAAAATATCGTCCTCTTCCCATCACATTGATCGATATGGAAGTTCTTCTCGGTCGGAGATGGTGGGAACGGGATGTCGGGTTGCACACGAGTTTGTGGGAGAGTCACGAATGGATGGTGATTGCATGAGGGCGACACTGAAGCTCAACGTGCGTGGTGCTTGGGAGATAACGTCGGTGAACACGAGATTATAAAGTCGATGTGCATGCCGCAATAACTCAGTTTGCAAAACGCATATCTAACAAAAACTAATAGTATAACCACATGACCACGTCTAAATGGGTTGTTTTGTGATAGTGAATGTAAAGCATCAAAATAATACACACATAGGCAGCCAGCCAACCTAATCCCTCTCCTATCGCCGACAAATCCCGCGTGAGGTATTAGCTTGAGGATGTCTACCATCCCTGTCTCAACTTGTTCCATCTGGTGTCTAGCACACCATCGGGCTGCATCATCTCGCTTATCACTGTTGTTTGGGATGTCAACCCGGTTACCGCGCAGCCTAGTCATGCGTCCGGCTCTCCTACAAGTCTGACGTAAGGGCTTCAACACCACTGAGTTACCCACCCTGTAGTAATGTAGTTACCTACCCCTAAAGTGATAGAGTGACCCACCCAGTAGTGATGGACTACCCAGCTATACTGATAGAGTTATCCACCGAGTAGTGATGGACGTACCCACCCTAGACTAGTGGAGTTACTGACCCAATAGTGATGGAGTTACCCACTCTAGATTAATGGAGTTACCCACCCAATATTATACTGATAAAATTATTCACCTATTACTCATTGAATAATCACCTATTACCGATAAATTTACCTTTCTAGTACGTATAGAGTTACCCACCATCTACTTAATTAGTTACCATTGTGTTCATGAATAGTTATCCACCATAAAATTGATGTAGTTACCCTAATATATCTATAATAATTGATCAGTACTGATGGAGTTACCCACCCTGTAATGCTAAAGTTACCAACCAAATATTGATAAAGTTACCGACCATGTACTGATAAAGTTACCAAAATATTATTGATAAAGTTACCACCGATCAATGGTAAAGTTACCAACCTAGTACAGTAGTTATAAAGTTATCAACCTATTACTGATAAAGTTACCAACCTAGTACTAATAAAGTTACCCACAACTACTTATAGAGTTATCAACCTATTAGTGATAAAATTATCAACCTATTACTGATAAAGTTACCCACTGATCACTGATATAGTTACCAACCAAATGATAAAAATGTTACCCACCATGTTTGATAAAGTTACCAACATATTACCGATAAAGTTACCACCAATCACTAATGAAGTTACCACCTAGTACTAATAAAGTTACCCACCAGTACTTATAAAGTTATCAACCTATTACTGATAAAGTTACCAATCTAGTACTAATAAAGTTACCCACAACTATTTATAGAGTTATCAACCTATTAATGATAAAGTTACCAACCTATTACTGATAAAGTTACCCATCGATCACTAATAAAGTTACCAACCAAATACTGATAAAGTTACCCATCATGTAATGCTAAAGTTACCAATATATTACTGGTACAGTTACCAACCTAGTACTGATAACGTTTCCCACATGTACTTATAAAGTTATCAACCTATTACCGATAAAGTTACCAACCTAGTACTGATAAAGTTACCCAA
This sequence comes from Alopecurus myosuroides, assembly GCA_028641055.1. NCBI lineage: Eukaryota > Viridiplantae > Streptophyta > Magnoliopsida > Poales > Poaceae > Alopecurus > Alopecurus myosuroides. Next base: position 312,507,529 of record CM054062.1, on the reverse strand, counting down.
CCATAATTGATAAAGTTACCAACCTATTATTGATAAAGTACCCACCCAATAGTAATAAAGTTGGCAACCTAGTACTGATAAAGTTACCCATTCGGATTTTTATAGAGCTGAAATCCATTACTGAAAAATTATCCACATTATACTAATGTAGTTATCTAGCAAGTAGGATAGAGTTAACCATGTGCTAATGATATAATTATCCACCATAAAATTAATTTTTGTTACCCTACTTTATCGTTAGTATTTACCCATCTTTACTAACGAAGGTAACCATCGTGTACTGGTAAAGTTACCAACCTAGTATTGATAAAGTTACCATGTAATACTAATAGAGTTACCCACCCAGTACCAAAAAAAGTTATCAACCTATTACAGATAAACTTACCAACCTAATACTCAAAACTTACCCACTCAATACTGATAGAGTTACTCATCCAATAGTGATGGAGTTGGCCACACATAAATGATGGAGTTACCCACCTTATAGTGTGGAGTTACCCACCCGGTATTTCGTAGAGTTATCGATGGGGACCCGGTGATTAGATGGAGAAGTCAGAGGGTGGGGCCCCGGTGAAATTCAGGGGAGGGTGAAATTCACGGGGGACTAATTAGAGGTTGACACCTAATCCCGTGGGGCTCTTCCGTAGGTAATTCATCCAAAGGTCTGGGATTTCTGGCTTATTATATAGGTATCCGTCACGAAATCGATGTAGTTATTTTGATCTAGTACTGATAGAGTTACTAACATGATGGTACCGATGGTGGAGTTACCCACATAGTACGTATGAAGTTACCCATGTGTTCATGGTATAATTATCCACTATGAAATCGAGATCATAACCATATGCTATAAATAATAGTTACACACCCAATACTAATAGAGTTATCCATCTCATTTAAGAGTGTAGTTGTCGTCCTAAAATCGACAAAGTTATCACAATAATAATTATGGAGTTGCAAAGGTGTTTTAGTGTACGGCTATCCACTTGTACATGACACATTTATCATCTCAAAATGGCAACTCACTTATCAAACTAGGCGGTAAATTTAAAACTCGGGAAAATAAAAAAAAAGAACAACTAAAAGTGGGTGTGCCAAAAATTAATCGTTGCTTGGATGGTAACTTACATACAATTGCCTGGTAACTTACGTGTTAACGGGTGGTAACTTTAGGGTCAATTTTTTTCGTCGAAACATATCAAAATGAGATCTAGTTTCAAAGATCTCGACGCGACTAGTACAACAGTGAAAACAGATCTTAAATCAGCTAAACGGTTTGTTCTACAAAACATTTTAAATTTTTGAATCCCGCATATAATGCGGGGTGATATCAGCTATTCTGTCATTTAGCACATGCATGCTGATTTGTTCCATGGAGTTCCCTTGGGGGTCAAAAATTCTGCATGCAATAAGTGCTTGCCTAATTAGCTCACGCATGCGAACCCGTTCGCACTAGCCTAGAGAATTGCTAAATCTATGACAGCCTAGATACAGTGGTGTCCTTGTTTGAGAGCTACTCCATCTGATTCTTTTTACTCTGCGTATTAGGATTGTCTAAAGTCAAACTTCCTAAAGTTTGATCAATTTTGTAAAAAAAATTATCAACATTCAAAATACTAAAATAAATAGCATTTGATTCACTATGTAATATATTTTCATATTATATCGGTTTGAAATAATAAATGTTGATACTTTATTTTATAGACTTGATCAAACTTTTTCAAACACTGAATTCCGGGAACGGCTCAACACCGAACCTGTGTGGCCTCTGCGTTATATTTATAGTGTATAGGATGTACAATACACTGTGTATACAAATACAGAAGCTAACATATATATACAATCTAACACCCTCCCTCAATCTTAACCGTGTCATCGAACATCTAGGAGGTTAAGATTGCGCCTACAACCTTGAAACAAAGGCAAGGATAGTGGTTTAGTGAAGATGTCAGCAAGTTGATCCTTTGAAGAAATAAACTTGATCTGAAGAAGCTTCTGTGTAACACGTTCCCTCACAAAATGGTAGTCAACTTCGATGTGTTTTGTCCGAGCATGGAAAACTAGATTAGATGACAAATAAGTAGCACCAATGTTATCACACCACAGAATAGGGGGCTGAGTTTGCGAAATCTGCAACTCTCGTAACAAAGACTGTACCCATATGAGCTCAGCTGTAGCATTGGCAAATGCTTTGTACTCGGCTTCGGTACTATTGCGGAACACGGTAGCTTGCTTGCGAGCACACCAGACGATCAGATTAGGACAAAAAAACACTGCATATCCCCCCGTGGATCACCGGTCATCGGGAGTACCTGCCCAATCCGCATCAGAGAAGGCAGAGAGCAACCCAGATGGAGCAGAGCGAAGCTGAAGACCATAGGAAGCCGTAAGGCGAACATAGCGCAAAATGCGCTTCAGAGCAGACCAGTGAGTATCCCGAGCTAAATGAAGATACTGGCAAACTCGATTCACGGCAAAGGAGATATCCGGTCGTGTAAGCGTCATGTACTTGAGACCACCAACAACACTGCGATACTCCGTGGCATTCTCTGACGACAACAGCGTACCATGAACAGCTGTCAGATGATCCGGGGGAGACATAGGAGTAGTAGCAGGCTTGCACTGAAGCATACCAGCACGTCCGAGCAAGTCAAGAGAATACTTCTTCTGAGAGAGAGTCAGACCAGAATCATCATGTGTCACCTCTAGACTAAGAAAATAATGCAATTTGCCCAGATCCTTAACAGCAAAATCAGCACGCAGAGAGACCACCAAGCGATCGACAAGGGAGACCTATGAGGAGACCAAAATAATATCATCGACATAGACCAGAAGGTACATAGTGACCTCGGGGCACTGAAGCAGAAACAAAGATGTGTCTGCTGTGGAGGGAATAAAGCCATGTGCACGAAGTGTAGAGCCAAGACGTGCATGCCACGCCCGAGGAGCCTGCTTGAGTCCATAAAGCGCCTTTACCAGGCGACACAGATGATCAGGACGATCAGGATCATCAACTCCGGGAGGCTGACGCATATAAACCTCCTCTTCGAGAACACCATGAAGAAAGGCATTTTGAACATCCAACTGACGAAGAGACCATCCACGAGTGACAGCTAATGTGAGCAGAATACGAATAGTAGTAGGCTTCACTACCGGACTGAAAGTATCCTCATAGTCAAGACCATAGCGTTGCTTGAACCCTTTGGCTACTAAACGCGCCTTGTACCTCTGAATGGAACCATCAGCATGTCTCTTCAGTTTAAACACCCACTTGGAGTCAATGATGTTAACACGTGGCTTCGAAGGAACTAATGTCCATGTCTCATTCTTTAGCAGTGCTTGATATTCCTCTTCCATTGCCAGACGCCAATGTGGAATTTGGAGGGCAGCTGAATGATGGCGGGGTTCAATAGTAGGCTCAACAACCGCCTGAGCAACACACGTTGCAAGCCAAGCAACTGTGTCGTCCTTGCGGTTTAGTGGTTTGACGATACCACTGCAGCTTTGTGTGGGGGGGACGAGAGGACACACACAGGAGCAGAGGACGTCGACTGTCGAATCCCTGACTCAACAAATCCCTTCGGTGAACCTACCGGGTTTCGATTAGGAGAACCCATGAGCGCTGGTGGAATCGTCGGCTAGACAGGGGGCGAGATTTACCCAGGTTCGGGGCCCTCGAAGAGGTAAAACCCTTACTCCTGCCTCTTGTCGATCTGTATTTGATGATTAGATCGGTTACAGAGTGCTCGAATCGAGAGTGGATCTCGAGTTTCAAGGCTTTTGGGTCTTGCGGTATTGCTTGGTCCTCTCTCGGGGGCTCTCCTGGCCTTATATAGGTGGCCAGGTCTCGAGTTCTACCCGGAGAGGACTTGAACCCTAGCTAGGTCGGTTACATGATTCCTAACTTAACCCACAAGTTTAGTGCGGGTGGGCTTCATGCGGGCCTTCTGGAGTATTCCAAGGGCTCCTCTTCTTGGGCCTTCACCTTGGGCCTGAGAGGGGGTGTCCTTATGCGCAGCATCCAGAATCCATATATTCGTCAGTAGCCCCCGAGCGTTTGCTCGAGTGGGAATTTTCCAGTTGAGTAGACGGTCAAACCTTTTTATGGCCTTGCTTCTTCTTTCGAATGAATAGTTTAGCTGCTTACTGTTTTAAAGGGTGTGTTCCCTGTGCAATGAGTCTTTATGCTCAAGTGTCGAGCGACATAAGTGCCTGTTATTGCGGCTTTATTTGCAGAAGGATGCGGCACAGTAGCTTGGCTCTCCCGAGAGATCAGGGCCAATTAATTGCGACTAGGGAAAAAACATTCCCGGCCTACACAGATTCGAGACCTCCGACTCGAACCCGATAAGGTGATTGTTGCGACTGGGCCGTTTGTGGACTTATCGAGTCGAACTTAACCTAAAGGGGGTACCCGACGCGTCCGCTAGGATTTTTCTTCGTGTTGTTGACACGGGATTATACCGGAGGATGCAGCTTTCGAATGCGATTCCAGGCCCTAAAGAGAGATCTTTTTGGGTCTTACCTTCATATTCGAAGAATATGGCATCCGGATGTGCCTAGTCGGCTGAACAATCCAGGTTTTTATGATGTAAGATTATCATGTGTAAAAGGGGTATGTCCCTCCTACTCGATCGATTTTTGAGTTTCACACGAAAAAAGTTTCGTGCTGAGGAAAAGTTATGTCCATATGAAAGAGTTTTTCATGTTTGGAATGTTGTGCCCATACGAAAGAGTTTTCGTGTATAGGGTATTTCTCTCTTGTTAAAAGAGGTCTTGTTCCATGAATTGTTCATAGAAGAATTGCTTTTATTCGAAGGAGTTCTTGTTCGTACGAAGATATTTTCGCGTTTGAACATCCAATCGAAAAGATCTTGATTTTGATTATGCATGCCATGACGTCATGGCACACTCTTCTCCTCCCGATGGGACGTGACGGAGTGGTAGCAGATGGGTGGCCCACCTGGTCAGCTTTTTGACCGGGAAACGAGACGCCGCTCTCGGTTTTTACGCGAACTGCGCAGTAAATCCGCACGATCTTCTCTTAAGATCGTGGCATAAAACAGCGTCCACCGCCGCTTCGCTTCATCTTCACACGTGGTGGCTGTGATAAGTGCCACGTAACGCATCGTACGGTTGGGATTTACTCGTTCCGTGTATAAATACGGGTCTTAGCGGTGCGGTAAAATTTTCCCAGCCTTTGCCTTCGTCCATCTTCTTCCTTGCGCTCATGTCCTTCCTCCTCACGCTCGAGCTCGTATCGCTAGCCATGGCCGGAGGGAAAAAACATGGCGCCGCCGTCTCTGCATCCGGAGAAGCTTCCGCGCAGCCCGCGCCCCGCGCCGGCGACTGGCGCTCTCCCAATACCACCGCGAAGAGCATCAAGGAGATGCAGCGGGAGGGGATACTGCCGGCGGAGACTGAGAAGCGGGTGCGCCTCGGGAAGAAAGAAGAGGTGCCGAACCCGCAGTCGAATGAGCGCGTGGTCTTTGCGGACCACGTGTCTCGAGGTCTTTCCTTCCCCCTTCATCCCTTTCTCCTCGGGTTGCTGTATGTCTATGGCATACAGCTTCACGATCTTCCTCCGAACGCGGTGCAGCATATTTTGTGCTTCATCGTGTTCTGCGAATGCTTCCTTGGCATTGGCCCTCACTGGGCGCTCTGGAAGGCGCTCTTCAAAGTTCGCATCTTCCGCGAGAAATCGCGGGTGGACTCCGAGCCTGGCGAGCCGCTACGTACAGGTGGCTTCGGGATCCAGGCGCGACTGGAGAGCGGCTACTTCAACATGCACTTCGTCGACTCGGCCCAAGGCTGGCGGAAGAAGTGGTTTTACGTCATCGACAACAGCTCGGGTGGGATCGTGGAATTCCACCCATTCGCTGTTTTGAAGAGGCGAAAGTCCTGGGCGCACAAGCTGTCAGCCGAAGAAACCCAAGTTGTCACGCCCCTACTCGCAAGAGTGTCCGCTCTCCGGGATCAAGCCACTGGAGTGGTACTTAACGGGCTGCACCCAGCGAGTATTTTTCTGAAGCGCAGGATCCAACCGCTGCAGCAAAGGCCTTCCACCATGTGGGAATACCAAGGCGCTGAAGATCCTAGCCGAGTGAGCCGCGAGGAACTTTCGAACGTTGAGTTCGAGAAGAAAATCGCGGCTGTCACTAGCTTGAAAGTGGGGGAGAAATTCCCAGACTGCACAGTTGAAGCCTTCGATGCTTCCAAACCTCCTCCAGCCGCGGTTAGTTTTATCCTTCTTGTCTGTCATTATTTTCTTCTTTGCTTTGAGTCTTTGGTCGACTGAAATTTTTTCTTGCCTTCCTCTGCTTTCTTTGTAGAGCTTGGCAGTGGCGAACTGCTACCCGCCAGTTGCGGGAGAGGACGCCTCGGAGTTATTGGCGAGTAACATGGACGGCTTAGCCGATACCAGTGTAGCCGATGCTTCCTCGAGCTCCGAGGACGATTCTTCGGATGATGCGGAGGGCTCGAATGGCGGCCTTCGTCAGTGCAAGCGTCGTCGGGTAGAGGGCGATAACGAGGCTACTTCCAAGGATAATTCCTTAGAGGAATCGCCCGGAAAGGCCCCTATCTCCGCGACTCCACTTCGCTCCCTCGCCCCTTCGCCTTCATTTCCAGTGATTGCAGCCGCTTGGAACGCGGATTTGCTGGATGACGATGAAGATGACGAGTAAGTCGTTTGTCTCGTTCTTAGTCGAACATTTTTCCTTCGGCGCTTTTGTTTAATTCCTTGTTCTTCTTTGCTGCAGGGTACAAGCCATCAGCCCTCGCAGGTACGCTTCTTCTGTTCCTCCCGAAAAGAGGAACAAAGCAGGAACTGCGGGTGAGACTCCCAACACTGGCACCGCCCAGAATTCTCCCAGCGCAGCCCCCAATGCGGCGACTGCGGAGCGTGAAGCTCCTAGCTTTGCTGCCAGGACTTCAACTTCGAAAGAAGCGACGGACAGCTCCGCAGATCCTCTTTCCCGCGCCACGGGCCAGGTAAACTTTGTAGTTTGTGTCACACCCCTGTTTTTAAGCACCTGTATAATATTAAATTAGCAAGCCTCTTAAGACTTTTGTAATACAATTAAGTGGACAACATGTTGTGTAGTAAGGTTTATCTATGCAATTTAAGTGGTGTGTTCTTTTCACTCACTTGAGGATTTTTCTCCTAAGGAAAGCTTTGTTTTCTATATGTTTTCCTATGTTTTCCACTAAGGTTCTTAAGAGAATATTTTGCAAAACTTAAGGTAACACCTTGTATCAAATTAAAAATGTGTCATTGATGGTTAGGAATCAACTTGACCTTGAAATAAAATTAATTGGAAAAGCTTTCATGAGATTTTCCAATATAAATTTTGTCCTGAAAAACAACCAAGTAGCTGTTTTCAACCCTTGTTTTCCATCACAAGGATTATCCAATTATGGATTTTATTTGATCAAGACTACTCTATGATATGAGGACAACAAAACTACACCCTTGGAAAAACTTACAAAGATAATTAACACACATTTCCATGATGGTTTTTGAGCCATCTTGTTAAGACAATTTTTAGGCAGTTTAAAAACAGAAGAAGTGCCTAATTGCCAATTGTTTTCAGAGCCCTAAACCCCTCATTTTTAAGATCAAAAGATTGGTTCTGAAACTTGAATAGTTGCTCTTTGTTGAGCATTTTAAATCACACTTTTTGGAGTTTGTTTGCTTGGTGAAAACAGCTCCAACTTTTGCTATCTCTGTCTGTTTTTCCAGCACTTAGCAAAATTCAGAAAACTGCCTAACTGAATTTTCTAACAGAACAGTGATTATACACTTTTAGACTTGATGAATCATTTGGTGTGTGTTGATCCAAGCCATACCACTATGCCATTTCGAAACCACTTGTTATGTGCTTCTAGAAGGTGGCTTTGGATCCCTTTTTGGTTGACCAGGGAGGGAGAAAATGAGGTGACATTTGACTAAGTGATGATGTCACTTGTAGTGGTTGGAATAGTTGTAATTTTTACTTTTGCCCATCCCTTGGCCCCTACTGTGGCTTTGCTCACACATTTGTACTAAGAATAACCCTGGGGCACCTCCTAGAGGCCATGCCACCCGTGGCAAACCCCCAAGGGGCAAGGCATGCCCATGCCATTGCCAACCCGAGCCCACCCACCTTGGCTCGAGCCTACAAAGCCTTAGAGGCCAAATCCTATCGCCACCAAGCTCCACTCACCCCTCTCACTCACCCCATCGAGCACTCGCCTGCTCGATCACTCTCTGTGGGCGAGGTGAGCCGCGCCCATCCGCGAGCCCGTGCAGATCGAGGTCGAAATGGCGCCACGATCACTGCACCTCCCGCCCTCCTTTCGTTTCCATTGTGACCCCCCTAGCCCGTGCCAATCTCCCTAACACCCTCTGGCCCTCGATCGCTTGCAGATTCGTCGCCGCCGTCCCCGGAACCGCCGCAGAACATCGCCAAGCCGCCGTCGTGCCCGAGCCGCTTCACCGTCCGTGCCTGCGCCACGGAGTCGCCCAGGCCACCGTCATCCACACCTGCACCACCCCGCTCCGTCACGCAAGCCCTAGGTGAGCCAACTCGCGCGTCTGCTAGGTGTTCGTCCGCGGACAGAAGAGAGAGAGAGGAGAGGGGCGCGGGGAGGAAGAAGAGTGGGGAGCCGTCGATCTGCGAATCGACGGTCCCCTTTGAAAGTTACCGCTTAGCGCGTGCGCGTGCGCTGGCGGGCTGATCCGCGCGCTAGTTGGGCCAGGCGCAGCAGATCTGGCCCATCTGGGCTTTTTCCTGTTAGTTTCTAAAATAGGATTTTTCTTGCAGATTAATAGGTGGTAGCTTTGGGCCTAGAAAAGGTAGCAAATGATTTTATTTAACCTTGCTAATTTTTGTACTCATAGTCATACAAAATCACAACCATCTCCCACTGGCAGAATCATGTTTGGATTTTTAATTATTTTTCTATAGCTAATTTGCCAGACAGTACCCTTAAAATTGAAATGAATAGAACTTCAAAAATACATAATATTTTTGAGCAAACTCAACTGTTTTGGAAAGCCCTTGTCAACACCTACCAGTAGAATTTTAGTTTGCACCAAGGTGAGTTACCATTTGGAAATGCCATCCATTTTGGTAAAACATCTGTGAGCCATTCCATGAATTTTAGAGGGAGTTGGGGACATTATTTTTGAGTGGGGCCAATTTTAGAGGCTTTGTAATGTGAAGGACTATCACATCCTAGAAGGATTTAATTTTTGGAGCCATAGAAAAAATTAGAGAGACAGAACAAGTTTTGGTACTTTTCTGTCCAATTTTAATTCCTAGATCTTGTTATATGTGTTCATGTTGTGATGTGCAAATGATGTGTTCTTGCTTGTGATGTTGTTTTCCAGTGTGGTTATGATGTTTACAAGTTATATGAACATGTTAGAATAACTGGTTTGAGTGGTAGAATTTTTAGAACTATTGTTCATGCATAGGTCTTGCTCATAGCTAAATTTTTACATATGTTTTGAGTAGATCTTTAAATGCTTATTAGGCTTATTGATAGATTAATTATCTTGGAACCAGTAACATTTAGGTACTGTTATTTTGGTTATAGCACCTCTAGATACTTGGTTCTTGTGTTTGAAATAGATTTAAATAGCAATGCTTAAAGTCTAGATTTCATACTAGAATATTCATGTATGCTTTTTGTCTTGTTTTCCCCTAGGGAAAAATATGAATCTTTGGTGTTGAAAACAGAGGATGGAATGTCCTTGTGGCATTGTTATCTTAGGTTTTTCACCTCTGATAGGTTTACTCTTAAGTAGCATAAAAGCATGAGTAACACTTGGGTGACTAGGAATTAATCTCCTCACATGTGTAGCATTTTAAGCCCAGTTTTTCCTTGTTTCATAGCTAAACTTTTTATGTTATTTTGTGGGATCCAGTAGCATTTTGGTGCTGGTTAGAGGAGTATTTTGCCTCTGCTAGCTTGCACACTTGTGCATAAAATTAACAAGTGTAGCCTAAACTAGTCTAGTATTTTTCCTAATTTTCTACTAGTATGAGTAGGAGTTTTTGGATGCTAGTTTGTTTGTTTGGAGCACTTCTATAAAAGTGACCAGAGGCTTATTAACCTCTTGGTGAGCATTTTTCTAGTGGAGCACCCACTGGTATTTTTGCATCATGATGGAAAATAGGCTTGACTTATTGTCATGAGTTTTTCACCACTTGAATATTTTAGCAAAATATATGTGCTAGCCATAGAGATTGTTGGGGGAGTTTTTAGACATCAAAATGTGTTTTATGTGACCCCCTACTGTCTAGTAACATGTGTTTTACCCCACTGGTCCATAGTGCTCTTAACTAAAAATCTGTGAGTTTGGCCACACATAAACACTAGGAAAAAGGCAGATTTTTCCACTATAGTTTGTATGCCAATTTTTCTTATGGAAAACATTAAGTACTTTGGGTGATACTTTTTGATTGCTTGCTGTATGTATCACTTGTAGCATTGTTTTCCTTGTTTGGTTCTGAATGTGTGTTTTTATTTCTTTTTACGACGTTAGAAAACGAGGAGGAAGGAATTGCTGAGGAGGGGTATTGCAACTCCTGTTACTTTCAGGACCAGGACCATCACTTGTACCAAGGCAAGCCATCCTAATGCTTGCTGTATAAATACTTATCATTATCTATCATGCATGCCTTTCATTTCTGAAGTTTTCACAAAACTACTTCTTCAAAACTATTTTTGTGTGAATACTACTACTATTAATATTACTAGTAGAAGGAATCATATTAATAGTCAACTTGGTATTACCAAGCCCTTAGCCACTAAATGGTATATAAATACCATCCACCGAATTAAAACTTGAGTTCTTAAATGAACTAAATAAAATGTGTTTTAATTGTAAACAAATGCCTTATGGGAGAAAAACCCCGGAAGAAGGGTGGGACCCTGTCTACCGGAAGGATGTCATGAAGTGAAATTTTGGGAAATGTTTACAAAAGACACATAACCTAGTCTTCGCTGGACAACCATTATCGTACTGCCACTTTACCCCAATATGGGTAGGGGCTTGATTAAAAACTTGTTATGGTTAGTATGTGTGCTATCTCAAGTGCTATAGGGGATTGGATCCTCCAAACCGAAGTGTCGCTAGGAGTGAGCATATGGGACATCTAAAGTGTGGGATTAATTTTCCCTCCGGATGCAGCAGTTGGGTCTCCTGTTTGGGCGGTGTGGGACACGGCTTGCCGGGGAGGTTAAACCCAATTGAAGAGATAGTCATGTACTAGCTTGTACAGAGTGGATAGTCAAGACCAGCTATCTGATGTTCTCATAGGATGGGAGCAGTCCATGGTTGTTTCATGGCGGATTCTGGATCTAGTGGAAATGTGTACACCTCTGCAGAGTAAAACTATTTCGAAATAGCCGCGTCCTCGGATATGGACGGTTGAATGGCCATGTAGCTAGCATTGTGTCAACTTTTCAAAAGTGGTTTTTGAAGGAAGGCTTTGTACCTGCGGGGTACTACGGAGGAATGACTTGGTATCTGCGAGATACGGATGAGAAGGAAATTACTGCTAAAAGTTTCTGAAAAGAAAACTTTCTTTTTTCTAAAAACAAATCTTAGAAAACCTCCGAGATATGTGATATCGAGAAAAACTACATTATTTTAAATGATCTTTCACAGAGAATTAAACCTGAAGAATCAACCATGATAAATCTTTTATCTGTCATGGGTAGCTGAACCATATGTATGGCCTACCCATTCCACAAAGTAAGCATGTATACATTATTGTAAGCTCATAAAGGATGTCTTGTTGAGTACATTCCAATGTACTCATTTGGTTTCGCCGCTGGTATCTACTTACCAGACTATGAGGAGCCACCTCAGGAGGAGTACTATGAGGAGGAGTTCTACGCTGATGGCCCTGCGAACTAGGAGCGCCTCCCAGTCAGCAGCCTGTAGGATGAGGCGTGACTCGGGTTCTACTACGCTATGCTTATCGTCTTCCGCTGTGTTAATGTTGAATATCTGTCCTGTGTGACAGTTGCCAAGAACTTGGTCATGTGACCATTTATGTAAGACTCTATATTCGTGTAATGGATGATGTATTCTGTATGCGAACTACGTATGTTGTTCACGACTGGTTCTTCTGGGATCGTGAATGAATGCATATGAGGGGTTCTGGACCTTCCGGTCTGGGGCCTCTACAAAGTTGGTATCAGAGCCATCCTGACTCTAGGAGACCTTAGTTAGCATGGACGTTAGTGTATACTCCGAAAATCTAGGTTACTAATAAAGATTGGATATATGACTATGTATAAAATATTCCCTATATCCCACCACCTCTCTGGGTTAAACTCTACTTGCATTAAGGTTACTTCTTTGCATAAACTTAAAACTTTGCACACTGTGGTCTAACGTAAACTATACTTAAAATTTTGTGTAGATGGACGTGGACATCACTGTGGCTTTTCAGTTGGGATGCCCACGTGGCGAGACTTTCCTTTTCGAGGAGAGGCTAGTAGCTATGGCTACTGTGTTGGAGCGCCCACTTCCGGAGCTGCGAGGGGGACTAGTTGACGGTGCACCTCTGGAGGGGGACTGGTACGCGGAGGTCACTATCCGCGCACCTTTGGCTAGCCCGACAGTGGAGGCCTACGTTTTCCGTGCTGTTGATCGTTCCTGGAACGAGGCAGCAGTGCGTGTGATTCAGGAGTCAGTGGCACGTCTGGCACACATCGGGGAGTACATGTTCATCGGCTCCCGGTTCGAGCTGATTGGGAGGCGCGATGAGGATGGCATACCACTTCCTGTTGAGCCCGACACTACCACTATTGGTCCTCACTTGGACGAGATGGAGATTCTGCTGTACCGCACTCAGATCAGGTTGGACAAGCAGCGACTTGACCGCCACCTCGGCACACTGGTGCACCACACACTGATGGCCGAGACTGACGAGCTGAGGGCTGAGCTTCACGACAGCCAGGAGGAGAGTGGAGCACTGGCACAGCAGTTGCCCCAGCTGAGGGATGAGTTGGAGGCTACTACCGCGAGGCACCGTGCCTTGCGCAGGCAGCTGAGGGCCACCCGCCTTGGCCGTGCACGTCTCACCACTAGGATGACGGCTCTGGAGGGGGCTAACGCCGTTCTGCGCGGCAGGCTTCAGATAGCTCGTGACGACATAGCCACGAGAGACGCTGCCGTGGAGGAGCTTGAGGAGGAGGCCGTAGAGCTCAACCGGGAGATTGAGGGGCTTCTGCCTATTGAGGACGTTCCCTCCGACTTAGAGGGGATGGATATGAGCGAGGCTAGCGAGCAGGATGATGATGACCTGCTTGGCGAGGAGGAGGAGGACCCTGAGGAGCTTATCTTCGACGTTGGGGATAGCGACGACTCTGTGTAGTCGTAGCCTTCTCACCCTTAGCACATGATGCTGGTCTAGATGCTAGTTAGGTATGCTAGATCGTTTTGCTAGATAGTTTGCTAGTGGTAGCCTTGCGATGACCCCACCAATCGCACCCCATGTAGCTCGATGAAGCCTTCCTTGTATGATATGGCTTGTAATGTGTGTGTGTAATGTTGGAAACTCTGTTTAATTATTGTGATGAATGAAATGTTCGGCTTGGTTTTCTGTTGTTTGTCACTCCTTTGCGTTCATTTCATCCGTGTTTGCAACTGCCCCGCTCTTGTTTTTGAAACATATCCCTCGTATTCTTTTTGTGGTTATTCAAAGTACTGGGTTTTCAAAAACAAGAATCCCTTTCTTAGACTTACACCTGTTTTCACCTCAGCATGGCACCACGTCGCGAACCCCCACCGCCACCCCCAGCCACAATGGAGGCGCTGTTGGCCCTGCTGATGGAGGATCGTCAGGCCACCCGAGCTGAGAGTGCAGCAACCATTACCGCTCTGCAACAACTAGTTGCTGCCACCAACCAAAATGGCAATGGTAATGGTGCTCGCTCGAGACTGAGAGACTTTCAGCACACCAACCCCCCAGTCTTCACTAGGATTGTGGAGCCTCTCGATGGTGACGACTGGCTCCGCACGATGGCAAACAAGCTGGAAGTTGCTGCAGTTGAGGAGAATGATAAGGTCCTGTTTGCCTCCCATTTTCTTGCTGGTCCTGCCAGGACTTGGTGGGAAACTACACGTGAGACTGTTGCTGCTGGTCACGTGTTCAACTGGGAGGATTTCTCTGCCAGATTCCGCAAGTACCACATTCCCTAAGGAATGATGGCACTTATGCGGGAGAAATTTCTGAAGCTGAGGCAGGGAAGTATGCCTGTGTCCGAGTACTGGGAGAACTTCACTACTCTGTCCAGGTATGCACAGGAGGATATCAACACTGATGCTAAGAAAAGGGAGAGGTTCTTAAATGGGCTGGATGATGAGCTCCAGTGCGCCCTAGTGGTGGTTCCATTCCAGGACTTGGAGACCCTTGCAAATGCTGCTATGGTGCTGGAGCACAAGCGGAAATCTGCTGATGATAACCGCAAGAGGAAGATGACTGTGCATGGAGGACCAAGTGCGCAGAGGACTCGCAACACTCCGTATGCGAGGCCACCAACCCACAAGGCGCCTTCTTATGCACCCCGCCCCAGCCACAACTATGCACCAAGGCCCAACAATTACAACCGCCCTACACCGTATGCACCAAGGTACGGAGGAAATAGCTATGGTGGTAACCATGGTAATCACTCTGGGAATAATCATGGAAACCGCTATGGAAGCAACAATGGAGGAAATGGGAACAACTCCAACAATGCTCCCAAGCCTAACCCAAGCCCAAAGCTTTCTGGAGGTTGTTTTGCCTGTGGAAAGGAAGGGCACTTCGCTCGTGAGTGCCCCACCAGAGTTGCTGCTCCCGCACAGCCTAATGCAACCAAGATGAATCATGGTCCTTCCACTGGATGGCAGAATAGGATGAAGGGACACCTGAACCACGTCAATGCTGCAGAAGCTCAGGAGGCACCAGACATGGTGATGGGTATGTTTCCCGTCAACTCGGTGCCAGCCGCAGTACTGTTTGATTCTAGTGCATCGCATTCCTTTGTCACTAAACCGTTTGCTGAGAAAAGTGGTATGAAGCATTCCCGTATGCACCACCCTATGTTAGTACAAATACCTGGGGATAGTACTAAAGCCAACCTAATTTGCAATGAGGTACCAGTAGAAATACAAGGGAAAACTTTTCATGCTGATCTTATAGTGCTGGGATCCAAAGGGATAGAAGTGGTACTCGGTATGAACTGGATGGCCAAGTATAAGGGAGTTATTGATTGCACTAAGAAATCTATTGAGATGATCTCCGAGGATGGGGAAAAGGTTGCGTACACTGCAACTCGACCCTCGTCACAAGTTCACTGCCACACTGGTATAGCCCACCCTGTCCTTGAGGAAGTCCCGGTCGTTTGCGAATACCCGGATGTTTTTCCTGAAGAATTACCCGGTATGCCCCCTGATCGGGATATCGAGTTTGTGATCGAGTTAGTGCCCGGAACTGGACCCATAGCACAGAAGCCTTATCGGATGAACCCGAAAGAATTAGATGAGTTGAAGACCCAGCTGGATGACATGTTAAGAAAAGGTTTGATTCGCCCTAGTGCATCGCCATGGGGATCTCCGATCATTTTTGTGGAAAAACGGGACGGTACCACTCGTTTATGTGTGGACTACCGCAAGTTGAATGATGTTACCATCAAGAAAAAATACCCGTTGCCCAAAATCGAAGACCTGTTTGACCAGCTGAATGGGGCTGTAATCTTCTCTAAGATCGACCTTCGGACTGGTTATCACCAATTGAAAGTCCGTGATGCTGATATTCCCAAGACGGCTTTCACCACTCGTTACGGGCTGTATGAATACACCGTAATGTCCTTTGGTCTAACCAATGCCCCTGCCTATTTCATGAATCTCATGAATAAGGTATTCATGGATTTTCTAGACAAGTTTGTCGTGGTGTTTATTGACGACATTCTCATATATTCAAGGAGTGAGGAAGAACACGAAGAACATCTGAGAATTGTGCTCGGAACACTTCGTGAGCATCAATTGTATGCTAAGTTTAGTAAATGTCAATTCTGGTTGACGGAAGTCGGATTTCTTGGATATGTGGTATCTACGGGAGGGATATCTGTTGACCCTACTCTAGTTCAGTCTGTGGAGAAGCGTGCTGCTCCGACCAACCAGACTGAAGTCAGATCCTTTCTGGGTTTGGCAGGATATTACCGCAAATTTGTTCAGGGATTCTCGAGTATAGCCAGACCCCTCACCCAATTGCTCAAGAAGGATAGCAAGTTTCTCTAGACAGACAAATGTGAAGAGAGTTTCAATGAGTTGAAGCGTCGACTTGTGTCCGCTCCAATCCTTATAATGCCAGATATCACCAAGAATTTCGACGTATATTGTGACGCTTCTAAGCTTGGTCTGGGAAGCGTACTTATGCAAGAAGGGAAAGTGATATCTTTTATATCCCGCCAGTTGAGACCCCACGAGTTGAATTATCCCACTCATGACTTAGAGCTTGCTGCCGTTGTTCATGCCCTCAAGACATGGCGACACTTTCTTATGGGAAGAAGAGTGGAAATTTACACGGATCATAAGAGTTTAAAGTATATCTTTACTCAACGTGACCTCAACATGAGGCAGCGCCGCTGGATTGAGCTCATTAAAGATTATGATCTCAGTATTCATTATCACCCTGGAAAGGCAAATGTGGTTGCGGATGCTCTTATTCGAGAGCCGGCCTCTCTAAATGCTATGATTCTAGTAAGGCATCCCGAGTTGTGGAAAGAACTAGACCAGCTTGGCATTGAAGTGGTCAGCTATGGCATGTTAGACGCCATAGAACTTAAACCAACTCTGGTTGACCAAATCAAAGAAGCGCAGAAAGGCCAGAAAAGTATTGATGGTATTAAGGCCCGCATGGAGAAGGAGAAGGTTGCTGGGTTTACCATCGATGCTGATGGGGGATTATGGTATGAAGGCCGTATTTGTGTTCCCTCTGAGTCTGATCTCAAGCAGACCATCATGGCCGAAGCTCATGAGACCATGTATTCTATCCATCCTGGAGGAACAAAGATGTATCAAGACCTGAAGGAGAAATTCTGGTGGCATGGAATGAAGCGAGAGATTGCTTCATTTGTGGCCAAGTGCCATGTCTGCCAGCAAGTAAAAGCTGGGCACCAGCGTCCCGCTGGCTTGCTCCAGCCGTTGCAAGTGCATGTTTGGAAATGGGATGAAGTGGGAATGGACTTCATCACTGGACTTCCCAGGTCCAGCCGAGGAAATGATTCTATATGGGTTGTCGTGGACAGGCTCACGAAAGTTGCTCACTTTATTCCTGTCCGGACCACCTATCGTGGAGACCAGCTTGCTGATCTTTACATTTCCCGGATTGTCAGCCTACACGGAGTCCCAAGCAGGATTGTATCTGCTCGAGGTACACAGTTCACATCTAGATTTTGGAAGAAGTTGCACGAGAGTTTGGGAACCAAATTAGCTTTTAGCATAGCCTATCACCCGCAGACTGATGGACAAACAGAGCGTGTGAACCAAATTCTGGAAGACATGCTCCATGCTTGTGTGTTGTCCTATGGAATTAAATGGGAAGACTGTCTGCCTTTCGCAGAGTTTTCTTACAACAACAGTTATCAGTCTAGCTTGCAAATGGCCCCTTTTGAAGCACTGTATGGACGCAAATGCCGTACACCTTTAAATTGGACTGAGACTGGAGACAGTCAGGTTTTTGGCGTGGACACTTTGAAAGCTGCAGAGGAGCAGGTCCAACTTATTCGGGAAAGTTTGAAGACAGCTCAATCTCGCCAGAAGAGTTATGCTGATACGAAGCGTCGTGATGTCTCTTTCAGCATTGGAGATTTCGTGTACCTTCGTGTTACGCCACTCAAAGGGATGCAGCGTTTCCATGTCAAAGGAAAGCTGGCCCCCAGGTATATTGGCCCTTTTAAGATCTTGGCACGTCGTGGCAAAGTTTCTTATCAGTTAGAATTACCTGAGGAGCTATCTGCGTTTCATGATGTTTTCCATGTGTCATTGCTCCGGAAATGTCTACAAGTACCTGAGAAGGATCTCTCGTATCAAGGCGTAGATTTCAGGACCATTGACATCAATGATGACTTGACTTATCGTGATAGACCCCTGCGGGTTCTCGAGGAGATTGTGCGCGCTACCAGGAGGCGTGCTATAAAATTCCTTAAGATTCAGTGGACGAATCACTCTGAGGAAGAAGCTACCTGGGAGCGTGAGGATGATATCAGGAAGGAGTTCCCTGATTTTCTTAAAGCCTAGACCCGCGAATCTCGGGACGAGATTCTTTTAAGGGGGGAAGATTTGTCACACCCCTGTTTTTAAGCACCTGTATAATATTAAATTAGCAAGCCTCTTAAGACTTTTGTAATACAATTAAGTGGACAACATGTTGTGTAGTAAGCCTCTTTTCACTCACTTGAGGATTTTTCTCCTAAGGAAAGCTTTGTTTTCTATATGTTTTCCTATGTTTTCCACTAAGGTTCTTAAGAGAATATTTTGCAAAACTGAAGGTAACACCTTGTATCAACTTACAAATGTGTCATTGATGGTTAGGAATCAACTTGACCTTGAAATGAAATTAATTGGAAAAGCTTTCATGAGATTTTCCAATATAAATTTTGTCCTGAAAAACAGCCAAGTAGCTGTTTTCAACCCTTGTTTTCCATCACAAGGATTATCCAATTATGGATTTTATTTGATCATGACTACTCTATGATATGAGGAAAACAAAACTACACCCTTGGAAAAACTTACAAAGATAATTAACACACATTTCCATGATGGTTTTTGAGCCATCTTGTTAAGACAGTTTTTAGGCAGTTTAAAAACAGAAGTGCCTACTTTGCCAATTGTTTTCAGAGCCCTAAACCCCTCATTTTTCAGATCAAAAGATTGGTTCTGAAACTTGAATAGTTGCTCTTTGTTGAGCATTTTAAATCACACTTTTTGGAGTTTGTTTGCTTGGTGAAAACAGCTCCAACTTTTGCTATCTCTGTCTGTTTTTCCAGCACTTAGCAAAATTCAGAAAACTGCCTAACTGAATTTTCTGACAGAACAGTGATTATACACTTTTAGACTTGATGAATCATTTGGTGTGTGTTGATCCAAGCCATACCACTATGCCATTTCGAAACCACTTGTTATGTGCTTCTAGAAGGTGGCTTTGGATCCCTTTTTGGTTGACCAGGGAGGGAGAAAATGAGGTGGCATTTGACTAAGTGATGATGTCACTTGTAGTGGTTGGAATAGTTGTAATTTTTACTTTTGCCCATCCCTTGGCCCCTACTGTGGCTTTGCTCACACATTTGTACTAAGAATAACCCTAGGGCACCTCCTAGAGGCCATGCCACCCGTGGCAAACCCCCAAGGGGCAAGGCATGCCCATGCCATTGCCAACCCGAGCCCACCCACCTTGGCTCGAGCCTACAAAGCCTTAGAGGCCAAATCCTCTCGCCACCAAGATCCACTCACCCCTCTCACTCACCCCATCGAGCACTCACCTGCTCGATCACTCTCTGTGGGCGAGGCGAGCCGCGCCCATCCGCGAGCCCGTGCAGATCGAGGTCGAAATGGCGCCACGATCACTGCACCTACCGCCCTCCTTTCGTTTCCATTGTGACCCCCTAGCCCGTGCCAATGTCGCACCCGGACTTCTAGAGGATACTCGCAGTTACGTTGAACAGTAGTGGATTGGATTACGGGGCTTACCGGCACCCGCATCTCTTACGAGTAGGCCAACACACGTATGTGTGACAACCAACCCCTATCTGTTCAGCGTCTACGTAAACCATCCCATAGAAATCAGGATACTACCATTGACGTACTTCATACCATACACACAGGGTACGTCAATGGCGTTGAACAAAATGATAACACAACAGATCTCTAAGACACAAAAGATGGAAATAAGTTGCAAATAGCTCTCACTAGAGCAGAGATAGCAAATACAATCATCCAGAGGACACATGTCCCAACATAACATCATTACATCTCAGCGGAAGCATTCAAAGGGTCTGAGTACAGACAAATCCAAATAGGCTTAAGAAGCCGGGAATGAAAAGAAAACGGAGCCCATCCACGATGTCTTGGATCCTGCCCGGGTCCGCTACCTACTCGTCAGCAGCCTCGTCAAACTCCACGTAGTAGCCGTCACGGGGATCCTCGTAAGCGTAGTCTGCGGAAACCACAGCCCCAAAGGGGTCAGTACATAGACGTACTGGCAAGCAAGACTCACAGTTCACCAAAGTGTAGCCCGTCAACACCAAGCACAGATGCCTTGGGTTCAACGGAAGAAAGGGGTATAAAAGATGCTGCAACTGGCTGCACTAACCAACTACAGAACATACTACAACTTCCGGTATCAGAAAGGGGATAAGATAGCGTATCGTAACCAACTACAACTAACCACCAAGCAAACCCATCCTGGATCTCGCCCCTTATCCAAAGAAGCAATACGAGGATAACTCACACAGTTGGATTAATGATGGATCAAGTTGTTGTGTCAATAAGCCTATTACTAGTCAAGTATCATTAGTTAGGTGTAAGTTGTTCTGAGTACTTGTTAGCCAGTACTTTTACCAAGTCAACCATAACCGCGGAAAACACGGCTTCTCGAGAAGATTTATCCCTGCAGGGGTGCACCAATTTGGCCGTACACGTAAGAATAACCCGCCAGATGGGAAGGCCTTTCCCACCAAGCGGGGCACTCAACACAACTCAACTCTTCTTCGCATCAAGCCCAAAGCACCACGTGTTGTGCGTGCGCGGCTAATCGAGCCCCACGAAGAAAAGGGGACCCTCATAGCACTGGAAGACCACGCCGCCCTAAATGCCGACTACAAAAGTTCCACCCTGGCCTCGGGTTCGTACCTGCATATGCGTGCATCAAATGGAAATCCCGAACTAAGTGTGGTGATTTGGACGAGATGCGAATCGAATCAAATTGAGGGGGGCGCCCATACACGCTTCCCACATGCGGATAGTGCGCTCATCATGGATCAGTAGACAAGACCCTTTTCCTATTAGGGTCGACACTAGCAGGCCTCAAAACCACGCCGGGCCTCCTGCCGGTGCCTTATCAGCAATTTATTATTACCTCAAATTAACAGGTTGTTGTTTAACATCGAGCCCCAGAATATAACCAAATATGATAACAGAAAGTAACTGATAACAGACTCGATCAAATCAACCCTAAGCATGCGAGTAAGACACGGGCCCAAGCAACGGGGTTATAGGATTGGATGTGAGGCAATATCAGGGTTTAGGGTAATATGTGATAGGTTCGTAACAGAAGCAACGATACATCTGGCTAGCAGAAATAGACAACGGAAAGTATCGGTAACCAATGTTGAAAGGAACACAATGGTTCATGTGAGTGATAACTTGCCTGCAAACTCAGTAGCCTGGTACTGGGCTAGATCCTCAGAAGGGGTGTCGTAAAGATCGTCGGTCTCAATGTCGTCGTCTATCCGAGAAGAAGCAAACAAACAATACAGGAAGATAAACAATCAATATCATGGCATAGTGCACAATCATGGGATGATGCATGTGAAGTTTAATGGATGCACCAAAATAAACTAATTGACATGGTAACACAATTTAAATGGACACATATGCAATTTTGAGTTGCATATGAAAAGCCCATGAATTTTTGGTTAGATTATTTGTTTTCCAACTAATCAACAGGTGAAAGTGGATTAGGATGATGCATGGATGAGGAAAACAACAAAATAACAACAATAGAACCAATTTAAAATAGGGTTTACCAATTTAGAAATTTATTTATTAATTTAGGGAATTTTTGGTTCCTTAAAGGTGACACACAAGTATTTGTTGTTTTCAGCCATTTAAATTGTTCAAAACAAATAACAAAATTCATATTTGAAAAGAACACACAATTTTAGGTGGATTACATGTTTCAAATATTGAAAAAGGAATTAGGATGAATTTATTATGACTTACACAATATTAAACAAGTTTTAAATGAATTTAAACCAAGTATGAATTTTATTTGAATTTTATTTGTTCAAAACATAAATTCAAATTCATATTTGAAAAGTTTATACTTTTCTAGGTTGAAAACATATTTTGCATGTTCAAAAATAATTTAATTTGAGCAAGTTATGATTTTAGCAATTTTAAATGATTTAAACAAGGTTTAAATTATTTAAGCAATTTAAATTATTCAAAACATGAAACAAAATTTATATTTGAAAAGGTTATTTGAAATAGCATGGAAAACATATTTTATTTGCATTAATTGGATTAGGTATGAATTAGTTATGGATTTTAGCAAATTGCAATTGAATTATTTGAATTCAAATTTGAATTGCATTTGGAAAATTCAAAACAGAAAACAAAGATTACCAATGGATAGATAATTAAATTTGGGGCAGTGCACATATTTTATTTTTGTTATTTGGAATTATAAAATAAAAGTTATTCACTTTTTAAGTTTAAGGACCAATCTGTAAAACAAAAAGGGCTTGTCTTGAAAACAGAAAATGTTAAAAACATTTTATACGCACAGGGGGTCTACCCTGGCCACTGCCAGTGGGCCACAGGGCCACTGGGTGCTTGCGTGGCCACGGTGGCTTACAGGTGGGCCACTGGCGCGGGGGAATAATTCCCAAAAAAAAAGGTTGGCGCTGCGGGGGCTCGAACCCACGACCAGGCGCTCGATCGCTAGCGCTGTAACCAGTGTGCTGTTTTGCGTTTGTTGTCAGTAGACACAACGCGGACAGGTAATAGTTCAGTTAGTTCTCAGAACTTTTAACTGACGAACAAAACCATGTCTGAACCTTGGACAGCAGCAGACGGTGGCCGGCGGCGATCACCGCGGCTGCTCGTGCTTGCGCGTGCTGGGTGGTGGTGAAGTGCGCGTGCTTGCGGGCATGAAACAGGGAGGAGGAGGAGGAGGTCACGGTGGCTCACCGCCGATCGTAGTCGTTGCAGAGGTTCGGTGTAGACGGCGGCGGCGACAGCGGCGTGGACGAGGACGGCGGCGGCGTTCTGGTTGATCTCCGGGGAAGTTAGGGTGTCCAACAGGTAGAGGGGAAGGTGGTGGTTCGGTTTCGGGGTTTAGGAGGTGTGGTGGCGCAGCGAGGTGGAGGTGATCATCGTGGTTTCAGACACGGGCGTCTCCGGCGAGCTGACAGAGAGGGAGGAATCGCGGCGAGGGAGAGGGAAACGGCGGCGGATCTCGAGGGGAGAAGGAACCTAGGGTCTAGGGCACAGCTGCGGGGGTTCAGGGGGTAGTTATAGGGGCCAGGAGGAGCTGGTGGCCGTCGCTGCGGCTCTGCGGCGACGTGGCACCGGCCGATTTCGCGCCGTACGCGAGGACAAAGGGGGATTAGAAGGGCGAACCGTTTTCGGGCCGGCGCGGAAGGAAAAGGGAGTGGGCTGCGCGGGGAGAGAGGGAAAAGGTGGGCTGGCTCGCGGGGCACAGCCCACTGGCTCTCTGCTGCGCGCCCTTTTCTTTTGAATTTTATTTCTCATGTTTTTTTTTGCAGCAAAAGAAAATGGAAGAAATAGATAGGTTTTTGAGTTGAAAAAAATTTGGAAAAATTCATGTGAGTTTGTTAGGTCAACATCTACCATTTGACCACTTAGGTTTTTGAAAAGTTCAAATTTATTTGTTGTTTTGTAAATTGGTTTGAATTTGAAGAATTTGATAATTAAATGATTAATAATGAAAACAATGTTTTTACTAGGGTGAACCCTATTGATTAAATAGAACAAATGTGATTAGAATTTGTTTGGTACTTTCATAATTCCCAAATTAGGTGCTGTTTGATGATTTGATTTGAATTTGAATGCAATTTGGAATTAATTAATTGAAATAAAAACCACCATCCTATTAGTTGATCAACATGGAATAATTGGAAACAAAAGGTTGTTTGAGTTGAACTTTTATTTGAAAACAAGATTGTAACAGAGCAAGTATGAAATAAATGTTTGAAATTCAATTATGAAAACAGAATAAAACAAATGCAAACAAAGAATAAATATGATGACATGATGCAATGCTTTAATTAAACAGGAAATCAAACATTCTAGGGGTATTTTCATACTTGGGATGTTACAAAACGCCCCCCCTGAAGGAATCGCGCCCCGAGATTCCTTACTGAGAAGCGAAAAGGTCCGGATACTTCTTTCGAAGATCCTCTTCGGTCTCCCACGTTGCCTCTTTATCGGAATGATGCGACCACTGCACTTTCAAGAACTTGGTTCTCTTGTTGCGAGTCTTACGCTCGGTCTCATCGAGAATACGAACATGGTGCTCCTCATAAGATAGATCATCTTGCAGTTCAATGGAATCATGATCAACTGCACGATCTGGATCTTTGAAACACCTCTTGAGCTGTGACACATGAAACACATCGTGCACCTTGGATAGTTTTTCTGGAAGTTCAAGACGATAGGCATTTTCTGCCCGCCTTGATAGAATGTTGAAAGGACCAATGTATCTTGGTGCAAGCTTTCCTTTCACACCGAAACGATGAGTGCCTCTGAGGGGAGTTACACGGAGATATGCCTTGTCACCAGGTGCGTAGATCATATCCCTGTGCTTGCTGTCATAGTAGCTTTTCTGACGAGACTGAGCAATCTTGAGATTGTCACGAATGATGCGAACTTTCTCCTCGGCTTCCTTAACAATGTCAGGGCCTAAGAGTGAACGTTCACCAGCTCCAGACCAATTGATTGGACTCCTGCATCTGCGGCCATAGAGTGCTTCAAATGGTGCCATGCCTAGGCTTGCCTGGAAGCTGTTGTTGTAGGAGAATTCAGCATATGGAAGGCAATCCTCCCATCTCATGCCAAAGGAGAGACCACATGCTCTGAGCATATCCTCGAGAATCTGATTGACTCTTTTGACTTGCCCCTGAGACTGAGGGTGATAAGCTGTGCTGAACAGAAGTTTGGTGCCCAATGCTTCTTGAAAATTCTTCCAGAAATGAGAAGTGAATATGCTTCCACGGTCTGAGCTTATTTCCAATGGAACACCATGAAGAGGAACAATCTTTGCTGTGTAGAGTTCTGCTAACTGGCTAGCTGAGATTGTTTCTTTGACAGCAAAGAAGTGAGCTACTTTAGTGAGACGATCAATAACAACGAAGATTGCATCGTTGCCCTTTTTGGACTTTGGAAAACCAGTGACGAAGTCCATTTCAATCATGTCCCACTTCCACTCAGGAATTTTCAGAGGTTGGAGTAGACCGGCTGTTTTCTGATGGACTGCCTTAACACGTTGACAAACGTCGCATTCAGAAACGTATTGAGCAATTTCACGTTTCATGCCAGGCCACCAATACAGTGTCTTAAGATCCTGGTACATCTTTGTACTTCCAGGGTGAATGGAGAGAGGAGTTTCATGAGCCTCCTTGAGAATGATATCTTTGAGACTTTGAACTTGAGGAACTGCAATGCGTCCTTCGAAGAACACAGTTCCCTTGTCATCAATTGAGAAGGACTTGAATTTCTCCTTGCCTTCTTTGATGTGTTCTACCATCTTCTTGATCTCAGCATCACGAAGTTGTTCAGAACGAATCTTGTCCTCGAGAGTTGGACTGGCTGTCAAGCTCGCAAGATATCCTTGAGGAACAAGACCAAGGTTCGACTTCTGGAATTCTTCATGAAGTGGAGGTTGGCTTTCCATGATCATGAGGTTATTGCAATATGACTTGCGACTGAGAGCATCGGCCATAACATTAGCCTTGCCTGGAGTGTAAGAAATGGTGAGATCAAAGTCTTTAATCTTTTCAATCCATCTCCTTTGCCTGAGGTTTAGATCTGGTTGAGTGAAGATGTATTTCAGACTCTTATGATCGGAAAAGATTTCAGTGCGGTTACCCAACAAGTATTGCCTCCATTTCTTGAGGGCAAACACGACTGCTGCAAGTTCTAGATCATGTGTGGGATAGTTTTGCTCATGTGCATTCAACTGACGTGAAGCATAAGCCACAACTTGACGTTCTTGCATAAGAACTGCTCCTAGACCTTGGAGAGATGCATCGCAGAATATCTGGAAGGGTTTGGCAGTATCTGGGCCAACCAGAACTGGGGTAGAAGTGAGTTTAGTCTTCAGGAGATTGAAACTTTCATCACACTGTGGAGACCAAACGAACTTCTTGTTCTTCTTTGTGAGATCAGTGAGAGGTTTGGCAATCTTGGAAAAGTTTTGGACGAAACGACGGCAATAGCTAGCCAAGCCTAGAAAACTTCTGACTTGCTTCACCGTCTTAGGAGGTTTCCAATCAACAATTGCTTTAACCTTTTCTGGATCAATGGCTATGCCCTTGGCGGAGATGACATGACCAAGGTAAGCAACTTCTGGAATCCAGAACTCACATTTGGAGAACTTGGCATATAGACGATGCTCGCGAAGTTTCATGAGAGTGAGACGAAGATGTTCTCCATGCTCTTCCTCCAATTTTGAGTAGACCAGGATGTCATCAAGATATACCACAACGAACTTGTCGAGGTATTCATGGAAGACAGAATTCATGAGTCTTGAGAATGTCGCCGGTGCATTGGTGAGACCAAAGGACATGACGGTGTATTCATATAGACCGTACCGAGTGGTGAAAGCTGTTTTTGGAATATCTTCCTTTCTGATCTTTATTTGATGGTAACCCATCCTCAAGTCCAATTTTGAGAATATTGAGGCTCCAACAAGTTGATCAAAAAGATCATCGATACGAGGAATTGGATACTTGTTTTTGATGGTTTTCTCGTTAAGAGGACGATAGTCAACAACGAGTCTCTTTGTTTGATCCTTCTTGGCAACGAACAGAGTTGGGCAACCCCAAGCCGAGGAACTAGGTTGAATGTAACCTTTCTCCATGTACATATCGATTTGCTCCTTCAACAATTTCAGTTCAGGAGGAGCTATCTTGTATGGATGCTTAGAGATTGGAGCAGTACCTGGTTCAAGCTCGATCACGAACTCAACTGATCTGTCCGGAGGCATCCCTGGCAACTCTTCTGGAAAGACGTCAGGGAATTCACAAACCACCGGAACATTTTCGAGTAGAGGTAGAGGTTTAGCATCGAGGGTGTACAGCTGAACAGAACTTGATTCATTTGGAGAATAGACTATCTGGCCAGCAGGGTGGAACAGAGTTATTGACTTCTGAGCACAATCAATCGTAGCTTTATTGGCCTTCAACCAATCCATGCCAAGAATGACATCAATGTCAGAATTGCCAAGCAGAATGAGGGAAGCAAGGAATATGTGACCTCCAATTAGAATCTGATTCTCATGACTGATCTTGGAAGTTTGCATAGTTGCTCCAGGGGAGTTTACTACTAGCGGGGAACCCAAACCAACAAAAGGTAGTTTAACTGCTGTCGCAAAGATCTTTGACACGAAAGAATGCGATGCTCCAGTATCAAACAACACTTTAGCTGGGTTAGAGTTTACGGGGAATGTACCGAGAACGACGTCAGCAGCTTCCTCAGCTTTGTCGACCTTGACATGATTCACCCTCGCGGTCCTCCCGACAGGCCTGTTGTTGGAGTTGAAGGCTTTAGCCGGGGGAGCACGCACCATTGCCTGGTTGGTGTTGGGGCGAGGAGGTGGTGGAGCTAGCTGCCTCTGAGTGCACTTGTCAGCACAGTGCCCTGTCTGCTTGCATTTGTAGCAAGTGACGACACGAGGTGCATCTGGCCTTGGCTGCCCCATTGCGAACCTCTGAGCCTGCATCTGAGATGGGTTGGGTGGGCGGGAAGCGAAGCCTGGAGAAGCTTGGGCATATGGAGCCCGAGTGACAGCACCATTTGGCACCCAGATGCGGCGCTTCTGCGGAGGGGTGGTCATGTTGGAGGAGGAACCACCCTCACGCGAGTGCTTGCGAGACTCCTCGAACGCCTTGCGCCCATTTTCTTCATTGAGCGCGGTGTTCACTAGCTCCTCGAAGTCTTTGCACTTGATGTTGGTGAGGGCGTACTTGAGTTCCGGGTTAAAACCTCGGCGGAACCTTGCCATCTTCTTAGTCTCAGTGGACACCTCATCACCAGCGTAACGAGCGAGGCGATTGAACTCATTCTGATAGCCAATGACGTCCAGCTTGCCTTGCTTAAGAGAGCAAAACTCTTCACGCATCCTTTCCATGAGACCATCTGGGATGTGGTGCTTCAGGAAGGCATCCTTGAAACAACCCCAGGTGATTGGGTATCCAGCTCTCATGGTCTGGTAGTTCTCCCACCAAGTAACTGCCTGACCCTTCAGTAGGTAGGTGGCATACTTGACTTTGTCTTCCTCAGCAACGTGAGCAATATCCAGAGCCCTGGCCATCTCCCGGATCCAGTCATCAGCATCCAGAGACTCCCGTGTTGCCACGAAAGCTCTCGGACCCAGACTGAGGAACTCCTTGATGCTGACTAGTGGAGCATTCTGGTTGTTGTGCTGGTTAGTCTGGAACTGGGCCATCTGTGCGACGACCTGAGTCATCTGAGTCAACAGCTCCGTGATTGGCGGTGGCTCAGGCGGGTTGCTCCTTGTTGGCGGCATCCTGAATAGACATGCATTTTAGCACAACAACAGAAACAGATAGACTTGGAAACCGAAAGAGAGATTATTCCGACGCATGAATAGATAACCAATAGGTACATCATCACATGTTCAAATACATCAGAATATCCAACACACCATTACATGGTTCGAAAGCCAAAGGATAACTAAACATAGCTAAGAACGGATACATCGGTACTCCCATGCTCATCACGCAGGACGGCGGTGAGTAGTACGACGAGGGGTACGGTGAGGAGCACGCCCACGAAAGTAGGTAGAACGACGATCCACATAGATCTGACGTGGCCTGAGAGCGACTCTAGGTGTGGTGAAGTACATAGCGTCGACTCCCTGTGCTCCAAAGCGTGGAATCCCAGTGTAACCAGCACCGAGGTTGAGGAGTGGACCTCTGATCGGCTCGTATCCTCCAGCATCTGGCAGACGACGACCAACTGGCTGATCGAAACGTGCAAAGCGCTCATCTCCAACAAAGTCTGTGGTGTACGTCGCCAGACGAGTCAAAGCAAGGTAGAGCTGCTCTTTGACTGAGGCCAACTCCTGAGAAAGTGTGGTGGCAACTGCGTCATTGTGCCTCACGAACTGAGAGGTGGTGTGCAGCCTGGTGTTATCATGCTCGTAGACATCCAAGTTGTCGTAGAGAGTGAAATGAGCTCCCTCCGAAGTGATGTAACCACGGGGGATGTGGCGATAGATAGAATCGTCAAACCCCCAGTAGTCAGCACGAAGGACGGTGAGACTCACATAAGCTGCCTGCTGCACAGCCACATCCACTGTGGAACCTACTGCCTTGTAGCGGTGGACGACGCTCATGCCATCATCTGACAGAATGTAGACGATAGCCTGGTAGTAGGTCTGGTCAAACTCTCGCTGCTGCTCGTAGACCTGGTACTCTGGTGCCCAACGGAACCCCAGATAAGTGACCATGTCTCTCAGCATCTCCGGATAACCGGCAGTGCTCTCGCAACGAGTCATCCGAACCACCTGCGGGAAGAACCTGAGATCCATCTGCAGATGATCGGGGAAGTTTTGATTAGACGCCGGTAGCGAACTGAAGTGGAAAGCAACAACAAGGTTTCAACGGACGATAAGGATGTTGAGAAGAACAAGATATCGAAGCAACAACGGGAAACACGAGACCAAAAACTCCTGAGGTACTACGGAAAACCCCATCCGGGCTTCTAAAGGATCAATATCTACTGCTTAAGGGATAGAGGATTTGCTTCCGGGGCTTATACGCCTCCGTTCTCAATCATGAGTAGGCAACATGATAAATCATGTCACAACCACCTCCATTCCTATGGTCTAGTAGATATAACTATCCTAGAGAAACCAGGATTCGTGAAATCCTAACTTGAAAGTTTAGGTGAGAATAGAAAACAACGTTGCACTTCCTTACCAGAAAAGGGAGGGTGGGTGGGGAAAGAAATAAAATGGCAGAATTCCTACTCTCACGTTTCATTTTTCCTATATAGCTACAAAATAGTTTCTAGACTCAACTGCGACCAGTAAAAGGGATCCTACATGCAGACAGGCTCTGATACCATTTGTCGCACCCGGACTTCTAGAGGATACTCGCAGTTCCGTTGAACAGTAGTGGATTGGATTACGGGGCTTACCGGCACCCGCATCTCTTACGAGTAGGCCAACACACGTATGTGTGACAACCAACCCCTATCTGTTCAGCGTCTACGTAAACCATCCCATAGAAATCAGGATACTACCATTGACGTACTTCATACCATACACACAGGGTACGTCAACGGCGTTGAACAAAATGATAACACAACAGATCTCTAAGACACAAAATATGGAAATAAGTTGCAAATAGCTCTCACTAGAGCAGAGATAGCAAATACAATCATCCAGAGGACACATGTCCCAACATAACATCATTACATCTCAGCGGAAGCATTCAAAGGGTCTGAGTACAGACAAATCCAAATAGGCTTAAGAAGCCGGGAATGAAAAGAAAACGGAGCCCATCCACGATGTCTTGGATCCTGCCCGGGTCCGCTACCTACTCGTCAGCAGCCTCGTCAAACTCCACGTAGTAGCTGTCACGGGGATCCTCGTAAGCGTAGTCTGCAGAAACCACAGCTCCAAAGGGGTCAGTACATAGACGTACTGGCAAGCAAGACTCACAGTTCACCAAAGTGTAGCCCGTCAACACCAAGCACAGATGCCTTGGGTTCAACGGAAGAAAGGGGTATAAAAGATGCTGCAACTGGCTGCACTAACCAACTACAGAACATACTACAACTTCCGGTATCAGAAAGGGGATAAGATAGAGTATCGTAACCAACTACAACTAAGCACCAAGCAAACCTATCCTGGATCTCGCCCCTTATCCAAAGAAGCAATCCGAGGATAACTCACACAGTTGGATTAATGATGGATCAACTTGTTGTGTCAATAAGCCTATTACTAGTCAAGTATCATTAGTTAGGTGTAAGTTGTTCTGAGTACTTGTTAGCCAGTACTTTCACCAAGTCAACCATAACCGCGGAAAACACGGCTTCTCGAGAAGATTTATCCCTGCAGGGGTGCACCAATTTGGCCGTACACGTAAGAATAACCCGCCAGATGGGAAGGCCTTTCCCACCAAGCGGGGCACTCAACACAACTCAACTCCTCTTCGCATCAATCCCAAAGCACCACGTGTTGTGCGTGCGCGGCTAATCGAGCCCCACGAAGAAAAGGGGACCCTCATAGCACTGGAAGACCACGCCGCCCTAAATGCCGACTACAAAAGTTCCACCCTGGCCTCGGGTTCGTACCTGCATATGCGTGCATCAAATGGAAAGCCCGAACTAAGTGTGGTGATTTGGACGAGATGCGAATCGAATCAAATTGAGGAGGGCGCCCATACACGCTTCCCACATGCGGATAGTGCGCTCATCATGGATCAGTAGACAAGACCCTTTTCCTATTAGGGTCGACACTAGCAGGCCTCAAAACCACGCCGGGCCTCCTGCCGGTGCCTTATCAGCAATTTATTATTACCTCAAATTAACAGGTTGTTGTTTAATCGAGCCCCAGAATATAACCAAATATGATAACAGAAAGTAACTGATAACAGACTCGAGCAAATCAACCCTAAGCATGCGAGTAAGACACGGGCCCAAGCAACGGGGTTATAGGATTGGATGTGAGGCAATATCAGGGTTCAGGGTAATATGTGATAGGTTCGTAACAGAAGCAACGATACATCTGGCTAGCAGAAATAGACAACGGAAAGTATCGGTAACCAATGTTGAAAGGAACACAATGGTTCATGTGAGTGATAACTTGCCTGCAAACTCAGTAGCCTGGTACTGGGCTAGATCCTCAGAAGTGGTGTCGTAAAGATCGTCGGTCTCAACGTCGTCGTCTATCCGAGAAGAAGCAAACAAACAATACAGGAAGATAAACAATCAATATCATGGCATAGTGCACAATCATGGGATGATGCATGTCAAGTTTAATGGATGTACCAAAATAAACTAATTGACATGGTAACACAATTTAAATGGACACATATGCAATTTTGAGTTGCATATGAAAAGCCCATGAATTTTTGGTTAGATTATTTGTTTTCCAACTAATCAACAGGTGAAAGTGGATTAGGATGATGCATGGATGAGGAAAACAACAAAATAACAACAATAGAACCAATTTAAAATAGGGTTTACCAATTTAGAAATTTATTTATTAATTTAGGGAATTTTTGGTTCCTTAAAGGTGACACACAAGTATTTGTTGTTTTCAGCCATTTAAATTGTTCAAAACAAATAACAAAATTAATATTTGAAAAGAACACACAATTTTAGGTGGATTACATGTTTCAAATATTGAAAAAGGAATTAGGATGAATTTATTATGACTTACACAATATTAAACAAGTTTTAAATGAATTTAAACCAAGTATGAATTTTATTTGAATTTTATTTGAATTTTATTTGTTCAAAACATAAATTCAAATTCATATTTGAAATGTTTATACTTTTCTAGGTTGAAAACATATTTTGCATGTTCAAAAATAATTTAATTTGAGCAAGTTATGATTTTAGCAATTTTAAATGATTTAAACAAGGTTTAAATTATTTAAGTAATTTAAATTATTCAAAACATGAAACAAAATTTATATTTGAAAAGGTTATTTGAAATAGCATGGAAAACATATTTTATTTGCATTAATTGGATTAGGTATGAATTAGTTATGGATTTTAGCAAATTGCAATTGAATTATTTGAATTCAAATTTGAATTGCATTTGGAAAATTCAAAACATAAAACAAA
The DNA here is from genome assembly GCA_028641055.1 of Alopecurus myosuroides. Lineage (NCBI taxonomy): Eukaryota > Viridiplantae > Streptophyta > Magnoliopsida > Poales > Poaceae > Alopecurus > Alopecurus myosuroides. Next base: position 312,474,684 of record CM054062.1, on the reverse strand, counting down.
GATTACCAATGGATAGATAATTAAATTTGGGGCAGTGCACATATTTTATTTTTGTTATTTGGAATTATAAAATAAAAGTTATTCACTTTTTAAGTTTAAGGACCAATCTGTAAAACAAAAAGGGCTTGTCTTGAAAACAGAAAATGTTAAAAACATTTTATACGCACAGGGGGTCTACCCTGGCCACTGCCAGTGGGCCACAGGGCCACTGGGTGCTTGCGTGGCCACGGTGGCTTACAGGTGGGCCACTAGCGCGGGGGAATAATTCCCAAAAAAAAAGGTTGGCGCTGCGAGGGCTCGAACCCACGACCAGGCGCTCGATCGCTAGCGCTGTAACCAGTGTGCTGTTTTGCGTTTGTTGTCAGTAGACACAACGCGGACAGGTAATAGTTCAGTTAGTTCTCTGAACTTTTAACTGACGAACAAAACCATGTCTGAACCTTGGACAGCAGCAGACGGTGGCCGGCGGCGATCACCGCGGCTGCTCGTGCTTGCGCGTGCTGGGTGGTGGTGAAGTGCGCGTGCTTGCGGGCATGAAACAAGGAGGAGGAGGAGGAGGTCACGGTGGCTCACCGCCGATCGTAGTCGTTGCAGAGGCTCGGTGTAGACGGCGGCGGCGACAGCGGCGTGGACGAGGACGGCGGCGGCGTTCTGGTTGATCTCCGGGGAAGTTAGGGTGTCCAACAGGTAGAGGGGAAGGTGGTGGTTCGGTTTCGGGGTTTAGGAGGTGTGGTGGCGCAGCGAGGTGGAGGTGATCATCGTGGTTTCAGACACGGGCGTCTCCGGCGAGCTGACAGAGAGGGAGGAATCACAGCGAGGGAGAGGGAAACGGCGGCGGATCTCGAGGGGAGAAGGAACCTAGGGTCTAGGGCACAGCTGCGGGGGTTCAGGGGGTAGTTATAGGGGCCAGGAGGAGCTGGTGGCTGTCGCTGCGGCTCTGCGGCGACGTGGCACCGGCCGATTTCGCGCCGTACGCGAGGACGAAGGGGGATTAGAAGGGCGAACCGTTTTCGGGCGGCGCGGAAGGAAAAGGGAGTGGGCTGCGCGGGGAGAGAGGGAAAAGGTGGGCTGGCTCGCGGGGCACAGCCCACTGGCTCTCTGCTGCGCGCCCTTTTTTTTTGAATTTTATTTCTCCTGTTTTTTTTTGCAGCAAAAGAAAATGGAAGAAATAGATAGGTTTTTGAGTTGAAAAATTTTTGGAAAAATTCATGTGAGTTTGTTAGGTCAACATCTAATATTTGACCACTTAGGTTTTTGAAAAGTTCAAATTTATTTGCTGTTTTGTAAATTGGTTTGAATTTGAAGAATTTGATAATTAAATGATTAATAATGAAAACAATGTTTTTACTAGGGTGAACCCTATTGATTAAATAGAACAAATGTGATTAGAATTTGTTTGGTACTTTCATAATTCCCAAATTAGGTGCTGTTTGATGATTTGATTTGAATTTGAATGCAATTTGGAATTAATTAATTGAAATAAAAAACACCATCCTATTAGTTGATCAACATGGAATAATTGGAAACAAAAGGTTGTTTGAGTTGAACTTTTATTTGAAAACAAGATTGTAACAGAGCAAGTATGAAATAAATGTTTGAAATTCAATTATGAAAACAGAATAAAACAGATGCAAACAAAGAATAAATATGATGACATGATGCAATGCTTTAATTAAACAGGAAATCAAACATTCTAGGGGTATTTTCATACTTGGGATGTTACAGCTAATCTCCCTGACACCCTCTGGCCCTCGATCGCTTGCAGATTCGTCGCCGCCGTCCCCGGAACCGCCGCAGAACATCGCCAAGCCGCCGCCGTGCCCGAGCCGCTTCACCGTCCGTGCCTGCGCCACGGAGTCGCCCAGGCCACCGTCATCCACACCTGCACCACCCCGCTCCGTCACGCAAGCCCTAGGTGAGCCAACTCGCGCGTCTGCTAGGTGTTCGTCCGCGGACAGAAGAGAGAGAGAGAGAGGAGAGGGGCGCGGGGAGGAAGAAGAGTGGGGAGCCGTCGATCTGCGAATCGACGGTCCCCTTTGAAAGTTACCGCTTCGCGCGCGCGCGTGCACTGGCGGGCTGATCCGCGCGCTAGTTGGGCCAGGCGCAGCAGATCTGGCCCATCTGGGCTTTTTCCTGTTAGTTTCTAAAATAGGATTTTTCTGGCAGATTAATAGGTGGTAGCTTTGGGCCTAGAAAAGGTAGCAAATGATTTTATTTAACCTTGCTAATTTTTTTACTCATAGCCATACAAAATCACAACCATCTTCCACTGGCAGAATCATGTTTGGATTTTTAATTATTTTTCTATAGCTAATTTGCCAGACAGTACCCTTAAAATTGAAATGAATAGAACTTCAAAAATACATCATATTTTTTTAGCAAACTCAACTGTTTTGGAAAGACCTTGTCAATACCTACCAGTAGAATTTTAGTTTGCACAAAGGTGAGTTACCATTTGGAAATGCCATCCATTTTGGTAAAACATTTGTGAGCCATTCCATGAATTTTAGAGGGAGTTTGGGACATTATTTTTGAGTGGGGCCAATTGGAGAGGCTTTGTAATGTAAGGACTATCACATCCTAGAAGGATTTAATTTTTGGAGCCATAGAAAAAATTAGAGAGACAGAACAAGTTTTGGTACTTTTCTGTCCAATTTTAATTCCTAGATCTTGTTATATGTGTTCATGTTTTGATGTGCAAATGATGTGTTCTTGCTTGTGATGTTGTTTTCCAGTGTGGTTATGATGTTTACAAGTTATATGAACATGTTAGAATAAATGGTTTGAGTGGTAGAATTTTTAGAACTATTGTTCATGCATAGGTCTTGCTCATAGCTAAATTTTTACATATGTTTTGAGTAGATCTTTAAATGTTTATTAGGCTTATTGCTAGATTAATTCTCTTGGAACCAGTAACATTTAGGTACTGTTATTTTGGTTATAGCACCTCTAGATACTTGGTGCTTGTGTTTGAAATAGATTTAAATAGCAATGCTTAAAGTCTAGATTTCATACTAGAATATTCATGTATGCTTTTTGTCTTGTTTTCCCCTAGGGAAAAATATGAATCTTTGGTGTTGAAAACAGAGGATGGAATGTCCTTGTGGAATTGTTATCTTAGGGTTTTCACCTCTGATAGGTTTCCTCTTAAGTAGCATAAAAGCATGAGTAACACTTGGGTGACTAGGAATTAATCTCCTCACATGTGTAGCATTTTAAGCCTAGTTTTTCCTTGTTTCATAGCTAAACGTTTTATGTTATTTTGTGGTATCCAGTAGCATTTTGGTGCTGGTTAGAGGAGTATTTTGCCTCTTCTAGCTTGCACACTTGTGCATAAAATTAACAAGTGTAGCCTAAACTAGTCTAGTATTTTTCCTAATTTTCTACTAGTACGAGTAGGAGTTTTTGGATGCTAGTTTGTTTGTTTGGAGCACTTTTATAAAAGTGACCAGAGGCTTATTAACCTCTTGGTGATAATTTTGCTAGTGGAGCACCCACTGGTATTTTTGCATCATGATGGAAAATAGGCTTGACTTATTGTCATGAGTTTTTCACCACTTGAATATTTTAGCAAAATATATGTGCTAGCCATAGAGATTGTTGGGGGAGTTTTTAGACATCAAAATGTGTTTTATGTGACCCCCTACTGTCTAGTAACATGTGTTTTACCCCACTGGTCCATAGTGCTCTTAACTAAAAATCAGTGAGTTTGGCCACACATAAACAATAGGAAAAAGGCATATTTTTCCACTATAGTTTGTATGCCAATTTTTCTTATGGAAAACATTAAGTACTTTGGGTGATACTTTTTGATTGCTTGCTGTATGTATCACTTGTAGCATTGTTTGCCTTGTTTGGTTCTGAATGTGTGTTTTTATTTCTTTTTATGACGTTAGAAAACGAGGAGGAAGGAATTGCTGAGGAGGGGTATTGCAACTCCTGTTACTTTCAGGACCAGGACCATCACTTGTACCAAGGCAAGCCATCCTAATGCTTGCTGTATAAATACTTATCATTATCTATCATGCATGCCTTTCATTTCTGAAGTTTTCACAAAACTACTTCTTCAAAACTATTTTTGTGTGAATACTACTACTATTAATATTACTAGTAGAAGGATCATATTAATAGTCAACTTGGTATTACCAAGCCCTTAGCCACTAAATGGTATATAAATACCATCCACCGAATTAAAACTTGAGTTCTTAAATGAACTAAATAAAATGTGTTTTAATTGTAAACAAATGCCTTATGGGAGAAAAACCCTGGAAGAAGGGTGGGACCCTGTCTACCAGAAGGATGTCATGAAGTGAAATTTTGGGAAATGTTTACAAAAGACACATAACCTAGTATTCGCTGGACAACCATTATCGTACTGCCACTTTACCCCAATATGGGTAGGGGCTTGATTAAAAACTTGTTATGGTTAGTATGTGTGCTATCTCAAGTGCTATAGGGGATTGGATCCTCCGAACCGAAGTGTCACTAGGAGTGAGCATACGGGACATCTAAAGTGTGGGATTAATTTTCCCTCCGGATGCAGCAGTTGGGTCTCCTGTTTGGGCGGTGTGGGACACGGCTTGCCGGGGAGGTTAAACCCAATTGAAGAGATAGTCATGTACTAGCTTGTACAGAGTGGATAGTCAAGACCAGCTATCTGATGTTCTCATAGGATGGGAGCAGTCCATGGTTGTTTCATGGCGGATTCTGGATCTAGTGGAAATGTGTACACCTCTGCAGAGTAAAACTATTTCGAAATAGCCGCGTCCTCGGATATGGACGGTTGAATGGCCATGTAGCTAGCATTGTGTCAACTTTTCAAAAGTGGTTTTTGAAGGAAGGATTTGTACCTGCGGGGTACTACGGAGGAATGACTTGGTATCTGCGAGATACGGATGAGAAGGAAATTACTGCTAAAAGTTTCTGAAAAGAAAACTTTCTTTTTTCTAAAAACAAATCTTAGAAAACCTCCGAGATATGTGATATCTACGAGAGAAAAACTACATTATTTTAAATGATCTTTCACAGAGAATTAAACCTGAAGAATCAACCATGATAAATCTTTTATCTGTCATGGGTAGCTGAACCATATGTATGGCCTACCCATTCCACAAAGTAAGCATGTATGCATTATTGTAAGCTCATAAAGGATGTCTTGTTGAGTACATTCCAATGTACTCATTTGGTTTCGCCCCTGGTATCTACTTATCAGACTACGAGGAGCCACCTCAGGAGGAGTTCTACGCTGATGGCCCTGCGAACTAGGAGCACCTCCCAGTCAGCAGCCTGTAGTATGAGGCGTGACTCGGGTTCTACTACGCTATGCTTATCGTCTTCCGCTGTGTTAATTTTGAATGTCTGTCCTGTGTGACAGTTGCCAAGAACTTGGTCATATGACCATTTATGTAAGACTCTATATTCGTGTAATGGATGATGTATTCTGTATGCCAACTACGTATGTTGTTCACGACTGGTTCTTCTGGGATCGTGAATGAATGCATATGAGGGGTTCTGGACCTTCCGGTCTGGGGCCTCTACAGTTTGTCTTCGAATTTTTATCGGGTGCACGACAGTGCTCCCGATGGGAGTAGCCCCCGAGGCTGTAGTCGATTGCTTGCGATCGGCTATAGGCTCAAAATCTTGTTTTCTTTTCTTCGCCTTGAGTTTTTATCGGGTGCACGACAGTGCTCCCGATGGGAGTAGCCCCCGAGGCTGTAGTCGATTGCTTGCGATCGGCTACAGGCTCAAATTTATATCTTCTAAATCTTCTACTTCTGTGCTTTTGCAGTCGCTTGTTGACTCGCTTGCGGCGATTGGTCGCCGTGTTGTCCTTGCCGAATCGGAATGCGATAGGCTTCAGTCTCACTGTAGTCGATTCCAAACCGAGAACGAGCTCCTTAAGAGTAAGTCTCATTGTCTTCTATTGTTTCTGTTCTTGCGTCCATTCTTGACGTCTAACAAATGTTATTGCACAGCTCAACTCGAATATTCGGAGTCCGAGAAAGTCAAGCTCTCTGAGCGGGCAACCACTCAGGAAGCTGATTTGGCGGCTATTGGACAAGAGCTGGAGGCCTCCCGCATGCGGTCGGAGGATCTTGATAGGCAACTCGCGGATGCGAGAAAAACTTTGAAGGATCAAGAGGAAGCGGGCAATAAGGTCGATTCTGACCTCGTCATGTTCCTCCGTCCCCTTGCTGAGCGTCTTGCGGGTAAGTGGCCTAGGTTCTCGCAGTCGTATCTTTTCTCTTGGTGAACTTGCGAAATTTTGACATTCTTCTTCCTTGCAGGTCTTCTGGATGTTCCTTTGGAGATCCCTGGAATCCAGCGGGTAGATGTGCTAACTGACACTCTTGCTCAACTCAAGAGGCACGCTGAAGGAGTTTGCTCCTTGGTTAGCGATGCCACTCAAGTGTTGACGCAACTGCATAATCGCCTCGTCGCCAACGCTGCTCCTACACCTGCGCTAGATGATTTGCTGAAGGTCCTTTCGGAGGGTAATCTTCTGGATGCCTTCGCGGTTGCTCAATCGGAGTCCGGCGTGAAGACCGCAATTCAATTTGCGCTGGCGCATGGAGTCGAAGGTTTGGAGGAGGCTTATTCAGGTCATCCAGTCGACCCCTCCACGGGCAAAAAGGTACGGCTCTCTCGTTTTGGCGAGCAAGACGCCATTCTTGCCCGCAAGCTGTCTGAGCTATTTGCCCGACTGAAAGGAGGGGCGACTGCCGCTAGCGGGAGCACCACTGTAGCTTCGTAGTCTTCTTTTTTTTTTCTTTTCCTTCGTGGATGTAATGAACCTTGGGATGTACTCCCGTATTTTCATTGTTTTTAATCGAAGTGTTCGTTCTGGAAATTGCTTCTTGTAGTTTGTGTATTTTCTCCCGATGGGAGTAGCCCCCGAGCACTTTTGTCGAATGTGCGACTAGAAATACTCCGAATAGGGCTTGTTACTTCTTTCCTTTTATTCTTCCAGGCTACTGGGGTAGTTGCAGAATCTTCAGGTGGACGTGCTACTCCAGTAAATCCCCTTGTGGCCGCCATTGGTACCTATGCCGGTCTTCGTGATAAGTTTCGGGAAGGTGAGCGCCAGCTTAAAGCTCTGCGTGGTATAGCCGATGTGGCGAAGTCCAAGCAGAAACTGGCGGCTGAATGCGAGGAGTTTCTGATGGATGAGTTATCTTTGGTTGCGAGGGATTTGCTGTGTAAGTAATACAGCCCCCGTGTATTCTCCTTGCTTTTTGTTTCCTTAGCTGATCAAGCCTGCTTGCTCTTCAGTTGTCAGACCGGATGACAGGGAAGAATAGCAGTGGGTGGAAAACCATATTGCTCAAGAGGCCGGTAGCTCAAAACCTCATGCGAGTAATTTCTGGTCTGATCGCAGTCGAGGATTTGTAATGGCCACCTTGAAGTTCCGTGTTCTGCAAGCGAGGATTCTCGTGAGTTCTTTTCACGAGGTTTTGATCGCGATGAATGCTGCTTTCTACCCACTCGAAAGGGGTCCCGAAGACTGGAGCTAACTTCTCAGGTTGTTTGGGCGTGAAGGAGAGGTTCGCGCGTGTGTGCGCAATCAAATGACATGCGGCGCGGTCGTAGCTCTATCCTTTGTCCGAATATGGTATCCTGAGATAGACTTGAACTCCGTAGCCAGGCTCCCAGATGATTCAATCGATGATATTTCCCCCTACTATGATGCTGTTCGTCCTGCAGCGGAGAAAATCATCCGATTGACCTCTGAGGAGGTAGATAGAGTTTTAGCGACTGAGAATGCTCAGTGCTTTGATTGATTTGTGGATGTGCATATCCTGTAATCTTGTAAAGTTTGTAAAAACTGTTGTAAGGTGTATAACCTTGTAAGTATGCTTTTTTCCTGTAATGCTTAGTTGTAGGTGTAGCCCCCGCGTGTTTACGAGGTGTGTACCTGTAACTTTTGAGCATGTAAAAATAGGAAGTTGCGGGTGAATATGATGGAGAAACCATGTTTTTATTGCGATGACTGAGAAGCCATGTACTCGAGCTACAATAATGGCGTGTACGCCTTATTTGTTGTGAGAACAAGTAAACCTAGGGATAAAATTTGCGGAGGTGTGCAATATTCCAAGGGTTGGAATAGAGTCCTCCAGTCGATGGATTCTTCAGCCTGTAGGCTCCACCTGGGATGACTTCGTGTATGATGAAGGGTCCTTCCCAAGGTGGTTCGAGCTTGTGCCCTTTCTTCTGCTTGAGCCGCAGCACTAGATCTCCAACCGCGAATGCTCTGTGGCGTATGCGGCGACTATGATAGTTTCGCAGGGATTGCTGATACACTGTGGATCTTGCGAGTGCGATGTCCCGCATCTCATCGAGTGCATCCATATCTTCTGCAAGTGCCCTGTTAGAAGTTTCTTCGCTGTAGGCTACAACTCGTGGGGCGCTGAATCGAACGTCCTCGGGGAGGACTGCTTCTGCTCCGTATACCATGAAAAATGGCGTGTATTTTGTAGATCGGTTAGGAGTTGTGTGGAGGCTCCATAGTACGGAGGGTAGCTCATCTTCCCAATGTCCCGCAGCGGGGTGTAGACGATCGAGTAGTCGTTTCTTGATGCCAGCCGAAACTAAGCCGTTGGATCTCTCGACTTGTCCGTTAGTTTGCGGGTGGGCAACTGAAGCGAACTTGAAGTTGATTCCCTTTTCCTCGCAGAACTGTTGTGTTTCCTTTGCTGTGAAATTTGTACCATTGTTCGTAATGATGTCGTGTGGCACACCAAATCTGCAGACAATGGAGTCGAGGAACTTGACAGCACATTGGGCGCTAGCCGAAGTTACTGGTGTGGCCTCGATCCACTTGGTGAACTTGTCGACTGCGACCAGCAAGTGTGTATATCCTCCAGGCGTGGATTTGCGTAGTGGCCCAACCATGTCTAGCCCCCATTGTGCGAAGGGCCAGGCAATGGGTATCATATGTAGTTCCGTAGCAGGTGCGTGTGGTCTTGGTGCGAATCGCTGGCAAGCGTCGCATCGTTCGACCAAGTTTTTTGCATCAGTGGCTGCTGTTAGCCAGTAGAATCCTGCTCGAAAAGCTTTTCCCATTATTGTTTTCCAGCTAGCATGATGTCCACAGTCTCCCTGGTGGATGTCATGGAGCAATTCTTTGCCATCTTCGGGTGTGATGCAGCGCTGAAGTATTCCCGAGATGCTTTGCTTGTATAATTCCCCATTGACTATCTGAAAGGATTTGCTGCGTCTGATTATTTGTCGAGCCTCGCGTGGGTCAGCCGGGAGCTGTCTGTTCGTCAGGTAGTTGAGATATTTCTGCGTCCAGACTGGCTCGACCAGAAAAACCTGTCGTGATATGTTATGAATGAGCTCGATGAGGGCGACTTGCGGGCTGACCTCTGTTTCTGGCATTGCGGGTGCTTCTGCAGATTTCTTGATTTTGACCGATCGCTTGACCATCCGTTCGAAGTATATTCCTGGTGGTATGGGTGTATTCGTGGAACCCATGTTTGCCAGTCGATCGGCTTCTTCGTTGCTGGATCTTGCGATGTGCTTTAGCTCGCATCCTTTGAAACTTCCTTCGAGTACATTGTACATGTCGCGATACGCGATCATGTTTTCGGCGATTGCGTCACACTCTTTCATCGTCTGTTGCACAATGAGATTAGAGTCGTCGTAGATCATTAATCGAGTAGCTCCACAGGCGATTGCCATCTTCATCCCGTGCAACAGGGCTTCGTATTCTGCGTCGTTGTTTGATGCTGGATCATCTGGTGGAAAGTCCAATCATAGGACGTATTGCAGCTTGTCTCCCCGAGGGGATATAAGAACAATTCCAGCTCCTGCTCCTTCGTTTCTTTTGGACCCGTCAAAGTACATTATCCAATTGCTCGTGTACTCGGGTGGTCCTGGCGTTTGCAGTTCTGTCCATTCGCTTAGAAATTCAACAAGTACCTGGGATTTGATTGCGCTGCGCCCTGCGTAAGTGATGTCCCAAGCGCCCAACTCGATGTTCCACTTTGCTATTCTTCCGGATGCCATAGGGTTGTTCATGATTGTCCCGAGTGACGCATCATTAACCACTGTAATGGCGTGTTCCTGGAAATAATGTTTGAGCTTGCGGGCTGTAAGAACGACTCCATACGCGAGCTTCTGGTAATGAGGGTATCGTTGCTTGCATGATAAGAGCACTTCGCTGATGTAATAGATTGGACGCTGAACTCCGTACGCTTTGCCTTCCTCGGGTCGTTCGACCACGATTGCCGTGCTGATGACCTGGTTTGTGGCGGCTAAGTACAAGAAAAGTGGCTCCCCTTCTCGCGGTGTTGCGAGGACGCGCCTACTTTGCAATGAGCGCTTCAAATCCGCGAATGCTTGCTTAGCTTCTGATGTCCACTCGAATTTGTCTGTCTTCTTCAATAATTTGTAGAAGGGTAGTGCTTGCTCTCCCAATCGTGCGATGAACCTGCTTAGGGCGGCTAATCGCCCTGTGAGCTGCTGGACTCCGCGCAGATTGGTTGGCTCCTTCATGGTCAAGATGGCTTGTATTTTCTCCGGGTTGGCTTCAATGCCTCTGGCGGATACCAGGTACCCGAGAAGTTTTCCTGCCGGAACGCCAAAGACACATTTGGTCGGATTCAGCTTGATCCTGTACGCGTTGAGGGCGTCAAATGTTTCTCTAATATCTTCGAGGAGTGTGTCCTCAACTCTAGTCTTGATGACAATGTCGTCAACGTACACTTGCACGTTTTTGCCAATGAGGTCGGCGAGGCATCTTTGCATGCAGCGCTGATATGTTGCGCCTGCGTTCTTTAGCCCGAAGGGCATTGTCGTGTAGCAGTAGACACCGTGAGGTGTGATGAATGCTGTTTTTTCTTCGTCTTCCCTTTTCATTCGGATCTGATTGTATCCCGAATAGGCGTCCAGGAAGGAGAGGCGTTGGCAGCCTGCTGTAGAATCCACGATCTGGTCGATTCGCGGGAGAGGAAAGTTGTCCTTGGGGCAATGTTTATTTAACGACGTGTAGTCGATGCACACCCGAAGGATATCTGTGTTATTTTTGGGGACCAACACCGGGTTTGCTAACCAGGTGGATATCTTGATCTCTCTTATGAATTTTGCAGCTAGCAATCTGTTTACTTCTTCTCCAAGCGCCTTTTGCTTTGGCTCTGAAAATCGTCGAGTTGTCTGTTTGATGGGTTTAGCATTAGGAAAAACTTCGAGTGAGTGCTCGGCAAACTCCCTGGGTGTTCCTGGCATATCGGAGGGCTGCCAGGCGAAAATTTCCCAGTACTCACGGAGGAGCTTGACGAGCGCGCTTTCCTATGCTTGCGAGAGGGTTGTTGAAACCATCGCTGTCTTCTCAAAATCTGTCGGGTGCACTTGATGCTTTCGGGTGTCGCTGCTGGCGCTAAACTCTAGTTCAGGCGCGTTTTTCTTCGTAAGGGGCATCACGGAGTGATCCGTGATTTTTGCCAGCTCTTGAAGTTCTTCTTGCATCCCAAAAGACTTTGTGATCTCGTTAAATTCTATGTCGCACTTGTTGGATTTCTGGAAGTCTCCGTCGATGGTGATCACACCGTATTCGCCAGGTAGTTTGAGCTTCAAGTAGGCGTAGTGCGGTACGGCCATGAATCTGGCGAACGCTGTTCGACCAAGAATGGCGTGGTACTGTGAGGGCCAGTCGACGACTTCGAAGTCCAGGAATTCCCTTCTGTAGTTGCTTTGAGAGCCCAACACAACTTCTAGATTGATCGTTCCGAGTGGACGGATTGCTTTGCCCGGAACTATCCCGTGGAAGGATGTTTCTGATTCCGTTAGGCCGTCCAGATTCCTGTTCATCCGACGGAGTGTATCCGCGTAAATAATGTTGATGCCACTGCCACCATCCATGAATATGCGGGCCAAGTCATAATTGCCAATCTGTGCTTGAATGACAAGGGCGGCGTGTCCTGGTCGATAGACTCGTGGTGGGTGGTCTTTCATCGAGACCGTGATTGGCTGATCCGCCATCTTCAAGTACTCGGGCTTTGTTGGTGGGGTCTGCACTGCCATGCATATTTGCCTTGTGTTAGTCTTTTGAGCTCTGCGAGAGGGGCATACCTTTTGTATCATCGCGAGCTGTCCTGCCGGGTTCGGGTATGCGTTAGCTCCGGCGTTTTGCGGTGGTGGTGCAGGTAGCGCCGTTAGCGCCATGTTTGGGTTCGCTGGTGGCGGTGGTAGTGGTGGCGGCTGGAATCCTGGATGTCCTCCTCCTGGGAGCGGTGGGTAGTTTTGAGTGGACGCAGCTCTTTTCCTTGCGAGGGCGTCCGAGATGTCAAGAAACTTTCGGCAGTCCTTAAGAAGGTGTGTTGCCTTAGTTTTGCCCGTGCGCTTATCTGTGAATAGATGTAGCGAGCAGTACGCATCAAGGTCTTCCTCGGGGGATTTTTCTTCTGACTTTGGTTTCCATTCGCGACTTCCACGGCGACCGGAGTCGCGATTTCGTGTGAACTCCGCTGCGACCAATTCCTCTCTATCTTCATGGTCGTAGTATTTCCTTCTCTTCCTTCGCCCATGGCGTTCGTCCTCGTGTGCGGGTGACGATGTTCTCTCATTGCGCACCGCGTCTTCTCTGTTAGCCCATTTTTCGGCTATGATCATGAGCTCCCCAATAGTCTTGGGTGCAGCCCTACCTAACTCTTCTCGAAAAGCGGTTCTTCTGGCGCCTTTTGCAAAGGCTTCAATCGCCACTTCTTCCGAGATGGTTCCTGCGGTGTTCCTGAGTGTAGTCCACCGCTGGATATACTCGCGGGTAGACTCACCGCTTTTTTGTTTACAAGCTCGCAGTTCCTCGATCGTGGCCGGTCTCTTGTAGGTCGACTGAAAGTTTTTGCAGAAATCTCGGTGTAGGTCATCCCACGATGCGTAGCAAGATCTTGGTCTCCTTTCCAGCCAACTGCGGGCAGCGCCGACGAGATGCAAATTGAGGTATTGCATGGCCGTATTCTTGTTCCCACGCTGGCATTTTACTGCCGTGAGGTAGTCGCTTAACCATTGAGAGGGCTCGAGCGAGCCGTCGTATTTTGTTACTTCCGTGCTGAGCTTGAATCTTCTGGGTAGAGGTGCTTCGCGAATGCTGCGGGTGAAGCAGAGTGCACCGCAAGTTTCGTCATCCGAAGAGCCGGACGATGATCGGTCGCGATATCGCGATGCTCTTGCCCTGTCCACCTTGTTTTGTGCGATGTTAGATCGCGCGTCATATCCGTGCTGGTCGCGGTCAGCGTCCTTCCGCGGTTCCTTGCTTCGTTTTCGCGAATGACTGATGCGGTGTCGCGAGCTTTTGTCTCTTCGACTGCCTTCGCTGCTGCTTCGACTGTCGCCACGGCGCCGAGCCTCTTTTCCTCGACCACGACGTGGTGATTTGTCTTTTCTCGGGGAGGAGCTTTTGTGCCTGCGGGGCGTTTCCTTATCTTTCTCTTTTTCATTTTCCTGTTTCTCCTTCTCCAACTGTTCTTCAGCCTTTTTGCGATCGTGAGAGGCGAGCGATGCGGCCGCCAATCCTAGTCCTTTGCGTATTTGCTTGTACTGCTCCGCCCGAGGGTCACTTTTCGTCGGTTGGTTCATCTGCATATAAGTTGCTGCGGCTAGAACTGCAGCAGCGGGGGTTTGCAGGTAGACATTGCCGTCGTCGTCGACCCTCATGAAAGAAGATGCGGCTGACCTGCTGGTCCCAGCCATAGATTCGTAGTCTCTGGATGACGTTGCATGCCCCTTCCTCGCGGGTCGGGTACCGACCGAGGGCGCAAGGGACAACTCGGCTCGTCGTAAGCTTGATTCATCCGCCCCTCTTCTGCGGCGGGCTAGGTCTGCACGTGCGTCTTTGATGGTCGACGCTGCTCTCACTAGATGGTAGTGGTAGGCAGTTAAGTCTTCGTGTGGCGCTCCTGCTGCGGGTGGCTGACTCCTTCGCATGGCTTCCTTGGCCCTGTTCCAGGCTTCCCGCGAGACGCCGATTATGTTGCGCTCAGTCGCGCTAAGTTCGGTTTCCGGGGGCTGTTCTGATCCTGCCATGCAGACTTGGGCCAGTCGTGGCCCGTGCGTCCTAGGCGCAGATTGGAAAGCCTTCCGTACCCGAGATGGTTCCTCTGTTGAGAGGGTGTGATAGTCGATTGCGTTGAAGCGGATGGACTCGCCGCTTTTCTCCAGATGACGGCGTGAGTCGACAGCTCCAGATTCAGTTTCCGATTCATCCGAAAAGTGGAGGATCCCGTCCCTGTTCTTCACGAACTTGAGGCTCCCGAACGTCAGGGTGACGCTCTTCTCCAGATTTTCGAATACCGGGCGTGATTCCGGCGAGTGCGGGGTGACCACGACAGATCCGATCCGTACAGGATTGTTCGGAGTTGTAGTCGTTGGTTTCCAACGGGAGTTGGTTGTCGATGAAGCCGAAGATGCCGGTGATCCAGCGCCCGCGTTTCCCACAGACGGCGCCAATTGTCGAATCCCTGACTCAACAAATCCCTTCGGTGAACCTACCGGGTTTCGATTAGGAGAACCCATGAGCGCTGGTGGAATCGTCGGCTAGACAGGGGGCGAGATTTACCCAGGTTCGGGGCCCTCCAAGAGGTAAAACCCTTACTCCTGCCTCTTCTCGATCTGTATTTGATGATTAGATCGGTTACAGAGTGCTCGAATCGAGAGTGGATCTCGAGTTTCAAGGCTTTTGGGTCGTGCGGTATTGCTTGGTCCTCTCTCGGGGGCTCTCCTGGCCTTATTGTCACACCCGGACTTCTAGGGGATACTCGCAGTTCCGTTGAACAGTACAAGATTGGATTACGGGGCCTACCTGCACCCGCACCTCTTACGAGTAGGCCAACACACGTATGTGTGACAACCAACCCCTACTGTTCATCGTCTACGTAAACCATCCCATAGAAATCAGGATACTTCCATTGACGTACTTCATACCATACACACATGGTACGTCAACGGCGTTTAACAAAATGATAGAACAACATATCTCTAAGACACAAAGAAATAGAAATAAGTTGCAAATAGCTCTCATTAGAGAAGAGATAGCAAATACAATCATCCAGAGGACACATGTCCCAACAATTCATCATTACATCACAGCGGAAGCATTCAAAAGGTCTGAGTACAGACAAATCCAAATAGGCCTAAGAGGCCGGCAATGAAAGGAAAACGGAGCCCATCCACGAAGTCTCGGATCCTTCCCGGGTCCGCTATCTACTCGTCAACAGTCTCGTCATACTCCACGTAGTAGCCACCATGGGGATCCTCGGAAACGTAGTCTGCGGAAACCACAGCCCCAAAGGGGTCAGTACATAAACGTACTGGCAAGCAAGACTCGCAATTCACCAAAGTGTACCCGTCAACACCAAGCACAGATGCTTTGGGTTGAACGGAAGAAGGGGTGATACAAAAGATGCGACAGTTGGCTGCTCTAACCAACTACAGAGTTACTACAACTTCCGGCTAACAGAAAGAAGATAAGATAGCGTATCGCAACCAACTAACAACTAACTCCAAACAAACCCATCCTGGATCTCGCCCCTTATCCAAAGAAGAAATCCGAGGATAACTCACACAGTTGGATTAATGATGGTTCAGGTTATTGTGCCAATAAACCTATTACTAGTCAAAGTTATCATTAGTTAGGTGTAAGTTGTTCTGAGTACTTGTTAGCCAGTACTTTCACCAAGTAACCATAACCGCGGAAAACACGGCTTCTCGAGAAGATTTACCCTGCAGGGGTGCACCAATTTGGCCGTACACGTAAGAATAACCCGCCAGATGGAATGGCCCTTCCACCAAGCGGGGCACTCAACACAACTCAACTCTTCTTCGCATCAAGCCCAAAGAACCACATGCTGTGCGTGCGCGGCTAATCGAGCCCCCACGAAGAAAAGGGGGACCCTCATAGCACTCTAAGACCACGCCGCCCTAAATGGCGACTACAAAAGTTCCACCCTGGCGCCAAGGGTTCGCACCTGCACATGCATGCATCAAATGGAAAGCCCGAACTAAGTGTGGCGATTTGGACGAGATGCGAATCGAATCAAATTGAGGGGGGCGCCCATACACGCTTCCCACATGCGGTTAGTGCGCTCATCATGGATCAGTAGACAAGACCCTCTTCCTAATTAGGGTCGACACTAGCAGGCCTCAAAACCATGCCGGGCCTCCTGCCGGTGCCTTATCATCAAATTATTATTACCCAAACATTAACAGGTTGATTGTTTAAACATCGAGCCCCAGAACATAATGATATAGTAACAGAAAGCAACGGACAGCAGACTCGAGCAAAAACAACCCTAAGCATGCTAGTAGGACACGGGCAACAAGCAACGGGGTTATAGGTGTGGAGGTGAGGCTATATCAGGGTTAAAGGATAACATATGATAGGATCGGAACACAAGCATCGATACATAGGGCTAGCAGAATAGACAACGGAAAGTATCGGTATCCAATGTTGAAAGGAACACAATGGTTCATGTGAGTGAATACTTGCCTGCAAACTCAGTAGCCTGGTACTAAGCTAACTTCTCTGAAGTAGTATTGTAAACCTCGTCTGTCTCAACGTCGTCGTCTATTCGAGAAGAAGCAAACAAACAACGCAAAGAGGCAAACAATCAATAACATGGCATAATGCACAAACATGGGATGATGCATGTCAATTTAATTGATGCATCAAAAATAAACTAGTTGACATGGTAACATAACATAATTAAATGGACCCACATGCAATTTGGGTTGCATATGGAAAGCCCATGAGTTAAGGTTGGTTTAGATGATCTACAACTAACCAACAGGTGAAAGTGGATTAGCATGATTCATGGATGAGGAAAACAAAAAGAAAACAGCAATAGAAACAATTTGAAATGAAGTTTACCAAGTTTGGAATTTTATTCTTTAAGTTAAGAAATTTGGCTTCTTAAAGGAGTTACACAAGCATTTGTTGTTTTCATCAAGTTTAATTGTTCAAAATAGATAACAAAGTTCATATTTGAAAAGAACACAAAATTTTAGGTGGAAAACATGTTTCAATTATTGAGAAAGGATTTAAGATGAATTACTTATGAATTAAACAAGTTTAAACAAGATTTAAATGAATTTAATTCAAGTATGAACTTATTTGAATTTTTATTTGTGCAAAACATTAAATGAAGTTCATATTTGAAAAGTTTATACTTTTATGGTTTGAAAACATATTTTATAAGTTCAAAAAGAAATTAATTTGACCAAGTTATGAATTTAGCAATTTTAAATGATTTAAACAAGGTTTAAATTATTTAACCAATTTTAATTATTCAAAACATGAAACAAAGTTTATATTTGGAAAAGTGGTTCAATTTAGCATGGAAAACATATTTCATATGTGACTTTTGAATTAAAAATGAGCAAGTTATTAATTTGGCAATTTTAAATGCATTAATTAAGAAACAGTTGTTTTCAGCAATTTAATTTATTTAAAACAGAACACAAAGTTGATATTTGCAAAGTTCATGAAAAATTGAATGGAAAACATATTTAGTTTGTTGAATTTGGAATTTTTATGCCCAAGTTATGAATTTTGCAAAATTAAATGAATTAAACAAGGATTCAAATATTGCACCAATTTAAAATATTCAAAACAGTAAACAAAATTTATATATGGGTAGAGAATTTAATTTGGTGCAGAAAACATATTTAAAAAGTTGAATTTGGAGTTGGAATGAATTATTTATTCATTTTTAGAGTTTAAGTATTAATCTGCCATTTTAAACAATATCCAGGGACTTAGAATTTAATTGCAGGGACCTAGAAGAAACTAGCAAGGACCTGTCTGTGAATAGGTAATTGTGCTGGCCTGGAAAAATAAAATGGAAAAGATTGGTTTTTTGCGAGGGGTGGGATTCGATCCCACACCCTACGGACGCAAGCGTGGCTGCGCTAGCCTCTGCGGTAGCTGCTGTTTGGTGACAGATAAGGGGAGCGAGGGTGGTTAAGGTTCAGATAGCTGGATGTTAACTGAATTTCTGCAGGTTCGTTCTGCACCTCGACAGAGGAAGGATGTCGCCGGCGGGCTGCTGCTGCGACTCGCGGTGGCCGCGCGCGGTTGCTGCTGCGTGTGGGCTGCGGGCGACTGGTGCGTGCGAAAGGAAAAGGAGAGGGGAGAGGCATGGAAGAGAGGGGAATCTCACCCTCTGAAGAGTAGAAGGTTCTCGGGGAGGAGGCGACCGGCGGCGAAAGCTAGACGGCGGCGGCGCAGTGGGGCTTCTCGGGGGAAACCGAGGAGACGGCGCGGGAGAGGGAGGCGTGGCGGCTCCATTCCCGGCCCTAATCTGCGCGGAAGAAGGCCACGTCGTCGGCGATCACCGGAGAGGGAGAGGTGGCGCTCGGGTGGTGGTTGGGTTCAGAGAAGCAGAGGGCAGAGGGGGAGGTGGAAGAAGGAGGAAATGGAGGCGGGGGAGAGGGAGAGAGGTGGAGGGAGAGAGTAGGGCAGAGGGGAGCCCTTGGGCTAGGGTTTTAAGGGGAGGGGGAGGAGCTCCCGGCCGTCTGCTTCCCTCTTCACCTGACGTGGATGCAGTGGATGTGCAGCCGTACAGGAGGTTGAAGGAGGGTGGGGGGTAGCAGGCCAGGGGAGATGGTGGGCTGGCCTGCCCACTCTCCCTCTCTTTTGCTTTAATTTTTATTTTTGTTTCTGTTTTTTTTTTTTTGCTAAAAGGAAAAGGGAGAAAAGGAGTGGGTTTTAGGGTTAGAAAAATTAGGAGAAAAATTGTTATAGGTTAGTTATGATTACAGCAACAATTTGTAAACTTTAGTTTTCAAAAAGTTTGAATTATGGTGCTGTTGTATTTTTAATTGAAATTTGAGTGAATTTACTATTAATTGTATAATTGAACTTAAGCAATTAAAAGTTTTTTAAAATTCAAGTTTATTTGGAACAAATGATAGATTTGTTTTGTAATTTCCATAAATTTCAAAAGGTTGTTGTTTGGAAAACTAATTTGAATTTGAAAATGTTTTGGTATTAAATAAATTATTGATAGAAACAAATTAATAGTTTTGAAATTAAAACTTTAATGGAAACAAATAATTGCTTTATTTTGAATATTCATTTGGAAAATTGTAACAGCACAAGTATGAAACAAAAGGTTTGAAATTTGGTTTGAAATTCAAATAGAAAACAAAGGAAAACAAATGAAAACAGAGGAAAACAATTGGAAAACAAAGCAAAACAAATGCAATGAACATGATGTCATGATGCAAAACATAAAATAACAGAGAGCAAACATTCTAATGGATGTTTTTCATACTTGGGATGTTACAAAAGGCCCCACTGAGAAGAGAAAAGGTCCGGATACTTCTTGCGAAGATCCTCTTGAGCTGTGACACGTGAAACACATCGTGCACCTTGGATAGTTTTTCTGGAAGTTCAAGACGCTAGGCATTCCTGGCAACTCTTCTGGAAAGACGTCAGGGAATTCGCAAACCACCGGAACATTTTCAAGTAGAGGTAGAGGTTTTGTATCGAGGGTGTATAGCTGAATAGAACTTGATTCATTTGGAGAATAGACTATCTGGCCAGAAGGGTGGAACAGAGTTATTGATTAGACGCCGGTAGAAGAACTGAAGTGGAAAGCAACAACAAGGTTTCAACGCACGAAAAGGATGTTGAGAAGAACAGGATATCGAAGCAACATTTGGGAAACACGAGACCAAAACACTCCTGAGGTACTACGGAAAACCCATCCGGGCTTCTAAAGGATCAATATCTACTGCTTAAGGAATAGAGGATCTGCTTCCGGGGCTTACACGCCTCCGTTCTCAATCGTGAGTAGGCAACATGATAAATCATGTCACAACCACCTCCATTCCTATGGTCTAGTAGATATAACCATCCTAGAGAAACCAGGATACGTGAAATCCTAACTTGAAAGTTTAGATGAGAAGAGAAAACAACGTTACACTTCCTTACCAGAACAGGGAGGGTGGGTGGGGAAAGAAGAAAAAGAACAGAATTCCTACTCTCACGTTTCATTTTTCCTATATAGCTACAAAATAGTTTCTAGACTCAACTGCGACCAGTAAAAGTGATCCTACAGGCAGAGAGGCTCTGATACCATTTGTCGCACCCGGACTTCTAGGGGATACTCGTAGTTCCGTTGAACAGTAGAAGATTGGATTACGGGGCCTACCTGCACCCGCACCTCTTACGAGTAGGCCAACACACGTATGTGTGACAACCAACCCCTACTGTTCATCGTCTACGTAAACCATCCCATAGAAATCAGGATACTTCCATTGACGTACTTCATACCATACACACATGGTACGTCAACGGCGTTTAACAAAATGATAGCACAACATATCTCTAAGACACAAAGAAATAGAAATAAGTTGCAAATAGCTCTCATTAGAGCAGAGATAGCAAATACAATCATCCAGAGGACAAATGTCCCAACAATTCATCATTACATCACAGCGGAAGCATTCAAAAGGTCTGAGTACAGACAAATCCAAATGGGCCTAAGAGGCCGGCAATGAAAGGAAAACGGAGCCCATCCACGAAGTCTCGGATCATGCCCGGGTCCGCTATCTACTCGTCAACAGTCTTGTCATACTCCACGTAGTAGCCACCATGGGGATCCTCGGAAACGTAGTCTGCGGAAACCACAGCCCCAAAGGGGTCAGTACATAAACGTACTGGCAAGCAAGACTCACAATTCACCAAAGTGTACCCGTCAACACCAAGCACAGATGCTTTGGGTTCAACGGAAGAAGGGGTGATACAAAAGATGCGACAGCTGGCTGCTCTAACCAACTACAGAGTTACTACAACTTCCGGCTAACAGAAAGAAGATAAGATAGCGTATCGCAACCAACTAACAACTAACTCCAAACAAACCCATCCTGGATCTCGCCCCTTATCCAAAGAAGCAATCCGAGGATAACTCACACAGTTGGATTAATGATGGTTCAGGTTATTGTGTCAATAAACCTATTACTAGTCAAGTTATCATTAGTTAGGTGTAAGTTGTTCTGAGTACTTGTTAGCCAGTACTTTCACCAAGTCAACCATAACCGCGGAAAACACGGCTTCTCGAGAAGATTTACCCTACAGGGGTGCACCAATTTGGCCGTACACGTAAGAATAACCCGCCAGATGGAATGGCCCTTCCACCAAGCGGGGCACTCAACACAACTCAACTCTTCTTCGCATCAAGCCCAAAGAACCACATGCTGTGCGTGCGCGGCTAATCGAGCCCCCACGAAGAAAAGGGGGACCCTCATAGCACTCTAAGACCACGCCGCCCTAAATGCCGACTACAAAAGTTCCACCCTGGCGCCAAGGGTTCGCACCTGCACATGCATGCATCAAATGGAAAGCCCGAACTAAGTGTGGCGATTTGGACGAGATGCGAATCGAATCAAATTGAGGGGGGCGCCCATACACGCTTCCCACATGCGGTTAGTGCGCTCATCATGGATCAGTAGACAAGACCCTCTTCCTAATTAGGGTCGACACTAGCAGGCCTCAAAACCACGCCGGGCCTCCTACCGGTGCCTTATCATCAAATTATTATTACCCAAACATTAACAGGTTGATTGTTTAAACATCGAGCCCCAGAACATAATGATATAGTAACAGAAAGCAACGGACAGCAGACTCGAGCAAAAACAACCCTAAGCATGCTAGTAGGACACGGGCAACAAGCAACGGGGTTATAGGTGTGGAGGTGAGGCTATATCAGGGTTAAAGGATAACATATGATAGGATCGGAACACAAGCATCGATACATAGGGCTAGCAGAATAGAAAACGGAAAGTATCGGTATCCAATGTTGAAAGGAACACAATGGTTCATGTGAGTGAATACTTGCCTGCAAACTCAGTAGCCTGGTACTGAGCTAACTCCTCTGAAGTAGTATTGTAAACCTCGTCTGTCTCAACGTCGTCGTCTATTCGAGAAGAAGCAAACAAACAACGCAAAGAGGCAAACAATCAATAACATGGCATAATGCACAAACATGGGATGATGCATGTCAATTTAATTGATGCATCAAAAATAAACTAGTTGACATGGTAACATAACATAATTAAATGGACCCACATGCAATTTGGGTTGGATATTGAAAGCCCATGAGTTAAGGTTGGTTTAGATGATCTACAACTAACCAACAGGTGAAAGTGGATTAGCATGATGCATGGATGAGGAAAACAAAAAGAAAACAGCAATAGAAACAATTTGAAATGAAGTTTACCAAGTTTGGAATTTATTCTTTAAGTTAAGAAATTTGGCTTCTTAAAGGAGTTACACAAGCATTTGTTGTTTTCATCAAGTTTAATTGTTCAAAATAGATAACAAAGTTCATATTTGAAAATAACACAAAATCTTAGGTGGAAAACATGTTTCAATTATTGAGAAAGGATTTAAGATGAATTACTTATGAATTAAACAAGTTTAAACAAGATTTAAATGAATCTAATTCAAGTATGAACTTATTTGAATTTTTATTTGTGTAAAACATTAAATGAAGTTCAAATTTGAAAAGTTTATACTTCTATGGTTTGAAAACATATTTTATAAGTTCAAAAAGAAATTAATTTGACCAAGTTATGAATTTAGCAATTTTAAATGATTTAAACAAGGTTTAAATTATTTAACCAATTTTAGTTATTCAAAACATGAAACAAAGTTTATATTTGGAAAAGTGGTTCAATTTAGCATGGAAAACATATTTCATATGTGACTTTTGAATTAAAAATGAGCAAGTTATTAATTTGGCAATTTTAAATGCATTAATTAAGAAACAGTTGTTTTCAGCAATTTAATTTATTTAAAATAGAACACAAAGTTGATATTTGCAAAGTTCATGAAAAATTGAATGGAAAACATATTTAGTTTGTTGAATTTTGAATTTTTATGCCCAAGTTATGAATTTTGCAAAATTAAATGAATTAAACAAGGATTCAAATATTGCACCAATTTAAAATATTCAAAACAGTAAACAAAATTTATATTTGGGTAGAGAATTTAATTTGGTGCAGAAAACATATTTAAAAAGTTGAATTTGGAGTTGGAATGAATTATTTATGCATTTTTAGAGTTTAAATATTAATCTGCCATTTTAAACAATATCCAGGGACTTAGAATTTAATTGCAGGGACCTAGAAGAAACTAGCAAGGACCTGTCTGTGAATAGGTAATTGTGCTGGCCTGGAAAAATAAAATGGAAAAGATTGGTTTTTTGCGAGGGGTGGGATTCGATCCCACACCCTACGGACGCGAGCGTGGCTGCGCTAGCCACTGCGGTAGCTGCTGTTTGGTGACAGATAAGGGGAGCGAGGGTGGTTAAGGTTCAGATAGCTGGATGTTAACTGAATTTCTGCAGGTTCGTTCTGCACCTCGACAGAGGAAGGCTGCCGCCGGCGGGCTGCTGCTGCGACTCGCGGTGGCCGCGCGCGGTTGCTGCTGCGTGTGGGCTGCGGGCGACTGGTGCGTGCGAAAGGAAAAGGAGAGGGGAGAGGCAGGGAAGAGAGGGGAAGCTCACCCTCTGAAGAGTAGCAAGTGCTCGGGGAGGAGGCGACCGGCGGCGAAAGCTGGACGGCGGCGGCGCAGTGGGGCTTCTCGGGGGAAACCGAGGAGACGGCGCGGGAGAGGGAGGCGTGGCGGCTCCATTCCCGGCCCTAATCTGCGCGGAAGAAGGCCACGTCGTCGGCGATCGCCGGAGAGGGAGAGGTGGCGCTCGGGTGGTGGTTGGGTTCAGAGAAGCAGAGGGCAGAGGGGGAGGTGGAAGAAGGAGGAAATGGAGGCGGGGGAGAGGGAGAGAGGTGGAGGGAGAGAGTAGGGCAGAGGGGAGCCCTCGGGCTAGGGTTTTAAGGGGAGGGGGAGGAGCTCTCGGCCGTCTGCTGCCCTCTGCACCTGACGTGGATGCAGTGGATGTGCAGCCGTACAGGAGGTTGAAGGAGGGTGGGGGGTAGCAGGCCAGGGGAGATGGTGGGCTGGCCCAACTGGGCTGGCCTGCCCACTCTCCCTCTCTTTTGCTTTAATTTTTATTTTTGTTTCTGTTTTTTTTTTGCGCTAAAAGGAAAAGGGAGAAAAGGAGTGGGTTTTAGGGTTAGAAAAATTAGGAGAAAAATTGTTATAGGTTAGTTATGATTACAGCAACAATTTGTAAACTTTTGTTTTCAAAAAGTTTGAATTATGGTGTGTTGTATTTTTAATTGAAATTTGAGTGAATTTACTATTAATTGTATAATTGAACTTAAGCAATTAAAAGTTTTTTAAAATTCAAGTTTATTTGGAACAAATGATAGATTTGTTTTGTAATTTCCATAAATTTCAAAAGGTTGCTGTTTGGAAAACTAATTTGAATTTGAAAATGTTTTGGTATTAAATAAATTATTGATAGAAACAAATTAATAGTTTTGAAATTACAACTTTAATGGAAACAAATAATTGCTTTATTTTGAATATTCATTTGGAAAATTGTAACAGCACAAGTATGAAACAAAAGGTTTGAAATTCAAATAGAAAACAAAGGAAAACAAATGAAAACAGAGGAAAACAATTGGAAAACAAAGCAAAACAAATGCAATGAACATGATGTAAAACATAAAATAACAGAGAGCAAACATTCTAATGGATGTTTTTCATACTTGGGATGTTACACTTATATAGGTGGCCAGGTCTCGAGTTCTACCCGGAGAGGACTTGAACCCTAGCTAGGTCGGTTACATGATTCCTAACTTAACCCGCAAGTTTAGTGCGGGTGGGCTTCATGCGGGCCTTCTCGAGTATTCCAAGGGCTCCTCTTCTTGGGCCTTCACCTTGGGCCTGAGAGGGGGTGTCCTTATGCGCAGCATCTAGAATCCATATATTCGCCATCGACAGAGGAAGCGACATTGTCGCTGGTGGAGCAGTCTCCAGAGGCGACATGGACGCAGAAGACGTGACAGGCGACGCGTCACTAGGTGACACCGTAGGCGATGGAGACATGGGCGACGATGGCCTAGGCGACGCCGTAGGCGACGGCCCATCAATCATCGGACCTCCGTGCGGCGAGCCAGCGCAAGAAGGCGAGGAAGACGGCCCAGCTCGCGGGGAGGCGACCAAGTCTTGGGTCGCAGCAGGAGGAGTAGGCGAGGCCGCCCGAGTGGAGGCAGGAAGCAGGTGTGCATGGTGCATGCAGCCACCAGCAGGATCGACGTGAGCACCAACGGGAGCCCCTTCAGACGCATCCACATTCTCCAATAGTTCGAGGCGAGCTCCACGACCAATTCCTGCACCATGGTGAGGCAACAAAACAGGCGAATATGCAACATCGACAAACTGATCAAGAAAAGTAGGAGATGAATGCATGGATGATAGCTGTGTGTCTGACGTAGGAAGCGAAGCAAAGGGAAACACATGTTCGTAAAAGACTACATCACGCGAAATGTAGACACGATTGGATGGCACATGTAGACACTTATATCCCTTATGCATGGAACTATAACCAAGAAAGACACACTTCTTCGATCGAAACTCAAGCTTGCGACTGTTGTAAGGGCGGAGGTGCGGCCAACACGCACATCCAAACACTTTTAGAAAGGTGTAGTCAGGGGCCTCATGGAACAAAATCTCAACAGGAGTTTTCATATTAAGGAGACGCGTAGGAAGCCTATTAATGAGAAAACAGGCAGTGGTAAAAGCATTGCTCCAAAAACGAAATGGTACTGAGGCATGCGCAAGAAGAGTTAAGCCAGTCTCAACTATATGACGATGCTTGCGTTCAGCAGCACCGTTCTGCCGGTGAGTATGCGGATAAGCCACACGATGAGAAATCACATGTTGTTGAAAGAAAGAACTAAGATTGCGATATTCACCCCCCCCCCCCCCCCCCAAATCGGACTGAACATGAATAATGTTTGCTTTCAGGAGGCGCTCAACATGAGTTTGAATCTGAATGAAGACATTGAACACATCAGATTTGCGTTTAAGAAGATAAAGCTATGTAAAACAACTATAAGCATCAATAGAGCTGACGTAATAGTTGTGACCACTAACTGAAGTTTGGGCATCACCCCACACATACGAATAAACAATGTCAAGCAGAGCTTTTGCAACATGACTCGAATCAGAAAAAGGTAACTGATGACTCTTGCCTTGCTGACAGCCATCACAAACTGTAGGATCCTTATTACTAGACACAAGTGCAAGCTCATGACGACGCAAAACATGACGAACTATGGGGGTGGCGGGGTGACCAAGGCGAGAGTTCCACTGCGACGGGGAGACACGAACACCACTGAATACTTGTGGGGAAGCTGGCACATCAAGAGAGTAGAGACCATGTCGACTCCGACCTCTAAGAAGAACGTCCCGTGTTGCCCGATCCTTAACAAAAAAATGAGAAGGATGAAATTCAACAAAGACATCGTTGTCACTAGTAAGTTTCTTAACGGAGAGTAAATTGCGAGTGACTGAGGGAACACAAAGGACATTACGGAGATGAATATGCTTAGGTGTATGTGTAAGAAGCGATGCCTGACCGGTGTGAGAGATGTGCATACCTGACCCGTCAGCAGTGCGAACCTGGTCAGATCCGGTGTAAGACTCCCGCGGGTTGAGCTTGGAGAGCTTATGCGTCAGATGATCAGTAGCACCAGTGTCCATTTACCAGGTTGGATCCATAGGGTAAGACGATGTAGACCCCTGTGTCGCCAGTGCCGCTTGTTTTTCATTGCCACGGCCATCATTCCCAATACCGAGAAACTCTAGTTTGAAGCGACGATGACAACGAGAAGCAAGATGACCATCAATAACGCAGAGCTGGCACGGAACCTTAGCACCACATGCGGTGCACCGCCAAGTACGACCACGCCGGCCTGCGTTATTGTTGGGGCGCGGCTGTGAGGGCGCCTGACGAGGCTGCTGAGGAGACGGTGGTGCTCCAGTAGTAGGCCGAGGCTGCTGGGGGGCGCGCGAGCCACCACGATAGGCAGCATGCGCGGAGGCGTCGGTGGAGACCCCAGCGGGGCGGCGAGAAGCAAAGCGCTGCTCCGTGTTGAGGAGGCGCGCATAGAGATCACGCGGCGGGATCGGAGTGTCACGCCCGTTGATATTCTCCACAAGTGAGTCATATTCTTCGTCGAGGCCTTTGAGGATGAACGAGGTGAATTCCTCATCTCGGAGAGGCTTCCCAATAGAAGAGAGAGTATCCGCTAGTTACTTGACCCGGTTGAAGAAGGTCGTAAGTGAGGAATCAAGTTTCTTGATCTCGCCAAGTTGACTGCGGATGGCCATCGAACGCGCCATGGACTGCGAGGAGAAGCTAGACTCAAGGGTACCCCAAGCTTCTCGTAAAGTAGCAGCGAAAACCACCATACTCGCAACAGCCGGGGTAAGCGATGACTGAATAGCTCCAAGAATTTCTTGATCTTGGGCCATCCAAAACCGATGAGCAGGGTTGGCCACCGACATGGGAGCGCCGTCAGATGTAGTCACCTGAATCACAACTGGGGACACAACAGAGTGCCATTGACGAACCCCCCGAGGTAGTGGCTGCGTATGAGGGGGAGCACCTAGGCGCGCCAAAGGAGGTAGTTGTCGGCATTGAGTTTCACCGTCAGGAGGTGCGAGAAGTGGAACGGAGCAGCCGAAGTGTCCGGTCCAGCATCAAGGTTGCTCGGGACAGTCGTAACAGGCGGCGTAGGAGACGGTGTGGACACGGCCGGCGGTGGCGCGGGCATGCCGTAGGAGAGCTGCGGCGCGCCGTACTGGTGAGCTACGGCGGGCGGCACGTGCGGAGCCCCGTAGGGCATGAGGGCACCGAAGCTGGAGGCCGGTACGTGCGACGCGTACCCCGGCATCGCATACGGCGTGAAGGTGTATTGCACAGGAGGTGCGCCGAAGGGCGACGGTGCCATCGGCACGGCACTCGGCGCCGGCTGGTAGAGCACGGAGGCTGGCGCAGGGGCGGATGAAGACGATCCAGCGGCGATGGATGAGACCGGGCCGGTAAAGAGAGCCCGGCCGATCGGGTCATCAATGAGTCGAACGTGGCGGCTGCTGTTGTGGGCGACGTCCCGCCACGGAGAAGATTGGCTAGGGCTGGAGGAATCACAGGGGCCATGGATGTCGGCGCTGCAACAGCGTTGAACAGCGCAGTAGAGGTAGGCGGCGGGCCAGACATCACGGCGGCGGCAGCGGAAGCGTAGGTCTTAGGGTTAGGCTGATACCATGTCAAACACTGAATTACGGGAACGGCTCAACACCGAACCGGTGTGGCCTCTGCGTTATATTTATAGTGTACAGGATGTACAATACACAGTGTATACAAATACAGAAGCTAAATACAATCTAACAAACTTTAAAACATTTGACTTAGGACAATTTTAATACGCGGAGTAAAAAGAAACGGAGGGAGTACTTGATGAACTATTTGTTGTATTGTTGATGAACTATTTGTTGGACCGATGGAGAACATTTTTATTTGTGTTGTAATAATAATACAATTATTTATTGTTGATTTTCTGTGTGTGTTTAATCTTCTTTGTTTTAATATTTTAGTTGTTCGATGTTTGGGCTGTCATGGGACCTATTTTACAATGTCTCGTACAACGCGATATATTTTTAGGGCGGCTAGTTCTGTAAAAATATTTTAATGCGTCGATTTTGCGTGCCTGTTGGAGAGGGCTCAGGGGCTTCAGTTTGTTGGGTACGGGTGGAATCAAAACATGTAGACAAGTACTTCCTCTGTCCGGAATTAGATGACGTGTTTGTCTAAATACAGTCTAATTCTGAGCGGGGGAAGTAAGCTTTAGTCATTGATTGTTATGTCATGTATACACATGTTTTTCCCCTCTATTGTTGTACACGGTGGCCCTCTCGGGGTGTACTTTGAAGCTTAAAAACCAAGCTGTGGGGATAAAAAAAAGAATTGTGACTGGGTGGTGAAATTGTACCGTCTGCTACGCGCAAACAGGTTTGGAGGTCCAGAACTTGAAACTCAACTAGCAGTTGGAAAAACTAATTAACAGGGACTTGCAGAAAATAGCTGAATAGACATCGCATGAAACCTGGGATACATACACTCAACTTGACAAATCGGAAAACAGCGCTTTCTATACGATCCAAGGGAGTGGAAAAAATCTCGATTTCTTGTATTATCATCGAATGAATGTCAAAACAATAAGCAGTATGCTAGTAATATACTCCTACAGAGACTGACTGTCAGTTAGTCACGGCAAAACTTTCAAGCATCTGAAACTGCACTTCACTTCACTTCCAGAACAACAACTTGTTGCGCAGCAGAGAATGGTCGGCGTTGGGCACCAACAGGGCTTCACGGTCCAGGGCATCGACCTGGATGAAGTAGAACTGCGTGAAAGCGGCAAAGAGCACCCACCTTAAGGGCCCGTCCTGGCGCGCGTTGTCCAGCACCCGGAGCCGCAGCTCGCCGTTGCGCGGCATGAAGCGGTATGCCACGATGACCACCGCGTGGTTTGGATCACCAGCTTCCCCTCTGTAAACGTCGTCCCGGCCAGCTACGGTGTTGTACCTCCCGTTGACGCGCAGTGTGCCGACGGCAGGACCAAGCTCGCGTAGAAGCCCTGCTAGTACCTTTGCTGGCACCTCATCTGTCTCCAAGCAGGGCCGGCCCATATGGGTGGGCAAGCGGGGCGCCCGCCCCGGGCCCCCAAAAGGCAGGGGCCCCATCATATGTACTATTTCTATAGTGTTATTAGTGTAAATCTTGTCTTAGTTCTAATTATGTACAAAATTTAAAAGAATGTACTAAAATATTAGGAGGCTCAAGTCTAACTGACCAAGTCGAACACACAAAAGCTACACACTCTATTCTCACGAGGCAGGAACAAAAATGGTCGATACTTCATTTGTTGACTTTTCTTTCCAAAAATTCTCAATAGCCTTTTCTGGTAAGAAGGTGGCTCCTCCTCGATTCCGAGGTCACATGCAGCCACTAATATAGATCAACGACGTAATCGAATCAGCCTAATCAACTCTCCTTCCATCATCAACGTTTCACTCATTTCCCATCAACGAAATGTTGGAGAGATGGTGTGAGCTCATCCTTCCCGTTCCTTTGTTCGGCTTTGAATGCCTTTAGTTTTTAGCTCTCAGGGCTCAAAATTTTCGTAAGTCCTCCTCTGTTCATCCATGGGTTGACTTGATATAAAATATTTTGAGTTTTTAATTTTAGAGTTTAGAGATAATCTATTACCATGTACGGTTTTATATTTCACTTTTAAAATATAACATATTTTATGCTTATATGTATGTGTAAGGGCCCCGGGTTGTGGTCTGCCCCTGGGCCCCGTAAATGTATGGACCGGCCCTGTCTCCAAGTCCAACTTAAAGTGGCTGCTGAAGGGGAGGTTGCAGGCTCCCCAACCGGGCACTGGATTCGTCCTCAGCCCCTCAGGCAGCTCGTCCTTGATCACTGCCAAGACACTCGCCGGATTTGTTCCTTGCTTGGCCCATGGCTCCCAGGTGCCCGTCTCCTGGCAAGCATCCCTCAGGTTGTCCACGGAGCTGAGCTCATAGGGGAATGAACCGGCTCCGTATCGCCGCTCGAAGGCCAGTCGGTGCTGGGCATGTATGCAGACAGCGCAAGCGCAGATGACGCAAGATCCTGGATACGTGGTACATCACATTCTTAATAAGTGCACAACATCTAATCTAATCCTACTTGGGATTTTGAACAGGAGAGGAGGAAACTAACCGTCGCCCTTGCCACGGCGTTGGGGCTGGTACACCGCTGGTCCCATTATGCTGGTCCACGACCACTGTGGTGGAAGCGGTACCTCGACGCGGCCGAAAACCTTGGCCATTACCCATCTCTTGGCAGCGTCGATCCAGTAGCTGCACTCCACGCGACAGATCGTCTGCAGCCATGAAGGCGCGAGGCCGCCGGTTCGCCGCTGGACAAGAAAGATATCTGACGCCGCGCCCATGTCCTCTGCGTCTTTCTTGCCGCTGTCCTCCCCATTGTTCGCGCTCTGGTTCCGTGAAAAGGAAAGAAAAGAAAATCAGAACGCAATGCAGATTACAACAACCAACCAACCAACAAGGGGAAATCAAGATTCAAGAACCGGGTAACTCACGGCGGCTGGGCCATCCTGATCCTCTCCATACCCGGCGCCGTTACACTGGTCGTCCTCGCCACGGACGGCGCTCTGGTCCGGTGAAAAAAGTAACGAAATCAACCAATCAAGCAAAGAGAGAAACAAATCAAGATTCCAAGAACCGGGTAACTCACCGCTTCCGCCTCACACATGTCCTCTCCGTCCCCGGCGCCGTCGCGTAGGTCGTCCTCGACACGGCCAGCGCTCTCCTTCGGTGGAAAAGAAGCAAACTCAGACCGCGACGCAGGAACGACCAACCAAGAAAAGGGGAAAGAAAATCAAGATTCCAAGAACCGGGCAACTCACCGCTGCTGGGCCATCCGCCTCCCACGGATGGTCTCCGTCCCCGCCGCCGTCGCACAGGTAGTCCTCACCACGGGCGGCGCTCTGATTGGGTGGGAAAAGGAACCAAATCAAACCGCGCCGAACCACCAACGAACCAAGAAAGGGGGAAAATAAAGATTCCAAGAACCGGGAAACTCACCGCTGCTCTGCCATCCGCCTCCCACGGATCCCCAGCGCCGTCCCAGTGCTCCTCATGATCATGGCCGGCGCGGCGCCGCCGGATGCAGTACCCCGGCGCGCCGCCAGCATCGTGGAGGAGGAAGCGGTAGAGGTCCATTTTCTTGGATCTTTTCGTTTCGAGCAGGCGATTTCTGACGAGCTCTGACAGTAGGAAGGGAAGGGGGTTTGTGCCGGGCGCCAGGCAATTTGGTTTGATTTTGAGAAGAATACGGCGTGACGGGTGGGGCCCATGAGGCGAGGAATGTCGGTTTGGTGGTGACCGAAGATTTCGGGGACGTGGGGTGTCTTGCCTTTGGTCACTGACACGCATGACCCACCGCGCGCGGGGCCCACATTTCGGTGACTCAAAGTTAGGGACTAGAACTAAGAGGATTCATGTGCAGGTTTCGGACGTTTTAGTCGTTGGGTTTCTACGCATACCTACGAGGTTTAAAAAATTATTATATTTGATTGACTAGGAGTATCTATACTTCTTATAAAGTAAAACCCCACTAACTTTCATTAATTAATTTTTTATCTCAACATGCAAACTATCCACATCATCCATCTTCTTAGCCAATCAATTAGCCATGTCATCTCCACTAACATTTATCAATTCACACATGCAAACTACACATCATCCATTTGTTAAACCATACAATTGTTCAAAGTAATACATACTCATCACATGTCTTTTAATTTTTAGTATCTAGATTATGATTAACTGAATTTTGCATATTCCTTTACACAACATAATGTATCGTGCCTATTGTTTTCCGGAAATGGGTTGAGACCACAAGCCTCTGCATGGAAATGATTTATACAACCCTTTATTATAGTTCCTAAAGAGATCCCCGCTGCAATGCGCGGGGTATCTTCTAGTTTCTTCAAATGAAAATGGCACGGGTATTCTCTCCCTCCCATCCGTCTAGATTTCCTTTTTCTTTTGTAGAGAAGAAGACCATAGGTACCACATCTCGCCTACGTCTTGGTCTCGTTCGCTCATCTCCAACAATGCAGTTCATCGTGACTTGGTCAGCTTCTTTTAGAAAACATTTCACATTCGCGCGAACTTTAGAACATGTTGTGCCAGCCCCGAGGAAACGGCCGAATCGACGGTTTTTTCAGGGCAGGTTGAGTGGAGCGCAAGCGCGCACGCGCGTGTACACGCGGGAGACGCCGCGTCCCTTCGGGATCACACGTCATAAATCCCCTCGCCGCTCTCTCTCCCCGCTCAATCCACTCTCTTCTTCTCCCACCTCTCTCACCGTCGGTGGTTCCCCCATCTCCGACAGCAGCGAACATCGGCGGCCCGCATCGTGGGTGACGGAGGAAGCGGACGGCCGGACGTCTCCTTCTCTATGTCGCCGTCGTCGATGGCGCTCCATCGACAACGCATTCATCCACTCTTCTTCCTTGTTGGCGGTAATGGCGGTAAGACCATCCCCAACCTCTCTCGCACTCATATGCACCGTAGATCTTTAGATCAACATTGTTTCTTCGCGGCAGAGAGACATGCAGAGTAAATCTAGATTGTTTTAGGTTCGATCTATGTGTAGGCCACAAAATGGTCATTGTTTTTTACGATTGGGTCTTAGTTCATGCATTTATTTGTCGGATGCTTTGCTTGCAATCTCATTTACGTTGAGTGTGATCTCATCATTCGTCTGATTTGCATGTTTTAGGGTTACGGTTTGTAGATTTGGGGATTTTGTCGACCTGATGGGTTAGATTAGGGGTTATGTTCGGCCAGTGATGAAGCAAATTGAGAAAAGGAAAGTTCAATAATATCTTAAAGTGTGTACAAGAGGTGATTGTATGACGACATGGTATTGTTGGTATCTCTTTTTTCTCGATTTGGTGTTCTAATACCGTGATTTCGTAGCCTACAGCAGATTTGGTGCCAATGATGAAAGTTTGGACCATCCAAGTCCAAGTGTTGGACTAAATGACCTTCTAAGATGATCATATGTTGTCCATCTCACCACACTTGGAAACATTGACTAGTTCCAACAACTGAGGCTAGTCCATCTATTGCATCGTGTTGATTGTTATGTACTTTGCACTGCCTTGTTATGCTCTTATTTATGATGTTGAACATGGCCAATGATTAAATTGTAGCACAACATAATTACTAGGAGGCGATTATTCAGGACTTTGCGCAATGTACAACCTTACAATTGTGGTATTGTAGGCTACCAAACGCGCCCTTCACTTCATTGTGCATTTCTCTGTGTCCTAAAAAAACCATCTCCTTCAGATGATTGTGCTTGTTCTTTATGAGGCCTACTGGTTACTGTTTTTGGTCAAGACAAGTTGTGATTTTACTCCTGGTCAATGAACATGTGGTCAACAGTGCCAACAGACAGCCATCAAAAGCAGTAAGCAGTCACTAGTAGTATCATCTAATTGATATTGTTGGCTAGTCTGGTGGCGCAAACCTTTACTTGTCGATGATCACTGAGACCTTGCATATTGTCGATGATTACATGATGACACACTAACGATTTAAGGAGCTGACCTTGTAGTACCTTTAGCATTGTACAACTCTTGACTAGAAAAAGGCCCGTGCGTTGCAACGGTGAGCAAAATCTACATTGTGGAGTGTTATAAAGCAAGTTTTCGTGCTAGTTTCAGCGTGCCCACAACACGCCATGCAATGCCCAACAAAGACATGTGTTGATCATTCTGTGCAACACCGGCAACCCAAAAGACTTCAACGGAAATTTATCATCAAATAAGGTAAATGATATGCAACTCTTGAAAAATGGTTAAGGTGGCACGATATAAAAATTTGGATATCAATGAAATTTTTATTGTGGGTTTGACATTAAATCAAGTATTTTAAATTTAGAAGAGTAAACA
Source organism: Alopecurus myosuroides (assembly GCA_028641055.1). Classification (NCBI taxonomy): domain Eukaryota; kingdom Viridiplantae; phylum Streptophyta; class Magnoliopsida; order Poales; family Poaceae; genus Alopecurus; species Alopecurus myosuroides. Next base: position 312,440,223 of record CM054062.1, on the reverse strand, counting down.
TTTTCCAGAGTTAAAGAATTTTTGTGTACACCATTTCATATTCAACTTCATCGTGCATAAATTAAAAATATATTCTATTACAAAAATATTAAGTGCATGCTAGTGAGGACATCTTATATGCATCTGGTTCAAATGTAAATGTTTGCTCAAGTATACACAACAGAGAAGTGCACAAACCTTTAAACTTCTATGCTAAAGCCACAACTAAACATGCAGATGTACCCTATCAATAATTAGACAGATACATGCTTAAAGTCTCAAAGGCAGGAAGAAATCACGAGTTTTACTCCCTATAATTTTGAACAAACTTCTAAGTTATTCTACAGAGAGTAACTTTTTTCCTACGATATATATGAGTTTGGGTGCAATTGTTGACACTCACATGGAAGCGTAAGAATTCAAGAAACGAGGAACTTAAACATGAAGGCCCACCAGATCTTAAAGCTTTAGATAGTAGAGTGCTCACATTTTCCTTCTTGATGATGTTGTCGGTAGCCTCCACCAGCGGCGGTGCACTCCCCTGTCACCAGGTTAAGCTTCTCCTTCAAGGCCTCGTTGGCGGTGGCCATGGCGTGCGAACCGCCTCCCGAACATCTGGACGCAGTGGGAAGTTGCTCTTTACTGGCAGTTAGGTTTGAATAGTACATCGTGATCGCTTTCGGCAATTTCATTCATGAAAAATGTGATCTCAAAGGAGCTATATGTTCCAAGTAGAAGTAAAGCTTGGCTTGGCCCATTGCTCTTAAAGGTGCAGCCTAACTCCTCGTCATTCATGCGTTGCATCTACTGTTGGATCAAACTCATTTTATTAATCGAACATTTGTGCACATGCATGGGATAGCTGAAGAATTTTACTTGACTGGATTTTAGATTGTGCAAGATATCCTTCACTGTCCAGATGAAAGGGGTTGCACCGATGCCAATCCCGATAATCAAAGAATACCACATTTCTGGTAATTTTGAACTGGTGCACCAAAAGGCCTAGCTATAAAGATACTGGGAAACCTAAATGAGTAAAGCCAAGTGACAAAGGTTACAACAGTATGCAAATTCTCAGGGAAGTCATTAAAAAATCTGAAGGTGTATTCACATAGTTGTACATTTCGCCCTGCCTTCTGCTATGACTCCGGTTTCAAGTCTTCAAAGTGTTGCCTTCTTAAAAGAAACTTCTGCTTCACATGCATGGATGAATTATTATACGTTTTCATCAATTAACTAATATAAATACCTTGTTAAGGTTGAACAAATTGTATTTTTTCTCCCCTCCCCCTCTCTCTATTTCTACTAACCTTCCCAATAGGTTCCTTTGCTTAGCTCTCATGAACAGTCACCTAATGTTCTCATATGTACAATTTTTGCTGTCATCTCCAGATGCAGAAGTGATGGAGAAAAGATGCATGCAAACATTGAAGAAATTTTAAAGCCAAAGCATTGGAAAATTAATGAGTTGAAAATAAGGATGATGGGACAGTACCATTCAAAAGGAAAGACATATGGGCATTTTTACGCAGATGTACATCACATGCACTTTTGTATTTGAAACTTGGTGACTTCTTTATGTAAAGAGAGAGGACATTTCTTGGGTAAATTGCTGCCTGCGTGACAAAATTTGGATCATTAATGAGCAGTTCTCTTGTGGCACTTGTAATTTCGAATTTATACTGAAGGAACTTATGTGTGGTGCGCATGTATCTATACCTTGCCGACGGTCACTCCATAATTACTCTCAAGAATTCCTCTGGTAGCTCTCTCGGAGGAATAGAAGAGACAGAAACTGCCCAGTATATCCATCCCTATGGAATCACATCCTGAATTGTAATTTTAGTTTTAACACACAAGCTACAATTCAAAAAATAACTACTCTTGCCAAATAGATATAGGAACAATAAATTTCTCTTGTACCACTGCTCCATGAGGAATATGAAGTAGGAGTCCATCACCATGATCGAATCCGCAGGAGCCGGCGTGGCCACGAACGCCACGGACGCGAGGGAGCCACGAGGTTGTTACTTGTTAGGACCAGTGCACGGATGCGCCCAGGGTGGACATGTCGCTGCACGCCTCATACTCATCGGGTTTTATCACGGGAACGGCGTTGGAGAGGCTGCATCTGCTGGAGGAGCACCTACCACTGGCGGAGTACCGGAACGAGGGCGAAAAGTGGTGCGCCAGATGCGCCGGGGACGGCGCACGTCGAGAGGAAGCCACCGCTGCATGTCGTCCACATGCCACCACCTTCTTCCCGTCCCTAGGCCGCCTCCTAGTGTCGCGTCGTGGATCTGCTGCCATCGCAGTGCCCCCGCTGGACCACATCTCATTCCTTGACATCATCCACACCAGCGGCATCATCGCCAGGTCTTCCTCTCCTTGCCATCCCAGATGGATGGGGATTGCGTTACTCTTCTCCTTACCCTCACAAGTGGAGGGTGATGGTAAACAACGACCTAAGAGTAGACGAAGGGAAATAAGGGAGGCGAGGACGTACAACTTGTAGTCTTCCTCCCGGCCGAGGCGGGGACATCGGCGACAAGGCAGTGGTGGTCGGTTGGGGAAGCGCGGAGGCGCTGGAGGCATGCGGGACTGAGAGGAGAGAGTCACGCGTTAATTTTGTGATAAGAGGAACCAACCTCTATTTTTATTTAGTAGAGATAAGAGATTAGCGTGGTTTGTCCATGTAAAAAAATAGCATGGTTTGTTCAGATATGTTTGTTACCTAATTGACGTTAGGGGCGAGAGAAATATGGGCAACGGAGGTTGGATTGGAGTAAATTAAGGACGGTGGCATTATTGATGTAATTAATGTGTTGTAATTAGTGTGGGGTGGCATTCCTTCTGTAATTACGTTGAAGTGTGACACCACCACCACAACAACCTTAATAGTAAAGATCCTGCAAGAGTCATCTCCTGGCATGTTTGTGTGGTTGTTTTTATGAGCCATGTTTGTGTGACTGTTTTTATGACGTATGATTTGATGAGTCCTTTTTATGAGGCGTGTTCTTCTGGCCAACGATATTACTATGCAACCTATCAGTTCAGGTGTTGGTGTAAAGGATCTTATGACTTTTTTAAGTCTTGTGCATGTATCCTGATCCTTTACTTTCAAAATAGTTAATTGCTCATGTGCTACCTTTAAAACTTTCAAAATTGTTCATGTTTTGTGCTCCTGTTTTAGCTCATGAGGACGTAGATAGAGAATATTTATCTCACTTGTTGATTGGACTTCAAACACCTGGATTAGTGGCTTCATCCTCTTAACCAAATGCTAGAAGAGCTAGCAGCGGGGTGCTCAGCCCCAAAACTAATACACAAATTCTCTTCACTATTTTAGCCCCTGATAATCAGTGAAAGCATAATCGTGTAAACAAAATAGAATGATGGATGACCTTCTACACCAGTTGCGTCCCTCATATGGGAGCCGCTCTTATGAAGTCTAGTTGGCTTGTGACTTACTGTATTGTCTGTATACCATTCGCTGACATAAGCATACACATCTCTTAAAAATGTTTTCAATACCTCTGTTTAATAAAATAAAAGCTCTAGGACATGAGTGATCCTTGCTTCCCTCTGTGAAGGGCCTTTCTTTTACTTTCATGTTGAGTCAGTAAACCCATTTCTCTCTGTCTCCAGCAAACATTTGAATTGTTGTGATCCGATCATCTATATGTTGATTTATTCAATCATGTATTCTATCCTTCTTTGTTCAGCACATGCTTTATTATCTGAATATTACTTTGAAAAGCTATGAATCACTATAAAAGAATAGCTATAATTAAACATGTTAAGCTCTACAAAATGAGTCTTATTATAAATACTTCACCTAAGATAAGCATGATATCATTAAATGTTCTATGACCAAGAATGAAGTTTGCCATTACCAATTTTGATTCTTTCTTTTGCATCTTTGTTTGGGACTCCCTTTACTCGTTTCAAGTTAGGTTATATGATAGGAAGTTGTTGTCTATAACGATTGGTGCATACATAGATGTGATGCTTCGTGTCCGTATTTTATTTATCGAATCTTCACTCCATAAACATGTGGTCATGTTTTCTGAGTTCAGTTTCGCTTGGGAACAAGCGAGGTCTAAGCTTGGGGGGAGTTGATACGTCCATTTTGCATCACTATTTTATATCATAATTTTCTGTTATTCATCGATATATTTATGTTATGATGCATATCTTATGTTATGTCATCTTATTTTGCACGTTTTATAATTTTTGGAGAATAAACACCGGGACCAGGAATCTGATGGAAAATGCACCGTCGGGATACCGTATTTCAGAAGATCAGAAGAAGAAGTGGGACACCGTGGGTGTCCGAAAAGTCCAGAGGAAGAACACAGCCAGAAGGAGAGCTAGAGGGTGGCCACCATGGGCCCACACCATGGGGTTGCGCCCCCCCCTTGGTCGCGCCACCTATAGGTGTGGCCACCCTGGCCCACCTCTGGGGATATTTTTTGGCATACTTTTCCCCCAGGAAACCCTAAGCCTCATTCCATCTTCGAAGAATTAATCCTCCGCCGCTTCGGGGCATAAAAAAACCAGAGAGAGAAAAGCTCTCTGGTAGGAAGAAATCTACCGGGGAAATTCCTCTCCGGAGAGGGGAAATCACCGCCATCGTCACCGTCATCACTCCGAGCATCATAAAGATCGTCACCCTCATCATCCACCTTCATCCCGCTGTAACGATTAGGGGCCTCTATCGTTTTTTTGCATTAGATCTCTCTCCCGGTGTGGATTACTTGTTAGTAGTTGATGCTTGTGAGATTTATCGGTGTTTGCACTTTATGACCAGATTGTTATCATCCATTATGTCACCTCTTATCATGATCCATATGATGTGTTGTGAGTAGTTCGAGTCGTTCTTGAGGACATGGGAGAAGTCAAGTTGTTAGTAGTGAAGTAATGTTGAGTATTATTTAATGTTTGATATTTAAGTTGTGGTGTTATTCTTCTAGTGGTGTCATGTGAACGTCGACTACATGATATTTCACCATTTATGGGCCTAGGTGAATGCATCGTGTATTTGGCTACTAATTGGGGGGTTGCCGGATTGACAGAAACCTAAACCCCCTTTAGGAAACCATTACACGAGGGAGCGTAGGATCCCGAAGTTTAAAGCTATGGTTAGATTTATTTCTTAATTACTTTCTTGTAGTTGCGGATGCTTGCAAGGGTTATAATCACAAGTATGTATTAGTCTTGGATGGGACGGTATATTAGCATAGATTCACCCACACAACACTAATCAAAACACCAACATTATTCAGCTACATGGAACAAAAGCACTTGACAGAAACCTCCCATGTGTCCTCGAGAACGTTTGTTAATCATAAGTAAACTCACCGGCTTGTCCTTTGCTAAAGAAAGGATTGGGCCACTTGCTGCAATTATTACTACTGCATTTTATTGACTCGCATTTTATTTATCTGCAATATCAAAAAACCCTACAAATCTATTTTCCAGTATTTACAGTTATTCCTTCTTCGAAACTGTTTGTCAACACCTTCTGCTCCTCGTTGGGTTCGACACTCTTATTTATAGAAAGTACTACGATACACCCCCTATACTTGGGGGTCATCAATACGTCATAAACGTATCCATAATTTCTGATGTTCCATGTTGTTTTCATGCTATTTGTTACATGTTTGTCGTACACTTTATGTTATTTTTATCGATTTTACGGGACTAACCTATTGACAAGATGCCACAGAGCCAGTTCCTGTTTTCTGCTGCTTTTGGTTTCAGAATAGTTATTCTGGAAATATTCTCGGCATTGGAAAATTTGAAGCCCGGAAGTCTTAGAAAGTTGTCGCGCACACGGAGTCTAGAGGAGAACCGGAGGGGGGCCATAGGCGCCCCACACCATAGGACGGCGCGCCCCCGGTCGTTCCATGGGGTGGTGTGGGCCCCCTAGACGCCCACCGACATTGCCCCTTCGCCTATTTATCCCCCTCGAGATGTTAACCCTAAAAAGATCGACCTTTTCTACGAAAAACACCCGAGGCCGACGTCGTCGTCAACCCTAGTTCGGGAGGGTTCTGGAGCTCTCCCCGGCACCCTGCCGGGAGGGGATATCATCACTGGAGGGCTCTACACGACCATGCTGGCATCCGGAATGATGCGTGAGTAGTTCATCCTTGGACTACAGGTCCATAGCAGTATCTAGATGGTTGTTCTCTTCTCTTTATGGCTCATGTTTAGATCTTGTGAGCTTCCCTACATGCTCAAGATCATCTTATTGTAATGCTACATATTGTATTTGCTGGGATCCGATGAATATTGAATGTTATGTCTCTTGATTACCAATCTATCATGTTATCTTCGCGTGTATGTTATTTATGATCTTGCATGCTCACCGTTATTAGTAGATACTCTGGACAAGTTGATGCTAGTGACTCCAAGAGGGCGTATTTATGCTTGATAGTGGGTTCATGCCTCCCTTTTACTCACGCTCGAGTGACAGAAACGTAACGGATGGGGAATGTACTATTGCTACTATGTAGAAAACAACAATATTTACATTGTTGACATTACACACTTTGGTTAATGCAATTATCTATTCCTAGGATTGTTCGGATGATATTCTGAGGGTGAATTATTATTCATAGATGCAGTTGGATAACGGTCTATGTATTTTGTTGTAACGCCCGCATGAATCACGTAGTAATCATCATGTCATAAATATGCACTACGGTGCAGCCTTTATATCTGTCAATTGCCCAACTGTAATTTGTTCACCACACATGTTATTTATCTTCTATGGAGAGACACCACTAGTGAACTATGGACCCCGGTACATTTTCCAGATACTGATAATACAACCACTCCAATTACTGTTTTCACACTGTTTCCATTGTTTCACACTGCTACTATTGTTTTCATACTGTTCTCCTACTGTTTTCCACACCATACGTTTAACCACTTTGTTTTTAGCAAACCGGTGAGATTGACAACCTCACTGCTTTGTTGGGGCAAAGTGATTTGATTGTGTTGTGTAGTTTCCACGTTGCTCCTGAACAGGTAGTGCGCCCTACCATCTGAACTGCATCAACCTTCAAGAGTTGGTTCTTTCTCCTACAAGTCGATTCAACCTTGGTTTCTTTCTGAAGGAAAACTGCAGTTGTGCTCACCATACCTTCCTCTTGGAGTTTCCCAACGATTGAAAGACTTGAACCATAACTAGGGAGTATCAGTATCTCCCAGTATAGTTAAGATCTAATCTACAATATATTGTTAATAATTTGTTTATCACCGATGTAGTTCATGTTCATATGTATGAACGGTTCTATCTTCGAAAGCCCTAAGCCATGTAACATATGCAAAAATAAATTAGAAACTTCTAACTAGTTTTTGCAGGGCATGTGATGTGATATGGTCAATGTTACAAATTTGATGTATGAAATTATCTATTTTGTAAATTATTGACATACCGGTAGGAGCCTTATGTTCGTAGGTATGAACGGTTCTATCTGTGATGAGTGTGTGGATCCTTTATGATGTATCTAGTCTCCTGAATTTGAAATGTAAATAGTTATTAGTTGACCGAGAGAAGAAAAATATATATAGCAGAACTTGGGGGATTCTCTTGGGTTATGTTACACATGTGAAGTGGGTTAGAAATAATAGCATCACCTGGTGGAACCCAAAGATGAAGTTTTCCCATTTTACACGCCTCGTAATGATCAGATTTTCTCTTGAGAGTATAGGGTTTAGTCCGGCCTAGAAATGCATGCACATAGAGACAATTATTCCAACAACTGATAAATTGTGGATGCAGCAGGATGAAGTAGCAGGTTGTACATTATACATTGTTGACCACTATCCATTTATTTTGCAATGGTAGTACATTTTTCTATTACCAGTTAAGTTGCAGAATTTTACTTGATTAGTCAAGTAGTCTCTGTGATGGGCTCGTGTATGCGCGTATGGTCTACGCTACCTTGTTTTGTGACCGGATCGTATTCATGAGGCCGTGGAGTCCATGGTGTGGCGGGCATTGCCGACACAGCACATGGTGGACAACCGGGAGTGATGACCCACAAGTATAGGGGGTGTAACATAGTACTTTCTATAAATAAGAGTGTCGAACCCAACGAGGAGCAGAAGGTGTTGACAAGCAGGTTGAATAGAGACTTCACTGTAAACACTAGTAAACGGGTTTTTGGTTGTTTTGGATATAGAAGATATATAAAGTGCCAGTAAATAAAGAGCAGTAAATAATATTGCAGCGAGTGGCCCAATCCTTTTGACAGCAAAGGACAAGCCGGTTGAGTTACTTATGACGACCAAACGTTCTCGAGGACACATGGGAATTTCTTCAAGTGCTTTCGCTTCGTTACGGTTGATTAATATCCATTGGTTCGTGAAGTGTTGTGTGGGTGAACCTATGCTAATGCACCACCCAACCAGGACTAATACATACTTGTGATTATACCCCTCACAAGCATCCGCAAATGCAAGAACGTAATTAAGATAAAACTAACCAGAGCCTTAAAACTCCGAGATTCTACGCTCCCTCATGCATTGGTTTCCTAACGGGGGTTTAGGTTTCTGTCACTCCAGCAACCCCACAATTAGTACCCAGATACATAATGCATCCTCCTAGGCCCATAAAGGTGAAGTATCATGTAGTCGACGTTCACATGACACCAATAGAAGAATAGCACCACAACTTAAATACCGAACCACGAGATATAACTTCAATATAACTTCACTACTAACATCATGAATTCTCCCATGTCCTCAAGAACTAAACGAACTACTCACAAGACATCATATGGATCATAATCAGAGGTGATATAATGGATGATAACAATCTGGTCATAAAGTGCTAACACCGATAAATCTCACAAGCATCAACTACTAACAAGTAATCCACACCGGGAGAGAGATCTAATGTAAACAATGATAGGAACCTCTAATTGTTACATCGGTATGATAGTGGATGATGAGGGTGACGGTGCTGGTGATGAGGATGATGATGGCGATGATCCCGATGAAGCCCAGAGTGATGACGGTGACGATGGCGATGATTTCCCCTCTGTGGAGAGGAATTTCCCCTACAGATATCTCCCTGACAGAGAGCTTTTCTCTCTCGAGTGTTTTCCGCCCCGAGGCGGCGGCGGAATAATTCTTCGATGATCGTATGGGGTTTAGGGTTACCTCGGGGTCAAGTACGCCAAAAATTTCCACCAGAGGTGGGCCAAGGTGGCCACACCATGTGGCTACGCGGCCAAGGGGGGCACACCACCCCATGGTGTGGACCCCTGGTGCCCCCCTGATGTCTACGCACGCTTCTATACTTGTATACAGTGTTGGGCCTCCAAGTGTAGAGGTTTGTAGAACAGCAGCAAGTTTCCCTTAAGTGAATCACCCAATTTTTATCGAACTCTAGGAGGTAGAGGTCAAATATATCCCTCTCAAGTAACCATGAAATCAAGATACAAGAAGTCTCTTGTGTCCCCAGCACACCTAATACAATTGTCAGTTGTATAGGTGCACTAGTTCGGTGAAGAGAGAGCAAAATGCAAGTAATATGGATGATAATAAGTGATAATAGCAATATGAAATAAAAATTTCAGCAAGCAAACATGTAGCAGAACAGGCGGAAACGGCGTTTCAATGCTTGGAATATAAGGCCTAGGGATCCTACTTTCACTAGAGGACACTCTCAAAAATGATCACATAAATGAATAACTAGATATATTTCCTCACTATGTTACTCTTATCCCTCTCCGGTTGGATAACGAACACTAATCATTACGTAGGGCTGCAAAAAGCATTCCTTAAAGTAAGCATTCCCATGTCCAGTTAACCCCTGTCACTATGAGCGCTCCAGAAGGTACTAGACAAACACCACAATGCATTGAGGAGACACACAAGGTGTGCACACTATCACCTGCAAACCGCGATACAAGGTGACTCCATAGTTCTTATTATTAAAGCACTTGAGTAGCAAAAGATGAAGAGTAACATCTACGAATTCAAATAGATTACAAGGCTCATGATCACATAGATCACACCATGGGAGAGAGAGATGAACCACATAGCTACCGGTAGATCCCTCAGCCTCGGGGGATAACTACTCCCTCCTCATCATAGGAGACAGCAACGGCGATGGAGATGGCGGTGGAGTCGATGGAGATGACTTCTGGGGGCACTTCCCCGTCCCGGCAAGGTGCCAGAACAGAGATCTATCCCGTGAAACTTCTCGGTGGAGGCGGCGGAGCTACAGATGTATTTTGTGGAAAAGGTCGATTCATTTAGGGTTTTCCCTCGGGGGAGTATAAATAGGAGAAAGGGCGATGTCGGGGGGTGGCCATGGGCCCACACCACCAGGTGGCGCGGCAGGGGGCCCGCGCCACCCCATGGTGTAGCCACCCTGTGGCCCCCCTCCGGAACTCTTTAGGACTTCTGGAAGCTTACGGGACTTCTAAGACTTCTGGCTTTCAAATTTTCCAATTCCGAGAATATTTCCAAAACAACTTTTCCGAAACTAAAAACAACACAAAAAAGGGAACTGGATCTGTGGCATCTTGTCAATAGGTTAGTCCCGGAAAACGTGTAAAAATGCTATAAAAGGGGAGAAAACATGTAGCAATTGGCATAATATCATCATGGAGCATCAGAAACTATAGATACGTTGGAGACGTATCAAGCATCCCCAAGATTAGTTCCTACTCGTCCTCGAGTAGGTAAACGATAAAAACACATAATTTCTAAGGTGACATGCTACGAACATAAACTTGATCATCATAATGTAAAATAATATGTAAGATGAGATCATAGAACTTTAATAACAAACATGATAAATATAACTTTAATAATAAAGCATAGCAATCACTTTGCATCATGAGGAGTATCTCAAATAAAGGATCATGGATAATAATGCAAAGAAAGATATACGTTTGTTTCAAGTATAAAGAAAGTATGGCAAAGTGGTATTTTGCTAGTCATTAAGAGTGGGACAAAACATAAATGCCAGGACACCTTCAAAGTTCATGAGGAAGACTAGAGAAAATAATTTGAGAATGAACAATATCACATCATGAATCAATTATTGATGTTTATGGGACAAATACACATAAAACTCAGAATGGCAAAAATGCTCTCTTAATTGTGCATAATGTTAGAAGATGGAGACTCAACATAAAAGTAAAAGAAAGGCCCTTCGCGGAGAGAAGCAGGGATCACTCATGTGCTAGAGATTTTTATTTTATTAAACAGAGGTATTAAAAGTTTGACACTCCTCCCATTCATCTTTCACAAACCGTGGTGGAGTGTCTATTTTTAGGAGAGGTGTATGTTAATGTCAACGAATGGTAAACAGACAATAAAGTACGTCACAAGCCAACTGGATTCACAAGAGCGGCTCCCGTTGTGAAGGACGCAACTGGTGTAGAAGGTCATCCCTCTTTCTCTTTTGTTTACACAATCATGCTTTGACTGATAAATCAGGGGAAAAAGTAGTGAACATAATTTGTTTGTATTAATTTGGGGCTAGGAACCCCGCTGCCAGCTCTTCTATCATTTGGATAAGAGGATGAAGCCACTAGTCCAGGGTGTGAAATCCAATCAACAAGTGAGATAAAGATTCTCTATTGACGTCCTCATGAGCAAAAACAAGAACACAAAACAGGAGTAATTTTGAAAGTTTTAAAGGTAGCACATGAGTAATTTACTTGGAGTGACAGTGAAATACCACATGTAGGTAGGTATGGTGTACACAATGGAAAAAACTTGGGTTTAAAGGAGTTTGGATGCACGAGTAGACATCCATACTCCGCACATGTGGAGGCTAGAAAAAGACTGGGAGCGACAAATCAAGAGAGCATAAGAGCCATATTCATGCATAGCGACATAAGCATCATTAATTAAAGCATAAGAGGTATTACAAGTTCAAAAACTAAGTGGTCATGGAGTCTATTCGTGACTGGTTCATAGTCATAAACATGGTATGAGCATGCGCCAAGTCAACCAAATAAAACATTCGAAAGAGAATACCATAAATTTATGCTTTACTATGACAAGAACAACTCATGAATCTTTCAAGGGAACATTAAACACTCTCAGCTATTTGAGGCTATTCATTCTACTCAATAACCACGATGCTTTAAAACTAAAATAACATTTAGCATGGCATGAAAAAGTTCTAGCCACAGTCTATACAAGCTTCTACTTGCACCGTTATAAATTCTACATCAAGCAGCAGTTTGTTTTCGCAACAAGCACCATAAAAAATATGTTTTAAGAAAAATTCTCTACATGATACAACAAGCAAGAATGATAGTACTCACATAACAATACTAAAACTAACAGATCTGAATACGAGATGCATGAAAACAAAGGCTAAACACAGTACTGGCAAAAAGTGAACACTCACAGAACAATAAGAATGAAAACTAGATTGTTCTAAGCAATGAAAACGGAGCGTGTCTATCCCCCCCACTCAAGTATGATAGGATCCAACTATTTATTACAGAAAAGAAAACGAAACAAACTGGAAAAAAAAGACGCTCCAAGTAAAGCAGATAAGGTGTGACCGAATAAAAATATAGTTTCACTAGAAGTGACCTGATAATTTGTCGATGAAGAAGGGGATGCCTTGGGCATCCCCAAGCTTATATGCTTGAGTCTTATTGGGATTTGCTGGGATTTACCACTGGGGCATCCCCATATTAGGCTTTTCACTCTTCTTTATCACATCATATCATCCTCTTCTCTTGACACTTGAAAACTCCCTTCACACCAAACTTCTCACAATCTTCATTAGCAACGTTAGTGCAATCGAAATAATAAATTCACATGGTTAAGTTTCAACACAATACTAACACTCATAAACACATTAGATAATGTCACAACTTATTTTAAAACTCTTTTTCTCAAAAGAACACCAAAAGAAAGATATTAAGAGGCAAATGCAATTATTAGCAGAAATGTGTCAAAACAGAACAGCATGTAAAGATGATTTTTTTTCGAAAATCCTCTGTTGCTCAAATCAAAAATTGGTCAACTAAGAAAAGTTGAGGAATTAGCTGGGGAATAGGCACAAACAATTTCAGATCATTCTGACCTTCCAGAATTTTAGACGATGTTTTACGGTGGACAGCAGAAATCTGAAAACCAACTCCAACTTTCGTCAGAAAATTTTCTTGGCACTACTAAAACATGAAAATAAAGATACAAAGGATTTGATACAGAAGTATACAACCCCTTTACTCTAACAAAACAGAGAAAACAATGCAAAAATAAAAAAACATGGGCATGATAATTTGAGGAGATGCTCAGATGAGAAATATGAATTGAATAAAAAGAGAGCATAAAGATGAAAATGTAAAACAAATTTAAGTCTAACCCACTTCCTATGAAAAATAATCTTGTAGAAAAACAAGTCATGAAAACACAAAGTAACAAGCATAGGAAAGCAAAACAAGTGCAACTTCAAAATTTCAACATAAAGAGGGGAAACTTGATATTGTTGAGATGCATAAAATTATGTTTCCCTCTCTCATAATGATTACAGTGATGATGAATAAAATTAACAATATAACTATCACAATAAATATTCTTACCATGGCCACATGCATAAAAGAATTAATACTCTCCACATAAGCATAGTCATTCTTTTTAATAATAGTGGGAGAAAATTCAACAAAATAGCTATCATTATTATTATCATCACTATAATCATTAAATATAGGAGGCATATTGTAATCATAATTAATATTTTCCTCTATTGTAGGTGGACTGAAAATATCATATTTATCATATTGTAAACAGGTGGAACTATAATACCGCAATCATTATAATCATTATATATTGGAGGCAAAGTATCATCAAAGAAAATTTCCTCGTCAAAACTTGGGGGACTAAAAATATCATATTCATCAAAACCAACTTCCCCAAGCTTAGAATTTTCCATAGCATTAGCAATATTGGTGTTCAAAGAATTAATGCTAATAACATTGCTATCACTATTATGCAAACAAACTTTCATAGGTTTTTTAATTTTCTCTTCAAAAGCATCATGTACTAATTCAAGATATATATTATAAAGCTCTCTCATATTTTTGTTGGTTTCCATTAAGCCTAACTAGTAAAAATAAAAACAAGAAACAAAAAGATATAGTTGCAGAATCTAAAGGAAATAACTTCGAACTCACAACCGAGGATGTGAGTACCTTTTACCTTACCTCCCCGGCAACGGCGCCAGAAAAGAGCTTGATGTCTACGCACGCTTCTATTCTTGTAGACAATGTTGGACCTCCAAGTGCAGAGGTTCGTAGAACAGCAGCAAGTTTCCCTTAAGTGGATCACCCAAGGTTTATCGAACTAAGGGAGGTAGAGGTCAAAGATATCCCTCTCAATCAACCCTGCAATCAAGATACAAGAAGTCTCTTGTGTCCCCAACACACCTACTACAATTGTCAGTTGTATAGGTGCACTAGTTCAGCGAAGAGCGAGTAAAATGCAAGTAATATGGATGATAATAAGTGATAATAGCAATATGAAATAAAAATGGAAGCAAGCAAACATGTACCAGAACAGGCGGAAAACGTGTTTCAATGCTTGGAAATAAGGCCTAGGGCTCCTACTTTCACTAGAGGACACTCTCAACAATGATCACATAAATGAATAACTAGATATATTCTCTCACTATGTTACTCTTAACCCTCTCCGGTTAAATAACGAACACTAATCATTGCGTAGGGCTGCAAAAAGCATTCCTTAAAGTAAGCATTCCCATGTCCAGTTAACCCCACGCTGTCACTATGAGCGCTCTAGAAGGTACTAGACAAACACCACAATTCATTGAGGATACACACACGATGTGCACACTATCACCTTCACACCGTGATACAAGGTGACTCCATAGTTCATATTAATAAAGCACTTGAGTAGAAAAAGATGAAGAGTAACATCTACGAGTTCAAATAGATTACAAGGCTCATGATCACATATAGATCACACCATGGGAGAGAGAGAGATGAACCACATAGCTACCGGTAGAGCCCTCGGCCTCGGGTAAAAACTACTCCCTCCTCATCGTAGGAGACAACAACGGCGATGGAGATTGCGGTGGAGTCGATGGAATGACTTTCGGGGGCAGTTCCCCGTCCTGGCAGGGTGCCAGAACAGAGATCTGTCCCCCGAAACTTGTCGATGGCGGCGGAGGAGCTACGGATGTATTTTATGGAAAAGGACGATTCATTTAGGGTTTTCCCTCCCGGGAGTATAAATAGGCGAAAGGGCGATGCCGGGGAGTGGCCAGGGGCCCCACACCACTAGGTGGCGCGGCCAGGGGGACCCGCGCCACCCCATGGTGTGGCCACCCTGTGGACCCCCTCCGGGACTTCGAGACTTCAAGAAGCTTCCGGGACTTCTAAGACTTCTGGCTTTCGAATTTTCCAATTCCGAGAATATTTCGAGAACAACTTTTGTGAAACTAAAAACAGCAGAAAATAGGGAACTGGCTCTATGGCATCTTGTCAATAGGTTAGTCCCGGAAAACGTGTAGAAATGCTATAAAAAGGGGAGAAAACATGTAGCAATTGGCATAATATCATCATGGAGCATGAGAAATTATAGATACGTTGGAGACGTATCACCCCCCCTCCGGCTCTCCTCGCGGCTGGCTCCCTCCTCTGAACTTCTAAGATACCTCCGGTGTCCCCCCTCATCTTCTTTTCTTCTGAAATAGGGTATCTCGACGATGCTTTTTCCATCAAAATTATGGTCTCGGTGTTTATTCTCTAAAATTTATGAAACATGCAAAATAAGATAAAATAACATAAGGGGTGCATCATAACATGAAATTTATCGATGAATAACAGAAAATAATAACATAAAATGGTGATGCAAAATGGGTGTATCAACTCCCCCCCAAGCTAGGACCTCGCTTGTCCCCAAGCGAAACTGAACTCAGTAAACATGACCACAGGTTTATGGAGTGAGGTGTCGATAAAATAAAATACGTACAAGAGGCATCAATCTACAAATAACAAGTCATTTTAGAGAGCAATTCTCCTCATATAATCAAACTTGAACAAGTAAAGTAACATCAAAGGTGCAAAAAGTAAATCACAATTGGTGAAGGCAAATTTTGTTCTTGGTCAGAGAACAATTAATAGTGTACTCATCTTTAGATCAAAGTATTTTATACTAGAGCTACATTGCAGATTTTATCATGCTCAATTATAACAATCTCCTTGCAAACATTGGTAACTTTCTAAGTGGTATTCAAACAGATAAAATCATTTGCAGAAACAAGGAAGAATAATAAACATGATTGAGTAAATCAACATGGAGTTGGATGAATCACAACAACTCAAATGCTTGCTTAAGACAGAAGGAAATAGGTTTACTGGCTCAACATAAATGTAAAAGATAGGCCATTCAAAGAGGGAAGCATTGAACACTCATGTGCTAGAGCTTTTATTTTGTAAAACAGAGTTATAAAATGGTTGACACTCCTCCCAACCATTCTTACACCAACCATGGCTAACCGAATCCTCGGGTGCCTGCCAACAATCACATACCGTGGAGGAGTGTCTATATTTTGAGAGGCATGTATGTCTATGTCAACGAATGGAAAACAGAAAATACAGTACGTCACAAGACAACTAGACTCACAAGATAGGCTCCCATCGAAGGATGCAACTGGTATAGAAGGTCATCCCTGTTTCTCTTTTGTTTACACAATTATGCTTTGACTGATAAATCAGGGGAAAAATAGTGAAGAGAATTTGTATTATTATTTTAGGGCTGGGCACCCCGCTGCCAGCTCTTCTAGCATTTGGATAAGCGGATGAAGCCACTAGTCCAGGTGTGTGAGTCCAATCAACAAGTGAGATAAAGATTCTCTACTTGCGTCCCCATGAGCTAAAACAGGAACACAAAACAGGAATAATTTTGAAGGTTTTTAAAGGTAACACATGAGCGATTTACTTGGAGTAGCGGTGAAATACTACATATAGGTAGGAATGGTGGATTCAAAAGGCAAGGTTTTCGGCTCAAGATTTGGATGCACGAGATGCATTCCCTCTCAGTATCGGTTTTTGGCTAGCAAGGTTGGGTAGCAAGCATGAGAATTGAAGTAAAACGAACAAACGCATATATGATAAAGCCAATCATGCAATCTTCCTTAAAGGTGCAAAAAAACTTATTTGAGAATACTAAGCTTATGAGCTAACAAAGAAGAAAGATCATGGAATAATATATCTACATGAAACTCCCTCTTCTCTAATTAAGTCTCAACGTATTGTTGCTACTGACCAATGCTAAGTTTTCCAAAACAAACTAGATTATCTTGAAGCTCCAACATTGATACCAATACTAACAACAAGATCAATCACATAACAAAAATTGCATACAAAATAAAATAGAATAAGTAGATGATGAAACTTCTCATTAATATTTCATTACGGCAACTCAAACCAAAGGCTACAATGTTAACCAACTAAGGAGTGACACTTCCATACTACAAACCATACTATATGATATTTTTCTCTACTCATGATATGAATCTACTAAAAGGTAAAAAGGAGTGAAAGATAAAGGTGATACCGCGACACTCCCCCAAGCTTGGAACAAGCCAAGGGGATGCCAATACCAATGCCAAATCAATTCTTTGGTGGTGGTGGTGAATCCTTCGCGATGAGCTTGTCAACTGATTCCTTCAAATTTTCTAATGCGTGCATAAGCCTACGCATCACCTCCGTATTGAGCTCAAATTGGTTCGCTTGCTTGTCAGATGGTGAATCTCGGCCATACAGGTCTTCCTTCCTTGCTTCCTTGGGCCGAGAACTTCCTTCTCCTATGACTGGTGTCCTTGAGGCTAAACAGTGACGTGGGGCCTTTCCTCCAGTACTCATCCTCGCCGTTTTCTTGCGAGGTTTTGAAACCACTCCAATGCTTGCGATGGTGACGCGTGGATGCACCCGCGGGTTTTCTTCTACATCTCCTTCAGCTCCACCATCAATCTCCTTCTTTGGCTCCCGGTCTTGGAGATCTTCTTCCTTCGGTCCTTTCCCCTTGTTGTTATTGGTGGAGACCATGATGCTTCTAAAACTGAAAACAGACCCTGGCAAAAACAGCACGAAACAGAAACACGACGAGAAAACGATATACAGACCTCGGGGGATCCGGGGGATTATATAGCAAAATATGCGTAACGAAAGGAATGTCCAGGTCGAAAACGAGTCGAAGAGGGGCTCCAGGACGCCCATACCATAGGATGGTGCGGCCAAGGGTGGGCCCGCGCCCCCTCATGGTGTGGTGCCTCCGGCCTCCTTCTCCAACTCCTCTTCGGCTCGGTATTTTTTATATTTTCCAAAAATAAATAATCTATAACTGAAAGGTATTTCGCGAACTTTTTCTTAACATAGCTGTTACCTATTCCAAAACTGACTCTTGCGGATTCTGAAATCTTCCCTCCGATGAATTTCCGGAGTCATTACTTGAATAACATCCACATCTTCATCATATGAATCTCTAGAAATATAATGTTTGAGTCTTTGTCAATTTACCACTTGTGTAGTGTTATCTTTGAGGGAAACAATTTTGGTTGCACCCGAGCGATACACTTCTTCAATAACATAAGGTCCTTCCTATCGGGAAAGTAATTTTCCTGAAAAAACTGAGACAAGACCGATACAATAGAACTTTCTCAACAACATGAAACTCTTTTTTTAAGGATTCTCTTATCATGACATTGTTTAACTTTCTCTTTAAAGAGCTTGGAATTTTCATAAGCTTCACATCTCCATTCATCTAAATGATTCAAATCAAGCATTCTTTTCTTACCAGCAAGTTTAAAGTATTTATTTAATTCTTTCACTGTCCAATAAGCTTTGTGTTCTAATTCTAAAGGCAAGTGACAAGCTATTCCATAAACCATTTTATAGGGAGACATACCCATATGATTTTTATAAGAAGTTCCATAAGCCCATAAAGCATCATTCGACTTATCTGACCAATTCTTCCTAGATTTATTAACAGTCTTTTGCAAGATAGATTTAATTTCTCTATTTGATAATTCTACTTGCCCACTGGTTTGAGGATGATAAGCTGAGGAAATTCTATGATTAACATCATATTTAGCAAGTGTTTTTATAAAACCACCATGAATAAAATAAGAACCTCCATCAGTCATAAGATATCTAGGCACACCAAACCTAGGGAAAATAACATCTTTAAGCATTTTTATAGAGGTCTCACCATCAACACTTTTAGTAAGTATAGATTCTACCCACTTAGTAACATAATCAACATCAACAAGTATATGATTATAACCATTTGAAGGAGGAAAAGGACCCATAAAGTCAAATCCCCAACAATAAAAAGGTTCAATAGAAAGAGAATAACTCATAGGCATTTCATTACGTCTAGAAATATTGCCTACTCTTTGATATTCATCATAAGATAAAATAAATTTAAGTGCATCTTTAAAGAGGGTAGGCCAATAGAGACCTGATTGTAGAACCTTCTGTGCGGTTCTATCTCCAGCGTGATGTCCTCCATAAGCACTACTATGACACTTCTTCAATATTTCACGTTGTTCATGATCTGGATCACATCTTCTCATAATACCATCTACTCCTTCTTTATATAAATGTGGGTCATCCCAAAAATAATGCCTCAAATCATAGAAGAATTTTCTTCTTTGTTGAGCTATAAACGTGGGAGGCAAATACTTTGAAACAATAAAGTTAGCATAATCAGCATACCAAGGACTATCTTGAGGTTTTACCTTTATTGCAGCCAATTGTTCATTTGGAAAACTATCATTAACAGGAATAGGATCAAAAGTAATGTTTTCCAACCTAGACAAGTTATGAGCAACGGGATTTTCAGCACCCTTCCTATCCACAATATGCAAATCAAACTCTTGTAAAAGCAACACCCATCTATCTTTTTTTTTCATAAGGTATCTAATAGCAGCATGATCAGTATGAATAGTAACCTTTGAGTCAACAATATAAGGCCTAAATTTATCACATGCAAAAACTACAGCTAAGAACTCTTTTTCAGTAGTGGCATAATTCTTTTGAGCAGCATCAAGAGTCTTACTAGCATAATGAATAACATTCAACTTCTTATCTATGCGCTGTCCAAGAACAACACCTACAGCAAAATCACTAGCATCACACATAATTTCAAAAGGTAAATTCCAATTAGGTGGTTGAACAATAGGAGCAGTAGTTAAAGCCTTCTTTAAAGTTTCAAAATCTTCCTTACAATCATCATCAAAAACAGATGGATTAGTAAGAGGCTTTCATATTTTAGAGAAATCAATAATAAACCTCCTATAAAAACCAACATGACCAAGAACACAACGAATACCTTTAACATCCCTGGCACAAGGAATTTTTCTCTATTGCTTCCACTTTAGCTCTGTCAACTTCAATAGCTCTTTCAAAAATTTAATGTCCAAGAACAATTCATTCATTAACCATAAAGTGGCATTTCTCCCATTAAGAACAAGATTAGTTTCCTCACATCTCTGCAAAACTTTATCAAGCTTGTGCAAACAATTATCAAAAGAAGTTCCATAGACGGAGAAATCGTCCATGAGTACTTCCACAATTTATTCACAAAAACCATGAAAGATAGCAGACATGCATCTTTGAAAAGTAGCAGGATCATTACACAAATCAAAAGACATACGTCTATAAGCATAAGTACCATAAGGACAAGTAAATGTTGTTTTCTCTTGATCTTGTTTCCTAACAGCAATTTGAGAAAACCCAGAATAACCATCAAGAAAGCAAAAAATGAGTTTTATTAGACAACCTCTCTAGCATTTGATCAATAAAGGGTAAAGGATAATGATCTTTCTTAGTAACTTTATTAAACTTTATAAAAATGAAAACACATTCTAGAAACAACTACTACTCTTTGTGGAAGGAGCTCATTATTTTCATTAGGCACAATAGTCATTCCTCCCTTCTTAGGGACACGGTGCACATGGCTCACCCATCTACTATCAGCTATAGGAAAAATAATACCAGCATCAAGAATTTTTAATACCTCATTTCTTACCACTTCCTTCATCTTAGGAATTAAACGACGTTGATGTTCAACTACTGGCTTTGCAACAGGTTCAATATTAATAGCATGCTGACATATAGTTAGGGAAATTCCCTTCAAATCATCAAGAGTATATCCAATAGCTCCACTGTGTTTCTTCAGAATTCCCTGTAATCTTTCCTCTTCTTAACCTAGAAGCTTAGAAATAATATAGCAGGATCTATTTTCTTATCATCAAGATAAGCATATTTAAGATCATCAGGCAAAGGTTCTAAATCAAATACATGATCCTCCTTGGGTGGTGTAACACCTGGGGTGTTACCCCAATAGGAAGTTGTTTGTTTGCTGTTGCTTGCATCACATGAGCATTGCATTCTGTTTTTCAAAACAACTCAAAATTCAAACACAATTAAAACTTTCCCACATGTTCAAACTTCCCAATTTCAAAATTGCAAACTAAACCACTCAATTGTTTTTCAATGGTTGAATTTGATTTAATCAAATTGCCTGTTAACAAAATTTCCCCCTTTTGATAAAATAAAACCCTAATGGCAATTCAAAAATTCAAAGCAACTCAATCTTATTTATCATATTTCAATATGGGTTAAAGATTAAAATTTGGCAAACAAACTAATTTCAATAATGTTTGTATCATTGCTTGTTGCTTATTAAATAAAATTTGTTATTTCCAAAATTCCCAAAATCAAAACATTATTTGAAATTCACCTAACCACTTGAAAATCAAACTAATATTACAAATCTTGAAATCAATAACCAAACTTGCTTCTAATTTTTGTTTTGCAAATTAATAAACTTTAATTATCAACTAAACACCCTCACACCCTATTTGACAATTTTAACTAAACAACTCTAAATCAATTAGAATTTCAATCTTGTGAAAAATATGTTGACATTGCTTAAGTTCCTGTTTTTGAAAAGTATCACAAATAATTATAAAAGATTAAACCCCAAACCTTTTCTATTCATCTCTCTCTCTTTCTTTTCATTACAAAAAAAAGGAAAAAGGGAAAATAGCAAAGGAGAGAGGGCAGCCCACCCCCTTCCCCTTATTCCTCCCCCTAAGCCCACCTTTCTTTCCAGCCTGTTACCCTTCTTCCTCCTGTCGCTGTCTGGCAGTACGACAGAACCTCCACCCTCTGATCGATCCCCACCCCTTCCGATGAGCTGCCGTACCGGAGCTACTCCCCCATATATCCCCTTCCCCCTCTGCTAAACCTAGCTACCCCTCTCCTCTCCCCTAGCGCCGTCGTCTCACTTCTCCCTCCCCCCGAGTTCGTCCTTCTGTTCCTCTGAACATCGACACCGAAAACCACCGCGGCCACCTCCGGCAGATTCGCTCACGCCGCCGTTCCCCTGGGCTGCCTCGAGCGGAACCGAGGCTGGGAATGGGTTCCCCATGCTCCCACCTTCGTCTTCGCGGAAAATCGGCGCCGGAGCAGCGCTAGGGAGGAGCTGCGCTTCCACGATCGCCGGCGAGCCCCCTGCCGCTGCCATCGCCTCTAGCAGAACAACTCGTCGCCGCCGCTCCTCCTTCCACGACGCCACCCCGTGGTGAGCATTCCTTTCCCGCCTAGGCCACTCCTCCCTCTTGCTCTGTGTTGATGGCCGCACCCACCTGCACCTCGCTGCCGCACGCTGACTCCGATCACCGCCGGTCGCCTCGCTCCTCTGCATCTGAACCTTGTTCAGTTTCTGAAAAACTGTCGCAGCTGAGCCTCAAAAGAGCAGCACATGTATCTGAATCAAAAGCACAGCCGCATCGCACTGGTCGGGTCCCTTCCGCGGACAGACTCGCGCGCGGGTTCGATCCCCCGCGGGCGCACGCCCCCCCACCTTTTTTTCTGCGATTTCTTCCGCGCGCGGGGGTAGGCCCACGGGTGAGTGACTCCCGTAGCCCCGTCACCTTCCACAGCGCCACGCTGCCCCGCTGGCCCACGGGTCAGTGGCTAGGACTAGTTTGCTGCACTGTAACAAAATTCCCAGCACAAATCCTTTTAACTCCAGTCCCCTAAAAATGACAGATTGGTCCCCGGTTTTAATCTGTTAATAACTTTTAAAATATGACTCCAAATAAAAAACTCTAAATATGTTTATTGTTCAAAATTAAATTGTCTATCCAACTATGCCATTTGTTTTCTTTTTTGAATTTTCAAAATGCAATTTAAATTTGAATTCAAATAATTCAATTGTAATTTGCAACAATTCATAAATAATTCATACTATTTCCAAATAAGGCAAATAAAATATGTTTTCCATACCATTTTGAATAACCTTTTCAAATATAAACTTTGTTTCATGGTTTGAATAATTTAAATTGCCTAAATAATTTAATACTTGTTTAATTCATTTAAATTTGATAAAATCATAACTTGCTCAAAATAAAATAATTTTGAACATGCAAAATATGTCTTCAAACCATCAAAGTGTGAACTTTTCAAATGTGAGTTTGAACTTATGTTTTGAATAAATAAAATTCAAATAATATTCAAACTTGTTTTAAATTCAATTACAACTTGTTTAATATTGTTTAATTCATAATTAAATTATCCTAATTCCAATTTCAATATTTGAAACATGTAATCCAACTAAAATTTGATGTTCATTTCAAATATAAATTTTGTTATTTGTTTTGAACACTTTAACTTGATGAAAACAACAATTGCTTGTGTGACATGTTTAAGTAACCAAACTTTCCACACTTAACCAATAATTTCCAAACTTGTTAAACCTTGCTTCCAATTGATTCTATTGTTGTTATTCTGTTGTTTTCCTCATTCATGCATCATACTAAACCACTTTCACCTAATGATTAGTAGGAAAACAATTGTTTCAACCATAATTCAGGGGCTTTTCATATGCAACTCAAATTGCATATGGGTCCATTTAAATCTGTTTATCTTGTCAACTAGTTTATTTCTATGCATCAATTAAATTGTCATGCATCCATATCTTGATCATGTTGGATCTTTTGCCGTAGTAGTAATTGTTGCATCCGGTGTTTGTTCGAGGTTCGTTGCTTCTTTCCGGATAGGACGTTGAGATGATGTGAGCAACGACAAGTTCTGCTACCTTGCGGGATCTCAGGAAAGTATACTCACTTGCTGCCAAATGGCTGCCTTTCATCACTTGTTACCGATACTTTCCATTGTTCTTTTCTGCTAGCCTTAGTAGTAGTTGTTTCTGTTACGAACCCATCACATGAATCCCTTAACCTGGATATTGCCTCCCCTCCATACCTATAACCATTGCTTGTTGCCCGTGTCTTACTAGCATGCTTAGGGTTGTTTTGCTCGAGTCTGTTACCCGTTACTTTCTGTTACTACTCTATTATGTTCTGGGGCTCGAGGTTAATCAATCAATCAATCCTGTTAATGCTAATGGTAATAATAATTTGATGATAAGGCACCGGCAGGAGGCCCTTTGTGGTTTTGAGGCCTGCTAGTGTCGACCCTAATAGGAAAAGGGTCTTGTCTACTGATCCATGATGAGCGCACTACCCGCATGTGGGAAGCGAGTATGGGCGCCCCCCTCAATTTGACTCGATTCGCATCTCGTCCAAATTGCCTCATTTAGTTCGGGCTTTCCATTTGCTGCATGCATGATCTTGCGAGCCCTTGGATCCCGGGTGGAACTTTCGTAGTCGGCATATAGGGGGACACGTTCTTAGAGTGCTATGAGGGTCCATTTTCTTCTGGGCTCGATTAGCCGTGCGCCCAAGGTGCTTTGGGCTTGATGCGAAGAAGAGTTGAGTTGTGTAGAGTACCTCGCTTGGTGGGGTGATCTCCCATCTGGCGGGTTATTCTTGCGTGTACGGCTAAATTGGTGCAACCCTGCAGGGATAATCTTCTCGAGAAGCCGTGTTTTCCGCGGTTATGGATTACTTGGTGAAAGTACTGGCTAACAAGTACTCAGGACAACTTAAACCTAATGATTAACAATCTTACACCCAATGATTAACAACTTGACTAGTAATAGGCTTATTGACACAATAATCTGAACCATCATTAATTCCAACTGTGTGAGTTATCCTCGGATTGCTTCTTCGGATAAGGGGCGAGATCCAAGATGGGTTTGTTTGGATTTACTTTCAGTTGGTTACAATACTCGATCTTATCTTCTTTCTGTTAGCCGGAAGTTGTAGTATCTCTCTGTAGTTGATTAGTGCAGCCCGCTGCCGCTTATTTGCAATAATCCCTTCCTTCCCATTGTTACCCAAGTATTTGTATCTTGTGATGACTGGCTACGCCGGTATCTTGTGAGTATGGTTTATCCACTTGCCAGTACTTAACCGTACTGACCCACGAATCTCTTTCGTGGCTGCATATTCAACATTGCAGTCAACAGGTTTGAAGTCTGACGACGTTAGCTTGGGAATCCCTCCGGCTTGGCCTGGGCAGGGATTGGACGCTCTCGGTTATCTTCAGGACTCTTAGTCCAATTTGGATCTTGTCCGTAGCCGGACGCTATGTTGTTTCTTCCGCTGTTATTTGGATCTTTGTAATGTATCAGTTGTAACCCTGGCTCGTTTGAGTCATCTTGTATCTATCTGTTTCTGTTGTAATTGTGGAATATTCGTGAACTATTATAATGTTATCACAGGTGGCAACCTGGAATCGGTTATTATGTGGATTTTGGCGGGAATGCTGAAATCTGCATAGTGCCCGATCTCGGGGCGTCACAAATGGTATCAGAGCCTTGGTTCCGATTCCCGATATTGTTTCGATACGAATGGTTATCGAAGCAACGGGTCCGCAAAGCCTGTAGGATAACCTCGCTAACGGTCGTTGTTTCTAGAATGTCAAAAACTATTTCTGCTAAACTATTTTTGAAAAACATCTCAATAGGATTCTTGTTTTCTCCTTATCCCTATTCTATTTCCCCTCCCATCTTATTTGTTTTGGAGTCTACTCTCGTACTCAATCTTTCAAAGTGTTAGGATCCTACGTGGGTGGACGTTTTCTGAGCCTTTAACCTAATAGGTTCGATCAACGGAAGATTCCTGGTGGAAGAACATCGTCGTCACTCCGAGCAAGAAGCCCTTGTTAGTGGTGTCGAGAAGCCCTTGTTAGTGGTGTCGAGGAGATCAACTGGAAGCACGAAGAATCGATAGTCGAACTTCTTTCCCCTCCCGGGTTAGCAGGTGGATTGCGAGGGCGCAATCCCTTGTTAGTGGTGTCGTCTGTAACACCTGGGGTGTTACCCCAATAGGAAGTTGTTTGTTTGCTGTTGCTTGCATCACATGCATCACATGAGCATTGCATTCTGTTTTTCAAAACAACTCAAAATTCAAACACAATTAAAACTTTCCCACATGTTCAAACTTCCCAATTTCAAAATTGCAAACTAAACCACTCAATTGTTTTTCAATGGTTGAATTTGATTTAATCAAATTGCCTGTTAACAAAATTTCCCCCTTTTGATAAAATAAAACCCTAATGGCAATTCAAAAATTCAAAGCAACTCAATCTTATTTATCATATTTCAATATGGGTTAAAGATTAAAATTTGGCAAACAAACTAATTTCAATAATGTTTGTATCATTGCTTGTTGCTTATTAAATAAAATTTGTTATTTCCAAAATTCCCAAAATCAAAACATTATTTGAAATTCACCTAACCACTTGAAAATCAAACTAATATTACCAATCTTGAAATCAATAACCAAACTTGCTTCTAATTTTTGTTTTGCAAATTAATAAACTTTAATTATCAACTAAACACCCTCACACCCTATTTGACAATTTTAACTAAACAACTCTAAATCAATTAGAATTTCAATCTTGTGAAAAATATGTTGACATTGCTTAAGTTCCTGTTTTTGAAAAGTATCACAAATAATTATAAAAGATTAAACCCCAAACCTTTTCTATTCATCTCTCTCTCTCTTTCTTTTCATTACAAAAAAAAGGAAAAAGGGAAAATATCAAAGGAGAGAGGGCAGCCCACCCCCTTCCCCTTATTCCTCCCCCTAAGCCCACCTTTCTTTCCAGCCCGTTACCCTTCTTCCTCCTGTCGCTGTCTGGCAGTACGACAGAACCTCCACCCTCTGATCGATCCCCACCCCTTCCGATGAGCTGCCGTACCGGAGCTACTCCCCCCATATATCCCCTTCCCCCTCTACTAAACCTAGCTACCCCTCTCCTCTCCCATAGCGCCGTCATCTCACTTCTCTCTCCCCCCCCGAGTTCGTCCTTCTGTTCCTCTGAACATCCACACCGAAAACCACCGCGGCCACCTCCGGCAGATTCGCTCACGCCGCCGTTCCCCTGGGCTGCCTCGAGCGGAACCGAGGCGGGGAATGGGTTCCCCACGCTCCCACCTTCGTCTTCGCGGAAAATCGGCGCCGGAGCAGCGCTAGGGAGGAGCTGCGCTTCCACGATCGCCGGCGAGCCCCCTGCCGCTGCCATCGCCTCCAGCAGAACAACTCGTCGCCGCCGCTCCTCCTTCCACGACGCCACCCCGTGGTGAGCGTTCCTTTCCCGGCCTAGGCCACTCCTCCCTCTTGCTCTGTGTTGATGGCCGCACCCACCTGCACCTCGCTGCCGCACGCTGACTCCGATCACCGCCGGTCGCCTCGCTCCTCTGCATCTGAACCTTGTTCAGTTTCTGAAAAACTGTCGCAGCTGAGCCTCAAAAGAGCAGCACCTGTATCTGAATCAAAAGCACAGCCGCATCGCACTGGTCGGGTCCCTTCCGCGGACAGACTCGCGCGCGGGTTCGATCCCCCGCGGGCGCACGCCCCCCCACCTTTTTTTCTGCGATTTCTTCCGCGCGCGGGGGTAGGCCCACGGGTCAGTGACTCCCGTAGCCCCGTCACCTTCCACAGCGCCACGCTGGCCCCCCTGGCCCACGGGTCAGTGGCTAGGACTAGTTTGCTGCACTGTAACAAAATTCCCAGCACAAATCCTTTTAACTCCAGTCCCCTAAAAATGACAGATTGGTCCCCGATTTTAATCTGTTAATAACTTTTAAAATATGACTCCAAAAAAAAAATCTAAATATGTTTATTGTTCAAAATTAAACTGTCTATCCAACTATGCCATTTGTTTTCTTTTTTGAATTTTCAAAATGCAATTTAAATTTGAATTCAAATAATTCAATTGTAATTTGCAACAATTCATAAATAATTCATACTATTTCCAAATAAGGCAAATAAAATATGTTTTCCATACCATTTTGAATAACCTTTTCAAATATAAACTTTGTTTCATGGTTTGAATAATTTAAATTGCCTAAATAATTTAATACTTGTTTAATTCATTTAAATTTGATAAAATCATAACTTGCTCAAAATAAAATAATTTTGAACATGCAAAATATGTCTTCAAACCATCAAAGTGTGAACTTTTCAAATGTGAGTTTGAACTTATGTTTTGAATAAATAAAATTCAAATAATATTCAAACTTGTTTTAAATTCAATTACAACTTGTTTAATATTGTTTAATTCATAATTAAATTATCCTAATTCCAATTTCAATATTTGAAACATGTAATCCAACTAAAATTTGATGTTCATTTAAAATATAAATTTTGTTATTTGTTTTGAACACTTTAACTTGATGAAAACAACAATTGCTTGTGTGACATGTTTAAGTAACCAAACTTTCCACACTTAACCAATAATTTCCAAACTTGTTAAACCTTGCTTCCAATTGATTCTATTGTTGTTATTCTGTTGTTTTCCTCATTCATGCATCATACTAAACCACTTTCACCTAATGATTAGTAGGAAAACAATTGTTTCAACCATAATTCAGGGGCTTTTCATATGCAACTCAAATTGCATATGGGTCCATTTAAATCTGTTTATCTTGTCAACTAGTTTATTTCTATGCATCAATTAAATTGTCATGCATCCATATCTTGATCATGTTGGATCTTTTGCCGTAGTAGTAATTGTTGCATCCGGTGTTTGTTCGAGGTTCGTTGCTTCTTTCCGGATAGGACGTTGAGATGATGTGAGCAACGACAAGTTCTGCTACCTTGCGGGATCTCAGGAAAGTATACTCACTTGCTGCCAAATGGCTGCCTTTCATCACTTGTTACCGATACTTTCCATTGTTCTTTTCTGCTAGCCTTAGTAGTAGTTGTTTCTGTTACGAACCCATCACATGAATCCCTTAACCTGGATATTGCCTCCCCTCCATACCTATAACCATTGCTTGTTGCCCGTGTCTTACTAGCATGCTTAGGGTTGTTTTGCTCGAGTCTGTTACCCGTTACTTTCTGTTACTACTCTATTATGTTCTGGGGCTCGAGGTTAATCAATCAATCAATCCTGTTAATGCTAATGGTAATAATAATTTGATGATAAGGCACCGGCAGGAGGCCCTTTGTGGTTTTGAGGCCTGCTAGTGTCGACCCTAATAGGAAAAGGGTCTTGTCTACTGATCCATGATGAGCGCACTACCCGCATGTGGGAAGCGAGTATGGGCGCCCCCCTCAATTTGACTCGATTCGCATCTCGTCCAAATCGCCTCATTTAGTTCGGGCTTTCCATTTGCTGCATGCATGATCTTGCGAGCCCTTGGATCCCGGGTGGAACTTTCGTAGTCGGCATATAGGGGGACACGTTCTTAGAGTGCTATGAGGGTCCATTTTCTTCTGGGCTCGATTAGCCGTGCGCCCAAGGTGCTTTGGGCTTGATGCGAAGAAGAGTTGAGTTGTGTAGAGTACCTCGCTTGGTGGGGTGATCTCCCATCTGGCGGGTTATTCTTGCGTGTACGGCTAAATTGGTGCAACCCTGCAGGGATAATCTTCTCGAGAAGCCGTGTTTTCCGCGGTTATGGATTACTTGGTGAAAGTACTGGCTAACAAGTACTCAGGACAACTTAAACCTAATGATTAACAATCTTACACCCAATGATTAACAACTTGACTAGTAATAGGCTTATTGACACAATAATCTGAACCATCATTAGTTCCAACTGTGTGAGTTATCCTCGGATTGCTTCTTCGGATAAGGGGCGAGATCCAGGATGGGTTTGTTTGGATTTACTTTCAGTTGGTTACAATACTCGATCTTATCTTCTTTCTGTTAGCCGGAAGTTGTAGTATCTCTCTGTAGTTGATTAGTGCAGCCCGCTGCCGCTTATTTGCAATAATCCCTTCCTTCCCGTTGTTACCCAAGTATTTGTATCTTGTGATGACTGGCTACGCCGGTATCTTGTGAGTATGGTTTATCCACTTGCCAGTACTTAACCGTACTGACCCACGAATCTCTTTCGTGGCTGCATATTCAACATTGCAGTCAACAGGTTTGAAGTCTGACGACGTTAGCTTGGGAATCCCTCCGGCTTGGCCTGGGCAGGGATTGGACGCTCTCGGTTATCTTCAGGACTCTTAGTCCAATTTGGATCTTGTCCGTAGCCGGACGCTATGTTGTTTCTTCCGCTGTTATTTGGATCTTTGTAATGTATCAGTTGTAACCCTGGCTCGTTTGAGTCATCT
Organism: Alopecurus myosuroides; assembly: GCA_028641055.1. Classification (NCBI taxonomy): domain Eukaryota; kingdom Viridiplantae; phylum Streptophyta; class Magnoliopsida; order Poales; family Poaceae; genus Alopecurus; species Alopecurus myosuroides. The sequence goes on along the minus strand of CM054062.1, from coordinate 312,409,721 downwards.
TGTATCTATCTGTTTCTGTTGTAATTGTGGAATATTCGTGAACTATTGTAATGTTATCACAAGTGGCAACCTGGAATCGGTTATTATGTGGATTTTGGCGGGAATGCTGAAATCTGCATAGTGCCCGATCTCGGGGCGTCACAGGTGGCAATGCGGTATCCAAGTTTTCCACAGGTAAATTATGTTTCAGTAGCACTGGTTGACGAAGAAGAATATCGTCAATCTCATTTCTTTCTTCCATAAATACTTCACTCTCATGGTCCTCCATATATTGCTGCAAAGCATTGTTAGGAGAAAGAGCAATAGAAACAAGTTGTTCCACTTTAAAAATCTCATCAGGCAATTTAGATTCATAAGGTGCTCTAGCAAATTTGGAGAAATTGAACTCATAAGATTTTCCATCAAATTTAGTAAAAATCTTCTCTCTTTTACAATCTATAATAGCACCACAAGTGTTCAAGAAAGGTATACCAAAAATAATAGGACAAGTCTTAGTAGCAGCCCTACCAAGTACTAAAAAATCAGTGGGGGTATTTAGTCTTACCACACAAAACTTCCACATATCTAACCATTGCAGAAATATGAATTTTGCTGCACTTCTCAGGTTAGCATGACACTGCCCAGTCCCCAGTGTGCTTCAGAAGCATCGTTTATAAAATTTACAGTACCTCTCTTTTTCAAGGAAAAACTTAGAGTGTACCTGACAAACTATGGGCTCCGTCAGCAAACGAGTCGAGTTTGAGCGAGTTATATTCAGCTCAGCTCAGCTCATTCCAAAATTCGAGCGAGCTCAGACTAAGTCGAGTTAATGGTCGAGCTGTAATATTGGCTCATGCTCAGCTTGTAACGATCTCGAGTCGATCTCGAGCGAGTTTCGATCTTAGCAAGACAATGGAAATTTCTATATTCCAAAACAAATAGTTCATATAGTCGACATTATAACAAAAATATTTTTGTAACAACCGTGGTAACACAAAATTCACACGTAAAGAACATATAAGGTAGCAAAGTATCCTTCTAGATTTTGTAGTACTAAGAAGCAAAGAACAAACCCATTCACAACATCAAAGGTAGAAAATTATCCTAATTTATTTTAATATAAATCAGAATAATTAAAAATAATTATTTTATTTCGAGCTATCGAGTGGGCTAGAGGTCGCTCAAGATTAGCTCGTTTTCCTCTCGGAGCTATAGAAGGCGATTATACTCAGCTCGTTTCTTTTCAAGTCGATCTTGAGTCGAGCCGATCTCGATCCGCTCAAGAGTCTGAGTTTTTCTTGCAGCCCTATCCGTCATAGAGGCCCTCCGTGATGTCAGGCTCGGCCGACTATCGGCTGGCACAGTTTCGGCCACTATGGGCTGGGCCGCATGACGGGCGAGCTGCTGGTATTTTTCTGACACAGAGTTGCCCTACACGGGGTTCCCTTCCCCTCCCCTCACAGATGGAACCCCGATCGAGACAGCGCCCCAGGCGTTCGCCGCCGCCGCTACAGCAAGCAGCTGGTGATGAACGCGGTGATGATCGGATCAGCGCCCTCTCCGACGACATGCTCCTCCAGGTCCTCGCCCGCCTGCGCTGCGCCCGCGCCGCCGCGCGCACCGGCTTGATCTCGCGTCGGTGGCGCGGCCTCTGGCCTCGTCTCCCTGGCCTCTCCTTCCGCGACATGACGGTCGCGGTGATCAAATCTGCGCTCGCCCGTGTCGCTCGCCGCACCGCTGTGTCCCTCCTCGAAATCCGTCTCCTGGCGGACCACAAGCTCGACGATGCCCGTGCAAAGTCGCTGCTGCATGCTGTCACGCGGCTCTCACCGGAGGAGATAGTCTTCGTACTCCCTCAGTTTCCAGAGCCCAAGAAAGGCCGTCCCGTCACCATCGTGATACCTTGCTTCCGTCGGGCCACCTCGATCGAGCTGGACACACATTTCCTCCGCATCATGCCGCCCCCAGTAGGCGAGCTCCCCATGCTCGAGAAGCTGTCCATCTCCGGCAACATTGTCGATCTTCGTGCCTTGCTGAACCGCTGCCCGCGGCTGCGGATGCTCGGGATTACCTTTCGAGGTGTCGAAACCCGATCTCTTGAGGCGGAGCTCGCCACACTCGAGGAGGTGGCAGCGCTCGGCCTCACGGTGTCCCGCCTCGGCATCGAATCCAACAACATTGATATGAGGCGCACTATCGACGGCGCTCAATTTGCCGCCATTCTCCATGCCGCGGCTAGGCTCTCTCCTCAGGAGCTCCTCTTCACTAGCCGCTTCTTCGAACATGTTGATGCCGATCTGCCCTGCTTCCATCTCACCATGTCTATCGAGATGAACTTGTATGGCTGCCCCGTCCGCTTCACACAGCTGCCGGCCAACGAATTCTCGGTGCTTGAGAGGCTGGCCCTCAATGGCTGCACCATCGTCGATCTTGTCACAATGATCATCCGTTGTCCGCGCCTGCGCGTGCTTAAGGTGGCCGCAGATAAGTCTGCACGCGACATAAAGGTCTACTCGGTGTCGCTCGAGGAGCTCGAGCTTCATGTATATCCATCCATGGAATGGCAGAGCATCCACATCGTGACTCCTCTACTTAAGCAACTAAAGCTCAGCGTCCGTGGCAAGACGAACCTCGGCGTTTCCATCTCGGCGCCAATGGTGGAGAAGGTGTCGTGGTGTCACAAGTATACATCGTTTCCTCATATTTTTGGTTTCTGGTGGCTCCATAGCCTGAGGTTAGATATTACAGAGGGCTACAGACACAGAGATGGGGTGCTCATCAACGATGAGGGAGACATATGTTCGAGTCTCCCTTGTGTTCATATCCTATCCATGGAGATATCTTCCTATGTAAGGTCACTCTTATATGCGCTATTTTCCCAATCAGCTAGATTACCCGGACAATTAATTTAAAGTACGCCATGACATATATCAAGCCAAATAACTATACTTGTTTTGTAGAATTATTTGGGCGCTGTGCTGGACTTAGAACCTGAGATGGAGAGACTTCTGATTGTGGACTTTTCTGTGCTTGAGCTACATCTCAACGCAAACGGGCATGTTTTTGGAGCATTTGTGTTGCGTCTACTTAGGATGCACCGCATTCAAACTAATACACGGAAGCTTACTATTGTCCTACGAGGGTGGTCTCTGGTAATTATTCATGTTGCTCATATATCTTATGATATGCACACATTGCATTTTCAATACACACATTAATATTTTTCATGTTCTAGATGCCACAAGCATCAAAATGTGTTGGAAATTGTCCTTGTGATGAGCCTAAGGATTGGAGGAGCCAAAGCATCTCCTTGACTCGCCTTGAAGAAGTGGAAATCAAGAACTTCAGCGGAAGGGATCACGAGCTTGACTTTGTGACATTGATATTCAGATGGGCGCCAAGGCTTAAAAGAATGATCATCAAGTTAGCGGATGAGATTAAACAAGACGAGATCAGAGGCTGGGCCATGACTATCTACAATATTTTTTTGGCGCATCCTTGTGTGAATTCCTTTGTCTATCTCTACTCTGGTGAAAAGTGGAGTGGTCCTCTGGCATGACTAGAATCATGTGGGCTTAGTTTGATTAATGAAAAGGAAATGCTCTTAGGAACATGAATGTTTCCATGGATGTCTTTGAACCTATTTCCTATGGTAATCTATTGGGCAAATTATAGTGAAATTTTCTCAACTATTCATAGTTACACGGACGTTAATACAGGCCATAAAAAACTGCAGCCTGTTAATCTATTGGCTTCTGATTCGGTGTTAACAATACCATCACTAGTGGAAACAACCCCTCTCGTCCAGGGGGCCGGGGGGCAGCTGTCCCGGTTGCAACCAAATCCGGGACAAATGCCCTGCATTGGTCCCGGTTCGTGCGCCCGGGGCAACAGGAATCGCCTGGGCGCATTGGTCCCGGTTCGTGGGGGGCATATCGGTCCCGGCTCGTGCCACGGACCGGGACCAATGCCTAGCCACATGCCACGTGGCACGCGCATGACCTGTTGTCCCGGTTCAGTCCACGAACCGGGACCAATGCCTCTTCCCCTATACATACTGCCCCAGCCCCCCCCTCCTTCCTTCTTTTTTTTTCCTTGGAGGTGTGAGAGAGTGTGTTGTTATAGTGTGTTTTTTTTACTATGCACACGAGGTGTTCGACGAAATTCCCGAGACGCACACAAGCTCACTGAAAATGGTATCTTCGACCGAGGTTAACAAATTATCTTTTTCATCTGTAACTGATACATAAAAAAAGTATTATTTGTCGATGTACTGTGGCCATCTCTGTATTAATATGTATTTTGATAAACTTAATTATATGATGCAGATGGATGCACGGCAGCGATGGATGTACGGTGACCGACGCACCTCCGAGTATATGGCTGGCCTGAATGCATTTCTTGCTGTAGCTCAGGCGAACAAAGATAATGGCTTCATGTGTTGCCCATGTGTTGATTGTCGGAACGTCAGAGAACATTCTTCCGAAAGAATCCTTCACGGCCATCTACTTCGGAGAGGTTTCATGCCCAGCTATAATTGCTGGACCAAGCATGGAGAAAGAGGGGTTGTGATGGAAGACGATGAAGAAGAAGAAGAAGATCCTTTGTTCCCTGAATACGACGATACTGCAATGGAAGAGAATGCAGAAGAAAGAGGTGACCAAGAACAGGCATCAGAAGAGCCCGATAATGATCTTGGCCGAGTTATTGCTGATGCAAGGGAAGACTGTGAAAATAAATTGGAGAGGTTGAAGCTGGACAACATGTTACAGGATCACAAAAAATTGTTATACCCAAATTGCGAAGATGGTAGCACAAAGCTCGGTACCACACTGGAGTTGCTGAAATGGAAGGCACAAAACGGTGTGACTGACAAGGCATTTGAGAGTTTACTTCAACTAATGAAGCCAAAACTTCCAAAGGATAACGAATTGCCTGAGAGTACGTACGAAGCAAAGAAAGCTCTCTGCCCTCTAGGATTAGATGTGCAGAAGATACATGCATGCATTAATGACTGCATTCTCTTCCGCGGTGAGAAGTACGAGAATTTGGATGAATGTCCGATATGCACTGCACTGCGGTATAAAATCAGAGCAGATGATCCTGGTGATGTTGACGGCGAGCCCCCCGTAAGAGGGTTCCTGCTAAGGTGATGTGGTATGCTCCTATAATACCACGGCTGAAACGTCTGTTTAGAAATAAAGAGCATGCTAGGTTGTTGCGATGGCACAAAGAAGACCGTAAGAAAGATGGAAAGTTGAGGCACCCCGCCGATGGATCGCAGTGGAGAAAGATCGAGAGAGACTTTCCAGACTTTGCAGGAGAGGCGAGAAACTTATGGTTTGGTCTAAGTACAGATGGCTTTAATCCTTTTGGGGAGCAGAGCTCCAGTCATAGCACTTGGCCTGTAACTCTATGTATGTACAACCTTCCTCCTTGGTTGTGCATGAAGCGCAAGTTCATTATGATGCCAGTTCTCATCCAAGGCCCGAGGCAACCTGGCAACGACATTGATGTGTATCTAAGGCCATTAGTGGAAGAACTCTTAGAACTGTGGGTCAAACCAGGTGTACGTGTGTGGGATGAGAACGAACAAAAGCCATTTGACCTACGGGCGTTGCTTTTCGTGACCATCAATGATTGGCCAGCTCTTAGTAACATTTCCGGTCATACAAACAAGGGATACAATGCATGCACACACTGTTTAGATAAGACTGACAGTGTTTTTTTGGATAAATGTAAAAAGGTTGTATACCTGGGGCATCGTAGATTTCTTCCGATCAAGCATCCCTTAAGGAAAAAAGGAGGAAAGCATTTCAGAGGTGAGGCAGATAACCGAAAGAAGCCTGAGCTCCGTAGTGGTAATGATATATTCGATATGGTCAAGGACCTAGAAGTAATCTTTGGTAAGGCTGCTGGCAGCCAACCAGTTCCGTACGGCCCTGATAAGCGGGCACCCATGTGGAAGAAGAAATCTATATTTTGGGAGCTACCCTATTGGAAAGTTTTAGATGTCCGGTCTTCGATCGACGTGATGCACGTGACAAAGAATCTATGTGTCAATCTGCTATGCTTCCTGGGCGTGTATGGGAAGTCAAAAGATACGCCTGAAGCACGGGAGGACCAGCAACGTATGAAAGACCCAAGCAACAAGCACACAGATACAGGGCGCCATTCCTTAAGCAGCTACGCTCTTACTAAAGCAGAGAAGGAAATATTCTTTGAAGTCCTTTACAGTATCAAGGTTCCGTCTGGCTTCTCGTCGAATATAAAGGGGATAATAAACATGGCAGAGAAAAAATTCCAAAACCTGAAGTCTCATGACTGCCACGTGATTATGACGCAATTGCTTCCGATTGCATTGAGGGGGCTTCTACCGGAAAATGTTCGAGTACCCATTGTGAAGCTATGTGCATTCATGAACGCAATATCTCAGAAGGTAATCGATCCAGAAATTCTGACAAGATTATAGAGGGATGTGGTCCAGTGTCTTGTTAGTTTTGAGTTGGTGTTCCCACCATCCTTCTTCAACATTATGACTCATCTCCTTGTTCACCTATGTGAAGAGATTCATATTCTCGGTCCGGTATTTCTACACAATATGTTCCCCTTTGAGAGGTTCATGGGAGTCTTGAAGAAATATGTTCATAACCGTGCTAGGCCAGAAGGAAGCATCTCGAAGGGCTATGGAACAGAGGAGGTCATTGGGTTCTGTGTTGACTTTATTCCTGACCTTAAGACAATTGGTGTTCCTGAATCGCGGCATGAGGGGAGACTGAGGGGAAAAGGAACGCTGGGAAAGAAAACAGTGATACCTAGGGACGGGCATTCTTTGACCAAAGCACACTACACAGTTCTACAAAATTCTATGTTCATGGCTACGTATGTCGAGGAACACAAGAATATTGTACGGTCTGCAAACCCGGGGAAGGATGACTCATGGATTAAACGCGAACACATGGAGACTTTCGGAAGTTGGTTGCAAACACGTCTTATAAATGACACCACTGTTGAAGATCAGCTATACATGTTGGCAGGGTCACCATCTTCGACTATTGGGAGTTTTCAAGGGTACGAGATAAATGGGAATACATTTTACACGAGCTCCCAAGATAAGAAGAGCACCAACCAAAACAGTGGTGTCCGCTTTGATACAACAAACGAGAATGGAAAAACTGACACATACTATGGTTACATAGAGGAGATATGGGAACTTGACTATGGACCTTCTTTTAAGGTCCCTTTGTTCAAGTGCAAATGGGTCAACCTGAATGGAGAAGGGGTAAAGGTAGACCCGCTTTATGGAATGACAACAGTGGATCTCAACTGTATTGGTTACAATGACAAACCATTCGTTCTAGCCAATGATGTGGCTCAGGTCTTCTATGTGAAGGACATGTCTTCCAGACCGAAGAAAAGAAAAAATAAGGGAACAATTTCATCATACATGAGCCGAAGCGTCACATAGTTCTCTCAGGGAAAAGAAACATCGTGGGAATCGAGGACACGACAGACATGTCAGAAGATTATAATAAGTTTGTTGAAATTCCACCCTTCACAGTGAAAGCTGACCCCACCATCCCATTAAATAATGAAGATGCTCCATGGTTACGGCCGAAGCGATCATAAGCAAGGGACACGAAGAAAATTCAGAAGACTAGATAGGGATGTTGTTGGTGATGTGTAATAATAAACGTGGAATACATGATCATAGTTCTTATAACGTAGTATGAACGAGATTTTGTTAGCCAAAATGATATTTATACATATTATGTGATTATGAAGGGAGTAGGTGCAAGTTTGACCAATAATTTGTATTGATCGGTCAAAAGCTGGCAAGCATTGAGTGCTTGACAACTATGACCAGTCTGACTTCATTATTATTCCACATGAAGACAGTGATTTCACATGAAGACAGTGATTTGAGTTGAGATAGGTGAAGTTAATAGGAGGATTTTGAGGGGTTGGTGGGATCAGACACAAACTGGCACTTTAATTGAGATTGCCGACGTGAAGTCTCTCACTAATGATAGCGTACACGGAAGGCAATTCATTCCAAATTGATACTGTGGGTTGCCACTTGTCGGTGTTGAAGAACATGTTTCCCAATGGTGTTAATGTGGTGTCCTTATTCTCCGGTATTGGAGGAGGAGAGATAGCTTTGCACAGGCTTGGCATCCACATGAAGACAGTGATTTGAGTTGAGATAGGTGAAGTTAATAGGAGGATTTTGAGGGGTTGGTGGGATCAGACACAAACTGGCACTTTAATTGAGATTGCCGACGTGAAGTCTCTCACTAATGATAGCGTACACGGAAGGCAATTCATTCCAAATTGATACTGTGGGTTGCCACTTGTCGGTGTTGAAGAACATGTTTCCCAATGGTGTTAATGTGGTGTCCTTATTCTACGGTATTGGAGGAGGAGAGATAGCTTTGCACAGGCTTGGCATCCACATGAAGACAGTGATTTGAGTTGAGATAGGTGAAGTTAATAGGAGGATTTTGAGGGGTTGGTGGGATCAGACACAAACTGGCACTTTAATTGAGATTGCTGGCGTGAAGTCTCTCACTAATGATAGCGTACACGGAAGTTACTATGTTTTCAAGCGGGGGTCGGGATAAAGGGAAAATACGTGTGGATGCGCAGAGTAAAACTTCGAAGGAAAACTATGGTTTTTCTGTTGTAGACGAAGATCTCAAATTCACCGTGTCAATAAGGTACAACTCGCTTTGAATTAGGAAGACCACGAGAGAAATAAAAAATTGTAACATTTTTATATTCAAATTATATACAAATGAAAAAATAATTAATAGTTTCAATAGTTAGAATAATTATTTAGTTAAACGAAAAATGGATTTAAATTAGTTTTGCAAATTCTAGCATTTTTCATGTTGGAATTTTTGTCAAATTTGAAAGTATATAGAAGTTGTTAATGTGCAAACTTAACCCTTTTCAAATTTTGGCGCTAAAATTTTTTGAGCGCGCAGGGGTGCCACCGAAATTCGAAATTTGTTTTTGGTCCCGGGCCGTGGTACCAACCGGGACCAAAGGGGCTCTAGTCCCGGTTGGTGGCACGGGCCGGTACTAGAGGCCCAGGTGTATAAAAAACGCGGCCCTCTCTCCAGGCCGAACGAACACCCCAGGGACAGGTACGAGTGGACATGGCTGGGCGAAGCCCTGCCGGCGGCGGGAACGAGTAGACAGATCCCGCCGGCGGACCGCCGGCGGGTATGGGCTAGGGACACGGTAGACTAGGGGGCACACAACTTATATTAAAAAAAGGCCAGGGGCCTTGCTTACATAGATAGGGGCGGCGCGGCCACAGGCGGCCGGCCGTACTTGCATAAAGGGGCGGCGGCGCGGCCACAGGCGGCCGGCCGTTTTCTTGGGGGGTAGCTAGGGGCCTTGCTTACATAGAAATAGGGGGCGGCGGCGCGGCCACAGGCGACCGGCCGATCTACTCGTCCTCCTCGTCGGAGGAGATTTCTTGGTAGGGGGACGGCTGCCACAGGTGGGCAGGCGACTGGGCCGGGGGTGCAGGCATCGGGGACATCGGAGGCGCGTACGGCGGTGGCGGGGGCAGCGGCGGTGGCGGGGGCAGCACCTCCTGCGGCGGCGGCGGCGGAGGGGGCAGCTCCTCCTGCTCGGGCGACCCCGGCGCCCAAACGCCGCCGGTCCAGGCCCAGGACATGCCGTACTCCAGCCCGGGGGGGGGGGAGCGGCTGCGGCGGCGGCTAGTCCTCGGACGCCTCATACTCGGCGTAGAGCGCGTGCCACCAGGGGGTAGGCTCGGGGGGCGGCGGCGGCGGCATGGCAGCGGCGTCCACGACCCGCTCCCACCGCTTGATTTCGTCCTCGACGAGTGAGCGGCGGGAGGCCTCGCAGGCATCCTCCATGGCGGCCCGGAGCACGGGGTCCTCCTCCCCGGAGAAGTCCTCCGGGATGTCCTCGAGGAGCCACAGCTCCCTCTCCCGGTCGGGCGGTGGCGGCGGGTAGTCCTCGACGTCCACCTCGTGGGGGGCTGGGATGTAGGAGCGCCGGCGCTGCTCGTGCTCCTGCTCGAGCCAGGCGCCCCAGTAGGGGGAGCTGCGCGCGTACGCGCGCTCCCTGCGGACATGGGCCGGCAGGAGCTCGCGCCGGCGGTCGATCTCCTCGAGCAGCGCCTGGCCGGTCGGGACCGGCGGCACAGGGATCCGCTGGGGGTTCAGGTGCCAGCCGGCGGTGGTGGGACGCGGCCGGCGCCGCTCGAGGAGCCTTCATTCCTGGGACGCTTGCCGGAGCCGCTGCCGAACCAGCGGGACATGGTGGCTATGGTTGGTCTGCCTTGGGCGCGGCCGGGGTGAATGGGTTGTACGGGCGGCGGGGGGCCTTTAAAAAGGACCCGGGGTGGGCTGGCATGCCAACCGGCGGCCTGGACGTGGCGGCGGTTGCAGGCGGCCATGAATGCGGGCAGGAGCCGAGGCGTGGCGGCGGTTGCAGCCGTGGCACGCGCGCGTGGGGAAGTGGGGGCGCGGGAAGCCGAGGCGGGGCGGGAAGACGAGGCGACTGGCCCTTTGACCGTCCTGTAGTCTTAATTTAAGGGACCAGGCGAGCCAGCCAACGGCCGCTGGCCAGTGGCCCCTTCGAACCATTGACTGACCACGCTGGCCAGTGGGCCCTTCGAACCGTTGACTGACCATAATAAAAGACGCGGGCCAGTGGGCCCTTTTGACAAAAAAATGTGACCAGTGGGCTTAATAAAAGACGTGGGCCTGGACGCGGTTGGGGAAGGGGAGGCCGGCTCGGGATTGGGAGACAGGAGCCCAAAAGACCGGGCTCGGGATTATATATATTTTTTTGTCAAAAAAGTATCCATCCCGGTCCCTTGAACGAACCGGGACGAACTCCCTGGCCCAGGTTCGCCACGTGGCCTATCCTTACCATCCCGGGTCCTGGCACAACCGGGACCAATGGGACGGGCCATTTGTCCCGGCCAGCCCATCCCGGTTGCACAACCGGGACAACTGGCCCTTACGACCCGGGACAAAAGGCCCTGTTTCCACTAGTGCATTCTGCTTGTGTAGTAGATTGTGAGCACTCTTACATTCTTCTCTCGGTTGGTAAAATTCTAGAGTTACTGTTAAAACTTTCAAATGCCCAAAATATCGTGTAAGCGCTTCACATTGTTGTGAATTCTTTTGTATCAGGATCTCTTGAGTGGAAGAACCGGATTATATATGTGGCACCGTTGTGCGATAGCAAATCGTTGCACAAATATGAAATTTGTTGCTATTCACAGGTTAGAATGACACTGCAAGTGTGCTTCAGAAGTATTATCAATTATAAAAACTTGTACTCCCTCCGTCCCAAATTAATCGTCGTGGATTTGTAAGAATATGGATGTATCTAGACATATTCTAGTGTATTGATACATCCATATTTTAATAAGTCCATGACGATTAATTTGGGACATAGGGAGTAGAGTTTTACAAAAAATTGCTGCTGGTCAATCAATTGGTTCGATTGTGCAGCAGGTTTGGCCCATGCAGCCCAGTCGTTTTGGTTCAACTGAGACGCCATCGAGTCCTGATGTCTCATCACGAGGCCGATGGACAGTAGTGTTGCGGTTGCTCTTTGCGGCGATCAAGATTTGTGAGCCGTTGATGGCTTCTACAATGCGTTGGATCAACAACTTCGCCAACAAACTGAAATTGCACTTTAGACTTGACATCATTTCTCTCAGCCTGTCTCTGTAGAAGTATTCGTTCCTGGCCACGCCATTCTTTGTTGCGTTCCAACTTGTTGAAAGCATAAGCAATTTAGCATATGATTTAATCCGAAATAGCATTAAATAAATTACGACAGTAGCAAACATAGTAAGCATGCAAATATCAAAATCTAGGGCAGTAGTAAAACCGATCCAATCTACAGCAAGAACTAGACATAGGAATTGCAGTAATATCTCGTACAGATGAGAGAGATACGTACGGTGCAGCGGCACCGGCTGTGGTGTTATCCATGTTGTCGCCCATGTCGTCGATGAAGAGGTTGCCGAGATCTGGAAACCGTTCGTTTTTTTTAGAGCAACCACATATTTCATCAATAGAAAATCAAGTTACAATAAGCAACACACGGGAAACTAAAAGACAAACCGGGATAAAATGATTATCCTGAATTTGCAGATAAAACTTAAAAGATCGAGAAATACAAAACGACCCCTAGAGTTTACTGCAACCACCGTAGCGAGCGGCCGCCGTTCTACTCCAGCGGCGTCGAGACGAACGCCGGAAGAAACGCCGAGCCTCCACCATTGCAAGATCCGAGAAAACACCATCTCCAACGAGGCTTTGTGAGTCGATGAACAGACCCACTGCACGCAGCAAGGCACATGTGGTTGTGGCACGTCGACCGGGGGACGTCCCCTTGCTGTCTTGAACCAAGATATGTCGGGAACGGCAGATCCACCACCTCCGGACTAGCATCTCGCTCCAGAAGAACCACCTCGCCCCGGCCGCCAGCGCCGTCGCGAAAAACCACTAACGCCAGCGACACACCGAGAAACAGATCTCGCCAGATCTGAAGAACGGCAAGAAGACCAAACTGCTGATCTGAAGGACCAAGCAGCACATTTTGCCACCAACTTCGAGAAGCCGCCATGAAGATCGTCGCCGGTATGGGAGTGGAGTTGAGGCAGATTTATTTGCCCGACCGCCGCTCCCACCACCCCAACGGCGCCCGAAGAAAAGTAGGCAAACCCTAACTACAGACCAGCGCCGAAGCGCCATGGTCCCCACCTCCTCGCGTCGCCGGAGTGGCCAACGGAGGAGGCAGGACCGGCGATGGCCGCCGTAGTTGGGGCGCTCGCACGATCGCCTTTTCCTCTCACAGAGCGAAAAGGTTCTGTATCGTTCGTGCGGGAGTTTTGATGCGGCAAAATCAGTCGTCGTTGGGGAAGTAGTCGCTGTCAGCAGTCGCGCGAGTGCGCTCCCCAAAAAGCTGATCATCCCTGTCCCGTACAGGATCACAAAAGGCGGGGTTCCGAAGGCCTGATGTCCCTTCTCGCGGTGCACGCCGGATGGAGGGATGGAGAAGTCTTGATTGGAGGCGCAGTGCTCTGGAACGGTGGGAAACCATAAGACGAAGTGGCGGCTAGGGTTTGCCGTATGCGCGTATTTGTACTACATGGCTGGGAGAGACGTGGGAGTAACTCCACGTCCAAGTCGGTTCGGTTCCACGATCCAAAGGAAGCGGAAATGGTTTAGAATTAACGCGTCCGTTAATTACCAAATTAATAAATCATTAAGTTTTCTCAGCCGGCAAAATAAACGCTATCGGCTCGGCTCACTCCCGCAACCCGCGGCGCGGCGGGCGGCGGAGGAGGAGGAGCGAGCGTGTGGCACATCTCTCCTATTGTCTCACCAACTCATACGTAAGGTAGAATGTCTCACCTTATAAGGTGGCGCCATCCTCTCCAAACTAGCAATGTGGGACTAAATTATAGTCTCATTCTCTCCACTTATTATTCATGAATGGGCCATGACAATTTTTAGAATTTTATTGGGCTTAGTTAGGCTTGATGGGTGAAGCCCATATAAATTCCAACACAACTCACCTGGACAAACTGGGCTCGAGCAAATGATGAACTCAAGACATGGAATGAAAAATCATGCCCTCACAAAGTGGACTCGTCTAAAGTAGAATCATATAATTTTGATGCATATCCCTGCTACTCAAAAGGGCACTACCTCCAAACCAATTCCTCTAGCCTTGCGGACATTTTTTTTTAACAACTATGATTACGGCGGGTTCTTAGAGCCAGCCTGGACTCCATTAATCAAATGCATATGAGACTTTACGGCCTCTACAAAATAGGTTCAAATGAACGGAGTTTTATGGGGGATACGTGAGAAGAGAAAAATAAAATAAAAGAACGCACACCAACAACACACGGGAGAGGGTCATTCGACAAAAACTCGGAGACAGTTGATTGATGAGAATCTCATCACGACCCAAGCACAACGATCACAAAGGAGGATCCGTTGGACATGACGACGGAGACCCAACCACGACACTGCACCGTCGTTGTAATCAAACACCAACGCACATCCGAGGACACACAGCGCGCCGACACCACCTGTGTCGGGGGCATGGCCGAAAGGTCGCACGCGGCTAGACGACACCATGACACCTATGTGTCGCCGGCTGAAGATGAAGGGCATCAGAGATACCCTCACCGTACGTGGGGGTCGTCGCCCTGGACACAGCGTGTAGCACCACCGAGTGCAACCGCAACCCCATCAGGGTTCGATTACCTGAAGGGTGGGCTAGCCTAGTGCACACACGAAGACCACCCACGCTAGTCACGCCATAAGACTTCAACAAGATTAGACGCGAGGGAAGAGCAACCGACAAGGAGAAGCTACCACCGCCACTGCCACGGCTCACCTCATGTCGGAGAGAATACCGCATCTAGGGCCTCCATCTGCAGAACCATGGAGCACAACAGCATGACACCGATGGCAAGAAAGAGGTGGCTCGACACCCAGCCCCGATGGCCCCCACATAGGGAACACGTCGCCGCCATGGCCGCCATCTGCGAAGCCACAACACCAATCCTCCCAACGGCGCCCCGCTGCAGCAAGATGGACGAATGCAGAGGTTGCGACCCTTGCAACCATCGGAGCGCACGGACCCAGAGAAAGCCCGTACCGACAAAGCCGAGAACCGTGAAAACCGACAGCACCCCCGGGACTGGGATCCATGGCCGGACCACCGCGGCGGGGCTGGAGCAGCTCCTCCTAGAGCCAGCGACGAACTGCTCCGCAGCCCGCCCGAGCAGCAGAACGCCACCACAGCTGCGTCGATGGGGCAGCACGGCCGCTCCCAGCTCGCTGAGGGCCGCCGTGGGAAGACGTAGGAGGCTGCCACATTGTCATTCTCATCAAGCAGGGTAAAGATCTAGTCCCAAAATCCAGGATTTTTCACTACAACAAATTGCTTATTCCTGATGAACAAAAGTGCCGTTAAATTGAACATTCAAGCTTTATACCAAGACTGACGGCTACCAAAAACCTAAATAATTTACAAAGTCAAAGAGATAAGGGAAGACAAGCACGATTATCCTAAATAAAAGTCATAAATTCTACACCAATGATGGCAACGTCTGTGGACTACACCTTAGTATCTTCTGGGCATAAAGAAGTTATACTATTTTTTAGTATCATTCTTATATATCTATATCTCTTATAAAACAAAATGTATTGATTATTTTTTTAATCTCAACATGCAACCTATCCACATCGCCCACCATTTTAGGCAATCACTTGGCCATGTCATCTCCACTAGAAATAATTAGTAATAGTACTCACTCCGTCCCAAAACAAAAGATAAAACACACTTAAATTTTGCTGGTCAACGGGTTACGAGTTTACAAACAAAATTAGTGTGAAATTTTTGTATATTTGATTCTTCTACGGGTTACGAGCTGAGAACCATATATATGTATGTAAAATGAAACTATTTTGCAAGGCGGATCCAATGATATCATTTACACATTCTCAATCCATATAATTTGCTATGTATTAATGGTCAAAGTCAACCATCAAAGACCAACATAAAAATAACGCGCTTTTAATTTGGGACGGAGGGTGTACATCTTTCATGCAACCTATCCATGTCATCTATTTTCAGCCATATAATTGTTCCTGTCACTAATATTTAATCTTCAAATATACAACAATTTCGCGCGAATGGAATTTAGTATCTCAACTATGTGATCAACCGAATCTTGAAAATTGAACATTTCATTCGTCTTATACCATTTTCATTTACATACTAATTTTTTAAAGGAGGTTTCCGCCGCAGCGCATGGAGTATTCTTCTAGTTCATATGATATGAGTACACTATCCCATCAAGATATTTTAAAAAGTTAAAATCAAAAATATCTTTGTACCTTGGCATCCACTTCTGCAAAAATGGAGTTGTGGATCATCGAAAAGGCTAGATAACCTAAACCCATTTTCTTAAATTAACCCAAAAGTATAAGTGAGTGTATTCACAATGGAATACAACAAGTTGGTTACTACGATCATAATGTAAATATCTCTTTACCCTTGTGACCAGTAAATTTTGCAATGAATGGCCACCTCGACCTAAGTAGCTGAAAAATCAGCGAAAACTTATCTGGTATAAGGTAGTCATTTTCTCAAGAGAACAATGAATAAATAAACACGAAACCAAAATGATATGCATCCCACTCAAGAATAGAAGAAGATAAAACACATGAACCTTTCTTATACTTACTGTTATGAAACGCCGTATGCAACTAACTTTTAGCATCATAACTAGTAGTTATACCTCAACCAAGATACTGAACAAAAGAAATTTTAAAATTGATACAAAATGAACAAGAAAAACTCGGTCGACACGTGCACCACAAAGAGAACATTAAGAAAAACATGAACGTACAATGGAGGATACTCCACTATCACTGATATACAACCAACTATACCATCTACTCCAGTTTTGAAGAACTTTACGTTGTGAACATGGTCTCAGATGCAAACATGAGGTTAATTAGGGGATTTTCCACTATGCACACATCACAAATCATCAATGCCCTAGCATTGTAGAACTAGAGTTTCTCTGTAATTTTAGAACATGGACCAAAGTGCATGTCGGATTGTATTAAGAGAAAGCGCATAAAAAATGAGAGACTTAACTCTGATTAAATGTGTAAATTCTCAAGTTCTCGTGTTTATATTTTGTACTCTCTTTGCTCTTTTTTCTCTTCATCTTCCAACCATTGGTCATGAGGTTGCTGGTTGCGCAACGGGAATTTAAACCTTTTCGCCAAATTTGCTACACAACAACCAAGACCTTTCTATGCAGATACAAGTGAATATAAATTCCAAGATCTGTTTTCCGAGCTTGTGTACCAGACACCATAGTAGCAGAAGAGACGTCGATGACAATGTCGATGAAGTCTGCAGAAGATCCTCACGCACAAGGATGTGGGTGAGGATGTTGTGGCGGCGTGTAAACACACGTTTGTTGGGAGACCCCAAGAGGAAGGTATGAAGAGTACATCAGCGAGTTTCCCTCAGAAAGAAACCAAGCTTTAATCGGAACAGTGGGAGAAAGAAATCACTTCGGAAGATTGATGACAGCTGATGTTGGCAGGGTGCAGTACCAGGCTCAGCAGCAACGTGGAATTTGCACACAAAACAACCAAAATACTTTGCCCCAACGAAACAGTGAGTTTCTCAATCTCACCGGTTTTGTTAACATAAAGGATTAGACGTAAAATATGGAAAATGATGTATGATTGCAGCGAATGAAAGGAAAACAATGTTTGTAGTAAAAAGAAAAATGCTTGCAGTGGTTTATTATCAGTGTAAAAGAATGGACCGGGGTCTACATATTACTATGAGATTTATTTGGCATTACAACGTGATACATAGACCGTAATCCAACTTCATCTATGACTAATAATCCACCCTCAGAATGTAATCCAAGCAGACTTTGGGTATTAAGTTGGAAGCAACAGTTTATTGCATTAAGTAAAGTGTGTAATGTAAACAATAGAATTATCCTTAGACAAAGCATTGTTGTTTTCTACCTAATGGAAACATCACATCCACAATGTTAGAAGTTATTGTCACTCTCCCACGTAACTAGAGGCATGAACCCACTATCGAGCATAAATACTCCCTCTTGGAGTTACAAGTATCAACTTGGCCAGAGCATCTACTAGTAACAGAGAGCATGTAAGAACATAAATAACATAAACATGATAGATCTATAATCAACTTGACATAGCATTCAATATTCATCGGATCTCATCAAACACAACATGTAGCATTACAATAAGATGATCTTGATCATGTTAGGCAACTCACAAGATCTAAACATGATGGCACAAAAGGAGGAGAAGACATCCATCTAGCTATTGCTATGGACCGGTAGTCCAAGGATAAACTACTCACGCATCACTCCGGAGGCTGGCATGGTGATGAAGAGCCCTCCGGTGATGATTTCCCCTCCCGGCAGGGTGCCGGAGAGAGCTTCAGAACCCTCCCGAACTAGGGTTGGCGATGACGGCGGCTAGGGAACTTTTCATGGATGGAGGCTCGAGTATTTAGGGTTTTCCCTAGGAGGAGCTTAAATAGGCGAAAGGGCGATGTCGGTGGGTGGCCAGGGGACCCACACCACGTGGTGGCACAGCCAAGGGGGTGGACGCCACCCTGTTGTGTGGCCATCTTGTGCCCCCCTCCAGGTCTCCTCCGGACTCCGGGTACATGACAGAAAATAGGACCCTAGGATTTTGTTTCGTCCAATTCCGAGAATATTTTTGGAACAACTTTTCTGAAACCAAAAACAGCAGAAAACAGGAACTGGCACTGTGGCATCTTGTTAATAGGTTAGTCACAGGAAATCCATAAAAATGATGTAAAGTGTATAGAAAATATGTAGCAAATGTCATAATATCAATCATGGAACATCAGAAATTTAAGATATGTTGGAGACGTATCAAGCACCCCCAAGCTTAGTTCTACTCGTCCTTGAGTAGGTAAAACAATAAAAATAAAATAATTTCTGAGGTGACATTCAACCAACATAATCTTGATCATCAATATTGTAAAGCATTGTAAGATGAGATCATATTACTCTAAACATAGGCATGATAGATATAATTCTAACAATGAAACTTAGCAACCATATTGCAACATGAAAAGTAACACAAACAAAACATCATGAATAATAATGCACTTGCAAGTTATATGTTTGTTTCGAGCATAAAGAAAACATAGCAAAGTGGTATTCCGCTTGTCCTTAAAAGGAGAGCAAAACATAAATGCCCGGACACCTTCAAAGTTCAAGTGGTGACTAGAAATAAGTAATAACATATCATGAATCAATCAATAATAATCTTTGGGACTAATGCACATTATACTCACAATCATGACTATGCTCTCTTAATTGTGCATAAAGTTAGAAGATGAAGACTTAACATAAAAGTAAAAGAAAGGCCCTTCGCAGAGGGAAGCAGGGATTAACTCATGTGATAGAGCTTTTTATTTGATTAAAACAGAGGTATTGCAATTTTGAGAGAGGTGTATGTCTATGTCAACGAATGGTAATGAAACACTTATCATAACTCATCTCAAGCAAGTTTTTTAGACTTTTGAGAGCGGTTTCCGTTGTTTATTTAGTTTGATACTTCCCCCCACCATGCCTTTCACAGACGAAGGCTAGCCGTATCCACGGGTACCCACCAACTTTCATCAAACCATGGGGAAGTGCCTTTTGTGACTATTTGGCACCAGCTCTCTTCAAATTTAAATGAGCATATATTCCATAATAATTGGGTGAAAGAGGGAGGAGACCTTTGCTTCCCATAAGACACAATAAACTTTAAACTTACTTCATCATGAGTTAAAATAAGAACACAAAACATGTATACTTTTGAAGGTTTAAAGGTAGCACATGAGAAATTTACTTTGGAATGGCGGTTAAATTCCACATATAGGTAGGTATGGTGGAAACATTTGGCAATTTTGTGTTTTTGGGAGTTGGGTCCACGAATAGAGCTCATACTCAGTACAGGTGCAGGCTAGCAAAAGACCGAGAGCGACAAATTAAGAGAGCAATAATTGCCATAATCATGCATAGCGCCAAAAACATTATTAATAAAAGCATAAATGATATTACAACTCAAAAACTAAATGATCACAGAGGCTAGATGTGACTGGTTTGTAGTCATAACATGGTGTAAGCATGCTCCAAGTCAACCAAACAAAGCATTAGAAGGAGAATACCACAGTAATATGCTTCGATATGATAAAAACAACTCATGATTTCTTTAAATGGCACATTAAGCAATCTCAGATATTTGAGACAAGTCATGCTACATCAATAAATACTAAGCATATAATTAAAATAATATCTAACATGACATGATCAAGTCCAAGCCACATTCTAAACAAGCTCCACTTGCACCGTTATAAGCGTGAAATATTTTATTGCTTTCCAACACCAATCATTTTATTTCAACAAAAACTCTCCAAATGATTTATCAATGAAACAAGAGAGTACTGCTCTACGAGAACTAACAGCTCTGAATAAGAGATGCAAAAATCTGTTCCTGCGCAGAAATCCAAATCTAGTACTAACTTTTCACTAGAGACTTTACTTGGCACAAAAAATACGAGAAAGTGAAGATACAAAGGAGTTTCTACAGAATTAAGCAACACCTTAACTCAAATAAAAGATTGCAAAAATAAAAACATGGGTTATCTCCCAAGAAGTGCTTTTCTTTAACGCCTTTTCGCTAGGCCCAGAAAAGAAGAATCAAGTATTTTCAAGTGAAGAAGCATCCAATTCGAGACAAGAAACCTCCTCAACAATGCATTGTATTCTATCTATATAAGTTTCATATGTCCCTTTCTCAACACTTTTAGGTTTACTACTTTCATCAAATGGGTTTTTAGAAACAATCCAATCAAAATTCTTCTCTAAAGCTTCATGCATTCCTACTAATTTAAAAGGTATTGGTATTTCGATTTCCTCCCCGTTTTTAGTTTCAGCTTTTTCTAGTTTTTCAAGAGCACCAATAACATCTACACATGAGCCTAGCATCTTAAAACAATCAAAAACTTTTCTAGCTTCTTTAGCAACATCACCAAATTCTTTAAGCAAAGTTTCCAGAATAAAATCTATCTTTTCACTGTCCTCAACATCAACATTTGATGCATTATGGGTTTAAGGTTAAAAAACCTAGCCTCTAACATGTGAACTAAAGAAGCTGCAGTAGTTTCATAATTTGGAGCAAGTTCTACTATGGATCTATCCTAAAAATCTTTATTCTTGCTAACACGATTAAAGAATTCTTCAATGTTATCCTTTCCAATTATAGAACCACTACCTATTGATAAGTCTTTCAAGGTGAACTTAGAGAGAAACGTGATGAACAATAAAAACAGGGTAACAAGAATAACAACTATAATAAGAAGTATTTTTTTTGTTTTTTTGATATAGAGAAGCAAACAAGACAAAATAAAATAAACTAATCAAAACTAAAAAAAAGTAAAGAGATTGGAGGTATAATGTGGAAAACAATACTTGTTTGCAGTGAATGAAAAGAAAACAATGATGGTAGTGAATGAAAGGAAAATAGTGTTTGCAGTGGTTGTATTATCAGTGTAAAAGAATGGACCGGGGTCCACAGTTCACTAGTGGTGTCTCTCCAAAACAGATAGATAACATGTTGGGTAAACAAATTACAGCTGGGCAATTGACAGATATGAAGGCTGCACCGTAGTGCTTATGCATGACATGATGATTAGTATGTGATTCATGCAGGCATTACAACATAATTCATGGACTGTTATCCGACTGCATTTATTACTAATAATCAACCCTCAGAATGTAATCCAATCAGACTTCGGGTATTAAGTTGCAAGCAACATATTATTGCCTTAAGTAAAGTGCATAATGTAAACAATGAAAACATTGTTATTTTCTCCCTAATGGCAACAGCACAACCCCCCATCCGTCACGTTTCTGTCACTCGAGCAAAGATGAAAAGGTGGCATGAACCCACTATCGAGCATAAATACTCCCTCTTGGAGTTACAAGCATCAACTTGGCCAGAGCATCTACTAGTAATGGAGAGCATGCAAGATCATAAATAACGTAAACATGATAGATTGATATTCACTTGACATACCATTCATATCCAAGAAAGCACAACATATAGCATTACAGATAGATGATCTTGATAATGTTAGTTAGCTCACAATATCTAAACATGGTGGCATAAAGAGGAGAACACAACCATCTAGCTATTTCTATGGACCCGTAGTCCAAGGACGAACTACTCACGCATCACTCCAGAGGAAGGCATGGTGATATAGAGCCCTCCGGTGATGATTTCCCCTCCCGGTAGGGTGCTAGGGAGAGATTTAGAACCCTCTCAATCTAGGGTTGATGATGACGGTGGCTGCGGAACTTTTCGTGGATGGAGGCTATGGTATTTAGGGTTAACCCGAGGAGGATCTTAAATAGGAGAAAGGGCGATGTCAGTGGGCGCCCGAGGGGCCCACACCACCTGGTGGCCTGGTCGAGGGGGCACCCTATGGTGTGGTGGCTCCAGGGCCCCCCTCCGGGTCTCCTGCGGACTCCGTGTACGTGATAGAATTATAAGACCCTAGGATTTTGTTTCATCCAATTCCGAGAATATTTCTAGAACAACTTTTCTAAAACTAAAAACAACAGAAAACAGGAACAGGTGCTATGGCATCTTGTTAATAGGTTAGTCCTAGGAAATCCATAAAAATGATGTAAAGTGTATAGAAAACATGTAGCAATTGACATGAAAACAACATGGAACATCAAAAATTATAGATACGTTTGAGACGTATCAAGCATGTCCAAGCTTAGTTCTACTCGTCCTTGAGTAGGTAAAACGATAAAGCAAAATAATTTTTGAGGTGACATGCTACCAACATAATCTTGATCATTATAATTGTAAAAACATTTGTAAGTTGAGAGCATAGTACTCTAAACACATGCATGATATATATAATTCTAACAATGAAACTTAGCAACCATGTTGCAACATGAAAGGTAACACAAAAAAAAGATCATGAATAATGATGCACTTGAAAGTTATATGTTTGTTTCGAGCATAAAGAAAACATATCAAAGTGGTATCCCGCCTGTCCTTAAAAGTGAGAGCAAAACATAAATGCCAGGACACCTTCAAAGTTCAAGTGGTGACTACAAACAAATAATTTGAGAACAAGTAACAACATATCATGAATCAATCAATAATAATCTTTGGGACTGATGCACATTATACTCAGACTGACAACTATGCTCTCTATCATCAACAAATTTATGCTTGCTAACATGATTAATGTATTCTTCAATGTTATCCTTTCCAATTATAGAACCAATACCTATTGATAAATCTTTCAGGGTGAATTTTGGGAGTAACATGATGAACAATAAACTAAAAGCAGGGTAGCAAAAATAACAACTATAATAAGATTTTTTTTGTGTGTTTTTAATATAAATAAGCAAACAAGACAAAATAAAATAAACTAAGCAAAACAATAACAAAGTAAAAAAGATTGGTGGTGACAGACTCTCCTTGCAGAAATCCTCTTCCTCCCCGGCAACGGTGTTAGAAAACGGGCTTGATGGCGTGTAAACACATGTTCCTTGGGAGACGCCAAGAGGAAGGTATGAAGAGTACAACAACGAGTTTTCCGTCAGAAAGAAACGAAGATTTAATCGGACCAGTTGGCCAAACAAATCACTTCTAAAGTTTGATGACAGCTGATGTTGGCAAGGCGTGTTGGGTAGCGTATAGATAAACGAAAAACTTTTCCTACGCGGTACTCCCAAGATCTAGCCGAGGTAGAAGGCCACGAGTATTACCACTAGAAGCGCAGGTGCGGATTATCGATGTAGCGCGTCTGGTCGGGGCAGTGCAGTCCCACGATCCGGTCCGGCCGATCCAATCCCTCGAACGTCGAAGTGCTGAACGTACAGCACCTCTGCCGGTATCCACACGTACGAGGAGGAGCTCCGACGGCGGACTGCTAGGTCCGGTGCGGCGGCTGGACTGAGTGGGGCTAGGGTTCCCAACGCATGGGAGAGTGGACTAACGTGCCCGTTGGGCAACCTGCGCCCCTCTTTATATAGCGTATGGTAATGGGCTGCACAACACTTGTGGCCCATTCCCTCTGTGAGTCCGACTCACTAACTCAGTCCATTTCCGGTTCGGGTCCAACCCAACCAATATTTGCTCCCGCTCTTAAGTGTGTGACCCTGCAGGCTCATGGCGACTTGGACACGATTAGAGTCCGACTCTCAATCGATCAATCGGTAGCGGCTCCTAGCAGAACGTGCCGACTCCCAAGTACCATTGAGTCATGACGACATACCTTTCAATGTGATATTCATCTTAGTCCTTTTTGCCTCACGATATACCTTGTCGAGCTATAGGCGATTTATCGTCATCCCTTAAATAGCTCAACTCTCTTCTCGATCCGTGATATGTGATTCATCTGACTAACTCTTAGTCAATCGACATAGTTAACACTTAACTGAGTCGCGCATGGCCATGCTTCCTGAATCATATCACTCGAGAGGGCCCAGAGAATATCTCTCCAATCGGAGGGGCAAAATCCCATCTTGATTATCCACATCACGCAGCTTGCTTCTCATTCGACCCGAACTCTGCCTTTATAGTTGCCTTGTCACAGAACAACGTTTGACAGAACCTAAGTCGGTGATCCACAACTCGGATTGTGCGACAACCTCAGGTCTAAGGATTACATTGATTGAGACATGCAAATGACGACTTGATCGTTGCATCTCAATGTGGGTCAGTCCGACTTGCTAAACTCTTTAGCCAAGTCCGTGAACGTTGGAATGGCATCACCATGCCCATGACAAGTGGAACCGTGTCATCAGCCAACACTCACATTAGTCTAGGGTGTGTGTCCAGCACAACCTTAACGACCAAGGACAATTAGTATGAACAACATGAATACATAGTTCCACAATCGAATCACATATTCAATGACATATATCAGATGTTCAAACCAAAGGACAACTTAATAACTTCATGAATACATTGGGAATTACATCATCTATGATTGCCTCTAGGGCATATTCCCAACAGTCTCCCACTTGCACTAGAGTCAATCATCTTGGCATCATATGCCTAGGCATCTAATGCCCATACCTCTCGTGTGCGCCTCATGCTTAGGCTGTGGTAGCGCCTTTGTCAACGGATCTGCAATGTTTGCATCCGTGTGTACTTTGCATAACTTGATATCACCTTGTTCGACAAACTGGCGAATGAGGTGGTACCGCATGAGTATATGTTTGTTCTTCTGGTGTTGTCTAGGTTCCTTGGCTTGTGCGATAGCACCATTGTTGTCACAATATACGTCCAATGGATTGGACGCGCCCTGAACCACACCAAGATCTATCAGGAGGTTCCTGATCCAAACAGCTTCCTTTGCCGCCTCTGAGGCAGCAATATACTCAGCCTCTGTTGTAGATGCAGACACCGTATCTTGCTTGGAACTCTTCCAGCTCACAGCTCCTCCGTTCATTACGAACACGTATCCCGATTGCGAACGAGAATCATCTGAGTCGGTGAGATAACTCGCATCCGTGTAACCCTTTACACTGAATTCCTCATCACCTCCATAAACTAGGAATATTTCCTTAGTATTTCTCAAATACTTAAGGATGTTTTTAACCGCTGCCCAGTGGGCTTCGCCAGGGTCAGCCTGGTATCTGCTCGTAACACTTAGAGCATAGGAAACATCTGGCCTAGTACAAATCATGGCATACATGATGGATCCGATTGCCGAAGCATACGGGATCACACTCATCCGACTTCGCTCATCAGTTGTCGAAGGACACTGAGTCTTGCTAAGTTTTATGCCATGGGACATCGGTAAGAATCCCTTCTTGGACTCTTCCATTTTGAATTTCTTCAAAACCTTGTCCAGATAAGTACTCTGACTCAATCCAATGAGCCGCCTGGATCTATCTCTATAGATCCTGATTCCTAATATGTAAGTTGCCTCACCCAAATCCTTCATTGAGAAACTCCTTTCCAATGACTCCTTGGTTTCTTGCAACATCATGACATCATTTCCAATCAGCAATATGTCATCCACATATAAGATTAGAAAGTTTACTTTGCTCCCACTAAACTTCTTGTATAAACAAGAATCATGATCGCTCTTGATGAAGCCAAACGATTTGACTACCTCATCAAAGCGAATGTTCCAACTCCGAGATGCTTGCTTCAACCCATAAATGGATTTCTGAAGTTTGCATACCTTGTCAGCATTACCTGGATCGACAAAACCTTCGGGCTGTATCATATACACGTCCTCAGTTAAATTTCCATTCAGGAAAGCCGTCTTGACATCCATCTGCCATATCTCATAGTCGAAATAGGCTGCTATGGCTAACATGATCCGAATTGATTTAAGCATCACTACGGGCGAGAAAGTCTCGTCGTAGTCAACTCCTTGAACTTGTCGGAACCCCTTCGCGACAAGTCGTGCTTTATAGACGGAAATATTTCCATCCATATCAATTTTCTTCTTAAAGACCCATTTACACTCGACGGGTCTTGCACCGTCAGGCAGATCAACCAAATTCCAAACTTGGTTTTCATCCATGGACTTTAACTCGGATCTCATGGCTCCAAGCCATGACTCGGAATCAGATCCCACCATCGCTTCCGAATAAGTTACCGGCTCATTACTGTCTAACAGTAAAACATCTCGAGCACTCTGTAATCTGGCAGATCTCCGAGGTTCAGGTGCTGTAACCGGTGTAGGTACCACGACCGGCTCAGCCTCCAAGGCCATTGCCGACTCGCCCCTAGCTGGTTCCTCTCGAATTTCTTCGAGTTGCACCGTGCTCCCACTGACTTCCCGACTGAGAAACTCTTTCTCAAGGAAGACACCATTCCGAGCGACAAACACTTTGCCCTCTTCCCGGTTGTAGAAGTAGTACCCCAAGGTTTCCCTCGGATACCCCACGAAAATACACTTATCCGACTTGGGCGTGAGCTTGTCCGACTGAAGTCGCTTGACAAATGCTTCACAACCCCAAATCTTAAGAAAAGACAAACTTGGCTTTTTACCAGTCCACATCTCATGCGGTGTCTTCTCTACTGACTTCGATGGTACTCTGTTTAGTGTGAAAGCTGCAGTTTCTAGACAATAACCCCAAAATGATAAAGGTAGCTCTGTCCGACTCATCATTGATCGTACCATGTCCAACAAGGTCCGATTTCTCCGTTCCGATACACCGTTTCTCTGCGGTGTACCCGGCGGAGTGAGTTGAGGAACTATTCCACAACTCTTTAGATGGTCATCAAACTCATGGCTCATGTACTCGCCTCCACGGTCCGACCGTAGAAACTTTATTTTCTTGCCGAGTTGATTTTGTACCTCACTATGGAATTCCTTGAACTTTTCAAAGGCTTCCGACTTGTGTTTCATTAAATAGATATATCCATACCTACTCAAATCATCAGTGAAGGTAATGAAGTACTCATAACCACCTCTAGCTGTCGTGCTCATTGGTCCACATACATCACTATGTATTAGTTCCAACAAGTCGGACGCCCTTTCACAACTCCTTGCAAAAGGTGTCTTGGTCATCTTGCCAAGTAGGCATGATTCGCATGTCTCGAATGACTCTAAGTCAAACGAAGTTAGAAGTCCATCATCATGGAGCTTCTTCATGCGCTTCCAACTTATATGACCAAGCCGACAATGCCAAAAGTAAGTCATATTCAGATCATTTGGTTTCAACCTTTTAACATTTATGTTATAGACCGATTCACTATCAAGATTTAAAATAAATAACCCGTTCTGAACGGGTGCAAAGCCATGAAACATATCTTTCAAATATAAAGAACAACCATTATTCTTAATATTCGAATCATAACCTTGTCTCATCAAACATGAGGCGGAAATAATGTTTCGACTAAGCGCTGGAACATAATAACAATTATTTAGTTCCAAAATAAATCCTGAAGGTAAATGAAGTTGCATCGTGCCGACTTCCAACGCAGCGACTCTCGCCTTGTTGCCGACCCGAATGTCAACCTCTCCTCTTGCCACGCTCCTAGTTCTTACCAGTCCCTGCAACGAGTTGCATATGTGAATAACTGATCCGGTATCATATACCCAAGAACTATTAGGCGCATCAGCAAGATAAATGTCTATAACATTGCACACAAGCGTACCTGAGTTGGAAGTCACACCTCCACTCTTGGCTCTGTCAGCCAAATACTTGGTGCAGTTCCTCTTCCAGTGGCCATCTTGCTTGCAATAGAAGCAATTGGCTCCGGCTGTAGGAGAAGGCTTAGTCTTTGAGGGAGCACTCTGGACAGGGCCATGGGCGCTACCTCCTGACTTATCCTTCTTCTTCTTAGTCCAAGAACTCTTCTTGAACTTAGCCTTATTCTGCACCATCAACACTTGACTGGTGCCTTTCTTGATATCAGCCTCTGCCGTTTTGAGCATCCCATGTAATTCAGTGATACTCTTATCCATACCATGCATATGGTAGTTCGAGATGAACGGACCATACGCACTAGGAAGAGAGTTCAGAATTATATCAGTGGCGATCTCTTCTTTAATTGAGAAGCCCAAGCGATCCAAAGACTGTATGTAACCAATCATCTTGATTACATGCGGACTCAGTGGATCGCCGTCTTTCAGCTTACAGCCAAGCAAAGCTTGAGAGACTTGATACCTCTCAGTCCTTGCTTGAGCCTGGAACATACTTTTGAGGCTTTCGATCATATCGTAGGCCTCAACATTTTCGAACTGCTGCTGCAAGTCCGGTTCCATGTGTGCAAGCATAAGACAGCTAATCTCCGTAGACTCATCTCTAGTCTTACGGTAGGCATTTGTGACAGCGACAGTCGCATCATCATCAGGCTCTTCTGGAAGTGGAGTTTCTAGAACATGTTCTTTCTTGTCATGTTTGAGGACTATCCTCAGATTACGATACCAGTTGGTGAAATTAGTTCCATTAAGCTTATCTTTCTCTAGGATTGACCTCAACGCAAACGCGGACAACTGAGGAAGGTTGCTAGGTGCCATTGATCTACAACAGAAAATACGCAAAAACACTTAAGACATGTATTCATAAAAGAGCAGGCATATTAAACGCTTTAATACTTATGCTCCCACTAGAACCAACATCCCTCCGATGGTTGCTAAGTGATTCAAGATCCCAAATAAGCAAGCCGACTAGTGAGCTTTAGCATCACCGCTAGCCGTCAAGTGATCTAGGTAGGCAACACCTTGCCAATCGTATCTCTATACGACTCCTGTTAGTTGGGTGACATCACATGCCCCGGCTCCCAACCTACCTCGCCCCGAGCCCCACAACCGTTGTGATGGACTCGTCTAGATTACCAAGTGCTTCTGCTTGTAAGAGTCCGACTCAAACCCACCTAACCGGAAAGAATTGGTAGCACCTCAATTTCATGAGCCCACTACCAAGAATGTCCGACTTGTGATGGTGCAACACTGGCGGGGCGACCGACTAGACCTTCTTTGAGGGATTAAAGAATCTACCAACTATCTAAATAGAGGTAAATAGAGACATAACAATAACACAAATAAAGCAATTATAATGTGAAATGGTATGGCTCTCTTCATGGTGATCTCCATCTCCACGAAGCTTGTAAGTCGACTCGTGCCAACTCTTGTCACGTGCCATCTTACTCCATGTAGCCGACTTGTACATCGACTTGCATGCCTTCCGGGTTCTCCAACAAGCTACACTAGCTAAGTAAATGAAATTTACATAGAGAATCCGACACGCAGGCCGGTATACAATAAAATGACAGCACCTAGGCTCCAGCCGGCTGACAAAAACATGATACGCAGATCATGTATGGATTACACACATCACATGCACATAAGCCATACCATTCACAACTTCCTGCAATAACAAGTTATGCATAGATACGATATCTACCGGCGTTGTGAAACTCGCAACGACATCTAAGGCGCTACGACAGGACGACGGCGGGCGGGGATCGAAGGGGCAGCGCCCCTCGCGGGTGCGGGCAGCGCCCGTTGATTTCGGAAAACGCAGATCTCATCTGCATTCCGATCATGGATTTCTTCATCGGATAAAACGATTTTACCCGAATCTGATCCGTATTCCGATTCGACCAAACTCTTTGATCTTCAATCACCGCAACTGGATTTATGTGTCACGGTATACCCCGATGGCGGAAACCGACCGGTAGGGGTAAGTTGTTCCACGACCTTAGCAGTATGATCACGGAAACCAGATCATCCATTAACCCCGAGTACGATTGATCCAATCAACCTTGTACAAAACCGATCTATCTCATAGACCGACCACCAAAACAGCAATTAGATCACATCTAACGCTAACTACATATCACATATGTACGGATCTCGGGCCTAATACCAGAAGCTACCGCTCTGATACCACTGTTGGGTAGCGTATAGATAAACGAAAAACTTTTCCTACGCGGTACTCCCAAGATCTAGCCGAGGTAGAAGGCCACGAGTATTACCACTAGACGCGCAGGTGCGGATTATCGATGTAGCGCGTCTGGTCGGGGCAGTGCAGTCCCACGATCCGGTCCGGCCGATCCAATCCCTCGAACGTCGAAGTGCTGAACGTACAGCACCTCTGCCGGTATCCACACGTACGAGGAGGAGCTCCGACGGCGGACTGCTAGGTCCGGTGCGGCGGCTGGACTGAGTGGGGCTAGGGTTCCCAACGCATGGGAGAGTGGACTAACGTGCCCGTTGGGCAACCTGCGCCCCTCTTTATATAGCGTATGGTAATGGGCTGCACAACACTTGTGGCCCATTCCCTCTGTGAGTCCGACTCACTAACTCAGTCCATTTCCGGTTCGGGTCCAACCCAACCAATATTTGCTCCCGCTCTTAAGTGTGTGACCCTGCAGGCTCATGGCGACTTGGACACGATTAGAGTCCGACTCTCAATCGATCAATCGGTAGCGGCTCCTAGCAGAACGTGCCGACTCCCAAGTACCATTGAGTCATGACGACATACCTTTCAATGTGATATTCATCTTAGTCCTTTTTGCCTCACGATATACCTTGTCGAGCTATAGGCGATTTATCGTCATCCCTTAAATAGCTCAACTCTCTTCTCGATCCGTGATATGTGATTCATCTGACTAACTCTTAGTCAATCGACATAGTTAACACTTAACTGAGTCGCGCATGGCCATGCTTCCTGAATCATATCACTCGAGAGGGCCCAGAGAATATCTCTCCAATCGGAGGGGCAAAATCCCATCTTGATTATCCACATCACGCAGCTTGCTTCTCATTCGACCCGAACTCTGCCTTTATAGTTGCCTTGTCACAGAACAACGTTTGACAGAACCTAAGTCGGTGATCCACAACTCGGATTGTGCGACAACCTCAGGTCTAAGGATTACATTGATTGAGACATGCAAATGACGACTTGATCGTTGCATCTCAATGTGGGTCAGTCCGACTTGCTAAACTCTTTAGCCAAGTCCGTGAACGTTGGAATGGCATCACCATGCCCATGACAAGTGGAACCGTGTCATCAGCCAACACTCACATTAGTCTAGGGTGTGTGTCCAGCACAACCTTAACGACCAAGGACAATTAGTATGAACAACATGAATACATAGTTCCACAATCGAATCACATATTCAATGACATATATCAGATGTTCAAACCAAAGGACAACTTAATAACTTTATGAATACATTGGGAATTACATCATCTATGATTGCCTCTAGGGCATATTCCCAACAAGGCGCACTACCAGGCTCAGCAACAACATAGAATCTTCACACAACACAACCAAGATACTTTGCCCCAACGAAACAGTGAGGTTGTCAATCTCACCGGTTTTGCTAAAACAAAGGATTAGACGTATAGTGTGGAAAAGGATGTATGATTGCATTGAATGAAAGGAAACAATGTTTTTAGTAAAAAGAAAAGTGCTTGCAGTGGTTGTATTATCAGTGTAAAAGAATAGACCAGGGTCCATAGTTCACTAGTGGTGTCTCTGCGAAATAGATAAATAACATGCTGGGTAAAAAAATTACAGCTGGGCAATTGAGAGAGATAGAGAATGCACCGTAGTGCATATGCAAGACATGATGATTACTATGAGATTTATTTGGGCATTACAACATGATACATGGACTGTAATCTAACTCCATCTTTGACTAATAATCCACCCTAAGAACGTAATCCAAGCAGACTTTGGGTATTAAGTTGCAAGCAACAGATTATTGAATTAAGTAAAGTGCGTAATGTAAACAATAGAATTATCCTTAGACAAAGCATTGTTGTTTTCTCCTAATGGCAACAACACATCCACAATATTAGAATTTATTGTCACTCTCCCAGATAACTGGAGGCATGAACCCAGTATCGAGCATAAATACTCCCCTCTTGGAGTTACAAGCATCAACTTGGCTAGAGCATCCACTAGTAACGGAGAGCATGCAAGTACATAAATAACATAAACATGATACATCTATAATAACCTTGACACAGAATTCAATATTCATCAGATCCCAGCAAACACAACATGTAGCACTACAATAAGATGATCTTGGTCATGTTAGACAACTCACAAGATCTAAACATGATGGCACAAAAGAAGGACAAGACAACCATCTAGCTACCGCTATGGACCCGTAGTCCAAGGATACACTACTCACGCATAACTTCGGAGGCAGGCATGGTGATGAAGAGCCCTCCGGTGATGATTTCACCTCCCGACATGGTGCCGGGGAGAGTTTCAAAACCCTCCCGAACTAGGGTTAACGATGACGGGGGATACGGAATTTCGTGGATGGAGGCTCGGGTATTTAGGGTTTTCCCGAGCAGGAGCTTAAGTAGGTGAAAGGGCTTGTCGGCGGGTGGCCAGGGAGCCCGCACCACGTGGTGGCACGGCCAAGGGGGGGCGCCACCCTATGGTGTGGCCACTAATGGCTGACGTTGGTAAACCTCAAGAGAAATGTTGTGAAGAGTGTAGCGGCAAGTTTTCCCTTAGAAAAGAAACCAAGGTTGAATCGACCAGTAGGAGGACAAGCAATATCTGAAGGTTGATGCATTTGAGATGGCAGGGCGCACTACCGGTTCAGCAGCAACGTGAAACCTAGACAACACAATCAAATCACTTTGCTGCAACGAGCAGTGAGGTTGTCAATCTCACCTGTTTTGCTGAACACAAAGAGGTTAAACGTATGGCGTGGAAAACAATATGAGAACAGTATGAAAGTAGTAGAAGAAGTGTGAAAACATTGTAAGCAATATGAAAGCAGTGGAAACAATGTGTGTATTATCTGTATGAGAAAATGGACCGGGTTCCATAGTTCACTAGAGGTGTCTCTCCATAAAAGATAGCTAACATGTGTGGTGAACAAATTACATCTGGGCGATTGACAGATAAAGAACATGCATGACATAAAGATTACTATGATATTCATGCGGGCATTACAACAAAATACATAGACCGTCATCCAACTGCGTCTATGACTAATAATCCACCCTTCGAATATCATCCGAACAAACGTTGGGTATTAAGTTGCAAGAAACAGATAATCGCAGTAAGCAAAGTGTGTAATGTAAACAATGTAAACGAAGTAAACATCGTTGTTTTCTACCTAATGACAACAACACATACTCCATCCGTCACGTTTCTGTCACTCGAGAGCAGATGCAAAGGAGGTATGAGCCCACTATCGAGCATAAATATACTCCCTCTTGGAGTTATTAGCATATACTTGGCCAGAGCATCTACTAGCAACGGAGATCATGCAAGATAATAAATAACATACACATGATCATAACATGATAGATTGATAATCAGCAGACATAGCATTCAATAATCATCGGACCCCAACAAACACAACATGTAGCATTACAAATAGATGATCTCGATCATGTGAGGCAGCTCACGAGATCTAAACATGAGGCATAAGGTGGAGAGTACAA
The DNA here is from genome assembly GCA_028641055.1 of Alopecurus myosuroides. Taxonomy (NCBI): domain Eukaryota; kingdom Viridiplantae; phylum Streptophyta; class Magnoliopsida; order Poales; family Poaceae; genus Alopecurus; species Alopecurus myosuroides. Next base: position 312,376,172 of record CM054062.1, on the reverse strand, counting down.
CCATCTAGCTAGTGCTATGGACCCGTAGTCCAAGGATGAACTACTCACACATCACTCCGGAGGCGGGCATGGTGGTGTAGACCCCTCCGGTGATGAATTTCCCTCCCGGCAAGGTGCCAGGGAGAGCTCCAGAACCCTCCCGATCTCGGGCAGCCTCGAGTGTTTCTCGGGACGAGGTGGTATCTTCTTAGGGCTGACGTATCGGGGGGAATATATGGGCGAAAGGGCGATGGTGTTGGATGCCCGAGGGGCCGACACCACCCCCAGGCGCAGCCAGGGGGCGCCGCCCTATGTTGTGGCCCCCTCCGGGCCTCTTTGGGACTCCATGGAACCTTCCGCAATTCTAATACTTCCGGGCTTCAAATTTTTCAATTCCGAGAATATTCCCATAATAAATTTTCTAAAACTAAAAACAACAGAAAACGGGGAACTGGCTCTGTGGCATCTTGTCAATTGATTAGTCCGAAAAATCGATAAAAATGACATAAAGTGTAAGGAAAACATGTAGCATATGGCATGAAAACAACATGGAATATCATAAATTACAGATACGTTTATGACATATCAACATCCCCAAGCTTAGTTCGTACTCGTCCTCGAGTAGGTAAACGACAAAAACACATAATTTCTGAGGTGACATGCTACCAACATGAACTTGATCATCTAAATTGTAAAAGCATAAGCATAGCTGAGATCATAGAACTTAAACACAAGCATGGTAGATAAAATTCTAACAATAAACCATAGCAATCACCTTGCATCATGGAAAGTAACACAAACAAAAGATCATAAATAATAATGCACTCGAAAGCTATACGTTTGTTTCAAGCATAGAGATAACATAGAAAAGTGATATTTCGCTTGTCCTTAAGAGTGGGGCAAAAAATAAATGACAGAACACCTTCAAAGTTCATGAGGAAGACTAGAAAAAATAATTTGAGAACAAACAATAACACATCATGAATCAATTAATAATCTTTCTGGGGAAAATGCACATTAAACTCAGAATGGCAACCATGCTCTTTCAACTGTGCATAAAGTTAGAAGATGGAGACTCAACATGAAAGTAAAAGAAAGGCCCTTCGTAGAGGGAAGCAGGGATCAACTCATGTCCTAAAGCTTTTATTTTGTTAAACAGAGATATTAAAAACATTTTCAAGAGAGGTGTATGTGTCACATCCCAGTTTTTGGACTCTTGGACTGTGCTAAAAAAGACAACTATTAGGGCCAACAAATTATTTTTATAACCACATGATGGTGTGAACTAACTTGTGTTATGATCTTAATCATATTTGCAACATAAGTTTTGTTTCATTATAAAACCAACACCATATGTTTCTGAAAAATATTCCTGATATTTTTCCTAATGTTTTCTTATTATTACTTGAGTGGATTTTTATTCCAAGACTTGGATCATTCTTGTTTGCATCTTAAAAAAAACTTTTAACCTTGTTGGATCCAAGAAAACAAGTTTCCAAAATGATCTATGAAAGTTTTCTTTTAACTTTCCTATAGAAAACAATTCCTGAAAATAAAGCCAAGTACCTGTTTTCTACCATTGTCTTCACCAAGCTATAAATTGTTATATTATGGTTTCTTGACTTTTAATTTATCCTTGATATATGTACTACAAACCCATAAGCTCACTTTTATTTTTGGAGAAATAAAAACTATTTTGTGCTTGTTGTTTTTGTGGTATAAAATTAAGGCAGAATAAGGCAGTTTTGAGAAACAGATAAAAACAGAAAGTAGGTCTTTTTCCACATTATTTTCATGGCCTTAAACTAGTTCAAAATTGTTTTCAAAAGTTGTTTCTGAAAGTGTATAACATGGTTAACACATCCATACTTTGAAAACCAATTTTGGAAAGCAATTGAACCCTGAAAACAAACTCAACTTTTTGAACCTTTGATCTGTTTTCCAACACTTAGAGAATTTTCTGAATTATTCGAAACAGTCACAGATACGATTTTGGGCAGAAGATTTAATTGCCTTCCCTTGCAAGATACGAAGTAAAAGCTTGTACCTTGTGTTGACCACAACTAGTAATCCACCTTGGATGGTTGACCTTGCTTCTAGAAGTCTTAGGCATGAAGATAAGAGAGGAGAGAGGTGGTGACATGGAAAGGTATGGGCACACACATGTCTTTGACTATTTGGCTTGCCCCTTGCCTCCCCTTGCCCCCAAAGGCCAACTTTGCCCATGTCACATGTGTACTTGAATATGACACCATGTGCACTCAAATGGAAATGACCAAAAAGTCCCTTGAACACCTCTATGCCATCAAATGGTAGGGATCCAAAGCCACACTTGCCATTTTTGCCCTTGACCCTTGACCCATGCCATTGATCTTTCCTCACTCCAAAGGCCAACCTTGACTTGCCCCTTGGTGGTCTTGCCCCTTGGCCTCATTGCATTATTATGATGTGACCAAAAATCCCCTTGAGCACCTCATATGCCATCAAATGGCATGAACCCAAGCCACACATTGCCCTTGCCCTCATACCCTTGGCTATAAACCATCCCTTGTTGTTTCCTTGCTCCATAGCCCTCCTCCACAGTGCCCCCACGAGCACACTTCATCCCCAATCTTAGAGGAGCCTTGAGCCAGCCATGTGAGCTCCATGAGCTCCAAAATCGCCGCCGGCCATTTTTCTTAAACCGATGTGAGGAACCTCAAATCCCTGCAGATGTTTGTCTGTCGTTTTAAGCTTGTGAAAAATAGTTTTCGTGCAGATTATTTTCTACAAAAATTCACAGCACTAGTCTTATGTTTTCCTAACCATTTCCCGTTGGTAGATCCAAGTTTTCACTTTTATTTTTGCCACAATACCTGTTTTGCCACAGACTGTCTGTTTAGCCATTTTTGGCATAACTTTTTGGATCTGTATTCATTTTGGTCGAATCAAACTATTTTGAGTAGCCTATGAGTAGATCTATCCATAGGACTTGGCCTTACATAAACGCCAGTTACCAAATGGAAATGACATCCATTTTGGTAAAAGACCAGTAGGCTTTTCTAGACCTTTTATAAGGAGTTTAAAAATGATTTTTGAAGCAAATCCAATTGGATGAGTTTGGTATTGACTAGATCTATCTTATCCTAGCTTAGATAAATTTTTGAGGCTAAAGATTATTTTTGGTGGACAGATCTAGAAACAGCAGCTTTTCTGTTTTGTTTTCTTTGTTTGTTTTTGTTTGAAATGAAATGTTTGGTTGTTTTAATCCTGCTTCCTAACTTTTATAGAGTTGATAGGACTTGTTATTAAGTTGTTTTCTTGCAGTACATCTACCTTAGAAAGTGTGTGCATGTTTGGAAAGTCAAATAGAAATAGGAATACCATTTGTTATTTTCCTAGTTTTATTATTTGGATTGTTGTGTGGGCAAATCCTTGTAGCTTTGTTGTACCTATATTTTTGTTGTGGTTATGATAGATCAAGTACCACTTTGGTACTGTTATTTCTCTGTTATTATCTCTATTAGCTTACACCTTATTTTATAGCAAAGCATGTGTAACATTTGTTGTTTGTTTTCTAGTACTTATTTCACTAGTTGTGTGAGCAAATCTTTGTGTGCTTGTTACCTAAGTTTTTGCTATGATTGTGGTGAGTCCAGTACCATTTTGGTACTATGATTTATATGCTATTATCTTCATTAACTTGCATGTGATCTTATAGCAAAGCATGATTAGCATTTGTTATTTTTCTAGTGTTTATTCTTTGGAATTATTGTGAGAGCTAGATCTTTGTGTGAATGCCTTGATAATTTTTGTGCTATGTTTGCTATAGATCCAGTACCATTTTGGTACTGTTATTTTGATGCTTTTGTCTCTGATAGCTTGCATGTATTTTTATGGTGAAGCATGTGTAGGTTTTGTTATTCTTATGCACTAGTCTTGTATGCACTAGAATAAATAGCCTGGTTTTATTTATTTTGTTATATTAATTTTTGTCATGAGTAACCAGAGGCTTAGTACCTCATTTACCTTGGTATTAATGGGCCCATAACCCACTGGTCCCATTGCATCTTGGTTGTGGATGAAAATTCCCAACCATGCACATGTGAGAAAATAACATGTTTTTAATTATGTGGTTGATAGGATATTTTCCACCATGGAAAATATAATGGTTTGTTTTCACTTATGCGAGTGAGAAGTTTATTTCTTATAAGGATCTACTAGTATGTTAGGTGTGATCCATTTGTTAGCATAATATTCCTTAGGAGTATCTTGTTAAGAAATGATTCACTACTGAGTGCTAAATTAAATTGTTTGCAAATAAACTAAATTCCTTTTGATTGATAGATTGTTTGTGAATGATTTTAAATTGAGTGTTTGGATTTTTGAAAAGGTTTAGATAACTTTTCTTTGATTGCATAGCTACTGGTTGTGTAAGTATACCTTGCTTGCTTGCTAGTAATTGTTTAAGAAAAACATAAATTGCTAGAATTAATTTATGCATGTTTAATAGTTGTTTCATGGGATTGTTTTGATGTTTGTGCTTACTAGCATGTGTAAGTTTTGTGTACTGTTATTAGGTACATTTTATGATCATGACTTGCTTGTTTAGAATTAAGCATCATAGTAACCTTGTTTGCTTCTCTAGTAATGAACTAGTGTCACCACTAGAAAATGGTGATTTTTGCTATAGTATTTTCATCTTTTATTTCATAAGTGTATGAGTTTATTATAGCATATTTATGAAGTTATTAATTCTGTTATGATGCCATGAATCATTTAGTTTCTTGTGCTATAGTTGTAGAATATAAGTTTTTCTTATAACATGCTTGTGTAGATTTTCCATACTAGTGTGTTATCAGTGCAGTCCTGTTTCTATGCTTTTGATAGGGATATTACCTTGAGTGATGATTGTGTTTTAGATTATTTTTATGACTTTTTATCCTTGTTTTTAGGTACTGGTTGTTTGCTAATTTTTCATAATTGATGGATTCCAAAACCTCTAGTAAACAAAAACATAGTGAATAAATAGTCTATTCAATTGTGGTGTGTTTGCTTGTTGTTTGGATTTTGTTGGAGTGTTTTACCTTAGCATGAGTTTATACTTGTGTTGTGCTTGTGTTTAAGAGTATCTTGTGAAACTAAAACATCCAACTAAAATCATGAACACATAAAGTGATAGTTGCTTGTGGTGAGTAATACCCACTGCCATGGGTATTATTCTGTCTGTTTGTTTTACCTTAGCAACCTAAACTTTTTCACCCACACGCTATATTTTTAGCTTCTTGTATATCTTATTATGAGAGTGGTACACCACTCCATATATGGTATGTATGATGTGGGATATGGTTTTCTAAACCATACATAGTGCATGACGATAGTTTTGGACCGTGAGAGTTATGTGAGATAGTTTTCGCGTTATCGTTTCGAGAGAACTCGAGAGTGAACATTTGTTGCTGTATGTGTTTCTTAGATTAGTTGTTTGTACTTTAGACCTGAGTGTGTGTCTTTTATTTCCTTTACGACACTAGAACGCGAAGAAGAAGAAGAAGCAGTTGTGGAGCTGTGCGTCAAGTTCAAGTTGCTTCAAGGCCAGGGACATTAAGAGACTTGAGGCAAGCCATCCTGATGCTTGCTGATACAATACTTATCATTATCTATCATGCATGTTTTACCTCTGAAGTTTTACAAAAACTTGATTATCAAAACTATTTTTGATGTGGCTATTACTACTATACTAGTATATAGGTTACTATCATGCCAGTAGTTAAACTTGGTAATACCAAGCCCATAAGCCACCATATGGTATTTATTACCATCAAATATACTAGTCCCTAAGTGGACACCCTAAAATTGTGATTCTACAAAACAAAGGCTTTACGGAAAAACCCGGAGAAAAGGCGGATCCTTATTCTCCGGAGGAATGTGGAAGTGGTCATTTTTGAGAAATTGGTGTTTTCAAAAATGACACATAACCTAGTCTTTGCCGGACAACCTTTACCGTACTGCCACTCTACCCCTATATGGGTATGGGGCCTATCTAGATGCTTGAACTTGTTAGTGTATGCTTTATTCCAAAGTGCTATAGAGAAGCGGATTCTCTGAACCGAAGTGTCGCCAGGAGAGGGGAAACGGGACATACACAGTGTGGGATTAATTTTCCCTCCGGATGCGACAGCTGGGCCTCCCGGCTAGGCAGGGTGGGACCTGGTGCCGGGGAGAACAACCCATCTGAAGGAATGAGCATATACTAGCTTGTGTCAGAGTGGACAGTTAGGATCAACTTCTCTGGTGCTTGCATATCGCTGTGACGATCCATGGGTGGTCCATGGCAGAGTTTTGGATCTAGTGGATGTGTACACCTCTGCAGAGTACAACTTTTTCGAAGAAGCCGCGTCCTCGGATATGGACAGTTGAACGGCCATGTAGCTAGCATTGTGTCAATGTTTTCAAAAAGGATTTTAGGAAAGGAAGTTTTGAACTTGGGAAGTTCGGAAAGGAATGGAAACTTATACCCTGGAGGTATCGTCGATGATGAAAAGCCAGATGCTGATATACAAAACAAAATGTTTTGCAAAGAAAACCTTTTCTACTCTAAGCAAGAATTCTGGAAACTGATTCCATGAAGTTTTGCAAAGAGAAAATATTCTTTAACAAAGTTTTACAAAAACTCTTGTACATGTGATATCTACAAGAGAAATAAAACTATATTATTTTCTTCTGAAGTATCTTCTTCAACGAACATACAGATTAACCTGACTGCAACTGTGGTGTCATCATATATGAACACCATTGGTAGTGAACCCTATTTATAGCCTACCTATTCCACCATATAAGCATAGTTGCATGTTTGGTAAGTGACATGATGGATGTCTTGCTGAGTACATTCAAATGTACTCATTATGGTTTCGCCCCTGGTATCTACTTATCAGATTTGGAGAACGAGCCTCCAAAGGAGATCCATGAAGAGAAGTACGGAGTTGACGGGCTTTGCGAACTAGGATCGTCTCCGGGTCAGCAGCCTGTAGGTTAAGGCGTGACTTGGGCTCAACTACGTTGTGTTTTATTGGTCTTCCGCTGTGTTTGTTATGTTGCCTGCCCTTTTGGCAGTTGCTTTAAACTTGATCATGTGATCATTTGTGTAATACCTTTATGTATTCGTGTAATGGATGATGTATTTCTGTATGCCAACTGTGTATGTTGTTCACGACTGATCTTTCTGGGATCGTGAATGTATGCATACGTAGGGTTTCAGACTGCCGGTCTGGGGTCCTTACAGTATGCTTATGTCAACGAGCAGTAAACAGAAAATACGGTACGTCACAAGACACATCTGGGCACATCTGGGCAGAAGGTCATCCCCTCTTTATCTTTTGTTTACACAATTATGCTTTGACTAATAAATCAGGGGCAGAACTAGTGAAGAGAATTTGTTGTATTAATTTCGGGCTGGGCACCCCGCTGCCACCTCTTCTATCAATTGGATAAGCGGATGAAGCCACTAGTCCAGGGCTGTGAAAGTCCAGTCAACAAGTGAGATAAAGATTCTCTATTTACGTCCTCATGAGCTAAAACAGGAGCACAAAACAGGAGTAATTTTGAAGGTTTTAAAGGTAACACATGAGCAATTTACTTTGGAGTGGCGGTTAAATACCACATGTAGGTAGGTATGGTGGACACATTTGGCAAAATTTGGTTTTTGGGAGTTGGATGCACGAGTAGAGCTCATACTCAGTACAGGTGGAGGCTAGCAAAACATTGGGAGCGACAAATCAAGAGAGCAATAATGGCCATAATCATGCACCGCGAAGAAAAACATCATTAATCAAAGCATAAGTGGTACTACAAATTAAAAAACTAAATGATCATAGAAGCTATAAGTGATTGTTTTGTAGTCATAAACATGGTGTGAGCATGCGCCAAGTCAACCAAATAAAACATTCAAAGGAGAACACCACAAATTTATGCTTCAAAATGACAAGAACAACTCATGATTCTTTATAAGGCACATTAAACACTCTCATCTATTTGAGACAAATCATGCTAAAAATATAACCACTAGGCTTTAGAATTAAAATAACATCTAGCATGTTAATAAAAAGTCTAGCCACGGTCTAAACAACCTTCTATTTGCACCGTTATAAGCACGAAAACTGTACTACTGCTTTCCAACACCAAGCATTTCATAATAAACAAAAACTATCCAAGAGATGTAGAAATTAAACAAGATTACTAAAAAAAACTCTAATAAAACTAACAGCCCTGGATAGGATATGCAAGAAAAAGAGGAGCTAAACATGAAATTTGTAGCAACTAGAACAAAAACTAAGAATACGAGCATATCAAGTATTCAAACGAAAAAGCGGAGCGTGTCTCTATAGTTCCAACTCTATTATTGTATCAAGGAAAACAAAAGAAAACAAAAAACAAACAGATGCTCCAAGTAAATTTCATATGATGTGACAGAATAAAAATATAGTTTCACTAGAACTGGCCTCATAAATTGTTGATGAAGAAGGGGATGCCTTGGGCATCCCCAAGCTTAGATGCTTGAGTCTTCTTAGAATTTTCTATGATGAACCACGGGGGCATCCCCAAGCTTTGACCTTGCACTCTGCTTGATCACATTATAGCACCCTCATCTCTTGACCCTTGAAAACTTCCTTCACACCACACTCAAAGAGTAATTCGCATTAGAGGGTTAGTGATTCAAAAAAAAATGGGTTCTGCATGGTCACAAGTGCTATTGATACTTTTAAACATTATCTACAGACACTGATGTTTCGTGAAGCAAAGAAATCCACTTGACATCGTGAAAGAGAAAATGCAAGAAAAATTGCAGAATCTGCCAAAACCAGAACAGCCTGTAAAGACGAATTTTTTCGGGGCACTTACGTTGCTCAGATCGAAAAACTTAAAGAACAAAAAATTTGCGGAATTAGCCGAGGAATAAGCACAAAACATTTCAGATAATTATGATCTTTCTGGATTTTATACGATTTTTTACTGTGCACAGCAGAAATCTGTTTCCTACGCAGAAATCCAAAACCAACTCCAACTCTCGTCAGAAACTTACTTGGCACAACTAAAACATCAAAATAAAGATACAAAGGAGTTTCGACATACGTATACAACCCCTTGACTCAAAGAAAACAGAGAAAAATCAAAGCAAAAATATAACCATGGGTTATCTCCCAAGAAGTGCTTTTCTTTAACGCCTTTCAGCTAGGCACCGAAAACAAGGAGATGCTCACATAAGAAATATGAATTAAGAAAAAAAGAGCATCAAGAAGCAATTATAAAACAAATTTAAGTCTAACCCACTTCCTATGCATAGGAATCTTGTAAAGAAATAAATTAACAAAGATCAAACTAGAAATCATGGAAAGGTAGAACAAGAGCAATCTCAAAACTTTCAACAAAAATAGAGGTGTTTTAGTAACATGAAAATTCCTACAACCATATTTTCCTCTCTCATAATAATTTCCAGTAGCATCATGAACAAACTAAACAACATAATTATCACATAAAGCATGTTTGTCAAGGTATAAAAGCACACAATTCACATCAAGCTCCAAAACATTGGGATCAAAATTAAGAATAACGACCTCTTGTTTCCCACTTTTAGCAATAGCAAAACAAGATGGTTGGTCACTCATAAAATGTATGGGACTACTAATAGCAATCCCATTTTCAGTAGCATTATGGTTTATAACATCAAGTAACATATGACCATGATCAAGAGCATTATCATATAAATTTTCTAAACAAACTTCCTCATTATCATGCATATCAATAGTTGGAATAAATAGAGGATTATCATATGATTTATCCAGGTAGCATGGATTATCATAAATAATAGTAGCAATATCATTCTCAAGAGTTTCATTCATAGTAGTATCAAGATCACAAGTATAGCAAGTGTTAATTTCATCAAAAGGGGATATTTCAAAAGAATCAATAGGATCCTCAATTTCATCAAATGATGTATGAGTTAAAGAGCTACTCTCATTGGGAGGTAGAAATGGGTAGCGCCATTCTTCGTCCTCTTGATCATCACTCTCCTCCTCTTTTTCATCGAAGGAGCTTCTAGATTCAGCAGTTTCTTCTTCCATAGGTTCCTGCAAGGCATTAGTCTCTCCCTCCGGGGGAGAGAATTTATTAAGATATTGAAGTATGTAGTAATTACAATCCTTGTAATTATCAAAGAAATATTCAAGTATATCATAAATCTCATATTTATAAGATGCATCATCAATACTTTTAAGAAAATAGGCAATTTCAAATGCACCCTTCCAAGCAATAAATTCCTCAATTTGTTCCACGTCATCAAAGTCATAATTTCCCTTAACATAAGAAGATATGGTAACATTATCATTATACTCACATTGAAAAGGGAGGTGTTTATACCTCCTACAGCAAGAAGATTTATCAAAGCAATAAGTAACATTATAAGTAGAGCACTAGTTTTTAGCATAGTCATGAAATTTATTAATTTGCTCCCATAAGTGTATCCCTTTTTGTGACAAGCGGTATTCCTTACAATATTTTTGTTGTTCATACGTGAAACCACCTTGCCAATCAGATCTAGTTTCAAAGGCATCAAACATTGATAGCAAGCATAATAAAGCAAGTAACAAGCAAAACAATTACAAAGTAAAAGTGATTGGAGGTGAGAGACTCCCTTTGCAGAAATTCTCTTCCTCCCCGGCAACGGCGCCAGAAAACTTGTTGGAGAGTTTGTTGAAAACTTCCATGGTGATGGTTTCGGCGGTTTGCTGAATCATAGCAAGGAAAACAAGGGTTACTAAAAACATCAAAGCAAAAAAGAATACATTTGGTTTAATGCTTGGGGGCTAGAGTTACATACCTGGCTCATTCGTTGCAAACCCGCCAAGTTTTCATTGAACCCTTTTGCGTATTCCGCAAAAAGGGTTCCGGCCGCGCTTAGGCCGTCATTGATAATCTTGAATTCCTTGTCAAAGGTGGGAATCTCCTCGTCGAATGTCCGAGAAGGTTTTCCCACCTCTGGATCCGCCCTTTCCCTCGTGTCCGAATTCGACACAACAGGCTGGCTGGGCTCCAGTGGCTTGGTGGTGGGGGCTGCAGCGTGCTCTTCCGCTATTGTGGATGGTGTATCTGGGGCGATGACGGGAGAAGGTTGGCTGCATCGGCTGGAAACAACTTTGTGTTTTTTCAGCTTCTTCGGCTTTAGGTTGGAGGGAGGCAGGCTGAAAACAAAAAACCCGGAAAAGTTAAAACTCCGAAGAAGGAAGAAAATTTTCCATGTAAGAAAAGAACCCAGAAAAAAAGAACCTGGAAGTGGCGATGGGGATCCCGTCAAGGTTGATAACTTCCTCGGAGGAAGGAATCTTCTTTCGCTTGCGCCCACCTGTAGCAGCGGTGCGCAGTGCGTCCAGCTCAGCCTCGGAGGCCAATTCCGATTCTGGAAGTTCAGTAATCTGTTGGAAAGAAAAATCAGAGTTATGAGTGAGAAAATCCGAGAAAGAATGACAAAACTCTACCCAAATGACGGAAAAAATACCTTGGGAGCCGGATTGTCGGCCGTATACATTGGCCGACTCGCTTCGTATTGGTCGCGTGATGCGACCAACTGATTGATGCGCCGTCGAAGCTCCTTTGCGGGCCAATCTTTGTTGGTTGTCCGCATTGGGTCCTTGGCACCCGTGTAGTCGCAAAGAAGGCGACCACCGTGGTTGGCCAATGGCTGAATTCGTCTATTCAACCAGCAAAAGACCGTGTCCATGCCGGTCAAAGGTGGATTGGAGGAGGTGAGCTTGGCGATGCGCCGCTTGATCCTTAGAAGATCAGGCGGCAGAACCTGGACGGCTTCCGTTCCCCAATTTTCTTGGGGAACAGCAGCAGAGTTTGAGAAAGGAGGAACCCCGATGGCCTCCATAGGGAAAGGCACATCGGGATGGTAAAAGAAGGAACCCGTCCAAAATTTGACGGATTCCGACGTCTTGATCTTGGGGAACCAATCTTCCCTAAATCTCCTAAGAGTAAAGGAGATGGTCCCGCAAGTCGGGAGTGCGCCCTCCGAGGAGTTCCGCTTAACCCCGAAACAATACGTCCAAAAGTCTAGCCTAGGTACTAAGCCTAAATAACCCTCGAACAAAGCCTGGAAGCCGGCCATGTAGAGGATGGAATTGGGTGGCAGGTTATGGGGTTGGATGTTATAATGGGAGAGGATTTGGAGGAAGAAGGAGGAAGGCGGAAGTCCCATACCTCGCAGGAGATGGGAGGAGAGCAGAACTCTTTCGCCGTCTTTCGGCATTGGTTCGTTCTCGTCCTCAGGAAGACGCCATTTTCCTTTAACGACCAAGCCCTCCTTTTCCAGGTTCGGAAGGAGAGCCGGTGGAATGCTGCAGGCAATCCAATTGCCTGCGGATTCCATCTCGTCGTCCGCTCCGACGGCGGCAGACGCGGCAGCGGTGGCGGCAGCGAGCTCATCGCTGAGAAGCTGGATCTTCTCCTCCGCCGTCTCGGGAGCGAACGGCGAGGGAGGCGCGGAGCTCGATCCCGCAGCGTTCGCGGCGGCGGAAGGATTTCCTCCGCCCGCCGCAGAGGCCGCAGCCTTTTCCGGCTCGTCGCCGGCGTGCTTTGGGGATTCGAGCTGTGGATCCAGTTCGTTGATGATGTCGTCGACGGTGAGCGCGGCGGAGCGAGCGGAGGACGACGGCGAGGTTGCCATTTGGTGGCGGCAAGGTTGCGTTCGTGTGCTCTGGGTGCGGTTGCGCTCTCGGGAAGGTTCTTCGCTCGGGAGCTTGTGCGCAGCAATGGCATGACAGTGAGAGTGCGGAAGGTTTTTGACGAGGACGAAGACGGCTATTTATAGCCATAAATCCGTCAAGATACGTGCCAACGGCTATTTTGACCGTTGGATGATCAACGCATGTCACTCGCCGGAAAATCCGGGAAATGAAACAACATGGTAATGATGGTTATCTCCTCGTTTCCCGCGAGAATCTGTCAGAGATATGTTTCTGGGTTTTCCGAGTAAAACCCAAACGTCCCTTACGTCAGCATGATTAAGTGCGCTGACGTAAGAAGTTCCTTCTCCACGAAGGATCGTGAGAGAAAAGCCGGATTTTCGGGATTCCGAGTTTCACATTACCATCTCTTTCAAAAGAAGAAGAATAAGAAGAATCAAGACTGCTGATTGAAATTTCTCGGACATAGCACATTTGGCGGAAGATGGCAAATCAGAGTTTTAATCCTTCTTGGGGGCTACTGTCGGATATATACCGTATAGGGGTATATAAGATGGTAGTGAAAGTGCCTGGTTACCAGGGTGGCCCAAGTGGTAGTGGGCTGTGGTCCATTGGGCGGCCCAGTAACCTGATGCATAGAAGCCGGATTCTAGAAGAACCCGGATCACGGCCCATGTGATCTGGCTTGGAGGAGAAGACGGATTCCTTACTTTCCAAGTTATTGCTACTGTAGTCTTCTAGGTTTCGTATTCTGTAAGCCCTAATCCGGCTATTATATAAAGCTGGACGGGAGATAAACAAACCAACGAACAACAGAGAAGGTATAGACCAACTCGCCGAGAAGTTGATCCTCTGCGAGTAGCTAGATCCAAAACCTCACATTGTAATCCTGTTTCCAGGCTTTAGTCCTGATTAGTGAGAACTGCAGGAGTAGGCACGTCGTACTGTCGCGACGTACCGAACCTGGGTAAATCCTGTGTTTACTGTCTACCACGCGATCCCGTTACCCCACGTCTCTACCGTAGTCTCATGGCACCCCCGTCTATGAAAACTACTACGATGTCTCGACAACTGACGTTGGTAAACCCCAAGAGAAAGGTTGTAAAGAGTGCAGCGGCAAGTTTTCCCTTAGAAAAGAAACCAAGGTTGAATCGACCAGTAGGAGGACAAGCAATCTCTAAAGGTTGATGCAGCTGAGATGGCAGGGCACACTACAGGTTCTGCAGCAACGTGGAACCTACACAACACAACCAAATCACTTTGCCCCAACGAAGAAGTGAGGTTGTCAATTTCACCGGTTTTGCTGAACACAAAGAGCTTAAACGTACAGTGTGGAAAACAATATGAGAACAATATGAAAGCAGTAGCGGCACTGTGAAAACAGTGGAAGCAGTGTGAAAGCAGTGGGAACGGTGTGTGTATTATCAGTATGAGAAAATGGATCGGGCTCCACAGTTCACTAGAGGTGTCTCTCCATAAAAGATAGCTAACATGCGTGGTGAACAAATTACAGCTGGGCAATTGACAAATATAGAACATGCATGCCACAAAGATTACTATGAGATTCATGCGGGTATTACAACAAAATACATAAACCGTCATCCAACTGCTGCTATAACTAATAATCCACCCTTCGAATATCATCCGAACGGACGTTGGGGATTAAGTTGCAAGAAACGGATAGTTGATGTAAGCAAAGTGTGTAATGTAAACAATTTAATCGAAGTAAACATCGTTGTTTTCTCCCTAATGGAAACAACACATCCTCCATCTGTCACGTTTCTGTCACTCGAGCACAGATGCAAAGGAGGCATGAACCCACTATCGAGCATAAATACTACCTCTTGGAGTTACTAGCATCTACTTGTCCAGAGCATCTGCTAACTACGGAGAGCATGCAAGATCATAAATAACATACACATGAAGATAACATGATAGACTGATAATCAACAGACATAGCATTAAATAATCATCGGATCCCAGCAAACACAACATGTAGCATTACAAATAGATGATCTCAATCATGTGAGGCAGCTCACGAGATCTAAACATGAGGCATAAGGTGGAGAGTACAACTATCTTGCTACTGCTATGGACCCGTAGTCAAGGGATGAACTATTCACACATCACTCCGGAGGCGGGCATGGTGGTGTAGACCCCTCTGGTGATGAATTCCCCTCCCGGCAGGGTGCCAGGGAGAGCTCCCAAACCCTCCCGATATCGGGTTGATGATGACGGCGGCCTCAGGTGTTTCTTGGGACGAAGTGGTATCTTTTTAGGGTTGACGTATCGGGGGAATAAATAGGCGAAAGGGTGATGGATGTGGATGCCCGAGGGGCCCACACCACCCCCAGGCGCGACCAGGGGGCGCGCCGCCCTATGGTGTGGCCCCCCTCTGGGCCTCTTCTGGACTCCGTGGAACCTTCGGGAATTCTAAGACTTCCGGGCTTCGAATCTTCTAATTTCGAGAGTATTTCCAGACCAACTTTTCTGAAACTAAAAACAACAGAAAATATGGAACTGGCTCTATGGCAAATTGTCAATAGGTTAGTCCGTCAAATCGATAAAAATTACATAAAGTGTAAGCAAATCATGTAGCATAGGGCATGAAAACAAAATGGAACATAAGAAATTATAGATAGGTCTATGACGTATCAACATCCTAGGCTTAATTCTTACTCGTCCTCGAGTAGGTAAACGATAAAAACACATAATTTCTGAGGTGCCATGTTACCAATAAGAACTTGATCATCTAAATTGTAAAATAATAAGCATAGCTGAGATCACTGAACTTAAGCACAAGCATGATAGATAAAATTCTAACAATAAAGCATAGCAATCACCTTGCATCATGAGAAGTAACACAAACCAAAGATCATGAATAATAATGCACTCGAAAGCTATACGTTTGTTTCAAGCATATAGATAATATGTCAAAGTGATACTTTGCTTGTCCTTAAGAGTGGGGGAAAACACAAATGCCAAGAAACCTTCAAAGTTCATGAGGAAGACTAGAACAAATAATTCGAGAACAAACAATAACACATCATGAATCAATTAATAATGTTCCTGGGACAAATGCACATTAAACTCAGTATGGCAACCATGCTCTCTCAACTGTGCATAAAGTTAGAAGATGGAGAATCAACATAAAATTAAAAGAAAGGCCCTTCGCAGAGGGAAGCAGGGATCAACTCATGTGCTAGAGCTTTTATTATGTTAAACAGAGGTATTAAAACATTTTTAAGAGAGGTGCTTATGTCAATGAATAGTAAACAGAAAATACAATACATCACAAGCCAGCTAGACTTCACAAGAGCGGCTCCCGTAGAAGGACGCATCAGGGTACAAGGTCATCCCTCTTCCTCTTTTGTTTACACAATTATGCTTTGACTGATAAATCAGGGGCAAAACTAGTGAAGAGAATTTGTTGTATTAATTTGGGGTTGGGCACCCTGCTATTAGCTCTTCTGCTAATTTGATAAGAGGATGAAGCCACTAGTCCAGGGTTTGAAAGTCCAATCAACAAGTGAGATAAAGACTCTCTATTTACGTCCTCTTGAGCTAAAACAGGATTAATTATGAAGGTTTTAAAGGTAACACATGAGCAATTTACTTTGCAGTGGCAGTTAAATACCACATGTAGGTAGGTATGGTGGATACATTTGGCAAACTTTGGTTTTGGGGAGTTGGATGCACAAGTAGAGCTCATACTCAGTACAGGTGGATGCTAGCAAAAGACTGGGGAGCGACAAATCAAGAGAGCAATAATGGCCGTAATCATGCATAGCGACAAAAACATCATCAATAAAAGCATAAGTGGTACTACAAGTTCAAAAACTAAATGATCATAGAGGCTATAAGTGACTGTTTTGTAGTCATAAACATGGTGTGAGCATGCGCCAAGTCAACCAAATAAAACATTCAAAGGAGAACACGACAAATTTATGCTTCAAAATGACAAGAACAACTCATGATTCTTTCTAAGGTACATTAAACACTCCCAGCTATTTGAGACAAATCATGCTAAAAAAAATAACCACTGGGCTTTAGAATTAAAATAACATCTAGCATGACATGAAAAAGTCTAGCCAGAGTCTAGACAACTATTTTCACCGTTATAAGCACGAAAATTGTACTACTGTTTTCCAACACCAAGCATTTCATAATAAACAAAAACACTCCAAGTGATGCAGAAATGAAACAAGAGAGTACTAACACAATTTTCTTAAAACTAACAGATGTAAATAAGATATGCAAGAAAAATAGGAGCTAAACAGAAAATTTGTAGCAACTAGAAGAAAAACTAAGAATACGAGCATAACAAGTATTCAAACGAAAAAGCGGAGCGTGTCTCTCTTCCACACAAAGAATGCTAGGGTCCAACTATATTATTGCAGAAAGGAAAACAAAAGAACAATACACAGATGCTCCAAGTAAATTTCATATGATGTGACCGAACTAAAATATAGTTTCGCTAGAA
This sequence comes from Alopecurus myosuroides, assembly GCA_028641055.1. NCBI lineage: Eukaryota > Viridiplantae > Streptophyta > Magnoliopsida > Poales > Poaceae > Alopecurus > Alopecurus myosuroides. The sequence continues at coordinate 312,358,997 of CM054062.1, read as the reverse complement.
GTGACCTGATAAATTGTTGATGAAGAAGGGGATGCCTTGAGAATCCCCAAGCTTAGATGCTTGATTATTCTTAGAATTTTCTTGGATGAACCACGGGGGAATCCCCAAGCTCTTACCTTGCACTCTTCTTGATCACATTATATCACCCTCATCTCTTGACCCTTGAAAACTTTCTTCACACTACACTCAAAGAGTAATTCTCATTAGATGGTTAGTGCAACAAAAACAAATTCATGGGTTATGCATGGGAACAAGTGCTAGCACATAATTTCAAATATTACCTACAGCCAATGATGTTTCCTAAATCAAAGAAATCCACTTGACATCGTATAAGAGCAAGTGCAAGAAAAATGGCAGAATCTGCCAAAACCAGAACAGTCTGTAAAGACGAATTTTTTTCGGGGCACTTACGTTGCTCAGATCGAAAAACTTAAGGACCGTAAAAGTTACGGAATCAGCTGACGAATAAGTACAAAAAATTTCAGATCATTCTGATCTTTCCGGATTTTATACGGTTTTTACGGTGCACAACAGAAATCTGTTTCCTGCGCAGAAATCCAAAACCAACTCCAACTCTCGTCAGAAACTTTACTTGGCACAACTAAAACATGAAAATAAAGATACAAAGGAGTTTCTACAGAAGTATACAACCCCTTGACTCAAACAAAACAGAGCAAAACAAAGCAAAAATAAAACCATGGGTTATCTCCCAAGAAGTGATTTTCTTTAACATCTTTCAGCTAGGCACCGAAAGCAAGGAGATGCTCACATTAGAAATACTAGCAAACGTGCCCGCGCATTGTAATGGGAGAGAGAAAACTCAACTTTTGGACAAAAAAATGTGCAACCAAATTTTGTGGTGGAAATCGAGCACAAGGTGCAGCATTTGGGTTAACGGCAAATCCGTTCCACCGGCCGAAGGAGGGTGGCGGCTCCTATGGCCGGATATCAAGGCGGCAGTGACGACAGTGTGAATGAGCTGTTTTTTTATGAGATTTATGGTCTATCTTGGAGAGAAGTAGCTAGGCGCTTATGCTGGTGAACGAGAAAAAATTCACGGAAAGGATTACCAACGATGCTTTTGAAACCGCAACACCAGCCGCTAAATTTTGGGCCTTATCTGAAAAAACCAGAGACTTAAACGTCCAACTCCAATTCTTGTGCCGATGCCATGGAAAATCCCACAATGAAATCAGATTTTAACAAAACGGAATGTTGCGTTGTACTTGGCTTTACATGTTGGCTGCATGGCAGCCTCTTGTAAGAACGTAAATGTAAATAGTGAATTTCTGCACCAGGTAATCATTGTCCTAATGTGACATGACAGACTAAACCACTTAGTGAAAGTATCGTGCAGATATCGCCTGAGGATTACCTTTTACAATTTATTTGATGTACTACATGCAGTCTGACTCTGTATATCTAATAAATCAGTCGATGCAGCACTGCTTTTGTTTACCAATTACCAAGCCTGAATAAAAGGATATATATAAAGAGGGCCTACCAAAAATGAAAACTGAGTCTGCAAGATGAGGATATTGGTGCGACAGACATTCAGCCCAGCACAGCAATGCCATGCAAACAATTTCAGTTGCTGGCATGCCTTAATGCATGCATTCACTGTTGGCCACACGTATACTAATCATATAATAAGGGAAAGAAAGAGGAAAGTATACCTAGAGAGAAGCAAAACTGTACACTAATTTTATTAATGAGAGAACTTTACATAGCTCACCTCAAGTTACTCAAACCATCATCAATAATGAAACTAAAATTTTGAGCTGATAGGCTTGAGAAAATATCCAGTACCTCAACTTTTTAAATTTTTACTAACTTCATAAATGTTGATACTTTTCTCAATAAATTTGGTCAAACTTTAAATCAATTGACTTCCATAAAAGAGAAATGTACACTTATTTATTTGATCATGGAGGGAGTAGGAATCCATGAATCGGTTTATACTTTGGCCCTAAATCTTTATCATCTATTTTTTGAGATTCGAAGCTAACTGAATGACCAAAAGTTGGGAATCCGGAAAGAAGATAAAAAGGGAGGTCCCTCAAATATAGGCCAGCAACGGCAGACGCACTATCTTCGTCGTTTCCTTCCCGTGTGAATATTTTTCCTACCTCGTCTCTCTCAACGGAAGACACACTAATTCCGAGCAACAGCACGGCGTCCCCGTACCGAGCATAGGCGGTGCTTCCGATCTGAGCAGAAGTGGGGACGCCGTGGTGTTCGAACTTGCTGCTTCTTGTGCTACTCTGCATGACCTGCATAGGAAATCTAGCTAGGCATGGAACCAAACACGTGATTGAATTGAAGGTCGCCGATGGCAGCATATGTCGCAGGATCGCACCCTTCAGCTCTCAGTTGAGCAGCTTAGTCATCTCCGCTGGCGAGCCTTCAGTCTTGTCTCTATCTCCCTCAACGCAGCATCGTTGCTAATCATCATCCAAGGACACGGTCACACGGATGGGCGGTCGGCAGATGCGGACCTCGGAGGCGTACCGGTAGCGGAGGACCACGAAGACGAACAGCCAGCGGCGGAGCGCGCACGACTGACAGCTGCTAGGCATCCCTCCATGGGCGGCGACGACCTCAGAGGCATAATTCCCTCTATTCTGTTCGCAGCGGAGGACCATGGAGACGAACAGCCAGCGGCGGAACGCGCACCACTGACAGCTGCTAGGCATTCTCCATGGGCGGCGGCGAACCTCAGAAGCATAAGGCGCTCTATTCTATTCGCATTCGGTTATGGATATCGTGTCTTAATGTGGGTCGCCGCCGAGTTTCTTTGGTCTGTTTTCTCGTTCGGTTGGGGGGAATATGGATAGAGTCCGCCACGGGAGGAACCGTTATTCTACTTACGATGGCAACCGAGGGTAATTTTTTTGAACTTTAGGGGTAGTTGCATTGACGTACAAAACCAGACCAAACCAAGGAATCCTTGATGCCTTTATTATTAGGTAAAGAAATTAAGAAAAAGAGAGTATCAAGAAGCAAGTATAAAACAAATTTAAGTCTAACCCACTTTCTATGCATAGGAATCTTGTAAAATAAATAAATTAACAAAGATCAAACTAGAAATCATGGAAAGATAGAACAAGAGCAATCTCAAAACTTTCAACAAAAATAGAGGTGCTTTAGTAACATGAAAATTCCTACAACTATATTTTCCACTCTCATAATAATTTTCAGTAGCATCATGAACAAATTAAGCAACATAATTATCACATAAAGCATGTTTGTCATGGTCTAAAAGCACACAATTCATATCAAGCTCCAAAACAATGGGATCAAAATTAATAATAAAGACCTCTTCTTTCCCACTTTTAGTAATAGCAAAACAAGATGGTTGATCACTCATAAAAGGTATGGGACTACTAATAGCAATCCCATTTTTAGTAGCATTATGATTTATAACATCAAGTAACATAGGACCAACATCAAGAGCATTATCATATAAATTTTCTAAACAAACTTCCTCATTATCTTGCATATCAATAGTTGGAATAAATAGAGGATTATCATAGGATTTATACAAGTAGCATGGATTGTCATAAATAATAGTAGCAATATCATTCTCACAAGTTTCATTCATAGTAGTATCAAGATCACAAGTATAGTAAGTATCAATTTCATCAAAAAGGGATATTTCAAAAGAACCAATAGGATCATCACTTTCATCAAATAATGTATGAGTTAAAGAGTTACTCTCATTGGGAGGTAGACATGGGTAGCTCCATTATCCCTCCTCTTGATCATCACTCTCCTCCTCTTTTTCATCCAAGGAGCTTCTAGATTCAGCAGTTTCTTCTTCCATAGGTTCCTGCAAGGCATTAGTCTCTCCCTTTGGGGGAGAGAGTTGATTAAGATATTGAAGTATGTAGTAATTACAATCCTTGTAATTATCAGAGCAATATTCAAGTATATCATCAATTTCATATTTATAAGGTGCGTCATTAATACTTTCAAGCAAATAGGCAATTTCAAATGCACCCTTCCAAGCAATAAATTCCTCAATTTGTTCCACATTATCAAAGTCATAATTTCCTTTAACATAAGAAGATATGGTAACATTATCATTATACTCACATTGAAAAGGGAGGTATTTATACCTTCTACAGTAACAAGATTTATCAAAATAATAAGTAACATTATAAGTAGAGCACAAGTTTTTAGCATACTCATGCAATTTATTAATTTTCTCCCATAAGTGTATCCCTTTTTGTGACAAGCGGTATTCCTTATAATATTTTTGTTGTTCATCCGTGAACCCACCTTGCCAAAAAGATCTAGTTTCAAAGGCATCAAACATTGATAGCAAGCATAATAAAGCAAGTAACAAGCAAAACAATAACAAAGTAAAAATGATTGGAGGTGAGAGACTCTCTCTTCCTCCTCGGCAACTGCGCCAGAAAACTTGTTGATGGCTGACGTTGGTAAACCCCACGAGAAAGGTTGTGAAGAGTGCATTGGCAAGTTTTCCCTAAGAAAAGAAACCAAGGTTGAATCGACCAGTAGGAGGACAAGCAATCTCTGAAGGTTGATGCAGCTAAGATGGCAGGGTGCACTACCGGTTTAGCAGCAACATGGAACCTACACAACACAATGAAATCACTTTGCCCCAACGAAGCAGTAAGGTTGTCAATCTCACCTGTTGTGCTGAACACAAAGAGGTTAAACGTATGGTGTGGAAAATAATATGAGAACAATATGAAAGAAGTAGCAGAAGTGTGAAAACAGTGGAAGCAGTGTGAAAGCAGTGGAAAAAGTGTGTGAATTATCAGTATGAGAAAATGGACCGGGCTCCACAGTTCACTAGAGGTATCTCTCCATATAACATAGCTAACATGCATGGTGAACAAATTACAGCTGGGCAATTGACAGATAACGAACATGCATGCCATAAAGATTAGTATGAGATTCATGCGGGAATTACAACAAAATAGATAGACCGTCATCCAACTGCGTCTATGACTAATAATCCACCCTTCGAATATCATCCGAACAAACATTGGGTATTAACTTGCAAGCAACGGCTAATCGCAGTAAGGAAAGTGTGTAATGTAAACAATGTAAATGAAGTAAACATCGTTGTTTTCTCCCTAATGGCAACATCACATCTTCCATCTGTCACGTTTCTGTCACTCGAGCACAGATGCAAAGGAGGCGTGAACCCACTATTGAGCATAAATACTCCCTCTAGGAGTTACTAGCATCTACTTGGCTAGAGCATGTACTAACAACGGAGAGCATGCAATATCATCAATAACATACACATGAAGATAACATGATAGATTGATAATCAACAGACATATCATTCAATAATCATTGGATCCTAGAAAACACAACATGTAGAATTACAAATAGATAATCTCGATCATGTGAGACACCTCATGAGATCTAAACATGAGGCATAAGGTGGAGAGTACAACCATCTAGCTACTGCTATGGACCCGTAGTCCAAGGATGAACTACTCATGCATCACTACGGAGGCGGGCATGGTGGTGTAGACCCCTCCGGTGATGAATTCCCCTCTCAGCAGGGTGCCGAGGAGAGCTCCAGAACCCTCCCTATGTCAGGTTGACTATGAAAATGGCCTCGGGTGTTTCTCAGGACAAAGTGGTATCTTTTTAGGGTTGACACATCGGGGGAATAAATAGGCGAAAGGGCGATGGCAGTGGATGCCCAAGGGGCCCACACCACCCCTAGGCACGGCCAGGGGGCACGCCGCGCTATGGTGTGGCCCCCTTCTGGGCCTCTTCGGGACTCGGTGGAACCTTCGGGATTTCTAGGACTTCTGGGCTTCGAATTTTCCAATTCCGAGAATATTCCTAGAACAACTTTTCTGAAACTAAAAACAACAGAAAACAGGGAACTGGCTTTGTGGCATCTTGTCAATAGGTTTGTCCGGAAATTCGATAAAAATGACATGAAGTGTAAGGAAAGCATGTAGCATATGGCATTAAAACAACATGGAACATCAGAAATTATAAATACGTTTATGACGTATCAGCCACCCTGTGGCCCCCCTCCGGGTCTCCTCCGGACTCTGGGTACGTGACAGAAAAATAGGACCCTGGGATTTGTTTCCTCCAATTCCGATAATATTTCGAGAACAACTTTTCGGAAACCAAAAATAGCAGAAAACAGGAACTGGTGCTGTAACATCTTGTTAATAGGTTAATCCTAGGAAATCCATAAACATGATGTAAAGTGTGTAGAAAACATGTAGTAAATGTCATAATATCAATCATGGCACATGATAAATTATAGATACGTTGGAGACGTATCATGTTGCCGACTCCCCGTATCCAGCACCGTGATCCGGCAAAGTGAGGATCTCACATGTTACCGCTCTGAGAGCATGCACACATACGTCGGAGCAAATACTGCAGCGCTTCGTCGTCCAGGACTTGATTGTAACACCTGGGGTGTTTCCCTAAGTTAGAAAGTTCGTTTTTTTCTTTTTGCTTTGCATCACATGCATCATATGCATTGCACCCTGTTTTTCAAAACAACTCAAAAGTTCAAACCAATTTAAACTTTCAAACATGTCCAAAGTTTCCAATTTAAAAAAATTGCAAACTAAACAACTCAAATTGCTTCCAATAGTTTTGAAGATGATTTGTTTAAATTTCTTGTTAATGAAATTCCCTTTTTTTAATACCCAAATGGTAATTTCAAATTCAAATCAAATCAATCATACTTGGCATGTTCCAAATGTGGTTTAAAAATTAAAATATTGCAAACAGTTAATTCAATAAGTTTCATAGTTGTTTGAGCTTATTGAATAAACTTGCTTAAATTAAAAACTCAAATCTATATGAAAACCCTATTTGAATTTCAACTAGCAATTTCAAACTATTTGGCATTTTCAAATTGTTAAAAAATAAAGTTAACATACCTTGATATTGCTGTTTTGTAAATCAATAAAAAATATTTCATAAAACTAAAACCCTAACATCTAATTCTATTTTCCCTCCTTTCTTTTCCTACAAAAAAAAAGAGAGAACAAAAGAATAAAAAGAAACAAAAAACCTCGGGCTGGGGAGGCAGGCCAAGGCCCACCTACAGCCCAGCCCATTCCCCCAGCCCACCAAACCACCTAAGCCCACCTCCCTCCTTCTTCTTCCTGTACGGCACCCCATCGAGGATATCCACGTTGCCTCTGCCTCGATGGGACGGCCAGCAGCTGCCCTCCTCCTCCTTAAAAACTCGACCGCGAGCCCCTCCTGCCTGCCCTAGTTTCCCCTCTCTCCTTTTCCCTCCACGGCGCCGCCAGTTCCTCTCTCTTCCTCCCACCTCTCTGTCCCCCCCTTCCTCTGTACTGTACCGAGAGAGAGAGAGTGGCAGGTCGCCCTAACGCCATGGTCACCTCGAGGCTCCCCTGTTTCAGGGAATGGAACAAGGAACCTTTCCGCGCCAACATTGTCAACGGAGGCTAGCCAGAAACTCCAACGCGCAGCTGCCGTCGCCGGCCTCGTCCCAGTCGCAGTCTTCTGAACCCCGTCATCCACGAGCAGAACGACGTCACGAACCCCCAAGGTGAGCACTCCCTCCGTCCCTCTACTCCTTCCTCCCCTCCCCCTGCTCTGGGTGCGAGCCGTCGAGCCGCACCGCGGTGATCACCGCTGTTCGCTGCAGTTTTCCCTCCGTGCTGTCGCTGTTAACTGACGAAAGTTTCAGTTTCGTCAGTAACGCTCGCGGTGTACACTAGATCTACCCTGCGCCTCCTGTTCTGTCACAACTCATTCAGTATCCCAGTGGCAAGGGCTCTGCGCGCGCGCCCTAGGTCGCGAGTTCGACCCCCTCCCAGTGCGCCCAAAGGCGCTACCTTATTTCTGATTTTCGCCCGCGCGTCCAGGCCCACCGATCAGTGGCGTTGGTTGCCACGGGGGATCCACACCCGCACGCGTGGCTGCCAGCGTGGCGCCTGGCCCATGCGTCAGTAGCCCTGGGCGGCTGCTGCGCGGTGCAGATCCAAATTCTTGCGCAGAATTTTCTCACACAGGCCCCTAGTCCCTGTTTTTCCTTACACCTAGGTCCTCCAAAATTATAGAAGCCCCCCCTAAAATTCTTTTGTCATATCTTTCAAACCCCAACTCCAAACAATTCAAATTTTACATGTTTTCCATCCAAAATTTCATACTCTTTCCAAATATAACATTTGTTTTCTGTTTTGGATAAATAAAATTAATGCAATTACTTAATGCTTTAATCATTTAAATGGTGAAATTCATAACTTGCTCAATTAAAATCCAAATTCAACAAATAAAATATGTTTTCCATGCAAAATTGAATCACCTTTCCAAATATAAGCTTTGTTTCCTGTTTTGAATAATTAAAATTGGTTAAATAATTTAAACCTTGTTTCAATCATTTAATATTGCTAAATTCATAACTTGGCCAACTTAATTTCTTTTTGAACATATAACATATGTTTTCAAACCAGAAAATTATAATCCTTTCAAATATGAATTTGATTTAATGCTTTGAACAAATAAAATTCAAATAATTTCATACTTGAATTAAATTCATTTAAATCTTGTTAAACTTGTTTAGTTCATAATTAATTCATTCTAATTCCTTTTTCCACAAATGAAACATGTATTCCACCTAAAATTTTGTGTCCTTTCCAATTATGAACTTTGTTATCTAATTTGAACAATTAAAATTGGTGAAAACAACAAATGCTTGTGTAACTCATTTAAGAACCCAAATTTTTTTAACTTAATAAATAAAATTCCAAACTTGGTAAAGAATATTTCAAATTGCAGCTATTGTTGTTTTCTTATTGTTTTCATCATCCATGCATCATTATAATCAACTTTCATATGATGGCTATTTGTAGATACATTAATTCATTGGCTTTTCCATATGCAATTCAAATTGCATATGGGCCCATTTAAATATGTTTACCATGTCAACTAGTTTATCTTTGATGCATCCTTAAACTTGTCATGCATCCATATCTTGATCATGCTGGATCTTTTGCCGTAGTAGTAATTGTTGCATCCGGTGTTTGTTCTAGTTTGTCGCTTCTTCGCGGATAGGACGTTGAGATGATGTGAGCAACGACAAGTTCTGCGGATGTACCTCTACTTGCTGGATCTCAGGAAAGTATACTCACTTGATACCTATGGCTGCCTTTCATCACTTGTTACCGATTCTTCCCGTTGCCTTTATTCTAGCCTTATGATTCAATGCTTGTGTCTCGATCCTATCATATGTTTACCTTGCAGCCGTGATATAGCCTTCCTTCCACTTCCTATTAACTATTGTTTGTTTATCCCGTTGGCCCTCGTGTCGTAGTTGCATGCTTAGGTTTGTTTGTGCTCGAGTCTTGTCGTCATTTATCTTATCACCTGTTTAGTTGATAGTTGGGTTTCAGCTTAATCAACAACATGTTAATGTTTTGGGTAATAATAATTTGATGATAAGGCACCGGCAGGAGGCTCGGCGTGGTTTTGAGGCCTGCTAGTGTCGACCCTAATTAGGAAAAGGGTCTTGTCCATTGATCTATGATGATCGCACTAACCGCATGTGGGAAGCGAGTATGGGCGCCCCTCGCAATTCTGATTCGATTCGCATCTCGTCCAAATCGCCTAATTTAGTTCGGGTTTTCCATTTGCCGCATGCATATGCAGGTGCGAACCCTTGGCGCCAGGGTGGAACTTTTGTAGTCGGCATTTAGGGAGACACGTTCTTAGAGTGCTATGAGGGTCCCCTTTTCTTCGTGGGGCTTGATTAGCCGTGCGCTCAATTGCACGGGGTTCTTTGGCTTGATGCGAAGAAGAGTTGGGTTGTGTTGAGTACCTCGCTTGATGGGTTGATCCCCCGTCTGGCGGGTTATTCTTACGTGTACGGCCAAATTGGTGCATCCCTGCAGGGTTAAATCTTCTCGAGAAGCCGTGTTGTCCACGGTTATGGACGACTTGGTGAAAGTGCTGGCTAACAAGTACTCAGACAACTTACACCTAACGATGATAACTTGACTAGTAATATAGATTACCTCCACCATAAAAATGAATGTCACCTTAATCAACTGTGTGAGTTTCCTTGGGTTGCTTCCTTAGTAGGGGGTAACATTGGATGGGTATTGTTTGGTGAGTAGTTTTAGTTGTTTCTGATACGCTATCTTATCCCTTTCTTTTAGCCGGAAGTTGTAGCGTGTTTGTATAGTTAGTTAGTGCAGCCCGCTGCCGCTTCTTTGCAACAATCCCTTCCTTTCCGTTGTACCCAAAGTATTTGTATCTGGTGTTGATTGGTTACGCTGGTATCTTGTGAGTATGGGTTTATCCACTTGCCAGTACTTAACCGTACTGACCCACGAATCCCTTTCGTGGCTGCATATTCCACATTGCAGTCAACAGGTTTGAAGTCTGACGACGTTAGCTTGGGAATCCCTCCGGCTTGGCCTGGGCAGGGATTGGACGCCATCGGTTATCTTCAGGACTCTTAGTCCAATTTGTATCTTGTCCGTAGTCGGACACTATGTATGTTTCTTCCGCTGTTATTTGGATCTTTGTATTGTATCAGTTGTATCCTTGACTCGTTTGAGTCATCTTGTATATATCTTTTCTGTTGTTGCGGAGTATTCGTGAACTGCTGTAATGTTATCACAAGTGGCAACCTGGAATCGGTTATTATGTGGATTTTGGCGGGAATGCTGAAATTTGCATAGTGCCCGATCTCGGGGTGTCACAAATGGTATCAGAGCATGGTTTCCGATTCCCGATATTGTTTCGATACGAATGGTTATCGAAGCAACGGGTCCGCAAAGCCTGTAGGATAACCTCGCTAACGGTCGTTGTTTCTAGAGTGTCAAAACTATTTCTGCTAAACTATTTTGGGAAACATCTCAATAGGATTCTCGTTTTCTCCTTATCTCTATTCTATTTCCCCTCCCACCTTATTTGTTTTGGAGTCTCTTCCCTTATCTATCTTTCAAGTTTTAGGATCCTACGTGGGTGGACGTTTTCTGAGCCTTTAACCTAATAGGTTTGATCATCGGAAGATTCCTGGTGGAAGAACATAGTCGTCACTCCGAGCAAGAATCTCTTGTTAGTGGTGTCGAGAAGCCCTTGTTAGTGGTGTCGAGGAGATCAACTGGAAGCATGAAGAATCGATAGTCGAACTTCTTTCCCCTCCCGGGTTAGTGGTGGATTGCGAGGGCGCAATCCCTTGTTAGTGGTGTCGTCTGTAACACCTGGGGTGTTTCCCTAAGTTAGAAAGTTGGTTGTTTTTCTTTTTGCTTTGCATCACATGCATCATATGCATTGCACCCTGTTTTTCAAAACAACTCAAAAGTTCAAACCAATTTAAACTTACAAACATGTCCAAAGTTTCCAATTTAAAAAAATTGCAAACTAAACAACTCAAATTTCTTCCAATAGTTTTGAAGATGATTTGTTTAAATTGCTTGTTAATGAAATTACCTTTTTTTAACACCCAAATGGTAATTTCAAATTCAAATCAAATCAATCATACTTGGCATGTTCCAAATGTGGTTTAAAAATTAAAATATTGCAAACAGTTAATTCAATAAGTTTCATAGTTGTTTGAGCTTATTGAATAAACTTGCTTAAATTAAAAACTCAAATCTATATGAAAACCCTATTTGAATTTCAACTAGCAATTTCAACATATTTGGCAATTTCAAATTGTTAAAAAATAAAGTTAACATACCTTGATATTGCTGTTTTGTAAATCAATAAAAAATATTTCATAAAACTAAAACCCTAACATCTAATTCTATTTTCCCTCCTTTCCTTTCCTACAAAAAAAAAAGAAGAGAGAACAAAAGAATAAAAAGAAAAAAAACCCCTCGGGCTGGGGAGGCAGGCCAAGGCCCACCTACAGCCCAGCCCATTCCCCTCTTCCCCCATCCCACCAAACCACCTAAGCCCACCTCCCTCCTTCTTCTTCCTGTACGGCACCCCATCGAGGATATCCACGTTGCCTCTGCCTCGATGGGATGGCCAGCAGCTGCCCTCCTCCTCCTTAAAAACTCGACCGCGAGCCCCTCCTGCCTGCCCTAGTTTCCCCTCTCTCCTTTCCCCTCCACGACGCCGCCAGTTCCTCTCTCTTCCTCCCACCTCTCTGTCCCCCCTTCCTCTGTACTGTACCGAGAGAGAGAGAGAGAGTGGCAGGTCGCCGTCGCCCTGACGCCATGGTCACCTCGAGGCTCCCCCGTTTTAGGGAATGGAACAAGGACCCTTTCTGCGCCAACATTGCCAACGGAGGCTAGCCAGAAACTCCAACACGCAGCCGCCGTCGCCGGCCTCGTCCCAGTCGCAGTCTTCTGAACCCCGTCATCCACGAGCAGAACGACGTCACGAACCCCCGAGGTGAGCACTCCCTCCGTCCCTCTACTCCTTCCTCCCCTCCCCCTGCTCTGGGTGCGAGCCGTCGAGCCGCACCGCGGTGATCACCGCCGTTCGCTGCAGTTTTCCCTCCGTGCTGTCGCTGTTAACTGACGAAAGTTTCAGTTTCGTCAGTAACGCTCGCGGTGTACACTAGATCTACCCTGCGCCTCCTGTTCTGTCACAACTCATTCAGTAGCCCAGTGGCAAGGGCTCTGCGCGCGCGCCCTAGGTAGCGAGTTCGACCACCTCCCAGTGCGCCCAAAGGCGCTACCTTTTTTCTGATTTTCGCCCGCGCGTCCAGGTCCACCGATCAGTGGCGTTGGTTGCCACGGGGGATCCACACCCGCACGCGTGGCTGCCAGCGTGGCGCCTGGCCCACGCGTCAGTAGCCCTGGGCGGCTGCTGTGCGGTGCAGATCCAAATTCTTGCGCAGAATTTTCTCACACAGGCCCCTAGTCCCTGTTTTTCCTTACACCTAGGTCCTCCATAATTACAGAAGCCCCCCCTAAAATTCTTTTGCCATATCTTTCTGTTGGGAATATGCCCTAGAGGCAATCATAGATGATGTAATTCCCAATGTATTCATGAAGTTATTAAGTTGTCCTTTGGTTTGAACATCTGATATATGTCATTGAATATGTGATTCGATTGTGGAACTATGTATTCATGTTGTTCATACTAATTGTCCTTGGTCGTTAAGGTTGTGCTGGACACACACCCTAGACTAATGTGAGTGTTGGCTGATGACACGGTTCCACTTGTCATGGGCATGGTGATGCCATTCCAACGTTCACGGACTTGGCTAAAGAGTTTAGCAAGTCGGACTGACCCACATTGAGATGCAACGATCAAGTCGTCATTTGCATGTCTCAATCAATGTAATCCTTAGACCTGAGGTTGTCGCACAATCCGAGTTGTGGATCACCGACTTAGGTTCTGTCAAACGTTGTTCTGTGACAAGGCAACTATAAAGGCAGAGTTCGGGTCGAATGAGAAGCAAGCTGCGTGATGTGGATAATCAAGATGGGATTTTGCCCCTCCGAATGGAGAGATATTCTCTGGGCCCTCTCGAGTGATATGATTCAGGAAGCATGGCCATGCGTGACTCAGTTAAGTGTTAACTGTGTCGATTGACTAAGAGTTAGTCAGATGAATCACATATCACGGATCGAGAAGAGAGTTGAGCTATTCAAGGGATGACGATAAATCGCCTATAGCTCGACAAGGTATATCGTGAGGCAAAAAGGACTAAGATGAACATCACATTGAAAGGTATGTCGTCATGACTCAATGGGACTTGGGAGTCGGCACGTTCTGCTAGGAGCCGCTACCGATTGATCGATTGAGAGTCGGACTCTAATCGTGTCCAAGTCGCCATGAGCCTGCAGGGTCGCACACTTAAGAGCGGGAGCAAATATTGGTTGGGTTGGACCCGAACCAGAAATAGACTGAATTAGTGAGTCGGACTCACAGAGGGAATGGGCCACAAGTGTTGTGCAGCCCATTACCATACGCTATATAAAGAGGGGCGCAGGTTGCCCAGCGGGCAAGTTAGTCCACTCTCCCATGCGTTGGGAACCCTAGCCCCACTCAGTCCAGCCGCCGCACCGGACCTAGCAGTCCGCCGTCGGAGCTCCTCCTCGTACGTGTGGATACCGGCAGAGGTGTTGTACGTTCAGCACTTCGACGTTCGAGGGATTGGATCGGCCGGACCGGATCGTGGGACTGCACTGCCCCGACGCGCTGCATCGATAATCCGCACCTGCGCGTCTAGTGGTAATACTCGTGGCCTTCTACCTCGGCTAGATCTTGGAAGTACCGCGTAGGAAAAAGTTTTTGTTTATCTCTACGCGTTCCAACAGTGGTATCAAAGCGGTAGCTTCTGGTATTAGGCCCGAGACCCGTACATATGTGATATGTAGTTAGCGTTAGATGTGATCTAATTGCAGTTTTGGTGGTCGGTCTATGAGATAGATCGGTTTTGTACAAGGTTGATTGGATCAATCGTACTCGGGGTTAATGGATGATCTGGTTTCCGTGATCATACTGCTAAGGTCGTGAAATAACTTACCCCTACCGGTCGGTTTCCGCCATCGGGGTATACCGTGACACATAAATCCAGTTGCGGTGATCGAAGATCAAAGAGTTTGGTCGAATCGGAATACGGATCAGATTCGGGTAAAATCGTTTTATCCGATGAAGAAATCCATGATCGGAATACAGATGAGATCTGCGTTTTCCGAAATCGTCGGGCGCCTTAGATGTCGTTGCGAGTTTCACAACGCCGGTAGATATCGTATCTATGCATAACTTGTTTTTGCAGGAAGTTGTGAATGGTATGGCTTATGTGCATGTGATGTGTGTAATCCATACATGATCTGCGTATCATGTTTATGTCAGCCGGCTGGAGCCTAGGTGCTGTCATTTTATTGTATACCGGCCTGCGTGTCGGATTCTCTATGTAAATTTTGATTTACTAGCTAGTGTAGCTTGTTGGAGAACCCGGAAGGCATGCAAGTCGATGTACAAGTCGGCTACATGGAGCAAGATGGCACGTGACAAGAGTTGGCACGAGCCGACTTGCAAGCTTCGTGGAGATGGAGATCACCATGAAGAGAGCCATACCATTTCACATTATAATTGCTTTATTTGTGTTATTGTTATGTCTCTATTTACCTCTATTTAGATAGTTGGTAGATTCTTTAATCCCTCAAAGAAGGTCTAGTCGATCGCCCCGCCAGTGCTGCACCATCACAAGTCGGACATTCTTGGTAGTGGGCTCATAAAATTGAGGTGCTACCAATTCTTTCCGGTTAGGTGGGTTTGAGTCGGACTCTTACAAGCAGAAGCACTTGGTAATCTAGACGAGTCCATCACAACGGTTGTGGGGCTCGGGGCGAGGTAGGTTGGGAGCCGGGGCATGTGATGTCACCCAACTAACAGGAGTCGTATTGGATACGATTGGCAAGGTGTTGCCTACCTAGATCACTTGACGGCTAGCGGTGATGCTAAAGCTCACTAGTCGGCTTGCTTATTTAGGATCTTGAATCACTTAGCAACCATCGGAGGGGTGTTGGTTCTAGTGGGAGCATAAGTATTAAAGCGTTTAATATGCCTGCTCTTTTATGAATACATGTCTTAAGTGTTTTTGCGTATATTCTGTTGTAGATCAATGGCACCTAGCAACCTTCCTCAGTTGTCCGCGTTTGCGTTGAGGTCAATCCTAGAGAAAGATAAGCTTAATGGAACTAATTTCACCAACTGGTATCGTAATCTGAGGATAGTCCTCAAGCATGACAAGAAAGAACATGTTCTAGAAACTCCACTTCCAGATGAGCCTGATGACGATGCGACTGTCGCTGTCATGAATGCCTACCGTAAGGCTAGAGATGAGTCTACGGAAATCAGCTGTCTTATGCTTGCACACATGGAACCGGACTTGCAGCAGCAGTTCGAGAATGTTGAGGCCTACGATATGATCGAAAGCCTCAAAAGTATGTTCCAGGCTCAAGCAAAGACTGAGAGGTATCAAGTCTCTCAAGCTTTGCTTGGCTGTAAGCTGAAAGACGGTGATCCACTGAGTCCGCATGTAATCAAGATGATTGGTTACATACAGTCTTTGGATCGGCTGGGCTTCCCAATTAACGAAGAGTTCGCTACTGATATAATTCTGAACTCTCTTCCTAGTGCGTATGGTTCGTTCATCTCGAACTACCATATGCATGGTATGGATAAGAGTATCACTGAATTACATGGGATGCTCAAAACGGCAGAGGCTGATATCAAGAAAGGCACCAGTCAAGTGTTGATGGTGCAGAATAAGGCTAAGTTCAAGAAGAGTTCTTGGACTAAGAAGAAGAAGGATAAGTCAGGAGGTAGCGCCCATGGCCCTGTCCAGAGTGCTCCCTCAAAGACTAAACCTTCTCCTACAGCCGGAGCCAACTGCTTCTATTGCAAGCAAGATGGCCACTGGAAGAGGAACTGCACCAAGTATTTGGCTGACAGAGCCAAGAGTGGAGGTGTGACTTCCAACTCAGGTACGCTTGTGTGCAATGTTATAGACATTTATCTTGCTGATGCGCCTAATAGTTCTTGGGTATATGATACCGGATCAGTTATTCACATATGCAACTCGTTGCAGGGACTGGTAAGAACTAGGAGCGTGGCAAGAGGAGAGGTTGACATTCGGGTCGGCAACAAGGCGAGAGTCGCTGCGTTGGAAGTCGGCACGATGCAACTTCATTTACCTTCAGGATTTATTTTGGAACTAAATAATTGTTATTATGTTCCAGCACTTAGTCGAAACATTATTTCCGCCTCATGTTTGATGAGACAAGGTTATGAGTCGAATATTAAGAATAATGGTTGTTCTTTATATTTGAAAGATATGTTTCATGGCTTTGCACCCGTTCAGAACGGGTTATTTATTTTAAATCTTGATAGTGAATCAGTCTATAACATAAATGTTAAAAGGTTGAAACCAAATGATCTGAATATGACTTACTTTTGGCACTGTCGGCTTGGTCATATAAGTTGGAAGCGCATGAAGAAGCTCCATGATGATGGACTTCTAACTTCGTTTGACTTAGAGTCATTCGAGACATGCGAATCATGCCTACTAGGAAAGATGACCAAGACACCTTTTGCAAGGAGTTGTGAAAGGGCGTCCGACTTGTTGGAACTAATACATAGTGATGTATGTGGACCAATGAGCACGACAGCTAGAGGTGGTTATGAGTACTTCATTACCTTCACTGATGATTTGAGTAGGTATGGATATATCTATTTAATGAAACACAAGTCGGAAGCCTTTGAAAAGTTCAAGGAATTCCAGAGTGAGGTACAAAATCAACTCGGCAAGAAAATAAAGTTTCTACGGTCGGACCGTGGGGGCGAGTACATGAGCCATGAGTTTGATGACCATCTAAAGAGTTGTGGAATAGTTCCTCAACTCACTCCGCCGGGTACGCCGCAGAGAAACGGTGTATCGGAACGAAGAAATCGGACCTTGTTGGACATGGTACGATCAATGATGAGTCGGACAGATCTACCTTTATCATTTTGGGGTTATTGTCTAGAAACTGCAGCTTTCACACTAAACAGAGTACCATCAAAGTCAGTAGAGAAGACACCACATGAGATGTGGACGGGCAAAAAGCCAAGTTTGTCTTTTCTTAAGATTTGGGGTTGTGAGGTATTTGTCAAGCGACTTCAGTCGGACAAGCTCACGCCCAAGTCGGATAAGTGTATTTTCGTGGAGTATCCGAGGGAAACCCTGGGGTACTACTTCTACAACCGGGAAGAGGGCAAAGTGTTTGTCGCTCGGAATGGTGTCTTCCTTGAGAAAGAGTTTCTCAGTCGGGAAGTCAGTGGGAGCACGGTGCAACTCGAAGAAATTCGAGAGGAACCAGCTAGGGGCGAGTCGGCAATGGCCTTGGAGGCTGAGCCGCTCGTGGTACCTACACCGGTTACAGCACCTGAACCTCGGAGATCTGCCAGATTACAGAGTGCTCGAGATGTTTTACTGTTAGACAGTAATGAGCCGGCAACTTATTCGGAAGCGATGGTGGGATCTGATTCCGAGTCATGGCTTGGAGCCATGAGATCCGAGTTAAAGTCCATGGATGAAAACCAAGTTTGGAATTTGGTTGATCTGCCTGACGGTGCAAGACCCGTCGAGTGCAAATGGGTCTTTAAGAAGAAAATTGATATGGATGGAAATATTTCCGTCTATAAAGCACGACTTGTCGCGAAGGGGTTCCGACAGGTTCAAGGAGTTGACTACGACGATACCTTCTCGCCCGTAGCGATGCTTAAATCAATTCGGATCATGTTAGCCATAGCAGCCTATTTCGACTATGAGATATGGCAGATGGATGTCAAGACGGCTTTCCTTAATGGAAATTTAACTGAGGACGTGTATATGATACAGCCCGAAGGTTTTGTCGATCCGGCTAATGCTGACAAGGTATGCAAACTTCAGAAATCCATTTATGGGTTGAAGCAAGCATCTCGGAGTTGGAACATTCGCTTTGATGAGGTAGTCAAATCGTTTGGCTTCATCAAGAGCGATCACGATTCTTGTTTATACAAGAAGTTTAGTGGGAGCAAAGTAAACTTTCTAATCTTATATGTGGATGACATATTACTGATTGGAAATGATGTCATGATGTTGCAAGAAACCAAAGAGTCATTGGAAAGGAGTTTCTCAATGAAAGATTTGGGTGAGGCAACTTACATATTAGGAATCAGGATCTATAGAGATAGATCAAGGCGACTCATTGGATTGAGTCAGAGTACATATCTGGACAAAGTTTTGAAGAAATTCAAAATGCAAGAGTCCAAGAAGGGATTCTTGCCGATGTCCCATGGCATAAAACTTAGCAAGACTCAGTGTCCTTCGACGACTGATGAGCGAAGTCGGATGAGTGTGATCCCGTATGCTTCGGCAATCGGATCCATCATGTATGCCATGATTTGTACTAGGCCAGATGTTTCCTATGCTCTAAGTGTTACGAGCAGATACCAGGCTGACCCTGGCGAAGCCCACTGGGCAGCGGTTAAAAACATCCTTAAGTATTTGAGAAATACTAAGGAAATGTTCCTAGTTTATGGAGGTGATGAGGAATTCAGTGTAAAGGGTTACACGGATGCGAGTTATCTCACCGACTCAGATGATTCTCGTTCGCAATCTGGATACGTGTTTGTGATGAACGAAGGGGCTGTGAGCTGGAAGAGTTCCAAGCAAGATACGGTGTCTGCATCTACAACAGAGGCTGAGTATATTGCTGCCTCAGAGGCGGCAAAGGAAGTTGTTTGGATCAGGAACCTCCTGATTGATCTTGGTGTGGTTCAGGGCGCGTCCAATCCTTTGGACGTATATTGTGACAACAATGGTGCTATCGCACAGGCCAAGGAACCTAGACAACACCAGAAGAACAAACATATACTCATGCGGTACCACCTCATTCGCCAGTTTGTCGAACAAGGTGATATCAAGTTATGCAAAGTACACACGGATGCAAACATTGCAGATCCGTTGACAAAGGCGCTACCACAGCCTAAGCATGAGGCGCACACGAGAGGTATGGGCATTAGATGCCTAGGCATATGATGCCAAGATGATTGACTCTAGTGCAAGTGGGAGACTGTTGGGAATATGCCCTAGAGGCAATCATAGATGATGTAATTCCCAATGTATTCATGAAGTTATTAAGTTGTCCTTTGGTTTGAACATCTGATATATGTCATTGAATATGTGATTCGATTGTGGATCTATGTATTCATGTTGTTCATACTAATTGTCCTTGGTCGTTAAGGTTGTGCTGGACACACACCCTAGACTAATGTGAGTGTTGGCTGATGACACGGTTCCACTTGTCATGGGCATGGTGATGCCATTCCAACGTTCACGGACTTGGCTAAAGAGTTTAGCAAGTCGGACTGACCCACATTGAGATGCAACGATCAAGTCGTCATTTGCATGTCTCAATCAATGTAATCCTTAGACCTGAGGTTGTCGCACAATCCGAGTTGTGGATCACCGACTTAGGTTCTGTCAAACGTTGTTCTGTGACAAGGCAACTATAAAGGCAGAGTTCGGGTCGAATGAGAAGCAAGCTGCGTGATGTGGATAATCAAGATGGGATTTTGCCCCTCCGAATGGAGAGATATTCTCTGGGCCCTCTCGAGTGATATGATTCAGGAAGCATGGCCATGCGTGACTCGGTTAAGTGTTAACTGTGTCGATTGACTAAGAGTTAGTCAGATGAATCACATATCACGGATCGAGAAGAGAGTTGAGCTATTCAAGGGATGACGATAAATCGCCTATAGCTCGACAAGGTATATCGTGAGGCAAAAAGGACTAAGATGAACATCACATTGAAAGGTATGTCGTCATGACTCAATGGGACTTGGGAGTCGGCACGTTCTGCTAGGAGCCGCTACCGATTGATCGATTGAGAGTCGGACTCTAATCGTGTCCAAGTCGCCATGAGCCTGCAGGGTCGCACACTTAAGAGCGGGAGCAAATATTGGTTGGGTTGGACCCGAACCAGAAATAGACTGAATTAGTGAGTCGGACTCACAGAGGGAATGGGCCACAAGTGTTGTGCAGCCCATTACCATACGCTATATAAAGAGGGGCGCAGGTTGCCCAGCGGGCAAGTTAGTCCACTCTCCCATGCGTTGGGAACCCTAGCCCCACTCAGTCCAGCCGCCGCACCGGACCTAGCAGTCCGCCGTCGGAGCTCCTCCTCGTACGTGTGGATACCGGCAGAGGTGTTGTACGTTCAGCACTTCGACGTTCGAGGGATTGGATCGGCCGGACCGGATCGTGGGACTGCACTGCCCCGACGCGGTGCATCGATAATCCGCACCTGCGCGTCTAGTGGTAATACTCGTGGCCTTCTACCTCGGCTAGATCTTGGAAGTACCGCGTAGGAAAAAGTTTTTGTTTATCTCTACGCGTTCCAACACTTTCGTACCCCAACTCCAAACAATTCAAATTTTACATGTTTTCCATCCAAAATTTCATACTCTTTCCAAATATAACATTTTTTTTCTGTTTTGGATAAATAAAATTAATGCAATTACTTAATGCTTTAATCATTTAAATGGTGAAATTCATAACTTGCTCAATTAAAATCCAAATTCAACAAATAAAATATGTTTTCCATGCAAAATTGAATCACCTTTCCAAATATAAGCTTTGTTTCCTGTTTTGAATAATTAAAATTGGTTAAATAATTTAAACCTTGTTTCAATCATTTAATATTGCTAAATTCATAACTTGGCCAACTTAATTTCTTTTTGAACATATAACATATGTTTTCAAACCAGAAAATTATAATCCTTTCAAATATGAATTTGATTTAATGCTTTGAACAAATAAAATTCAAATAATTTCATACTTGAATTAAATTCATTTAAATCTTGTTAAACTTGTTTAGTTCATAATTAATTCATTCTAATTCCTTTTTCCACAAATGAAACATGTATTCCACCTAAAATTTTGTGTCCTTTCCAATTATGAACTTTGTTATCTAATTTGAACAATTAAAATTGGTGAAAACAACAAATGCTTGTGTAACTCATTTAAGAACCCAAAATTTCTTAACTTAATAAATAAAATTCCAAACTTGGTAAACAATATTTCAAATTGAAGCTATTGTTGTTTTCTTATTGTTTTCATCATCCATGCATCATTCTAATCAACTTTCATATGATGGCTATTTGTAGATCAATTAATTCAACATTAATTCATGGGCTTTTCCATATGCAATCCAAATTGCATATGGGCCCATTTAAATATGTTTACCATGTCAACTAGTTTATCTTTGATGCATCCTTAAACTTGTCATGCATCCATATCTTGATCATGCTGGATCTTTTGCCGTAGTAGTAATTGTTGCATCCGGTGTTTGTTCTAGTTTGTTGCTTCTTCGCGGATAGGACGTTGAGATGATGTGAGCAACGACAAGTTCTGCGGATGTACCTCTACTTGCTGGATCTCAGGCAAGTATACTCACTTGCTACCTATGGCTGCCTTTCATCACTTGTTACCGATTCTTCTCGTTGCCTTTATTCTAGCCTTATGATTCGATGCTTGTGTCTCGATCCTATCATATGTTTACCTTGCAGCCATGATATAGCATTCCTTCCACTTCCTATTAACTGTTGTTTGTTTATCCCGTTGGCCCTCGTGTCGTAGTTGCATGCTTAGTTTTGTTTGTGCTCGAGTCTTGTCGTCATTTATCTTATCACCTGTTTAGTTGATAGTTGGGTTTCAGCTTAATCAACAACATGTTAATGTTTTGGGTAATAATAATTTGATGATAAGGCACCGGCAGGAGGCCCGGCGTGGTTTTGAGGCCTTCTAGTGTCGACCCTAATTAGGAAAAGGGTCTTGTCCATTGATCCATGATGAGCGCACTAACCGCATGTGGGAAGCGAGTATGGGCGCCCCCCCCCCCCCCGCAATTCTGATTCGATTCGCATCTCGTCCAAATCGCCTCATTTAGTTCGGGTTTTCCATTTGCCGCATGCATATGCAGGTGCGAACCCTTGGCGCCAGGGTGGAACTTTTGTAGTCGGCATTTAGGGAGACACGTTCTTAGAGTGCTATGAGGGTCCCCTTTTCTTCGTGGGGCTTGATTAGCCGTGCGCTCAATTGCACGGGGTTCTTTGGGCTTGATGCGAAGAAGAGTTGGGTTGTGTTGAGTACCTCGCTTGGTGGGTTGATCCCTCGTCTGGCGGGTTATTCTTACGTGTACGGCCAAATTGGTGCATCCCTGCAGGGTTAAATCTTCTCGAGAAGCCGTGTTGTCCGCGGTTATGGACGACTTGGTGAAAGTGCTGGCTAACAAGTACTCAGACAACTTACACCTAACGATGATAACTTGACTAGTAATATAGATTACCTCCACCATAAAAATGAATGTCACCTTAATCAACTGTGTGAGTTTCCTTGGGTTGCTTCCTTAGTAGGGGGTAACATTGGATGGTTATTGTTTGGTGAGTAATTGTAGTTGTTTCTGATACGCTATCTTATCCCTTTCTTTTAGCCGGAAGTTGTAGCGTGTTTCTATAGTTAGTTAGTGCAGCCCGCTGCCGCTTCTTTGCAACAATCCCTTCCTTTCCGTTGTACCCAAAGTATTTGTATCTGGTGATGATTGGTTACACTGGTATCTTGTGAGTATGGGTTTATCCACTTGCCAGTACTTAACCGTACTGACCCACGAATCCCTTTCGTGGCTGCATATTCCACATTGCAGTCAACAGGTTTGAATTCTGACGACGTTAGCTTGGGAATCCCTCCGGCTTGGCCTGGGCAGGGATTGGACGCCATCGGTTATCTTCAGGACTCTTAGTCCAATTTGTATCTTGTCCGTAGTCGGACACTATGTATGTTTCTTCCGCTGTTATTTGGATCTTTGTATTGTATCAGTTGTATCCTTGACTCGTTTGAGTCGTCTTCTATATATCTTTTCTGTTGTTGTTGCGGAGTATTCGTGAACTGCTGTAATGTTATCACAAGTGGCAACCTGGAATCGGTTATTATGTGGATTTTGGCGGGAATGCTGAAATTTGCATAGTGCCCGATCTCGGGGAGTCACATTGATGCCGCATGTGTATATGAAGGTAGAGTTCTCAACACATGAGAGAGAGAGAGTAATTAGAATCTAGGTCTAAATGGGAGAGGAACACCTCATCCTAATTAGAAGAAGCTCTAATTATATTAGAGGAAGCTCTAATCCAATTAGAGAAAGATCTAATCTAATTAGAGGAGCCTCTAATCCAACTAGAAGATGTCTAAACCAATTAGAAAGGCTCTAATTAGTCTTCTAATTATTACAGAGGACCTAATCCTATTAGAAGTGTTCTAATTAGTTCTTCTAATTATTAGAGAAGTCTCTAATTCGATTAGAAGTTCTCTAATTAGAAGTTCTAACTAGTCCTCTAATTCTTCTAGAGAAACAGAGAAGCCAAAGGCTCAAAATATATGTTCTCCAAAGAGAGAGGGGTGGGTATCACATAGTGAGTCAAGGGAGGGAACCTACCATAGGGGAGGAGGTCAGTTTCCCCTCCTCCCTTGCCACACCACTCCTCCTAGGAGGAATCGGATTGGACTCTTGATGCGCGTGGAACCCACGTTCATTGGGAGACCCCAAGAGGAAGGTTTGATAAGCACAACAACAAGTTTCCCTGAGAAAGAAACCAAGGTTGAATCGACCAGTAAGAGTAAGGCGTAACTTCAGAAGGTTGATGCAGTTGAGATGGTAGGGTGCATTACCGGTTCAGCAGCAACGTGGAACCTACACAACACAATCAAATCACTTTGCACCAACGAAGTAGTGAGGTTGTCAATCTCACCGGTTTTGGTGAACACAAAGAGGTTAAACGTATAGTGTGGAAAACAGTATGGGAACAATTTGAAAATAGTAGCAGCAGTGTGAAAACAGTAATTGCAGAGGTTGTATTATCAGTATGAGAAAATGAACCGGGGTCCACAGTTCACTAGAGGTGTCTCTCCATAAAAGATAGCTAACATGCGTGGTGAATAAACTACAGCTGGGCAATTGACAAATAAAGAAACATGCATGACATAAAGATTACTATGAGATTCATGCGGGCATTACAGCAAAATACATAGATCGCCATCCAACTGTATCTATGACTAATAATCCACCCTTCAAATATCATCCGAACAAATGCTGGGTCTTAAGTTTCTAGCAACGGATAATCGCAGTAAGCAAAGTGTGTAATATAAAAAAGTAAACATCATTGTTTTCTCCCTAATGGAAACAACACATCCTCCATCTGTCACGTTTCTATCACACGAGCACAAATGCAAAGGAGGCATGAACCCACTATCGAGCATAAATACTCCCTCTTGGAGTCATTAGCATCTACTTGGCCAGAGCATCTACTAACAACAGAGAGCATGCAAGATCATAAATAACATACACATGAAGATAACATGATAGATTAATAATCAAAAGACATAGCTTTCAATAATCATCAGATCCCAGCAAACACAACATGTAGCATTACAAATAGATGATCTTGATCATGTGAGGCAGCTCACGAGATCTTAACATGAGGCATAAAGTGGAGAGGACAACTATCTAGCTACTGCTATGGACCTGTAGTCCAGGGATGTACTACTCACGCATCACTTCGGAGGCGGGCATGGTGGTGTAGACCCCTTCGGTGATGAATTTCCCTCCCGACAGGGTGCCGGGGAGAGCTCTAGAACCCTCTCGATCTCGGGTTGACGATGACGGCGTCCTGGGGTGTTTCTCGGGAAGAAGTGGTATATTTTTAGGGTCGGTGTATCGGGGTGAATAAATAGGAGAAAGGGCGATGGCGGTGGATGCCCGAGGGGCCCACACCACCCGCAGACGCGGCCAGGGGGCGCGCCGCCCTATGGTGTGGCCCTCCTTCGGGCCTCTTCGGGACTCCGTGGAACCTTCGGGAATTCTAGACTTCCGAGATTTGAATTTTCCAATTCCGAGAATATTTCCAGAACAACTTTTCTGAAACTAAAAATAGCAGAAAACAGGGAACTGGCTCTGTGGCATCTTGTCAATAGGTTAGTCCCGGGAAATTGATAAAAATGATATAAAGTGTAAGGAAAACATGTAGCATATGACATGAAAACAACATGGAACATCAGAAATTATAGATATGTTTATGACGTATCAACTCCCAAGTGGAGTCCAACCCCCCTCCTTTTTTCCTTTCTCTTTTCCCACTGATTTATTTCTCAAATAAATTTGGGAAAATTCCTACGGAAAACATATGCACTTTGTGAGACCATAAGTCTCACATGGAATCCCCTACAATTAGGGTTTACCTAGAGGAGGAAATCTGCCCCCCTCCGGCACTACTTCCATATATGGAAAGCCCCCGAAACTCTTTCGGAACCCCATGATCCCATATAGATAAAATCATCGATATTATCTAAAAATGTCAGAAATATATTTCCAACATCCAGAGACATCGCATGCCCCCTGCATTTGCTCCATAAAGCGTGAAACCTCAGTTTCTCTTTCATAATAACTCCTGAATAAATTCCGATAGTAATAGAAATTGTTTCTATCACTCTGGGACATCTCATGCCATCGTTATAAATTCTCTCTTATATATAAAATATATCTATCACGCAGAAACACCGTTCTAGTGATACTCCTAGTTGGTCCATACCTACCAATAAACACAAAAATAACATGAAACTGGAAACACTTTCCTTTTCAATAATCAATAGCGGGGACGTGGACACCCATATTGAATCCAACAGACTAAACGAATAAACTACTGAACCTTTTGGTTATTATACAAATCTTCCATTACTCACGATACCGAACTTACCCGAGACTATTGATTCTGGTATTGCATGTGAAACAATCTCTGGTTACCTAATACCTTTGTCTCGTATCGTTATCCGGTAAGTTTCCTCTTTATCATTAATGTATTATAATATCCCACATGATCTATCATCATCATGCATTGGCTGTAGAACTTATGGATATAAAGAATACCGAGTGGTCCAAGGTATGTATCTCTCTTTTTACAGAGGAGTAATTCCCATCTCAGAACGTCGAGGTAATATACTCCTTTAGAATTACCCAGTAACTACCTTTATTTTTACCCAGTTTACAGTGTGACTCTTGATAGGACCAAAGTAAAACCTACATAATATATTATCCTGATATCCTCATGGTCAAAGGACGTATTGTAATATAACCGTGTCGTGGTATGATTCTAAGGACAAAGATGTCTTTGTGGAATCTCTTAGCATATCAATCTACTTAGGGAATAACCATCCATATTGTTCCCTTTCAACAATATGCTACTAATTGATGTTTACATAAACAATGTCCATGACAAGGAAAACATAGTCATCAAACATCCAATGAATTAGTCGTAAAAGGAAAGACTAGTGTTTGTTTATGTGTTCATGTTACTACACGTGAGCGTGACTTTTCCTCTGAATCTCATATTCAGGAACCACATTAGTTATATCATAGTAATATGAATCATAATTATGAAACATATGATAAATATTATTGACTTCTGGGCATACATCCAACGGAGGTATCATATTATTTTCCTTGTGAAAAAACTACTACTAGTCTTAAGTCCCTGATACGTCTCCAACATATCTAAAATTTCTGATGTTCCATGTTGATATTATGCCAATTTCTACATGATTTCTATACACTTCATCGCATTTTTATACATTTTCTGGGACTAACCTATTGACAAGATGCCACAGTGCCAGTTCCTGTTTTCTGCTGTTTTTGTAGTTCAGAAAAGTTGTTCTGGAAATATTCTTGGAATTCGATGAAACAAAAGTCAAAGTCCCTATTTTTTCTGTCACGTACACGGGGTCCGAAGGAGACTTGAAGGGGACCAGGGAGGTGGCCATACCATATGGCGGTGCGCCCCTGACTGCTCCACCACGTGGTGTGGGACCCCTGGGTACCCACCAATATTGCCCTTGCGCCTATATAATGCCTTCCTCGGGAAAACCCTAAGTACCCGAGCCACCATCCACGAAAAGTTCAATAGTCGCTGCCGTCATCAACCCTGGTTCAGAAGGGTTCTGAAGCTCTTCCCGGCACCCTGCCGGAGAGGGGAATCATCACCGGAGGGCTCTTCATCGCATGCCTGCCTCCGGAGTGATGCGTGAGTATTTCATCCTTGGAATACAGGTCCATATCAATAGCTAGATGGTTGTCTTCTCCTATTTTGTGCCATCATGTTTAGATCTCGTGAGCTTCCTAACATGATCAAGATCATCTTATTGTAATGCTACATGTTGTGTTTGCTGGGATCCGATGAATATTGAATACTATGTCAAGTTGATTATAGATCTATCATATATGTTATTTGTGATCTTGCATGCTCTCCGTTGCTAGTAAATTCTCTGGCCAAGTTGATGCTTGTGACTCCAAGAGGGAGTATTTATGCTAGATAGTGGGTTCATGCCTCCAATAGTCTGGGAGAGTGACAGTAACTTTTAAGATTGTGGATGTGTTGTTGCCACTAGGCATAAAACAACAATGCTTTTTCTAAGGATAATTATGTTGTTTACATTACACACTTTACTTAATGCAATAATCTATTGCTTTCAACTTAAGACCCATAGTTTGCTCGGATGACGTCCTGAGGGTGGATTATTAGTCATAGATGCAGTTGGATAACGGTCTATGTATCATGTTGTAATGCCCAAATGAATCTCATAGTAGTCATCATGTCATGAATATGCATTACGATGCATTCTCTATTTGTCAATTGCCCAGTTGTAATTTGTTCACCCAGCATGTTATCTATCTGTTATGGAGAGACACTACTAGTGAACTGTGGACCCCGGTCCATTCATTTACACTGATAATACAACCTACTGAAACACTGTTCTTTTTCACTGCAAACACTGTTCTCATTTCATTCACTTCAAACAAACATGATTTTCCACACTATACGTCTAATCCTTTGTTTTCAGCAAGATCAGTGAGATTGACAACCTCACTATTTTCGTTGGGGCAAAGTATCTTGGTTGTGTTTGTTTGCAGATTCCACATTGCTGCTGAGCCTGGTAGTGTGCCCTAACAACATCAGTTGTCAACAACCTTCATAAATTATTTCTTTCTCCTACTGGTCCGATTAAACCTTGGTTTCTTACTGAGGGAAAATCTTGCTGTTGTGATCATCATACCTTCCTCTTGGGGTCTCCCAACGAACGTGTGTCCACACGTCATCAAGCTCTTTTCTGGCGCTGTTGCTGTGGAGGAAGAGGATTTCTGCAAGGGGAGTCTCTCACCTCCAATATTTTTAGTTTGTTATTGTAATTCTTAGTTTATTTTATTTTGTCTGGTTTGCTTCTTTATATAAAAAAACACACAAAAATTAGTTCCTATTATAGTTGTTATTTTTGTTATCCTTTTTAATATTGCTAAAATGAGTAACCCTAAGAATACTAAGTTGTGTGACCTTACTAGCACAAACAACAATGATTTTATTTGTACACCTATTGCTCCACCTGCTCCTAATGCAGATTTTTATGAAATTAAGCCTGCCCTGTTAAATTTTGTTATGAGAGAGCAATTTTCTAGTGTTAGTACTAATGATGCTGCTGCTCAACTTAATAATTTTGTTGAACTTTGTGATATTCAAACGTACAAGGATATAGATGGAGATATTATTAAACTGAAATTGTTTCCTTTCTCTTTGAGAGGAAGAGCTAAAGAATGGTTGCTATCTTTGCCTAGAAATAGTATTGATTGTTGGACTAAATGAAGAGATGCTTTCATTGGAAAATATTATCCTCCTGCTAAGATTATATCTTGAATAAGTAGCATTATGACTTTTAAACCATTTGATAATGAGCATGTTGCTCAAGCTTGGGAATGAATGAAATCTTTAGTAAAGAATTGTCCCACCCATGGACTGACAACTTGGATGATCATCTGAACCTTTTATGCAAGTCTGAATTTTTCTTCAAGAAACCTTCTGGATTCATCTGCTGGAGGTACCTTTATGTCCATCACTTTGGGTAATGCAACAAAGCTTCTTGATGATATGATGATAAATTATTCCGAATGACACACTGAGAGAGCTCCTAAGGGTAAGCAGGTAAATTCGGTTGAAGAAACCTCTTCCTTGAGTGATAGGCTTCATACTATTATGTCTATGATTGTCATTGGTACAACTCATGTTGATAAAAATAATGTTTCTTTAGCTTCTTTGGTTGCTCAAGAAGAGCATGTTGATGTGAACTTCATTAAAAACAATAATTTCAACAACGATGCTTATAGAAATAATTTTGGTAGTAACAATTATTGGCCCTATACTTCTAATAGTGCTAATGGTTATGTCAATTCCTATGGTAATTCCTACAACTACAATAGAAGTGCACCCTATGATCTTGAAATCATGCTTAAGGACTTTATTAGTACGCAAACTACTTTAAATAAATCCTTTGAGGAAAAGTTTGGCAAAATTGATGTTCTTGCTTCTAAAGTTGATAGCCTTGCTCTTAATGTTGATCTTCTGAAAATAAAGGTTATGCCTCCTGGTGTTAAAGAAAGCAAAACTTTAAATTCCATTCAAGTTACAATTGATGACAATGTTAGGATGTTGGTTGAATTACATGCTAGGTGGGAAAGAGAAGATGAAATAGATAGAAAGAATAATACAACCAGAGTTTGTACTATTACCACCACTAGTAATGTTGAAGTTTCAAATGCTAGTAAACCTCCTACTATTAATGGTAAAGTAATTTGTGTTGGCAATGTCTCCACTTCTTCTGTTAAACATTTAAATTTCCTAGAACAACTGAAATTGTTCCTGATAAAAGTGCTAAATTTTTCCGAAATATGGGAGACAGTGGTCCCATTACCTTTGATAATAATGATTTTTATTTTGATGGTTGCAATATTTCTGAAGTAATTATGTTTCTACAAAATCTAGGTAGAAGTCCTAATGCTAGTGCTATAAATATGGCTTTTACAAAACATATGACAAATTCTCTCATGCAAGTTAGAGAAGAAAAGTTAAAACGTGAAGCCTATATCCCTAGGAAGTTAGAAGATGGTTGGGAGGCCATCATTAAAATGAAGGTGAATGATTTTGATTGTAATTCTTTATGCGATCTTGGTTCTATTATCTCTGTTATGCCTAAGAAACTCTATGATATGCTTGATTTACAACCTTTCGAACATTGTTATTTGGATGTTCATCTTGCTGATAATGCTAAGGAGAAACCTTTGGGGAGAATTGATGATGTTCTTATTATGGTTAACAATAACCTTTGCCCTATTGATTTTTTTGTTATGAATATTGAATGCAATGCTTCTTGTCCTATTGTTTTGGGAAGACCTTTTCTTAGAACTGCTAGTGTTGTTATTGATATGAAAGAGGGGAATATTAAATATCAATTACCACTAAAGAAAGGTATGGAACACTTTCGTAGAAAAATAATTAAGATACCTTTTGATTCTATTATTAGTACAAATTATTATGTTGATGCATCTTCACTTGAAAATACTTGATTCTTGCTTTTTGTGCCTAGCTGAAAGGCGTTAAAGAAAAGCACTCTTGGGAGATAACGCATGTTTTAATTCTGTAATTTTTCTTTTATTTTCTTTGAGTCAAGGTTTTTTTTACTTCTGTTTAAACTCATTTGTATCTTTACCTTTTCGAATTGTTGTGCCAGGTAAAGTCTCTAGTGGAAAGTTGATACTAGATTTGGATTTCTGCGCAGGAACAGATTTTTGATGTCCACCGTTTAACTCACAATAAATTCCACCAAAATCGAAACATCCTGAAAAGTTTTGTGCGTGATCCTCAGATATGTGCACAACTTTTCTTGGTTCTGGGTTTTCTGATCTGAGCAATGTAAGTGCCTCGAAAAAAATCGTCTTTACAGACTGTTCTGGTTTTGACATATTTTGCCTTTTATTTTGCATTCTGTTTTACTATGTTGAGTAGATTTATTTGCTCCAAAAAAATCAGTGGATGTAGCTAATTTTTAGAAGTATTGGTAATTCTTGTGTCCATGCATAACATGTGAGTTTTTGATTATGCACTAACCCTCTAATGAGAATTACTTTGAGTTTGGTGTGAAGGAAGTTTTCAAGGGTCAAGAGAAGAGGATGATATAATTTAATCAAGAAGAGTGAAAAACCTAAGCTTGGGGATGCCCCTGTGGATCATCCTAGCAAATTTCAAGACGACTCAAGCGTCTAAGATTGGGGATGCCTTGGGCATCCCCTTCTTCATCAACAACTTATCAGGTCATTTCTAGTGAAACTAAATTTTTATTCGTTCATATCTTATGTACTTTACTTGGAGCGTCTGTTTTTTTATTTTCTGTAATAAACTTGGTTGGATCCTAGCATTCTTGTGTGGGATAGAGACACGCTCCGCTTTTTGATATGAATACTCGTATTCTTCATTTATTGTCTAGCTGCTGTAATTATTTTAGCTCCTTTTTTTTCATGCATCTCTTATTTAGAGATGTTAATTCTTGTAGAGTAGTACTCTCTTGTTTCATTGATAAATTATTTGGAGAATTTGTGTTGAATAAATTTATTGGTGTTGGAGAAGAAAAAAAATATTTCATGCTTATAATGGTGCAATAGGAAGCGTGTTTAGACTGTGGCTTATACTTTAACATGTCATGTTAGATATTATTTTAATTATATGCTTAGTAGCTATTGATGTAGCATGACTTGTCTCAAATATCTGAGAGTGTTTAATGTGCCATTGAAAGAAATCATGAGTTTTTTTACCATATCGAAGCATAGTATTGTGGTATTCTTCTTTGATTGCTTTATTTGGGTTCACTTGGCGCATGCTCACACCATGTTATGACTACAAACCAGTCACCTCTAGCCTCTATGATCATTTAGTTTTTGACTTGTACGTAATATTATTTATGCTTTGATTAATTATGTTTTGCCGCTATGCATAATTATGACCGTTATTGCTCTCCTAGTTAATCGCTCCCAATCTCTTGTTAGCCTTCACATGTACTGAGTATGAGCTCTACTCATGCACCCAGCTCCCAAAAACCCAAAGTTTGCCAAATGTGTCCACCATACCTACCTATATGTGGTATTTCACTGCCACTCCAAAGTAAATTGCTTGTGTGCTACCTTTAAAACCTTCAAAAACATGTTTTGTGCTCTGTTTTAGCTCATGAGGACATGGGTCGACGATCTTTATTTCGCTTGTTGATTAGACGTTACACACATGGACTAGTGGCATATACATCCGCTTATCCAATTCGCTAGAAGAGCTGGCAATGGGGTGTTGATGCGCGTGTAACACACGTTCGTTGGGGGAACCCAAGAGGAAGGTATGAAGAGAACATCAGTAAGTTTCCCTCCGAAAGAAACCAAGGTTGAATCGACTAGTAGGAGAAAGAAATCAATTCCGAAGGTTGATGCCGCTGAGGTGGCAGCGCGCACTACCGGTTCAGAAACAACATGGAACATACACAACACAATCAAATCACTTTGCCCCAACAAAGCAGTGAGGTTGTCAATCTTACCGGTTTTGCTGAACACAAAGAGGTTAAACATACCGTGTGGAAAATAATATTTATTTG
Source organism: Alopecurus myosuroides (assembly GCA_028641055.1). Taxonomy (NCBI): domain Eukaryota; kingdom Viridiplantae; phylum Streptophyta; class Magnoliopsida; order Poales; family Poaceae; genus Alopecurus; species Alopecurus myosuroides. The sequence goes on along the minus strand of CM054062.1, from coordinate 312,325,993 downwards.
CAGTAGATGAAAGAGAAGAGTGATGGCAGTAGTAAAACAGTAGCAGCTGATACGTCCAAAACGTATCTCCTTTTCCGAACACTTTTCTTATCATTTTCCTCTAAACTCGTGAGTTTTGGATACCACTAACACGGACTAACGTTGTTTTCAGCAGAATTACCTTGGTGTCTTTTTTTTGTGCAGAAAAATCAACTTTCGGGAAATTACCCAGAAAAGACCCCATTGAGCTTATATCACCAGAGGACCCTGGGAGCCAGAAGGACACCTGGAGGGGCCCAGACCACCCCTGGGCGCACCCCCCTAGGCCGCGCCACCAGGTGGTGTGGGGGCCACCTCCACCCCCTCGGGCTCCCCTTTCGACTACATATGCCCTGCACACCTAAAACGCGAGGGGGTTCATCATATTCCACAGAAACACAACAGAGTGCTGTTGCCACCTCGAAACTCAATTCGGGGATCAGAAGTTCCTGTTTTGGCACCCTACCGGGACGGGGATTTGGAGGAGATCATCACCATCGACACTGCCACCTGTTCTCCATCTACCATCCATGATTCCCCCTTCCATGTGTGAGTAAAAACCGCTGTAGGCTGATAGGGATGGAAGGGATTGGATGAGATCGATCATGTAATAATGCCAGATTGTTAGGGCATAGTGCCTAGTATCCATTGTTAGTGTTTTCTACCGTTGTTGCAACTTTTTATGCTTAATGCTTGTCACTAGGGCCCGAGTGCCATGATTTTAGATCTGAACATGTTATTATTTCATGAGTATAATTATGTTTCTTGATCATACCTGCAAGTTGTTTACACACGTCATTGTCCGGAACCCAAGGCCCCAAAGTGGCAGAAATTGGGACAACCGGAGGGGGTGGCTGTGATGTGAGGATCACATGTATTCAGGGAGTGTTAATGCTTTGCTCCGGTGCTTTATTAAAAGGAGCACCTTAATTACCAGTAGTTTCCCTAGAGGCCCTGCTACCACGGGCTTGTAGGAAAAAAGATGTTGTGCAAGTTTCTCATTGCGAGCACGTATGACCATATTGGAACACATGCCTCTGGTTTTCCTAGAATTTGGATAGTTTATTATTATTATTGTCTTCAATGCCCACGTTATTATTATTACATGACCTTTGTTATCCATGCAACGCCCGTTCGTCCATTCCCTCTTATGCCTACGGTACTCCCATCCTGCTGTTTTCCGCGATTGCTACTGCTGTTACTATTTTATTCCTGCTATTATTTTATTACTACTGTTGTTATAAAACTGTTACCACTGCAGCTGAATTGAAAACTCAGTTGTTAAGGCTTATAAATATTCTTTGGCTCCCCTTGTGTCGAATCAATAAATTTGGGTTTTACTTCCCTCGAATATTGTTGCAATCCCCTATACTTGTGGGTCATCAGCAGCAGTATGAAAATAGAGATTGTTCACTAGAGGTGTCTCTCCCAAGACAGATAGATAACATATGTGGTAAACAAATTACAGCTGGGCAATTGACATATATAAAGGCTACACCGTAGTGCATATGGATGACATGATGATTACTATGTGATTCATGCAGGCATTACAACAAGATAAATAGATCGTTATGCAACTGCATCTATGACTAATAATCCACCCTCAAAATGTCATCCTAGCAAACCTTGTGTATTATGTTGCAAGCAACAGATAATCGCAGTAAGCAAAGTGTGTAATGTAAACATTGTCGTTTTCTCCCTAATGGCAACATCACTGTAACATCCCAAGTATGAAAAACAACCTTAGAATGCTTGCTCCTTGTTTAATTTCAGTTTAAATCATTCCATCATGAGCACTGCATTTGTTTTCACTTGTTTTCCATTTGAATTTCAAACCAAATTTCAAATCCTTGTTTCACACTTGGTCTGTTACAATTTTCAAATGAAACAGTTAAATAAAAAAATTCTATTGTTTCCAATAAACTTGAATTTTCATATAATTAACTTGCTTAATTTTCAATAATTCAATTATTGCAAATTTCACTCAAATTCATTTCAATTTCAAACAGCAACAAAAATTTAAACTTTTGAAAAACAAAAGTTTGTACAAATGGGCTTTTGCAATAAAGAACCTATAAAAAATTATCACCAAAATTTTTGAAATCCCAAAACCCCTTCTTTTCTTCTCTTTTCTTCTCTGCAAAAAAAAGAGAGAAAAAGAAATAAAAAATAAAAAACGGGCTGGGGGAGGCAGACCAGGCCAGCCAGCTGGGCCGGCCCAGCCCACCTACCACCCCAGCGCGCAGCGCACGCGGCCCGCTCACCTTTCTCCCTCCTCCGTACGATGACGACGTCGCTGACGACAACCAGCGCACCCGCACCACCTCCTCCACCTGCTCCTCCCCTCCTCCTTATCTACTCCCCGAGAGCACCCAAACCCTAGCCATCCCTCCTCTCTTCCTCCCTGCGCCGCCACCTCCATTTCTCCCTCTTGATTCCCCTCCTTTTCTTCCGTTTCTTGTTCTGAATTTTCTGAACTTTCCCGAGCACCTCCATGGCCGAGAGTTGGAGGTGACGCAGCGGCTGCGGTGGTCGTCCCCTCGACCTCCAAGGCACGGGAACGGAGCCGTGGAGGTGCCCTCTCCCTCCTCGCTTCCTCGACCAGGCCTGGGAGGCGCTCGATCGCCGCCACCACCACGTCGTCGACACCGCCGGTCACCGCCACCTCACCAAGCCGTCCTCCTCTTCCTCTACTCCCCCTGGCGAGCACGTCCTCCTCCTCCTTCCCCTCTGCATCCGCGGCCAGCACGCACACCACGCGCTCACTGCATGCGCACACGCAAGGCCGCAGCAGCGCTCGCCGCCGGCGTCCACCGTCCGCCTCTGTCAGCCAAAGTTCAGTTAACTGAACTTGTTCAGTTTCAGTTAACTGACGCAAATCCACCTCAAAACCCCACACGCACCTGTTCCATCACGAACCGAGCACAGCCCAGTGGCCAGAGGACCATGCGCGCAAGCGCCGCGTCGCGGGTTCGATCCCTCCCCGCAGCGGAATAAAATCCACCCTTTTTGCCCGCTTTGCCACGCGCGCAAGCAGGCCCCACCTGTCAGCGACAGTGGTGGCCACGCGCGCGCACACCCGCGTCCACGCAGGCGCCAGCTGGGCGCTGGCCCACTGCCAGTGACCCAGGGCTGCTCTGCCCTGCGTAACAAAAATCCCAGGGCCCTTTCTGAAAACTCTATTTTTGCACCTAAGCCCCTGGAATAAAATTAAGACTTTTAAAATTGCAGAATAGCCCCCAGATTTCAAATTCAAATAACTTTTGCATATTAAATCCAAATCCAATAAATAAAGTATGAATTCCATTCAAAATTTCCTAAACTTTTCAAATATGCAATCTGTTTACTGTTTTGAATAATTAAAAATTATATTATTTTCTGTACTTTATTCAATTCATTCAAAATTGTTTAACTCATAACTAATTCAAATTAAATCCAAATTTAATTTGAAACATATGTTTTCAAACCAGAAAAATGTAATCTTTCCAAATATGAATTTTATTTAATGTTTGGAACAAATAAAATTCAAATAATTTTAATACTTGAATTAAATTCATTTAAATCTTGTTTAAACTTGTTTAATTCATAACTAATTCATTTTAATTCCAAATTCAAAAAGTAATACATGTTTTTCAATCTGAATTAAATGCTCTAACCATGCCATAATAACAACATTTTGAGAAACTAAATTTTGCACTAATTTCAATTCTGATTTTTATTCAATTAAAATGCCAAAAGCCACAATTAAATATTTACAACTCCAAATTTGGCAAATAAAATATCTAGTTGAAGCTAATTTCATTTCCTAGCTGTTTCTATCATCTCTCATGCTTTTAATCCACTTTAACCAATGTTAGTTGTAGTTTGTTAAATTCTCAATTAATGCACATGGGCTTTACCATATGCAATTCAATTGCATATGGGCCCATTTAATTATGTTACCATGTCAACTAGCTTATCTTTGATGCATCAGTTAAAATGACATGCATCATCCCATGTTTGTGCATTATACCATGTTATTGATTATTCGTCTCTCTTTGTTGTTTGTTTGCTTCTTCCCGAATAGACGACGACGTTGAGACAGACGAGGTTTACGACACTACTTCAGAGGAGTTAGCCCAGTACCAGGCTACTGAGTTTGCAGGCAAGTATTCACTCACCTGAACCATTGTGTACTTTCCACACTGGATACCGATACTTTTCGTTGTCTAATCTGCTAGCCTTAAGATTCGTTGCTTGTGTTCCGATCCTATCACATGTTATCCTGTAACCCTGATATAGCCTATCCTCCACACCTATAACCCTGTTGCTTGTTGCCTGTGTCTTACTAGCATGCTTAGGGTTGTTTATGCTCGAGTCTGATGTCCGTTATTTCTTTTACCTTATTTATTATGTTCAGGGGGCTCGATGTTTAAACAACAACCTGTTAATGTTTGAGGTAATGCTAATTTGATGATAAGGCACCGGCAGGAGGCCGGGTATGGTTTTGAGGCCTACTAGTGTCGAACTCAGGAAAAATTCTTGTCCTCTAGATCCATGATGAGCGCGCTAACCTCATGTGGGAAGCGTGTATAGGCGCCCCCCTCAACTTTGATTCGATTCGCATCTCGTCCAAATCGCCTCATTTAGTTCGGGTTTTCCATTTGCCGCATGCATATGCAGGTGCGAACCCTTGGCGCCAGGGTGGTAACTTTTGTAGTCGGCATTTAGGGAGACACGTTCTTAGAGTGCTATGAGGGTCCCCTTTTCTTCGTGGGGCTTGATTAGCCGTGCGCTCAATTGCACGGGGTTCTTTGGGCTTGATGCGAAGAAGAGTTGGGTTGTGTTGAGTGGCCTGCTTGGTGGGTTTGATCCCCGCCTGGCGGGTTATTCTTACGTGTACGGCCAAATTGGTGCATCCCTGCAGGGTTAAATCTTCTTGAGAAGCCGTGTTGTCCGCGGTTATGGATGACTTGGTGATAGGGCTGGCTAACAAGGATTAGACAACTTACACCTAAATAATAATAATTTGACTAGTAATAGGCTTATTGACACAATAACTTGAACCTTCATTAATCCAACTGTGTGGGTTATCCTCGGATTGCTTCTTTGGATAAGGGGGGAGATCCAGGATGGGTTTGTTTGAGGTTAGTGGTAGTTGGTTCCGATGCGCTATCTTATCCCTTTCTTTTAGCCGGATGTTGTAGCGTGTCTCTGTAGTTGGTTAGTGCAGCCCGCTGCCGCACCTTTGTATCACCTATCTTCCGTTGAACCCAAAGCATCTATACTTGGTGTTGTCGGGTACCCTTTGGTATCTTGTGCGTCTTGCTTGCCAGTACTCGTCTGTACTGACCCCTTTGGGGCTGCGTGTTCTGCAGACTACGTTTCCGAGGATCCCCATGGTGGCTACTACGTGGAGTATGACGAGGCTGCTGACGAGTAGATAGCAGACCCGGGCAGGATCCGAGATTTGTGGATGGGCTCCGTTCTTTCGTTTCCGGCCTCTTAGGCCTATTTGGATCTTGTCTGTACTCAGACACTTTGGACGCTTCCGCTGTGATGTAATGATGACTTGTTGGGACATGTGTCCTCTGCATGATTGTATTTGCTATCTCTGCTCTAATGAGAGCTTTTGCCACTTATTTCTATTTCTTTGTGTCTTAGAGATTTGTTTTGATATCACTTGTTCGAATGCCGTTGATGTACCATGTGTGTATGTTATGAAGTACGTCAATGGAAGTATTCGGATTTCTATTGGATGGTTTCACAGACGATGAATAGTAGAGGATGGTTGTCACACGGTTATGTGTTGGCCTAAGATGCGGGTGCAGGTAGGCCCCGTAAGCCATTTATCTACTGTTTAGCGGGCTGTGTGTATCCTCTAAAAGTCCGGGTGCGACAAATGGTATCAGAGCCTGTCTGCCTGTAGGATCCCTTTTACTGGTTGCAGTTGAGTCTAGAAACTATTTTGTAGATATATAGGAAAAATGAAACGTGAGAGTAGGAATTCTGTTCTTTTATTTCTTTCCCCACCCACCCTCCCTTTTCTGGTAAGGAAGTGCAACGTTGTTTTCTCTTCTCATCTAAAACTTTCAAGTTAGGATTTCACGTATCCTGGTTTCTCTAGGATGGTTATATCTACTAGACCATAGGAATGGAGGTGGTTGTGACATGATTTTCATGTTTCCTACTCACGATTGAGAACGGAGGCACATAAGCCCCGGAAGCAGATCCTCTATTCCTTAAGCAGTAGATATTGATCCTCTAGAAGCCCGGATGGGTTTTTCCGTAGTACCTCAGGAGTGTTTGGTCTCGTGTTTCCCGAATGTTGCTTCGATATCCTGTTCTTCTCAAGATCCTTTTCGTCCGTTGGAACCTTGTTGTTGCTTGCCACTTCAGTTTTTTTACCGGCGTCTAATCAAAGCTTCCCCGATCATCTGCACATGGATCTCAGGTTCTACCCGCAGGTGGTTCGCATGACTCGTTGCGAGAGCACTGCCGGTTATCCGGAGATGCTGAGAGACATGGTCACTTTTCTGGGATTCCGTTGGGCACCAGAGTACCAGGTCTACGAGCAGCAGCGAGAGTTTGAGCAGACCTACTACCAGGCTATCGTCTACATTCTGTCAGATGATGGCATGAGCGTAGTCCACCGCTACGAGGCAGTGGGTTCCACAGTGGATATGGCTGTGCAGCAGGCAGCTCATGTGAGTCTCACCGTCCTTCGTGCTGACTACTAGGGATTTGACGATTCTATCTATCGCCACATCCCCCGTGGTTACATCACTTCGGAGGGAGCTCACTTCACTCTCTACAACAACTTGGATGTTTACGAGCATGATAACTCCAGGCTGCACACCACCGCTCAGTTTGTGAGACACAGTGACGCAGTTGCCCGCACACTATCTCAGGAGCTGGCTTCAGTCAGAGAGCAGCTTTACCTTGCTTTGACTCGTCTGGCGACTTACACCACAGACTTTGTTGGAGACGAGCGCTTTGCACGTTTCGATCAGCCAGTTGAGCGTCGTCTGCCAGATGCTGGAGGATACGAGCCGATCAGAGGTCCACTCCTTAACCTTGGTGCTGGTTACACTGGGATTCCCAGCTTTGGAGCACAGGGAGTCGACGCTATGTACTTCACCACGCCTAGGGTCGGTCTCAGACCACGTCAGATCTACGTGGATCGTCGTTCCACCTACTTTCGTGGGCGTGCTCCTCACCGTACCTCTCGCCGTACTCCTCGCCGCCGTCCTGCGTGATGAGCATGGGGAGTACCGATGTATCCATTCTTAGCTATGTTTAGTTATCCTTTGGTATTCGAACCATTTATGGTGTGTTGGATATTCTGATGTATTTGAACATGTGATGGTGAACCTTGTGGTTGTCTATTCATGCGTCGGAATAATCTCTCTTTCGGTTGCCAAGTCTATCCTTTCCTGTTGTTGTGCTAAAATGCATTTCCATTCAGGATGCCGCCAACAAGGAACACTACGCCCGAGCCACCGCCAATCACGGAGCTGTTGACTCAGATGACCCAAGTCATGACGCAGATGGCACAGTTTCAGGCTAATCAGCACATCAACCAGACAACTCCACGAGTGAGCATCAAGGAGTTTCTCAGTCTGGGCCCAAGAGCTTTCGTGGCCACACGCGAGCCTCTGGACGCTGATGACTGGATTCGTGAGATAGCCAAGGCTCTGGAGATTGCACACGTAGCTGAAGAAGACAAGGTCAAGTATGCCTCCTATCTGCTGAAGGGTCAGGCAGCTTCTTGGTGGGAAAACTTCCAGGCCATGAGAACTGGCATGCCAGTCACGTGGGATCATTTCAAGGAAGCTTTCCTGAAGCACCACATTCCAGATGGTCTCATGGAAAGAATGCGTGAAGAGTTTTGCTCTCTCAAGCAGGGCAAGTTGGACGTCATCGGGTATCAGAGTGAGTTCAATCGCCTCGCTCGATACGCTGGAGATGAGGTGTCCACTGAAGCTAAGAAGATGGCAAGGTTCCGCAGAGGGTTTAACCCGGAACTCAAGTATGCCCTCACCAATGTCAAGGCCGACAGCTTCGAGGATCTCGTTAACACCGCGCTCAATGAAGAAAATGGGCGCAAGGCGTTCGAGGAGTCTCTCAAGCACTCGCGTGAGGGTGGTTCCTCCTCCAACATGAACACCCCTCCGCAGAAGCGCCGCATCTGGGTACCAAATGGTGCTGTCACTCGGGCTCCATACGCCCAAACTTCTCCAGGCTTCTCTCCCCGCCCACCCAACCCTGCTCAGGTGCATGATACAAGGGCTTCAATGGGGCAGCCAAGGCCAGGGCCCCCTCCTGTCGTCACATGCTACAAGTGCAAGCAGACGGGGGACTACGCCGACAAGTGCACGCAGAGGCAGCTACCTCCACCACCACCTCGTCCTAACACAAACCAGGCAATGGTGCGCGCTCCCCCGCCTAAGGCCTTCAACTCCAACAACAGGCCTGTCGGGAGGACCGCAAGGGTGAATCATGTCAAGATCGACAAAGCTGAGGAAGCTCCTGACGTCGTTCTCGGTACATTTCCCGTAAACTCTATTCCAGCTAAAGTGTTGTTTGATACCAAAGCATCACATTCTTTTGTGTCAAAGACCTTTGCCACAACAAACAACCTAATTGTGGTTCCACTAAGCAATCAGATCACTGTTCACTCCCCGGGATCTCAAATGTTGACTTCCAAGATAAGTAAGGACAATCAAATCCTAATTGGAGGCCACATATTCCTTGCTTATCTCATGTTGCTGGGAAATTCTGACATTGATGTCATTCTTGGTATGGATTGGCTCAAGGCCAATAAAGCAAGGATTGACTGTGCTCAAAAGTCAATAACTCTGTTCCACCCTTCTGGCCAGATAATCTATTCTCCACATGAATCAAGTTCCATTCAGCTATGCACCCTCAATGCAAAATCTCTACCTTCACTTGAAAATGTTCCGGTGGTTTGCGACTTCCCTGACGTCTTTCCAGAAGAGTTGCCAGGAATGCCTCCGGACAGAGCTGTTGAGTTCGTGGTCGAACTTGAACCAGGTACTGCTCCAATCTCTAAGCATCCCTACAAGATAGGAACTCCCGAGCTGAAGTTGTTGAAGGAACAAATTGATATGTACATGGAAAAAGGTTACATTCAACCTAGTTCCTTGGCTTGGGGATGCCCAACTCTTTTCGTTGCGAAGAAGGATCAAACAAAGAGACTCGTTGTTGACTATCGTCCTCTTAACGAGAAAACCATCAAAAACAAGTATCCAATTCCCCGTATCGATGATCTTTTTGATCAACTTGCTGGAGCCTCAATATTCTCCAAGTTGGACTTGAGAATGGGTTACCATCAAATAAAGATCAGAAAAGAGGATATTCCAAAGACAGCCTTCACCACTCGCTACGGTCTATATGAATTCACCGTCATGTCCTTTGGTCTCACCAACGCACCGGCGACCTTCTCTCGACTCATGAATTCTGTCTTCCATGAATACCTCGACAAGTTCGTTGTGGTATATCTTGATGACATTCTTGTCTACTCAAAATCCAAGGAAGAGCATGAAGAACATCTTCGTCTCACTCTCATGAAGCTTCGCGAGCATCGTCTCTATGCCAAATTCTCCAAATGTGAGTTTTGGATTTCAGAAGTCGTTTATCTTGGTCATGTCATCTCTGCCAAGGGCATAGCCATTGATCCAGAAAAGGTTAAAGCAATTGTTGATTGGAAACCTCCAAAGACGGTGAAGCAAGTAAGAAGTTTTCTTGGCTTGGCTAGCTATTGCCGTTGCTTCGTCCCAAACTTCTCCAAGATTACCAAACCTCTCACTGACCTCACAAAGAAGGACAAGAAGTTCGTCTGGTCTCCACAATGTGACGAAAGTTTCAATCTCCTGAAGACTAAACTCACTTCTACACCAGTTCTGGTTGGCCCAGATCCTTCCAAACCTTTCCAAATATTTTGTGATGCTTCTCTCCAAGGTCTAGGTGCAGTTCTTATGCAAGAACGTCAAGTTGTGGCTTATGCTTCACGTCAGTTGAACACACATGAGCTAAATTATCCCACGCATGACCTTGAACTTGCAGCAGTTGTGTTTGCCCTCAAGAAATGGAGACAATACTTGATGGGTAATCGCACTGAAATCTTTTCCGACCATAAAAGTCTGAAGTACATCTTCACTCAACCAGATCTAAACCTCAGACAAAGGAGATGGTTTGAAAAGATTAAAGACTTTGATCTTACCATTTCTTACACTCCAGGCAAGGCTAATGTTATGGCCGATGCTCTCAGTCGCAAGTCGTATTGCAATAATCTCATGATCATGGAAAGCCAACCTCCTCTTCATGAAGAATTCCAAAAACTGAATATTGATCTTGTTCCTCAAGGCTATCTTGCAAACTTGACAGCCAGTCCAACTCTCGAGGACAAGATTCGTTCTGAACAACTTCGTGATGCTGAAATCAAGAAGATTGTAGAACACATCAAAGAAGGCAACGAGAAATTTGAGTGCTTCTCAATTGATGACAAGGGAACTGTGTTCTTCGAAGGACGCATTGCAGTTCCTCAAATTCAAAGTCTCAAAGATGTCATTCTCAAGGAGGCTCATGAAACTCCTCTCTCCATACACCCTGGAAGTACAAAGATGTACCAGGATCTCAAGACACTGTATTGGTGGCCTAGCATGAAACGTGAAATTCCTCAATACGTTTCTGAATGCGACGTTTGTCAACGTGTTAAGGCAGTTCATCAGAAAACAGCCGGTCTTCTCCAACCACTAAAAATCCCTGAATGGAAGTGGGACATGATTGAAATGGACTTCGTCACTGGTTTCCCAAAGTCCAAGAGGGGCAACGATGCAATCTTCATTGTCATTGATCGACTCACTAAAGTCGCTCACTTCTTTCCTGTCAAATAGACAATCTCAGCTAGTCAGTTAGCAGAGCTCTACACAGCAAAGATTGTTCCTCTTCATGGTGTTCCACTAGAAATAAGCTCAGACCGTGGAAGCATATTCACTTCTCATTTCTGGAAAAGCTTTCAAGAAGCCTTGGGCACCAAGCTTCTGTTCAGCACAGCCTATCACCCTCAGTCTCAAGGACAAGTCGAAAGAGTCAATCAGATTCTCGAGGATATGCTCAGAGCATGTGGTCTCTCTTTTGGCATGAAATGGGAGGAATGTCTTCCATATGCTGAATTCTCCTACAACAACAGCTTCCAGGCAAGCCTAGGCATGTCACCATTTGAGGCTCTCTATGGCCGCAGATGCAGGAGTCCAATCAATTGGTCTGGAGCTGGTGAACGTTCACTCTTAGGCCCTGACATTGTTAACGAGGCCGAAGAGAAAGTTCGCATCATTCGTGACAATCTGAGGATTACTCAATCTCGTCAGAAAAGCTACTATGACAGCAAACACAGGGACATGGTTTATGCACCTGGAGACAAAGCATATCTCCGTGTAACTCCCCTCAGAGGCACTCATCGTTTTGGTGCAAAAGGAAAGCTTGCACCAAGATATATTGGTCCTTTCAACATTCTCTCAAGGCGTGCAGAAAATGCCTATCGTCTTGAACTTCCATAAAAGCTATCCAAGGTGCACGATGTGTTTCACGTGTCACATCTCAAGAGGTGCTTCAAAGATCCAGGTCGTGCAGTTGATCATGATTCCATTGAACTGCAAGAAGACCTCTCTTATGAGGAGCACCCTATTCGAATTCTCGATGAGACCAAGCGCAAAACTCGCAACAAGAGCACTAAGTTCTTAAAAGTGCAGTGGTCTCATCATTCCGATAAAGAGGCAACGTGGGAGACCGAAGAGGATCTTCGCAAGAAGTATCCGGACCTTTTCTCTTCCCAGTAGGAATCTCGGGGCGCGATTCCTTCAAGGGGGGGCGTTTTGTAACATCCCAAGTATGAAAAACAACCTTAGAATGCTTGCTCCTTGTTTAATTTCAGTTTGCATCATTCCATCATGAGCATTGCATTTGTTTTCACTTGTTTTCCATTTGAATTTCAAACCAAATTTCAAATTCTTGTTTCACACTTGGTCTGTTACAATTTTCAAATGAAACAGTTAAATCAAACAATTCTATTGTTTCCAATAAACTTGAATTTTCATATAATTAACTTGCTTAATTTTCAATAATTCAATTATTGCAAATTTCACTCAAATTCATTTAAATTTCAAACAGCAACAAAAATTTAAACTTTTGAAAAACAAAAGTTTGTACAACTGGGCTTTTGCAATAAAGAACCTATAAAAAATTATCACCAAAATTTTTGAAATCCCAAAACCCCTTCTTTTCTTCTCTTTTCTTTTCTGCAAAAAAAAGAGAGAAAAAGAAATAAAAAATAAAAAACGGGCTGGGGGGCAGACCAGGCTAGCCAGCTGGGCCGGCCCAGCCCACCTACCACCCCAGCGCGCAGCGCACGCGGCCCGCTCACCTTTCTCCCTCCTCCGTACGATGACGACGCCGCTGACGACAGCCAGCGCACCCGCACCACCTCCTCCACCTGCTCCTCCCCTCCTCCTTATCTACTCCCCGAGAGCACCCAAACCCTAGCCATCCCTCCTCTCTTCCTCCCTGCGCCGCCACCTCCATTTCTCCCTCTCGATTCCCCTCCTTTTCTTCCGTTTCTTGTTCTGAATTTTCTGAACTTTCCCGAGCACCGCCATGGCCGAGAGTTGGAGGTGACGCAGCGGCTGCGGTGGTCGTCCCCTCGACCTCCAGGGCACGGGAACGGAGCCGTGGAGGTTCCCTCTCCCTCCTTGCTTCCTCGACCAGGCCTGGGAGGCGCTCGATCGCCACCACCACGTCGTCGACACCGCCGGTCACCGCCACCTCACCGAGCCGTCCTCCTCTTCCTCTACTCCCCCCGGTGAGCACGTCCTCCTCCTCCTTCCCCTCTGCATCCGCGGCCAGTACGCACACCACGCGCTCACTGCACGCGCACACGCAAGGCCGCAGCAGCGCTCGCCGCCGGCGTCCACCGTCCGCCTCTGTCAGCCAAAGTTCAGTTAACTGAACTTGTTCAGTTTCTGTTAACTGACGCAAATCCACCTCAAAACCCCACGCGCACCTGTTCCATCACGAACCGAGCACAGCCCAGTGGCCAGAGGCCCATGCGCGCAAGCGCCGCATCGCTGGTTTGATCCCTCCCCGCAGCGGAATAAAATCCACCCTTTTTGCCCGCTTTGCCACGCGCGCAAGCAGGCCCCACCTGTCAGCGACAGTGGTGGCCACGCGCGCGCACACCCGCGTCCACGCAGGCGCCAGCTGGGCGCTGGCCCACTGCCAGTGACCCAGGGCTGCTCTGCCCTGCGTAACAAAAATCCCAGGGCCCTTTCTGAAAACTCTATTTTTGCACCTAAGCCCCTGGAATAAAATTAAGACTTTTAAAATTGCAGAATAGCCCCCAGATTTCAAATTCAAATAACTTTTGCATATTAAATCCAAATCCAATAAATAAAATATGAATTCCATTCAAAATTTCCTAAACTTTTCAAATATGCAATCTGTTTACTGTTTTGAATAATTAAAAATTATATTATTTTCTGTACTTTATTCAATTCATTCAAAATTGTTTAACTCATAACTAATTCAAATTAAATCCAAATTTAATTTGAAACATATGTTTTCAAACCAGAAAAATGTAATCTTTCCAAATATGAATTTTATTTAATGTTTGGAACAAATAAAATTCAAATAATTTTAATACTTGAATTAAATTCATTTAAATCTTGTTTAAACTTGTTTAATTCATAACTAATTCATTTTAATTCCAAATTCAAAAAGTAATACATGTTTTTCAATCAGAATTAAATGCTCTAACCAATTATGCCATAATAAAAACATTTTGAGAAACTAAATTTTGCACTAATTTCAATTCTGATTTTTATTCAATTAAAATGCCAAAAGCCACAATTAAATATTTACAACTCCAAATTTGGCAAATAAAATATCTAGTTGAAGCTAATTTCATTTCCTAGCTGTTTCTATCATCTCTCATGCTTTTAATCCAGTTTAATCAATGCTAGTTGTAGTTCATTAAATTCTCAATTAATGCACATGGGCTTTACCATATGCAATTCAATTGCATATGGGCCCATTTAATTATGTTACCATGTCAACTAGCTTATCTTTGATGCATCAGTTAAAATGACATGCATCATCCCATGTTTGTGCATTATGCCATGTTATTGATTGTTCGTCTCTCTTCGTTGTTTGTTTGCTTCTTCCCGAATAGACGACGACGTTGAGACGGACGAGGTTTACGACACTACTTCAGAGGAGTTAGCCCAGTACCAGGCTACTGAGTTTGCAGGCAAGTATTCACTCACCTGAACCATTGTGTCCTTTCCACACTGGATACCGATACTTTCCGTTGTCTAATCTGCTAGCCTTAAGATTCGTTGCTTGTGTTCCGATCCTATCACATGTTATCCTGTAACCCTGATATAGCCTATCCTCCACACCTATAACCCTGTTGCTTGTTGCCTGTGTCTTACTAGCATGCTTAGGGTTGTTTATGCTCGAGTCTGATGTCCGTTATTTCTTTTACCTTATTTATTATGTTCTGGGGGCTCGATGTTTAAACAACAACCTGTTAATGTTTGAGGTAATGCTAATTTGATGATAAGGCACCGGCAGGAGGCCGGGTATGGTTTTGAGGCCTGCTAGTGTCGAACTCAGGAAAAGTTCTTGTCCTCTAGATCCATGATGAGCGCGCTAACCGCATGTGGGAAGCGTGTATGGGCGCCCCCCTCAACATTGATTCGATTCGCATCTCGTCCAAATCGCCTCATTTAGTTTGGGTTTTCCATTTGCCGCATGCATATGCAGGTGCGAACCCTTGGCGCCAGGGTGGTAACTTTTGTAGTCGGCATTTAGGGAGACACGTTCTTAGAGTGCTATGAGGGTCCCCTTTTCTTCGTGGGGCTTGATTAGCCGTGCGCTCAATTGCACGGGGTTCTTTGGGCTTGATGCGAAGAAGAGTTGGGTTGTGTTGAGTGGCCTGCTTGGTGGGTTTGATCCCCTCCTGACGGGTTATTCTTACGTGTACGGCAAATTGGTGCATCCTTGCAGGGTTAAATCTTCTCGAGAAGCCGTGTTGTCCGCGGTTATGGATGACTTGGTGATAGGGCTGGCTAACAAGGATTAGACAACTTACACGTAAATAATAATAATTTGACTAGTAATAGGCTTATTGACACAATAACTTGAACCTTCATTAATCCAACTGTGTGGGTTATCCTCGGATTGCTTCTTTGGATAAGGGGCGAGATCCAGGATGGGTTTGTTTGAGGTTAGTGGTAGTTGGTTCCGATGCGCTATCTTATCCCTTTCTTTTAACCGGATGTTGTAGCGTGTCTCTGTAGTTGGTTAGTGCAGCCCGCTGCCGCACCTTTGTATCACCTATCTTCCGTTGAACCCAAAGCATCTGTACTTGGTGTTGTCGGGTACCCTTTGGTATCTTGTGCGTCTTGCTTGCCAGTACTCGTCTGTACTGACCCCTTTGGGGCTGCGTGTTCTGCAGACTACGTTTCCGAGGATCCCCATGGTGGCTACTACGTGGAGTATGACGAGGCTGCTGACGAGTAGATAGCGGACCCGGGCAGGATCCGAGACTTCGTGGATGGGCTCCGTTCTTTCGTTTCCGGCCTCTTAGGCCTATTTGGATCTTGTCTGTACTCAGACACTTTGGATGCTTCCGCTGTGATGTAATGATGACTTGTTGGGACATGTGTCCTCTGCATGACTGTATTTGCTATCTCTGCTCTAGTGAGAGCTTTTGCCACTTATTTCTATTTCTTTGTGTCTTAGAGATTTGTTGTGATATCACTTGTTCGAATGCCGTTGACGTACCATGTGTGTATGTTATGAAGTACGTCAATGGAAGTATTCGGATTTCTATTGGATGGTTTCACATACGATGAATAGTAGAGGATGGTTGTCACACGGTTACGTGTTGGCCTACTCATATTGAGATGCGGGTGCAGGTAGGCCCCGTAAGCCATTTATATATTGTTTAGCAGGCTGTGAGTATCCTCTAAAAGTCCGGGTGCGACAATCACATCCTCCATCTGTCATGTTTCTGTCACTCGAGCACACATGCAAAGGAGGCATGAACCCACTATCGAGCATAAATACTCCCTCTTGGAGTCACTAGCATCTACTTGGCCAGAGAATCTACTAACAACGGAGAGCATGCAAGATCATAAATATCATACACATGGAAGGAACATGGTAGATTGATAATCAAGAGACACAACATTCAATATTCATCGGATCCCAGCAAACACAACATGAGGCATTACAATAAGATGATCTTAATCATATAGAGCAGCTCACAAGATCTAAACATGAGGCATAAAGAGGAGAGAACAACCATCTAGCTACTGTTATGGACCCGTAGTCCAAGGATGAACTACTCACGCATCATTTTGAAGGCGGGCATGGTGGTGTAGAACCCTCTAGTGATGATTTCCCCTCCCGGCAGGGTGCCGGGGAGAGCTCCCAAACTAGGGTTGACGATGACGGCGGCTACAGATATTTTTCGTGGAAAAGGCTCGGGTATTTAGGGTTAACCTTTCGAGGAGACTAAATAGGTTAGAGGGCGACGTTGGTGGGCGGCCAGGGGGCCCTGTAACATCCCAGATTTTTGGGAAAGTTCAAAAATCACTAAAAGTAAAAAAAATATGTTGTTAATGCAAGCCACCAAATTTCAACCACAAAATAACTAATATGACTTTTCCAAGGTACTTGGAATTGCTAATCGAAATAAGATTCTATTTTCTAAACACCCACAGTTGTTTCTAATAAATATATTTGCAAAATAATTCACGTTATTTAAAAGCAAGATCTATTCGATAGAAAGATTCCAAATAAAAAATCGGTTTGAAAATGTTTATATGATATTTAAAACTAGAGGATCATAAACCTTAATGATATTTTGGTCTTCTTAAATATTTTAAAAGCTCAAATGTAGGTATATGCATATACTAATATTTTATCAAGGTTTCAAATAATTTAAAAGGGTTTAACCAGACTATTTTGTATGAAGATAATACTAATGTGTTTCAAAATTAATAATATAGTGTATAGTATTTTCCATAATTTTGTTGAGCCCAAATTGAAACTATTTTGGAAATAGACACAAATGCCTACTTGTAGTTAAAATAATATTTGAAATTGTCAAAATTCTGATTGATTAAAATGTTAGCAAAATGCCGTAGATTTATAGATATTGTTTCTACAAAACTAGTGCAATTGGTTTGGTTCCATTTGAAGACTTTATTCAAAAGATATTAATAAAAAAGCAAATAGGAAAAAGGAAAAGGAGATAATTAAGCCGATCTGGCCCAGCCCGCACGTGCATGTGTCTTCCGAATATGAAAAAAAAAGACACAACGCAGCACATCGCACGGCCACACGCACGGGCCACACAACATGGGCCGGCCAATTGCTTTGCCGCACGCACGTACCGTGTGAGAGGTTTCTGTTCCGGTTTGTCTCTTTTAGTCCCACGTCGGTTTTTTAACAAACTTCACACCCACCACCCGCCTATATAATGAGACCAATGGTTTAGGAAAAAACACAAAAATAAATTCACATTGAATCATTCATTTTGGTTTGACTAGAATAAAATAATTATTTTTTTGGCGGGATTTCTTATTTTTCTTTTCCGGCGGCGCTTCTCACACGACGAAGGTACCACGTAAACTCACTTTTGTATATATATTTTTAGAATACGTATTTTAGTATATTTGAGGTCGCGAATTTAGTTTCCGTAGTATTACACTTATTTTCTTAGTATATTTTATTTTAACTTTAGGCTAGCGTAATATTTTATCGTACTTACACTGCCCGATGTAAACTAGACAAAGACACGCTATAGCCGTAGCCAAACGATTTTGATCCTACGACCACAAGTAGATCACTTAAACTAATTTTACTAGCCAATTATGTCATACCATGTAGTCTACCTATTTTTCCGGACTAATGCTTTTTCCGGACAAATGCCAAGTAGGAAAATTCGTGTGCTAGTTTTACATAAAAACCCTACAACTTAGAACAGTCATAACTTTTGAACCGTAAGGCCGAATTTAGCAAACTTGGACTTTTTGAAAATCCCTTAACCTAAAGAATCATTTAGCATTGTTTAATTTTAAATTTAACTATTTAAAATTTATCTAAATCAAAATACTCATTTGAGTAATTTTGACCTAGTTTAAACTCAGTAAATAATCTTAATACGATTCCTTCTACAATAATGTTCCATTTAGTAATCTTGGACCACAGAGACCAATACCTAAACCATATGGACCCTAGTGAACCTATTCTATGTAATCTTGGCCTACAACCCTACTTAGTGTTTAATATCAACTGAATATGATATGCTAGTTGTTAATAGCTAATAGCCAATTGTGGTGTGATCATTTGGGTCATGACCAAAACTAAATATATGTTAACCACCTAATGTAATAGCAAGTGAACCTGTAATCCATATAGAAAAACCTTTTTTTATATTTATAAGTTATGTTGTAACTTTACTAGAACCCTAGTACATAAAACCTTTGTGTGAATCATGTTGATCATGGTTTTCTTTAAAACCTTTAGAACAAAACCTTGCATAAGCATTGTGATCAGAGACCAACCGTTTGGACCCTTGGAACTTCCTTGACAAATAGGAACCACTCAAGTTTGAATCCTTCAAGCCCAAACGTGGTACATAAAAGACTACCCATCAACCTAATTATCATAATTCTCTTTGCATATTGAATTATGTGAAAAGCACTAACCTATCAATAAATAACCTAAAGCAATCTTGCTTTAAACACACTTCTATGTTTGATTGCCTTTGCTTGCATTGTGTTTGTGATTTGCTTGTTTATTGTTATTTATCTGTATTGTTTAGATGATACGGAGAGGAAAGTTCTATTTGTGAAGAGAGTGTTATTCTACACCAAACTTCAAAAAGGCAAGTGGCACACATGATTCTACTATTTTAATATATGCATTAGAGTTTTATTGTAGCTATGCATTGTCGCACCCGGACTTCTAGAGGATACTCACCGTACGAACTGAACAGTATTTTGATTGGATTACGGGGCTTAACGGCTCCCGCGTCCCCTTACGGGTAGGCCAGCACTTATGTGCGACAACCAACCGTTACTGTTCACCGTCGATGTAAACTATCCCGTAGAAATCAGGACACTACCATTGACGTACTTCATACCATTCACACATGGTACGTCAACGGCTTTGAACAAAAGGATAACACAACATGCCTCTAAGACACAAAAGATTGAAATAAGTTGCAAATGGCCCTCACTAGGGCAGAGAATAGCAAATACAATCATCCAGAGGACACATGTCCCAACATAATATCATTACAACTCAGCGGAAGCATTCAAAGGGTCTGAGTACAGACAAATCCAAACAGGCTTAAGAAGCCGGGAATAAAAATAAAACGGAGCCCATCCATGATGTCTCGGATCCTGCCCGGGTCCGCTAACTACTCGTCAGCAGCCTCGTCAAACTCCACGTAGTAGCCGTCACCTGGATCCTCGTAAGCGTAGTCTGCTGAAACCACAGCCCCAAAGGGGTCAGTACATAAACATACTGGCAAGCAAGACTCACAGTTCACCAAAGTGTAGCCCGTCAACACCAAGCACAGATGCCTTGGGATCAACGGAAGAAAAGGGTAAAAAAGATGCTGCAACTGGCTGCACTAACCAACTACAGAACATACTACAACTTCCGGTGTAACAGAAAGAGATGAGATAGCGTATCGTAACCAACTATAGCTAACCACCAAACAAACCCATCCTGGACCTCGCCCCTTATCCAAAGAAGCAATCCGAGGATAACTCACACAGTTGGGTTAATGATGGATCAAGTTGTTGTGTCAATAAGCCTATTACTAGTCAAGTTATCATTAGTTAGGTGTAAGTTGTTCTGAGTACTTGTTAGCCAGTACTTTCACCAAGTCAACCATAACCGCGGAAAACACGGCTTCTCGAGAAGATTTATCCCTGCAGGGGTGCACCAATTTGGTCGTACACGTAAGAATAACCCGCCAGATGGGAAGGCCTTTCCCACCAAGCGGGGCACTCAACACAACTCAACTCTTCTTCGCATCAAGCCCAAAGCACCACGTGCTGTGCGTGCGCGGCTAATCGAGCCCCACGAAGAAAAGGGGACCCTCATAGCACTGGAAGACCACGCCGCCCTAAATGCCGACTACAAAAGTTCCACCCTGGCCTCGGGTTCGTATCTGCATATGCGTGCATCAAATGGAAAGCCCGAACTAAGTGTGGTGATTTGGACGAGATGCGGATCGAGTCAAATTGAGGGGGGCGCCCATACACGCTTCCCACATGCGGATAGTGCGCTCATCATGGATCAGTAGACAATACCCTTTTCCTATTAGGGTCGACACTAGCAGGCCTCAAAACCACGCCGGGCCTCCTGCCGGTGCCTTATCAGCAAATTATTATTACCTCAAATTAACAGGTTGTTGTTTAACATCGAGCCCCAGAATATAACAGAATATAGTAACAGAAAGTAACTGGTAACAGACTCGAGCAAAACAACCCTAAGCATGCTAGTAAGACACGGGCCCAAGCAACGGGGTTCTAGGACTGGAGGTGTGGCAATATCAGGGTTTAGGGTATCATGTGATAGGTTCGTAACAGAAGCAACGATACATAGGGCTAGCAAATATAGACAACGGAAAGTATCGGTAACCAATGTTGAAAGGAACACAATGGTTCATGTGAGTGATAACTTGCCTGCAAACCCAGTAGCCGGGTACTGAGCTAGATCCTCAGAAGGGGTGTCGTAAAGATCGTCGGTATCAACGTCGTCGTCTATCCGAGAAGAAGCAAACAAACAAGGCAGAAATATAAACAATCATTATCATGGCATAGTTCACAATCAAATATGATGCATGACAAGTTAATGGTTGCCTCAAAATAAACTAGGTAACATAATAACACCATGTATATGGACCCATATGCAATTGGATTGCATATGGAAAAGGTCCATTGAAAATAAGTGGAAACAAATGATTTACAATTAATTATTATGTGAAAGTTGTTAGCATGATGCATGCACGAGGGTAACAACAAAATAACAACAAGTAACAATAATAGATGCAAGTGAAAAAGGATGTGAAAATGTTTGGAAAATCATTTATTAAGTTTAGAAATTTTGGGTCACTTAAACATGTCACACAAGAATTTGTGGTTTTCAACAAGTTAAAGTGTTCAAAACAAATAACAAAGTTTATATTTGAAAAGCACATCAAATTTTAGTTGGATTACATGTTTCAAATATTGAAATAGGAGTTAGGATAATTTAATGATGAATTAAACAATATTAAACAAGTTTTAAATGAAATTAAAACAAGTTTGAATTTAATTGAATTTTTATTTGTTCAAAACATAAATTCAAATTCACATTTGAAAAGTTCACACTTTGATGGTTTGAAAACATATTTTGCATGTTTACAATCATTTTATTTTGAGCAAGTTATGATTTTATCAAATTTAAATGAACTAAACAAGTATTAAATTATTTAGGCAATTTAAATTATTCAAACCATGAAACAAAATTTATATTTGAAAAGGTTATTCAAAATAGCATTGAAAACATATTTTATTTGCATGATTTGGATTTATTATGAATTAGTTATGAATTTTAGCAAAATACAATTGAATTATTTGAATTCAAATTTGAATTGCAATTTGAATTTTCAAAACAGTACACAAATGGATTATTTGGAAAGATCATTTGATTTAGAGCAATAAACATATATAACTTTTATTTATTGGGGTTATAGATTAAAAGTTATTGAATTTTAAAGTTTAGGGTTTAAATCTGCAATTAAAAGGTTTTAATTTGAAAACAGAAACGTGGAAACGTTTGTTACCGCGCGGTTGTCTACCCACAGCCACTGCCCAGTGGGCCTGTGGCCAGCATGGCGCGCGCGCGCACGCGTGGCAGCCACAGTGGCTGACGGATGGGCCTCGGCGCGGGGATGGAAAAAGCCCCAAAAAGATTGGGCGCTGCGGGGACTCGAACCCACGACCAGCCGCAAGATTCAGATGCGCTGCTACCAGTGCAGTGCGATGCGCGCGTTTGACAGCAGTACAGGCGCAACAAAGTTAAGGTTCAGTTCGCGTAGCGTTTCTGAAGTTAACTGAACCCAAAAATTTCCGCGCCTCGACAGTGAGCGACGGGTATCGTCGGCGGCGTGCGGTGGTGCTGCCGCGCCGCGGCAGATGCTGGCGGTGCAGTGAGCGTGCACGGATGCGATGCCAAGAGGGAGGAGGAGAAGGATCTGGTGGAGCTCACCACCGTGGTAGAAGTGGCGGAGGTTTGCTGACGACGGCGTGACGACGCAGCTGCGGCGGTGTCGTGGACGGCGGCGAGGGCACCGTGCGCCTCCGGGTGTGCTCCGGTGTCCAAGTGGTAGCGGAAGGAGCGGGCTTTCGATTTTAGGGTCTAGGTGGGGGAGTGGAAAGCCATGGCGACGTCGCGGTGGACGGATTTAGTCGGGGTTCTCCGGCGAGGGGCGACAGTGAGCGGGAGGTGGCCGGGAGAGGGGCAGACGGCGGCGGAGAAGAGGGAAATATGGCGCCTAGGGTTAGGGTAGGCCAGCGGGGCTCCTAGGGCGGCTTTATAGCCCCCGGGAGCGCCTCCTGGCCGTCGGGTGGTCGTCGTTGCCGCCGTGGATGCCTCTGATGGCCGCCGTACGAGGGGACGATGAGGGAATAGATCAGAAAAAAAAAACGAAGCGGTATCTGCGTTAAGTGTCGGGCTGGGCTGCGCGCTGAGGGAAAGAAAATGGAGTAGTGGGCTGGGCACAGCCCACTCTCCCTGTTGGCGCCAAAATTCGTTTTGAATTTTACTTCTCCCTCTTTTTTTTTTTTGCTGAAATAGAATTTGGAAGAAAATGATAGGTTTAACTTAATGAAAAATTTGGAAAAAAAATTAGAAGAAGTTCCTTAGGGCAAATACAAACAGTTGTTAACTTTTATTTTCAAAAGTTTAAATATTTGCTTGCTGTTTGAAATTTAAACCAAATTTGGGTGAAATTTTTAATATTAATGATTATTAATAAAACCCAACATTTTAAATCGGGTAACCCCTATGGTAATTAGACAAATTGAGTTGATTTGTTTTGGTATCAACATAATTTCAAAATGATTCTGTTTTGGGTGCTTTGATTTGAATTTTAAATGTGTTTGGAAAATAAATGATTGATTTAAAACCATCAATTTGGTAATTGAACACTATAGGAAAACATGAAACAAATTGGTTGTTTTTATTTGTGATTTTTATTCAAAATGTTGTAACAGAGCAAGTATGAAACCATTGTTTGAATAAAGTTTGAATTTGAGTTGTGAAAACAGTGGAAAACAAATGCAACAATTAAGAAACAAATGCAAACAACATGGAAACAATATTTTCATACTTGGGATGTTACAAAACGCCCCCCCCCCCTTGAAGGAATCGCGCCCCGAGATTCCTACTGAGAAAGGAAAAGGTCCGGATACTTCTTGCGAAGATCCTCTTCGGTCTCCCACGTTGCCTCTTTATCGGAATGATGCGACCACTGCACTTTCAAGAACTTGGTGCTCTTGTTGCGAGTCTTACGCTCGGTCTCATCGAGAATACGAACAGGGTGCTCCTCATAAGATAGATCATCTTGCAGTTCAATGGAATCATGATCAACTGCACGATCTGGATCTTTGAAACACTTCTTGAGCTGTGACACGTGGAACACATCGTGCACCTTGGATAGCTTTTCTGGAAGTTCAAGACGATAAGCATTTTCTGCACGCCTTGAGAGAATGTTGAAAGGACCAATGTATCTTGGTGCAAGCTTTCCTTTCACACCGAAACGATGAGTGCCTCTGAGGGGAGTTACACGGAGATATGCCTTGTCACCAGGAGCATAGATCATATCCCTGTGCTTGCTGTCATAGTAGCTCTTCTGACGAGACTGAGCAATCCTGAGATTGTCACGAATGATACGAACTTTCTCCTCGGCTTCCTTAACAATGTCAGGGCCTAAGAGTGAACGTTCACCAGCTCCAGACCAATTGATTGGACTCCTGCATCTGCGGCCATACAGTGCCTCAAATGGTGCCATGCCTAGGCTTGCCTGGTAGCTGTTGTTGTAGGAGAATTCAGCATATGGAAGGCTATCCTCCCATTTCATGCCAAAGGAGAGACCACATGCTCTGAGCATATCCTCGAGAATCTGATTGACTCTTTCGACTTGCCCCTGAGACTGAGGGTGATAAGCTGTGCTGAACAGAAGTTTAGTGCCCAATGCTTCTTGAAAACTCTTCCAGAAATGAGAAGTGAAGATACTTCCACGGTCTGAGCTTATTTCCAATGGAACACCATGAAGAGGAACAATCTTTGCTGTGTAGAGCTCTGCTAACTGGCTAGCTGAGATAGTTTCCTTGACAGCAAAGAAGTGAGCTACTTTAGTGAGACAATCAATAACAACGAAGATTGCATCGTTGCCCTTCT
Organism: Alopecurus myosuroides; assembly: GCA_028641055.1. Taxonomy (NCBI): domain Eukaryota; kingdom Viridiplantae; phylum Streptophyta; class Magnoliopsida; order Poales; family Poaceae; genus Alopecurus; species Alopecurus myosuroides. The sequence continues at coordinate 312,301,438 of CM054062.1, read as the reverse complement.
TGGACTTTGGAAACCCAGTAACGAAGTCCATTTCAATCATGTCCCACTTCCACTCAGGAATTTTCAGAGGTTGGAGTAGACCGGCTGTTTTCTGATGGACTGCCTTAACACGTTGACAAACGTCGCATTCAGAAACGTATTGAGCAATTTCACGTTTCATGCCAGGCCACCAATACAGTGTCTTAAGATCCTGGTACATCTTTGTACTTCCAGGGTGAATGGAAAGAGGAGTTTCATGAGCCTCCTTGAGAATGATATCTTTGAGACTTTGAACTTGAGGAACTGCAATGCGTCCTTCAAAGAACACAGTTCCTTTCTCATCAACTGAGAAGGATTTGAATTTCTCCTTGCCTTCCTTGATGTGCTCAACCATCTTCTTGATTTCAGTATCACGAAGTTGTTCAGAACGAATCTTGTCCTCGAGAGTTGGACTGGCTGTCAAGCTATGAAGGTAGCCTTGAGGAACAAGACCAAGGTTCAACTTCTGGAATTCTTCATGAAGTGGAGGTTGGCTTTCCATGATCATGAGATTATTGCAATAGGATTTGCGACTGAGAGCATCGGCCATAACATTAGCCTTGCCTGGAGTGTAAGAAATGGTGAGATCAAAGTCTTTAATCTTTTCAATCCATCTCCTTTGCCTTAGGTTTAGATCTGGTTGAGTGAAGATGTATTTCAGACTCTTATGATCGGAAAAGATTTCAGTTTTGTTACCCAACAAGTATTGTCTCCATTTCTTGAGGGCAAACACAACTGCTGCTAGCTCAAGATCATGTGTGGGATAGTTTTGCTCATGTGGGTTCAACTGACGTGAAGCATAAGCCACAACTTGACGTTCTTGCATAAGAACTGCTCCTAGACCTTGGAGAGATGCATCGCAGAATATCTGGAAAGGTTTGATAGTATCTGGGCCAACCAGAACTGGGGTGGAAGTGAGTTTAGTCTTGAGGAGATTGAAACTCTCTTCACACTGTGGAGTCCAAACGAACTTCTTGTCCTTCTTTGTGAGATCAGTGAGAGGTTTGGCAATCTTGGAAAAGTTTTGGACGAAACGACGGCAATAGCTAGCCAAGCCAAGAAAGCTTCTAACTTGTTTTACCGTCTTAGGAGGTTTCCAATCAACAATTGCTTTAACCTTTTCTGGATCAATGGCTATGCCTTTGGCAGAGATGACATGACCAAGGTAAGCAACTTCTGGAATCCAGAACTCACATTTGGAGAACTTGGCATACAGACGATGCTCGCGAAGTTTCATGAGAGTGAGACGAAGGTGTTCTCCATGCTCTTCCTCGGATTTTGAGTAGACTAGAATATCATCGAGATATACCACAACGAACTTGTCGAGGTATTCATGGAAGACAGAATTTATGAGTCTTGAGAAAGTCGCCGGTGCATTGGTGAGACCAAAGGACATGACGGTGTATTCATATAGACCGTACCGAGTGGTGAAAGCTGTTTTTGGAATATCTTCCTTTCTGATCTTTATTTGATGGTAACCCATCCTCAAGTCCAACTTTGAGAATATTGAGGCTCCAGCAAGTTGATCAAAAAGATCATCGATACGAGGAATTGGGTACTTGTTCTTGATGGTTTTCTCGTTGAGAGGACGATAGTCAACCACGAGTCTTTTTGTTTGATCCTTCTTGGCAACAAACAGAGTTGGGCAACCCCAAGCGGAGGAACTAGGCTGAATGTAACCTTTCTCCATGTACATATCGATTTGCTCCTTCAACAATTTCAGTTCAGGAGGAGCTATCTTGTATGGATGCTTAGAGATTGGAGCAGTACCTGGTTCAAGCTCGATCACGAACTCAACTGCTCTGTCCGGAGGCATCCCTGGCAACTCTTCTGGAAAGACGTCAGGGAATTCACAAACCACCGGAACATTTTCAAGCAGAGGTAGAGGTTTAGCATCCAGGGTGTACAGCTGAACAGAACTTGATTCATTTGGAGAATAGACTATCTGGCCGGAAGGGTGGAACAGAGTTATTGACTTCTTAGCACAATCAATCGTAGCTTTATTGGCCTTCAACCAATCCATGCCAAGGATGACATCAATGTTAGAATTGCCAAGCAGAATGAGGGAAGCAAGGAATATGTGACCTCCAATCAAGATCTGATTCTCGTGACTGATCTTGGAAGTTTGCATAGTTGCTCCAGGGGAGTTTACTACTAGCGGGGAACCCAAACCAACAAAAGGTAGCTTAACTGCTGTTGCAAAGATCTTTGACACGAAAGAATGCGATGCTCCGGTATCAAACAACACTTTAGCTGGGTTAGAGTTTACGGGGAATGTACCGAGAACGACGTCAGCAGCTTCCTCAGCTTTGTCGGCCTTGATATGATTCACCCTCGCGGTCCTCCCGACAGGCCTGTTGTTGGAGTTGAAGGCTTTAGCCGGGGGAGCACGAACCATTGCCTGGTTGGTGTTGGGGCGAGGAGGTGGTGGAGGTAGCTGCCTCTGAGTGCACTTATCAGCATAGTGTCCAGTCTGCTTGCATTTGAAGCAAGTGACGACACGAGGTGCATCTGGCCTTGGCTGCCCCATTGAGAACCTCTGAGCCTGCATCTGAGCTGGGTTGGGTGGGCGGGGACCAAAGCCTGGAGAAGCTTGGGCATATGGAGCCCTAGTGACAGCACTGTTTGGCACCCAGATGCGGCGCTTCTGCGGAGGGGTGGTCATGTTGGAGGAGGAACCACCCTCACGCGAGTGCTTGCGCGACTCTTCGAACGCCTTGCGCCCATTCTCCTCATTGAGCGCGGTGTTCACGAGCTCCTCGAAGTCCTTGCACTTGATGTTGGTGAGAGCGTACTTCAGTTCCGGGTTAAAACCTCGGCGGAACCTTTCCATCTTTTTGGCCTCTGTGGACACCTCGTCACCAGCGTATCGAGCGAGGCGATCGAACTCGGTCTGATAGCTGATAACGTCCAGCTTGCCCTGCTTGAAAGAGCAGAACTCCTCATGCATCCTTTCCATGAGACCATCTGGGATGTGGTGCTTCAGGAAGGCATCCTTGAAACAACCCCAGGTGATAGGATAGCCAGCTCTCATGGTCTGGTAGTTCTCCCACCAAGAAGCTGCCTGACCCTTCAGTAGGTAGGTGGCATACTTGACCTTATCTTCCTCAGCAACATGTGCAATCTCCAGCGTCCTGGCTATGTCACGGATCCAGTCATCAGCATCCAGGGGCTCACGTGTTGCCACGAAAGCTTTCGGGCCCAAGCTGAGGAACTCCTTGATGTTGACCCGTGGAGCATTCTGGTTGTTGTGCTGGTTAGCCTGGATCTGGGCCATCTGAGCCACGACCTGAGTCATCTGAGTCAACAGCTCCGTGAGCGGAGGTGGCTCAGGCGGGGAGTTCCTGGTTGGAGGCATCCTGAACAGAAATGCATTTTAGCACAAAAACAGAAAAGGATAAACTTGGTAACCGAAAGAGAGATTATTCCGACGCATGAATAGATAACCAACAGGTACATCATCACATGTTCAAATACATCAGAATATCCAACACACCATAAATGGTTCGAATGCCACAGGATAACTAAACATAGCTAGGAACGGATACATCGGTACTCCCATGCTCATCACGCAGGAAGGCGGCGAGTAGTACGACGAGAGATACGGTGAGAAGGAATCCCACGGAAGTAAGTAGAACGACGATCCACGTAGAGCGGGACTGCTCTGAGAGCAACTCTCGGTGTGGTGAAGTAGAAAGCGTCGTCTCCCTGTGCTCCAAAGCGGGGAATCCCAGTGTAACCTGGACCAAGGTCGAGAAGTGGACCTCTAATCGGCTCGTAACCTCCAGCATCTGGCAGCGGTAACCCAGCTGTCTGAACGAAACGTGCAAAGCACTCGTCTCCAACAAAATCTGTGGTGTACGACGCCAGACGAGTGAGAGCAAGGTAGAGCTGCTCCCTGACTGAAGCCAACTCCTGAGACAGTGTGGAAGCAACTGCGTCACTGTGCCTCACAAACTGAGCAGCGGTGTGCAGCCTGGAGCTATCAGACTCGTAGGTATCCAGGTTGCCGTGGAGAGTGAAGTGAACTCCCGCTGAAGTGATGTAACCACGGGGGATGTGGCGATAGATAGAATCGTCAAACCCCCAGTAGTCAGCACGGAGGACGGTGAGACTCACGTAAGCTGCCTGCTGCACGGCCATATCCACTGTGGAACCTACTGCCTCGTAGCGGTGGACAATGCTCATGCCATCATCTGACAGAATGTAGACGATAGCCTGGTAGTAGGTCTGGTCAAACTCTCGCTGCTGCTCGTAGACCTGGTACTCTCGTGCCCAATGGAACCCCAGATATGTGACCATGTCCCTCAGCATCTCCGGATAACCGGCGGTGCTCTCACAGCGAGTCATCCGAACCACCTGCGGGTAGAACCTGAGATCCATCTGCAGATGATCGGGGAAGTTTTGATTAGACACCGGTAGAGAACTGAAGTGGAAAGCAACGACAAGGTTCAACAGACGAAAAGGATGTTGAAAAGAACAGGATATTGAAGCAACATCGGGAAACACGAGACCAAAACTCCTGAGGTACTACGGAGAACCCAAAACACGTGAAATCCTAACTTGAAAGTTTAGGTGAGAAGAGAAAACAACGTTGCACTTCCTTACCAGAAAAGGGTGGGTGGGTGGGGAAAGAAGAAAAATGACAGAATTCCTACTCTCACGTTTCATTTTTCCTATATAGCTACAAAATAGTTTCTAGACTCAACTGCGACCAGTAAAAAAAGGGATCCTACAGGCAGACAGGCTCTGATACCATTTGTCGCACCCGGACTTCTAGAGGATACTCACCGTACGAACTGAACAGTATTTTGATTGGATTACGGGGCTTAACGGCTCCCGCGTCCCCTTACGGGTAGGCCAGCACTTATGTGCGACAACCAACCGTTACTATTCACCGTCGATGTGAACTATCCCGTAGAAATCAGGACACTACCATTGACGTACTTCATACCATTCACACATGGTACGTCAACGGCTTTGAACAAAAGGATAACACAACATGCCTCTAAGACACAAAAGATTGAAATAAGTTGCAAATGGCCCTCACTAGGGCAGAGAATAGCAAATACAATCATCCAGAGGACACATATCCCAACATAATATCATTACAACTCAGCGGAAGCATTCAAAGGGTCTGAGTACAGACAAATCCAAACAGGCTTAAGAAGCCGGGAATAAAAAGAAAATGGAGCCCATCCACGATGTCTCGGATCCTGCCCGGGTCCGCTAACTACTCGTCAGCAGCCTCGTCAAACTCCACGTAGTAGCCGTCACCTGGATCCTCGTAAGCGTAGTCTGCGGAAACCACAGCCCCAAAGGGGTCAGTACATAAACGTACTGGCAAGCAAGACTCATAGTTCACCAAAGTGTAGCCCGTCAACACCAAGCACAGATTCCTTGGGATCAAAGGAAGAAAAGGGTAAAAAAGATGCTGCAACTGGCTGCACTAACCAACTACAGAACATACTACAACTTCCGGTGTAACAGAAAGAGATGAGATAGCGTATCGTAACCAACTATAGCTAACCACCAAACAAACCCATCCTGGATCTCGCCCCTTATCCAAAGAAGCAATCCGAGGATAACTCACACAGTTGGGTTAATGATGGATCAAGTTGTTGTGTCAATAAGCCTATTACTAGTCAAGTTATCATTAATTAGGTGTAAGTTGTTCTGAGTACTTGTTAGCCAGTACTTTCACCAAGTCAACCATAACCGCGGAAAACACGGCTTCTCGAGAAGATTTATCCCTGCAGGGGTGTAACATCCCAATTTTTGGTACCAAAGTGTTGTGGTGTTGAGTTCATATCATTCATGCATGAAACCAAAATTTTAAATCATGTTTCAACCAATTTAAATTTGGAATTTAAATGGTTTGAGAAAACTCCAGCAAAAAGTACTTAAAATAGTTTCCAAAATTATGTTCTGAAAAGTATTTCAATTACACCAAAGTGACACATGGTGTTGTTGGAAATTTCATGAGCTTTTCAAAGATAATTTTTGCTAATTTTTATTGTTGCAAAAAGGACCCCAATCTTTCAAATCTCTTTGCTGTTTTAAAAGAGAAAAGGGCTTTTCTGTAAATCCGAGAACCGCAGGGGGCTTTGCGCAAAAAGTTTGTCTTCAACCTTTTGACAGTAGGAGCAGCTCCGTGGCCGCGCCGCTGCCGCCTTGCCACGCACCTGCTTGTGCCCCTGCTTGCGTGGATAGGTTCAGGAGATCGCCCTTGACCTCCTCCCTCTCCCTACCCCCTCCACACTCCTCCCCTCGTCCTCTGTTACCTCCCTGTGACCCGATACCCTAGCTCCCGGGCCGCCGCTCGCCGCCGTCTTCCTGGGCACCTCCGAGCCCCAACGAGCATCCCCGTGCACCCGCCGTGGTCTCCACCCCCACCTGTAAGAACCTCGCTTGCCGGGAGAGCTCCAACCGTCGGGATCGAGGCCTTCTTCCCCGCCTCCGGCCGGTGAACCTCCTCCGATTCCGGCGTGTGCGCCGCTCCTCCGGCCTCGTCGACTCCTCCTTCACGTTCGTGGTGAGCCCAGGGTCCTCCCGGACCATTCCTTCTCCTCCCTCCCCCTGTAAAACTCGCCGCCTCCGTCGTCCTCCCTCCGCCGCCGCGGTTTCCTTGCCGCCGGTGACATTCCGGCGACCATTTGGTCAGCCGCGGCAACCCCTAGCTTCCCCTCGCTCTCCTTTACATGTTTGTGTAGTTTGATTTCCAATTTGCGCGCGAATTGAACCGAATTTGAAACCATCTGTGATGAACAGAGGAGGATGAGGTCTTCATGACGTCACAGTGATGTCATAATCCCATCTGTTTAATAAATTGCAGAATATGAATAAAATTTGATAATTTAATATCTCTTCAAATATTACTCAGAAAAATGTAAATATTATATGGTTGTGTTCAGAAAAATGAGATCTACCCAAATATGTCATTTTCATATATGTTTGGCAAAGTTGAATTTTGGCCTTTATTTAATATTGTTTAATCATCAAAAATAGAAAAATAAGTTTTTATTCAATAAAATTAGAAAATTAAAAGTTATATACCAATTTGCTCAAAATGACAAATGCAACCTGGTTATGATGTTTTCAACCCCATTTGAGCAACTAAAATGGTACTCACCTTTATAATCGTCCGAAACCCCCTCCGGGGTCTATTTCGGGATAAATTCAGTAAAAATGCCGAACTGACATACGAACCCTAGCAACCCAACGAACATGTTTAGGGCTTATTTTCAGTGCATTAACCTGCTCATGCATACATATTGCGCATTGCATCGATGCCATGTGTTGATTGTTATTCTTCTTTTCGGTGTTTGTTTCCCCCTGGGTAGAACGTGACTCCGAAGAGAAGGCCAGCAATCCAACGACGAATACTTGATCTTAACCGACAAGTCAAGCACTTATTCCAGAAGATCTTTATCTGGTTTTCTTATAACCAAGGCAAGCATAACCTCTTATCTGCTCATATATGATTTCAAAGTGATTTGAATCTCGTACTTTGCATTCGGTTCCAAACTATTTGATGTCAGTAGATAGAGTTCCCCTATATACTGCATAACCTAGATATCCTGTTCCACTGCTCCTAGCAGCTATAGGTTTGCTTGTGCGCGCTCCGCTAAACCCTGTGAGTCTTGCTTAGCCATGCTTAGTTGTGATCTGATCCATCCGGTTGATGAATCTGGTCAATACGTGAAACATTTATGTCAGGTTGTTGTATTTTGATTTACCTTTGATAACTTGACTAAATACTGGCATGGATGTGAGGCCACAATGGGTTGTGGCGTTTTGTCCTGTTCATGCCCCTAGGAGCGAGTTCTCGCCTTCGAAGCCAAGACTGAGCGTGCAACCACACGCGGGGCCTAACAGACCGCGTTCGACTAACTAACTTGTTTGGCCACGTCCATGAGTCACGTAGTTTGATCTTTCCATCTGCGTGTGAGTCCGAAAACGATTTGGAGAAAACTTAGGGCGTGACCGGGACAAGTGATGGACGTACACGGATCTTGTTCCCGACTCACAGAACAGGTGCCGTCAGGAGGTGGCCAACTCCCTGTTGACGGGGTGGCCCTGTTTGGGTTGACTCATGGATAGGGTCGAGCAAGGTAAAGGTCGTGGCCAGCCACCCTCTGCCGCGCTCCATGGACGAGCGTACATGTGGCGTTAAGAGTCGGATGGTACGTGTGGGTAAAGTGTACCCCCTGCAGGGATAAATCTCCTCGAGAAGCCGTGTCCACGGTTACGGACGACTTGGCAACGGATTCTGTGATCATAGATAACCTCAACGGAATGACTAAAACTTGTTAACCATGATTGAAGGGTGCCTCCTCGGAGATGCCGAGAGGGGTGATCCTCGTAGCATGAGATAGTGTGGGGTATGAGAAAGACTTGGTGGAATACAAGAAGATGATGATCTCAGTAGTTGACTAGTTTCCTCATCTGTTTTCAAAACATTCTATGAGACGTGCTATTCCTCCTCGACTTGCAAAACAAAGATTGCTTTACGCAAAACAGCCTTCATAAAACCTTTCTGAAGATAGCAGATATATAATAGGTTAACTAAGTCTTGTTGAGTACCTCCCGTACTCAGGTTTGCTTAATTTTGGTTCAGGAGAGGAACTCCATCGGTGGTGATTCAACGAGGACATCGACGAGTAGTTTGGGGTTCCCAGGTAGCAGCCTGGAATCTATGGGCTGGGACGTCGCCTTATGTTGCGGCCTCTTAGGCCTTTTGGTTCTTGTTGATTAGCAACATAATTTGCCTTTCGTTGTCTGATGTAATGTTGGGTCGTGTGACCTCTGCTTGTAAGCTATACTCTAGTAACACATGTTTAATAAAGCTTCATGTCTAGAGTACTGCTTTGATCGGTTGTTGGTTTCGAGCTCACTGTTATACAGTTTTGGCTATGCCTGCATAGTTGTCGCAGTCGAGGGGTTGTGGAGCCGATGATCCATGTCCGAGCCCGCCTGTCGATGTGATCGGCCTGGGGCGAGGTAACCCCAGTAACCCTCGATTGTTGTTGCACTTTCTGGACACATAGCATCTCTGTATAGCTTTGGTCCCGTTTCCTTCAGTTTCATTCGATTCGTGGACGCTTTGATATGCATAGTTGGTTATGACTAGCGTGGACACAAGGAGTAGTAGACTGGGGATCCGGACTACGTGCCGATGAATCCAGTCTGCCTGCCGTTGTTTGTTGCGGCCGGGGCTGGTAAACCTGAAGCCCTTGTGAGTCCATGTCTAGGAGCACATAACAGTATGTATATCTCTGGGTCCGGGGTCGTGACAAGTCTTGGTATCAGAGCAGGACTGCCTGTAGGAAAACCTTACTGCTTGGTCGATGTTGAGTTTAGTGTTTGTGAAAACTATTTTGAAACTTCAAATGATTGAGAAAAAGTTCTTAGGATTCTTTTTACTCCTTATCTGGTATCGCTCTAAACTCTGGGTCTTCTTACCTGTTTTGATTTGAAAAGGTTATGATTACTCAAAACCTAGGTGCCTTCTTCGGCAAGGACGTTGTTACCCAAGTTGACCTAGTGTTAAGTTCTAGAGTCGTGTGTCTTCCGTGTTCCGTTATCTCTTGTTTCAACTTGGAGATCACCTTCCATCCATAATCTCTCAGAGTTGTGTGGGTTCCACGTACTCTTGTTCTAAAGTCTCAAAATCCTGAACCTCGAGATCTGCTTTTCATCTCGATTGTATCTGTTATCCTCTGCTCAAGTTCTTCCGGATCTATCGTTGTCCTTCGAAAGATACTCCGTGATTGCTACCCATAGTGTCCTTCAAGACACTAAGATAGTAGTTACTCCTCTCTCAACGTTTTTAACATTGGACTTGAACCGAAGGTCCCGGAATGTGCTGAGTTGTGGTGAGTTGAATCGTGTGGTTTCTCAACTATTTGATGCTCATGCCATCAGTACAGGATGCTGACCTTTAACCCAAGTTCTGTTCCTTTGGATCCTGAGGAATCTGTTCTACCTCAGGATGGCTAGGTAATCCCAGCTCCAATAGCCATAGGTTTTCTCTAGGAACCAAAAAGGGAACACAGCAAGAGTGTTCTTTATGGTTCCCATATCCTTTGTTCTTGGTTCAGCTATACCAACCTTTCAGCATGGGTTCTGCACATGAGTATTACCCCGTGCATCCAACGTGATCTCAGGATCTTCGAGAGCGAGTTCCTACTCTTTAGTTGCTCTCAAGTATCCATCTGCTGTTTGGAATACAAGTTTCATATGGGTATTGGATTCTTCCAATGCATTTGCTCTGGTGATCCGTCAAAACATTCCACCTTGGAATGTTAGGAGAAACAAACTCCAGAACCTCGTTCATCTCTAGGACCAGGTCAAAGTTTTGTAATCCACAGATTAAAGAAGTTTCATTAGCTTCTGCTCTGTTCCACCTTCGAGTATCACACTCTTTTGTATCAAGAGGTCATGCTCAATTTCATGGCCTTAATGATGAAGTGATGCTCTTACACGTCTTCACTCCCCCTTCCTCCAAGTTTGAATGCTTGAGTATAATGGTTCGGTGCGTTGATGTGTGTATCAGTTGTTCCTAGCAATTCTTATTGTTTTGAAAAATCTAAGAAATATCTGTATCCTTCTTAGCACTATCGGTCACCCGGTCTCTGTTTGAAGTTGGCCGTGTTACCAAATCCATTCATTCTGGTGTACATTCATGGTCAAAGAGTTAGGTTCATGCCGAAGCTCTCAAGATCATATCGGTTGCTTTGAAAAGCATGCCTCCTTTCGATTTCTAAGACATACCGGTGGGTTGTGATATTTTGGTTGTCTTTCTAGAAGTATCACCAGGTTTTACCTGACCGTGATGTCTAAACAAGGGGTACTTTGAACTACTCCTTTCTCCAAGAAACTACGCTAGACACCTTGGACTAGTGGTTGAGCTTAAACAACAACTTGGAGAGTTGAAAGGCAAAAGCTCCGCCTAACTTGATCCTCAGTTAAGGGATGTCCAGTTCTTTCTGTGTTGAAGCATGATAGTATCTCTGCAATGGACATACTGTCATTCTACCTTTGATCTGATTTGAGCTATCGTCAAACCAAGTTCAGATCCAAGGGTTATCTCGATGGTGTCTCCAATCATGGTGTTTTACCGGGTACACCTTCATGTCCTTTGGTCTGACCAATGTTCTGCCTTGTTCATATATCATATGAAACCCCTCTTCTTGGAGTGTTTTGATAAGCGTGTTGTCGAGCCCATCGATGACATTCCTATTTTCTCCAAGTTGCAAGAGGTTCATGCTGAACAAATGGCAACAAATGTTGGAAACTTTCGAGAACCATCTTTGTTTCATTACGAAGATTGTGTTCTGGATGTTCGAAGTGGCTTACTCCAGTCCATGTGCTTACGGTGAAAGTTGTCGCCATGGATCCGAGTAGAGTTTCCTTATTCCCTCGGGAATCATCCCAAGTCAGTTATGCATGTGTGGACTATTCTTGAGATGGTTGGTTGTTACCTCCATTTACTTGAACAAGTTTGCATCCACACTAAGCCACTGACTGATTGTTCGTGAAAGAGAAGAAGTCTATGTACTTCGTTATCTTTGTATCATCTTTCCCAACAAGGACTCCGATGTGTTTCATTGCAAGTAATCCATGTAGGTGCAACCGTCTTTCACAAGTTGCTAATACATGAGTTCTGCGATCTCGCTCATTTTCTTGAGCATGGAATCGTAGTCCATATCTTGAGAATCCAGCATATGTATCTCGTTGATACCGGTGCAACCTCTGTGATCAAACATGGTGAATCTGAATCATTCCTCCACTAACCTGAGCTGAATCTCAAGCATCAAGGATGGTCGGTGTTTTCCTCAAGGGTATTGACTTAGGTCCTTTTAGAATCTGGTATGGTTGATGTTGTGGTTGACACAATTAGCCGGAAGGCCTAATGTCATATCTCTTTGAATCCGTAAGAATAGCCACTCTCCATGAGAATTCAGGTATGGTTCATTCCAACAAGTTTCCCTCACCGTTCTTTCAAACCAAAGTTTCCCTTTCACTTGATGACCTACAGAAGGCTTGTCGTGAGCCTGTTGTTTGTATCTAGAACATCAAGGAAAACTTGGAAGTTGGTTTTTTTTTTTTCCAATATCTCTACGTTGAGCCTCCAAGACCTCTGTGTAAGGACCCCAGACCGGCAGTCTGAAACCCTACGTATGCATACATTCACGATCCCAGAAAGATCAGTCGTGAACAACATACAAAGTTGGCACACAGAAATACATCATCCATTACACGAATACATAAAGGTATTACATAAAAGATCACATGATCAAGTTTAACGCAACTGCCACATGGGGCAGGCAACTTATCAAACACAGCGGAAGACAAATAAAACACAACGTAGTTGAGCCCAAGTCACGCCTTAACCTACAGGCTGCTGACCCGGAGACGATCCTAGTTCGCAAAGCCGTCAACTCCGTACTTCTCTTCATAGATATCCTTTGGAGACTCCTTCTCCAAATCTGATAAGTAGATACCAGGGGCGAAACCATAATGAGTACATTTGAATGTACTCAGCAAGACATCCATCATGTCACTTACTAAACATGCAAATATGCTTATATGGTGGAATAGGTAGGCTATAAATATGGTTCACTATCAATGGTGTTCATATATGATGACACCACAGTTGTAGTCAGGTTTATCTGTATCTTCGTTGAAGAAGATACTTCAGAAGAAAATAATATAGTTTTATTTCTCTTGTCGATATCACATGTACAAGAGGTTTTGTAAAACTTTGTTAAAGAATGTTTTCTCTTTGCAAAACTTCTTGGAATCAGCTTCCAGAATTCTTGCTTAGAGTAGAAAAGGTTTTCTTTGCAAAACATTTTGTTTTGTATCACATCATCTGGCTTTTCATCATCGACGATACCTCCACGGTATACGTTTTCCTTCCTTTCCGAACTTCACAAGTTCAACACTTCCTTTCCAAAATTTCCCTGTCAAAAACTTCCTTTTTGAAAATATTGACACAATGCTAGCTACATGGCCATTCAACTATCCATATCCGAGGACGCGGCTTCTTCGAAAAAGTTGTACTCTGCAGAGGTGTACACATCCACCAGATCCAGTACACCTCCCGTGAACAATCACGGACTGTAACAACAGTATGTAAACATCAGGTATCTGATCATAACCATCCACTATGTTCAAGCTAGAATATGCCTATCTCTCAGTTGAGTTTTACCACATCCCCGGCACCGAGCTAATCCCCGCCAAACCAGGATGCCTCATCTGATGCGACCGGAGGGAAAATTAATCCCACACTTTATATGTCTCCACTGACGACATTCGGTTCGAGGGTACGACGCCCCTTATAGCAAGTGAGATAGCACACACTAATAAGAACAAACTTCAAGTTAAGCCCCATGCCCATATTGGGGTAGGGTGGCAGTACGGTAAAGGTTGTCCGGCGAAGACTAGGTTATGTGTCATTTTTGAAAAACACCACTTTCTCAAAAATGACCACTTCCACATTCCTCCGGAGAACAAGGATCCGCCTTTTCTCCGGGTTTTTCCGTAAAGCCTTTGTTTTGTAGAATCACAATTTTAGGGTGTCCACTTAGGGACTAGTATATTTGATGGTAATAAATACCATAGGGTGGCTTATGGGCTTGGTATTACCAAGTTTAACTACTGGCATGATAGTAACCTATAATATAGTATAGTAGTAAATTCCACATCAAAAATAGTTTTGATAATCAAGTTTTTGTAAAACTTCAGAGGTAAAACATGCATGATAGATAATGATAAGTATTGTATCAGCAAGCATCAGGATGGCTTGCCTGGTATCTCCTTGTGTCCCTGGTTTTGGAGTGACTGGAACTTTAAACAGAGCTTCCCGACACTTCCTTCCTCTTCGTTTTCTAACGTCGTAAAAAGAATAAAGGACACACATTCAGAACCAATCAAGGAAAGCAACCATACAAAACAATACATACAGCAAGGAAATCTAATAATAACAAAATCACTCAATTATTAACTGAGGCAAACAATCCAACAATCCTACTTGGCAGAAATGCCATTTAATAAGACAACTTAAGGTTGGAGGGACATATCTCACAACCTTAATATCATGGATTCAGTGGGTGTGCCACTATCATACCAAGATATTAATAAACCCAAAATATACTTAGTTTCACAAGGGTGAGACTACTAAAAGTATATAAAACATGCACAATAATAATCATGGCAATGGGTCTATCAACCATACCACAAAAAGAAAAAGGTAGCTATCTTACTAAGTCTAAATTCACATCAAGAATAAATAAGACACATGATTTGCAAAAGTTACTTTTACAAATCAGTGAGCCTACATAAGTGCAACAAGGAAATAGACTCACCACAAAACACACAATTCCTCATAGTGAGAACAATAGAAACAATGACTAAAAGGAGGAATCCTATAGTCATGTTTCTACTAAAAGTTTGCTATGCAAGCAAGCATAATAAGTAAAGTACTAAAATGCAAACAAGGAACCATGTTATCATAATGGTAAATGAGAACATGTCCTCATGCTAGGATACACAAATATCTACCAAACACAAGTTGGCAGGAAGGATAATTTAACACACACAAAAAAACTGCTAAGGAAACTAGTACTACTTAACATGAAAAATCAATGGATGAATTTCAATCAAGTAATTGAAATACAACCAGAGGGTCCATGTCATAAAAACAGGAGTGAAAAACATCTATACCTTCTCTAACAAAATATCCCATTTAATAAAACAATGCATCAATTTGCAGGGCAACTCCTACATACTAGTGGTAATAAAAAGGGGCATTACTAGAGGAATCAAACAACACTCCAAAGATGGATTTTTCCTAGCAAGCCACTCGTGATTATAACCACTTACAAACAGAAGCATACACATTTTTTGTTTAGCACAAAAAATTCCCAAAGCAAAAATACTAGGCACTCATTAGTTATAGAACTATATAAAAGAAACACATCTAGTGTGGGGGAAATAATGTTTCCTCCGAAAATGCAATGAAACCAGTGGGTGTTCCACTAGCATAACAAAGCATTTAGAGGTCACAAAGCCTCTGGTCATACTTGACAAAAATTAGCAAAAACCTAAACTAGCACCTAGTGCAATAACCATACTAGTAGAAAATAATAGGGTGCACAAATAAGCAAGGCAATGCTACTCATGCTATTATTTTCACACAAGTGAAAACTTTAGGGGTCAAGTACTCATAACAACCTTATCAAAATGCTACTGGTCCTATGAATACAACACCAAAAATATGTGGTTTTATAACCACAAATTCTTATGTCAAAAATTCCACACATGAGGGAATTTTTCCATAACATTCTCATAGTAATGATTAAGCTACTCATGCTTTTATACCAACTCAAATGCAAGCTAGCAGAGGTGATACTAACAAAATATAAGTATCAACAAGGTGCTGTATCTAAAAATCTCAACACAACAATCCAAGTGCTTGCACATAATTTATCACTCAAAAATGCTATACAAGTATTACTAGAGAATAATCAAATGCTATTAACAAAAATCCTATTTCTTCTCCACTCAAGTCCACACAATCTAACATGCTAAAATAGTTAAGTAACACTTAGAAAACAAGTTCACACAACTTATACATGCTAGAGAACAATATTGCAACACAAAAATATATTCACACAAATTAAATACCTAAAATGCCAAAATGGCAGAAACATGTAAAATAAAGATCTGTCCACCAAATTTTATATGAGGCTCTAAAAATTAAACCCAACTAGGTTTGGATAGACCTAAACATATACAAGACCATCCAGTTGAGTTTGCATCAAAATTCATTTTTAATAATTTTATAAAAATCACCAAAGTGCTCTCTGGTGTTTTACCAAATTGCATGCCATTTCAAAAATACAAGGAATTTGGAAACTATGTTAAATGCTACTGTTAGGAAATTTCAAGGGCTTTCCAATGCAATTGGCCTCACTTCATTCTGAGTTGTAAAATAAAAATGGTGCTCATTTTGGTGTTTCTGGTACCTGTTGCCAAATCATTTTTAATTCTTAAAATATACATCCAAATGTAGATCTACAAGTTGGAGGTGGTTTAGATTTAGTTGAGGTACCACTGTGATTTTTGGTTTGGTCAAATTCATTTGTTTGGTTAGGTTTTAAGCTCAAAAGTAACCACACACTTTCTGCAAAAAAAATAAATGGAAAACAATTGAGAGAGGGCCAGATCCACTTATTGGGCCGGCCAGATCTGGCTCTACCGCGGGCAGACCTAGCTTCTGACGCTGACCCGCGGGCCAGCGTACACGGTGGCAGCCACGCAGGCAAGGCATGGCCCCACCAGCAGGTTCAACGAGCAGTTGCGCGCGGTCAAAGGGCGGCTGATGCGAGCACGACGTCACAGCGACATCATCGCCGGCGGGACTGTCTCCGGCGAGCTCGATACGGGCGAACACGACCATCAACCAACGATTCAACAACATCCGCGAGAAGGTCTCGACGAGGGGAACCAAAAGGAGGCAGCGCCGCTTCCCGGGAACGGCCGGAAAGCAGCCGGTGACGGCGCGCGGCGGCGGCCGGACCGCGGCCTCGACACGGCGTCGAGTTAGGGGGTTAGGGAGGGGGAGAAACGACGGGGACGGTCGCCTGCTTACCCTAAACGCTCAGGGACGCTCGACGAGGACGGAGGAGGAGCGACACGGCGGGAATAGCTCGTCGGAGCCCGCCGGACCCGCAGAAGGGAACCGGACGGCGCGGGCTCCACGAGGGCTCCCGCCTCGATTCCTTTGGCATAGAGCACCCCCACGATGATGCGGAGACGATGAGCTACTCTTTGGCCGGCGGCGAGCTCTGCATTGGCCGGAACGACGGCGAGGTGTAGGGCTAGGGTTTCGGTTTGGACTCCTTTTCAGAGAGAGAGAGGGGGTGAGCTCTAGGGGAGAGAGAGAGGGGGCAATGGGGAACACAAGCACATGGGGGCCTCTTTATCCCCAAGGATCCCTTCTCATCGAAGCAATGGCCTAGGCCCTCTGTATCTACAGCATGGCTAGAGGTAGGAGATGACTCAGATTTCATTTTGGTCCCTGTATATTTACAACTAGGTCCCTGTCATCTCTGTAAAATGTGATTTTCACCAAGCAAACAAAGTCAAAATGTAATTTCCTTTTGCCCAAAATTCTCATTAGTTGAGATACACCACATATATGAAAATTGGCTCCATTGGGTAAACTTTATAATTCAAAGTTGTTCAAATTTGAATTTTTACATAAATGGACATTGAATTTATTAACCTACTTAGGAGTTTCCAAAAATGATAATTTTTGGCACACATTCCTTATTTGATGTGTTACTTATGTGGTAGAAAATTCAAGTCATTTTGAGTTACTTCATAGAACAAACTTGTTCAAATTTCAAAAAGGTGCTGTGAAGAAAACAGGGGTTTTTGGCAACTTAAATTATTCAAAAACTTGTGCCCTTTTGGTTGTCATCCTTATTTATGATATAGAGCATGTGGTATTTATTTCATGGCATTTGGAAAAAGTTTGTAGAACAAACTTGTTCAAAATCCCAATTGTTGCTGTGGAGAAAAACCATGTTTTCAGGACTTTAATGGATTCAATTTTTGGTCTCCTCTTGTGTGTGTTCCTTATTTGATATAAGGAAGCAATGGTATGAATTTCAGATCATTTGATGGAAGTTTCCAGAAGTAACTTGTTTTAGTTTTCTATCTCTGGAAATATTGGAATTTCTATTTAATAAAGCACTTGGCTTTTCTTTAGCAAATGATTTGCCAAAATATTTATGTGACTAGAGATATCAAGTAAATGCTCTCTAATACTTTTGTTTTTAAGTTTGCAAGGTTGGAAAAACATTTGATAAGATTCTGGTGAAGCATTTAAGAATGCCTCCTTTTCTGATAATCTTTTAGGGAAATTTATTAAGTGTTTCCTCTTTCTTAATTTGGGTCTTGGAATAATATTCAACAAGTATGAGTTTCATAAGATAGTTTTTGGAAAACTCTTTGATCAATATTTACTTTAGAAAATATTGCCAAGGTCATTGGAACAATATGTTGAATATTTTTATCATTGGAACAATATGTTGAATATTTTTAGTTTACTGCTTTGCTATCCTTTTTAAGTTTGTTTAGTTGCACTTAAACAAACACAAACAAACACAATCAAGGTTTATTAGCCAAGCAATTAGCAAAACAACTGTGTTAACAGGTATTCCAAAATTGGGATGTGACAGGTCTTCCCCCCTTAAAAAGAATCTCGTCCCCGAGATTCACAAGCGAGGACTAAGGGAGGGCCAACAAACACAATGTTAGTGTTGGAGTGAAGGTGCTTCCCCCCTTTGACTTTTCTTGGGAGGTGGGGTACTACCCTAAATTAGCAACTTCATTTTAAAAAGTACACCAGCACTGTGTTAGGTCCAAAACTTTTGTTTCCTAGTTTGAACAAAAATTAATGTTAGTGCAGAACTTCCTGGAAAAATACCGTCAATTTTTACATGAGTTCCTAGCTATATCCCACATCTTACATAACCCATATGGAGTGGTCTACCACTCTCATAATAAGGTATATAAGAAGCTAAAAACATAGCTTGTGGTGCAAAGGTTAGGTTGCTAAGGTAAAACAAACAGACAGAACAATACTCATGGCAGTGGTTATTACTCACCACAAGCAACTATCACTTAAAGTGTTCATGATTTTAGTTGGATGTTTTAGATTCTTAAGATACTCTTAAGCACAATCATAACACAAGTATAAACTAATGCTAAGGTAAAACATTTAAACAAAATCCAATAAGCGAGCAAACAACACCACAGATGAATAGACTATTTATTCACTAGGTTATTGTTTATTAGAGGTTTTGGAATCCATCAATCATGAACAATTAGCAAACAACCAGTAGCTAAAAACCAATTAATTCAATCATAAAGATACTCTAAAACACCATCTTTACACAAGATGAAACTCCTATTTCACAGGCATAAAAACAGGACTGCACAAATAACACACTAGTATAAAAAAAAACTACACCAGCATGCTATAAGAGATAATCATATCCTATAACCATAGAACATGCAACTAAATAATTCATGGCATGATAACAGAAGTAAATAACTTCCTAACATGCTATATCAACTCATATACTCATAAAATAAAAAGAGGGTAATACTAGAGCAAAAATCACCATTTTCTAGTGGTGAAACTAGTTTCACTCTAGAGAAGCAAACAATGCTATCATGATGTTTAAAACTAAACAAACAAGTCATGAATATAAGTGTACCTAATGACAGTACACAAAACTTACTCATGTTAGTAAGCATAAACGCCAAAGTAATTCTATGAATCAACCATGAAGCATGCAGAACTTTCTTCTAGCAATTTCTGTTTTCTTTAACCAATTACTAGCAAACAAGCAAGGTATAACTCACACAACCAGTAGCTATGCAATTAATGAAAAGTTATCTAAAACTCTTCAAAAATCCATACACTCAATTTAAAATTATTCACAAACACTCTACCAATCAAGAGAAATTTATTTTATTTGCGAACAATTTAATTTTAGCATACGATAGTGAAACAATTTT
Organism: Alopecurus myosuroides; assembly: GCA_028641055.1. NCBI lineage: Eukaryota > Viridiplantae > Streptophyta > Magnoliopsida > Poales > Poaceae > Alopecurus > Alopecurus myosuroides. Next base: position 312,281,812 of record CM054062.1, on the reverse strand, counting down.
TAACATGATACCCCTAAGGAATATTATGCTAACAAAAGGATCACACCTAAACATATTAGTATTTACTAATAAGAGATAAACTTCTCACTTGCATAAGTGAAAATAAACAATTATATTTTCCATGGTGGAAAATAGAAATCAATCACATAGTGAAACATGCTATTTTCACACAGGTGAATGGTTGGGGATTTTCATCCTCAAGCCAAAATACAATGGGACCAGTGGGCTATGGCCTACTAATACCAATGAAAAATAGGTACTAAGCCTCTGGTTACTCATGAAAAACTTTGCATACAAGATGAAAATATAATGCTATTTAATCTAGTGAAGCAATACTAGTGCATATTGATAGCAATTCTTACACATGCTTTACTATTAAGAGACATGCAAGCTAACATAGGTACATGCATCAAAATATCAGTACCTAAATGGTACTGGACTCAAAGAAAACATAGCACAAAATTTACTAAGAAAGTATACACAGATCTAGCTCTCACAATACTTCCAAATAATAAACTAGAAGGTGACAAATGCCATTTCATTTTTATTCGAGTTTCCAATCATGCACACACTTTCTAGGGTAGATTTATTGTAATAAAACAACATAATAACAAGTCCTAACAACTCCAAATAAGTTAGGAAGCAAGATTGAATAAAACACAAATTCATTTCAATCAAGAGCACACAAAGGAACAAAGACAGGAAAACTGTTGTTTTCTATAACTATTATATCCATTCCATCGTTCACTTAATTTCTAAACCCCGAATCTCATAGTAACTACAACGTCTATTAAGATTTGGTTTCCAAAATAGATACACATGATATCCTATTGACTCGTAAACGAATAGGTCATCATTTTATTTTCTCGTGACTTGTCCTTTTTACCAACTAGATTAAAAAGTGTCGTAAGTCACTTAATTCTTTGGTTTAGAAATAGTTGCCAGTAGTTCACATGCTTTGGTTAGGTGTCCACCTAAGATTAGGCAAAGCATGTTAGTCTTGTTAGCTTTCTATTTAATCATGTTTGTCCGACAAGATACGACTAGCGTCATCGTACGTCGAATATTGAATTGTGCTCCTCGGATTGGCTTTTTTGAGGGGGTTGCGCATCATGGCATGTGAAGACTTCTTTTGCAAACAGACAAACATAGAGGTTTTGGTCAGTATTGGTTGGTTTTCTTCACGCCTTTTCTTCTTTGAAGGGTTGTCGTTGTTGGAGCTTTATCTGTTGGAGTGCATCACTGGTAGCAACGCTATCAGCTCGTGCGGCTTGATGGTCCTCTATTTAGGCCCAACGGTGCTTTCATTAATTGTGGGGGAGATGGTGGTGGTTCACGACAGGTCGCATTATGAAGCGAAAACAAGTATAAGTCTAAGCAACAAATTCTTGTTTTTGAATACTATACAAACATTTTTGCTGGCAAAATTTTAACAAGAGGCGATTCAAAAACAAGAGCGGGGCAAGCACAAATCTGTAAATTTAGAGCACCCCACAAACATAAAGAAGCCTAGATGAACCAAATTCTACACCACACAACAGCACAAAGTCCTACGGACACACATAAACAAGCCAAAACACACAAGAAAGGCTCCATTGGAGCTACGTCGGGGGAGACGACTCATGGGGTAATCGCTAAATTACTCCAAACTAGGTTGATCCAAAATCCTAGAAGTGGCTGAAGAACTATATCTACTTCTGACCAACATTACTGTAGAGCTAGGCAATTATTTTGGTCTTCTCGGGACATCGGCAAGTATAAAAGTTTTTGTATGGAAACAAGATAATAGAAGTAAAGTTTCGAGAAAACTTTATGCAACAATCTGTTTTTGAAACTCCAACTATTTTCTGGACAGAAAACTTCAAAGACGAGAGATGTTTCAAAAACAGAGCGGAGCAGTTGCAAACAAGTATGAAATAAACTCTTAACCGAGAGAGATACCAATTCTGTAAGGCCCGCCCTTCGAACCACTGTTCCAGGACGCCCTTGATATGCATTTAGAATCTTTTTGAAAAGATAACAAGGAGGGAAAATATACTAAAATTCCCTTAGATAAAAATAATGTAGATAGTAAATAGGTTTTTACTCCAAAATACTTTTCTTTTCTATCTGACGTCCATGCTAACTAAGGTCTCCTAAGGTCAGGATGGCTCTGATACCAACTCTGTAAGGACCCCAGACCGGCAGTCTGAAACCCTACGTATGCATACATTCACGATCCCAGAAAGATCAGTCGTGAACAACATACAAAGTTGGCACACAGAAATACATCATCCATTACACGAATACATAAAGGTATTACATAAAAGATCACATGATCAAGTTTAACGCAACTGCCACATGGGGCAGGCAACTTATCAAACACAGCGGAAGACAAATAAAACACAACGTAGTTGAGCCCAAGTCACGCCTTAACCTACAGGCTGCTGACCCGGAGACAATCCTAGTTCGCAAAGCCGTCAACTCCGTACTTCTCTTCATAGATATCCTTTGGAGGCTCCTTCTCCAAATCTGATAAGTAGATACCAGGGGCGAAACCATAATGAGTACATTTGAATGTACTCAGCAAGACATCCATCATGTCACTTACTAAACATGCAAATATGCTTATATGGTGGAATAGGTAGGCTATAAATATGGTTCACTATCAATGGTGTTCATATATGATGACACCACAGTTGTAGTCAGGTTTATCTGTATCTTCGTTGAAGAAGATACTTCAGAAGAAAATAATATAGTTTTATTTCTCTTGTCGATATCACATGTACAAGAGGTTTTGTAAAACTTTGTTAAAGAATGTTTTCTCTTTGCAAAACTTCTTGGAATCAGCTTCCAGAATTCTTGCTTAGAGTAGAAAAGGTTTTCTTTGCAAAACATTTTGTTTTGTATCACATCATCTGGCTTTTCATCATCGACGATACCTCCACGGTATACGTTTTCCTTCCTTTCCGAACTTCACAAGTTCAACACTTCCTTTCCAAAATTTCCCTGTCAAAAACTTCCTTTTTGAAAATATTGACACAATGCTAGCTACATGGCCATTCAACTGTCCATATCCGAGGACGCGGCTTCTTCGAAAAAGTTGTACTCTGCAGAGGTGTACACATCCACCAGATCCAGTACACCTCCCGTGAACAATCACGGACTGTAACAACAGTATGTAAACATCAGGTATCTGATCATAACCATCCACTATGTTCAAGCTAGAATATGCCTATCTCTCAGTTGAGTTTTACCACATCCCCGGCACCGAGCTAATCCCCGCCAAACCAGGATGCCTCATCTGATGCGACCGGAGGGAAAATTAATCCCACACTTTATATGTCTCCACTGACGACATTCGGTTCGAGGGTACGACGCCCCTTATAGCAAGTGAGATAGCACACACTAATAAGAACAAACTTCAAGTTAAGCCCCATGCCCATATTGGGGTAGGGTGGCAGTACGGTAAAGGTTGTCCGGCGAAGACTAGGTTATGTGTCATTTTTGAAAAACACCACTTTCTCAAAAATGACCACTTCCACATTCCTCCGGAGAACAAGGATCCGCCTTTTCTCCGGGTTTTTCCGTAAAGCCTTTGTTTTGTAGAATCACAATTTTAGGGTGTCCACTTAGGGACTAGTATATTTGATGGTAATAAATACCATAGGGTGGCTTATGGGCTTGGTATTACCAAGTTTAACTACTGGCATGATAGTAACCTATAATATAGTATAGTAGTAAATTCCACATCAAAAATAGTTTTGATAATCAAGTTTTTGTAAAACTTCAGAGGTAAAACATGCATGATAGATAATGATAAGTATTGTATCAGCAAGCATCAGGATGGCTTGCCTGGTATCTCCTTGTGTCCCTGGTTTTGGAGTGACTGGAACTTGAAACAGAGCTTCCCGACACTTCCTTCCTCTTCGTTTTCTAACGTCGTAAAAAGAATAAAGTACACACATTCAGAACCAATCAAGGAAAGCAACCATACAAAACAATACATACAGCAAGGAAATCTAATAATAACAAAATCACTCAATTATTAACTGAGGCAAACAATCCAACAATCCTACTTGGCAGAAATGCCATTTAATAAGACAACTTAAGGTTGGAGGGACATATCTCACAACCTTAATATCATGGATTCAGTGGGTGTGCCACTATCATACCAAGATATTAATAAACCCAAAATATACTTAGTTTCACAAGGGTGAGACTACTAAAAGTATATAAAACATGCACAATAATAATCATGGCAATGGGTCTATCAACCATACCACAAAAAGAAAAAGGTAGCTATCTTACTAAGTCTAAATTCACATCAAGAATAAATAAGACACATGATTTGCAAAAGTTACTTTTACAAATCAGTGAGCCTACATAAGTGCAACAAGGAAATAGACTCACCACAAAACACACAATTCCTCATAGTGAGAACAATAGAAACAATGACTAAAAGGAGGAATCCTATAGTCATGTTTCTACTAAAAGTTTGCTATGCAAGCAAGCATAATAAGTAAAGTACTAGAATGCAAACAAGGAACCATGTTATCATAATGGTAAATGAGAACATGTCCTCATGCTAGGATACACAAATATCTACCAAACACAAGTTGGCAGGAAGGATAATTTAACACACAAAAAAAACTGCTAAGGAAACTAGTACTACTTAACATGAAAAATCAATGGATGAATTTCAATCAAGTAATTGAAATACAACCAGAGGGTCCATGTCATAAAAACAGGAGTGAAAAACATCTATACCTTCTCTAACAAAATATCCCATTTAATAAAACAATGCATCAATTTGCAGGGCAACTCCTACATACTAGTGGTAATAAAAAGGGGCATTACTAGAGGAATCAAACAACACTCCAAAGATGGATTTTTCCTAGCAAGCCACTCGTGATTATAACCACTTACAAACAGAAGCATACACATTTTTTGTTTAGCACAAAAAATTCCCAAAGCAAAAATACTAGGCACTCATTAGTTATAGAACTATATAAAAGAAACACATCTAGTGTGGGGGAAATAATGTTTCCTCCGAAAATGCAATGAAACCAGTGGGTGTTCCACTAGCATAACAAAGCATTTAGAGGTCACAAAGCCTCTGGTCATACTTGACAAAAATTAGCAAAAACCTAAACTAGCACCTAGTGCAATAACCATACTAGTAGAAAATAATAGGGTGCACAAATAAGCAAGGCAATGCTACTCATGCTATTATTTTCACACAAGTGAAAACTTTAGGGGTCAAGTACTCATAACAACCTTATCAAAATGCTACTGGTCCTATGAATACAACACCAAAAATATGTGGTTTTATAACCACAAATTCTTATGTCAAAAATTCCACACATGAGGGAATTTTTCCATAACATTCTCATAGTAATGATTAAGCTACTCATGCTTTTATACCAACTCAAATGCAAGCTAGCAGAGGTGATACTAACAAAATATAAGTATCAACAAGGTGCTGTATCTAAAAATCTCAACACAACAATCCAAGTGCTTGCACATAATTTATCACTCAAAAATGCTATACAAGTATTACTAGAGAATAATCAAATGCTATTAACAAAAATCCTATTTCTTCTCCACTCAAGTCCACACAATCTAACATGCTAAAATAGTTAAGTAACACTTAGAAAACAAGTTCACACAACTTATACATGCTAGAGAACAATATTGCAACACAAAAATATATTCACACAAATTAAATACCTAAAATGCCAAAATGGCAGAAACATGTAAAATAAAGATCTGTCCACCAAATTTTATATGAGGCTCTAAAAATTAAACCCAACTAGGTTTGGATAGACCTAAACATATACAAGACCATCCAGTTGAGTTTGCATCAAAATTCATTTTTAATAATTTTATAAAAATCACCAAAGTGCTCTCTGGTGTTTTACCAAATTGCATGCCATTTCAAAAATACAAGGAATTTGGAAACTAGGTTAAATGCTACTGTTAGGAAATATCAAGGGCTTTCCAATTCAATTGGCCTCACTTCATTCTGAGTTGTAAAATAAAAATGGTGCTCATTTTGGTGTTTCTGGTACCTGTTGCCAAATCATTTTTCATTCTTAAAATATACATCCAAATGTAGATCTACAAGTTGGAGGTGGTTTAGATTTAGTTGAGGTACCACTGTGATTTTTGGTTTGGTCAAATTCATTTGTTTGGTTAGGTTTTAAGCTCAAAAGTAACCACACACTTTCTGCAAAAAAAATAAATGGAAAACAATTGAGAGAGGGCCAGATCCACTTATTGGGCCGGCCAGATCTGGCTCTACCGCGGGCAGACCTAGCTTCTGACGCTGACCCGCGGGCCAGCGTACACGGTGGCAGCCACGCAGGCAAGGCATGGCCCCACCAGCAGGTTCAACGAGCAGTTGCGCGCGGTCAAAGGGCGGCTGATGCGAGCACGACGTCACAGCGACATCATCGCCGGCGGGACTGTCTCCGGCGAGCTCGATACGGGCGAACACGACCATCAACCAACGATTCAACAACATCCGCGAGAAGGTCTCGACGAGGGGAACCAAAAGGAGGCAGCGCCGCTTCCCGGGAACGGCCGGAAAGCAGCCGGTGACGGCGCGCGGCGGCGGCCGGACCGCGGCCTCGACACGGCGTCGAGTTAGGGGGTTAGGGAGGGGGAGAAACGACGGGGACGGTCGCCTGCTTACCCTAAACGCTCAGGGACGCTCGACGAGGACGGAGGAGGAGCGACACGGCGGGAATAGCTCGTCGGAGCCCGCCGGACCCGCAGAAGGGAACCGGACGGCGCGGGCTCCACGAGGGCTCCCGCCTCGATTCCTTTGGCATAGAGCACCCCCACGATGATGCGGAGACGATGAGCTACTCTTTGGCCGGCGGCGAGCTCTGCATTGGCCGGAACGACGGCGAGGTGTAGGGCTAGGGTTTCGGTTTGGACTCCTTTTCAGAGAGAGAGAGGGGGTGAGCTCTAGGGGAGAGAGAGAGGGGGCAATGGGGAACACAAGCACATGGGGGCCTCTTTATCCCCAAGGATCCCTTCTCATCGAAGCAATGGCCTAGGCCCTCTGTATCTACAGCATGGCTAGAGGTAGGAGATGACTCAGATTTCATTTTGGTCCCTGTATATTTACAACTAGGTCCCTGTCATCTCTGTAAAATGTGATTTTCACCAAGCAAACAAAGTCAAAATGTAATTTCCTTTTGCCCAAAATTCTCATTAGTTGAGATACACCACATATATGAAAATTGGCTCCATTGGGTAAACTTTATAATTCAAAGTTGTTCAAATTTGAATTTTTACATAAATGGACATTGAATTTATTAACCTACTTAGGAGTTTCCAAAAATGATAATTTTTGGCACACATTCCTTATTTGATGTGTTACTTATGTGGTAGAAAATTCAAGTCATTTTGAGTTACTTCATAGAACAAACTTGTTCAAATTTCAAAAAGGTGCTGTGAAGAAAACAGGGGTTTTTGGCAACTTAAATTATTCAAAAACTTGTGCCCTTTTGGTTGTCATCCTTATTTATGATATGGAGCATGTGGTATTTATTTCATGGCATTTGGAAAAAGTTTGTAGAACAAACTTGTTCAAAATCCCAATTGTTGCTGTGGAGAAAAACCATGTTTTCAGGACTTTAATGGATTCAATTTTTGGTCTCCTCTTGTGTGTGTTCCTTATTTGATATAAGGAAGCAATGGTATGAATTTCAGATCATTTGATGGAAGTTTCCAGAAGTAACTTGTTTTAGTTTTCTATCTCTGGAAATATTGGAATTTCTATTTAATAAAGCACTTGGCTTTTCTTTAGCAAATGATTTGCCAAAATATTTATGTGACTAGAGATAGCAAGTAAATGCTCTCTAATACTTTTGTTTTTAAGTTTGCAAGGTTGGAAAAACATTTGATAAGATTCTGGTGAAGCATTTAAGAATGCCTCCTTTTCTGATAATCTTTTAGGGAAATTTATTAAGTGTTTCCTCTTTCTTAATTTGGGTCTTGGAATAATATTCAACAAGTATGAGTTTCATAAGATAGTTTTTGGAAAACTATTTGATCAATATTTACTTTAGAAAATATTTCCAAGGTCATTGGAACAATATGTTGAATATTTTTATCATTGGAACAATATGTTGAATATTTTTAGTTTACTGCTTTGCTATCCTTTTTAAGTTTGTTTAGTTGCACTTAAACAAACACAAACAAACACAATCAAGGTTTATTAGCCAAGCAATTAGCAAAACAACTGTGTTAACAGGTATTCCAAAATTGGGATGTGACACTCTGTTCCAGTGGAAACAAGTTCATCATGAGAACATCTATTGGTGTTCTGTAACCACCTTGGTTCAAATTCCTTTTTCAAGTGGTTTGTACTTGAAGTTCTGTTCATCTCACACATTGTGTGAATTTGTCAGTTACTTCAGCCATGGAGTCTTAACCATGTGGTAGATGTATTGCTACGTCTAAACCGCAACAGGAAAAAGATTCCTTATTCCTTCCGGTATTCTAATCCCCGTTGGTTAACCATCCTTATGGTGTGACCAAGAATTCCTCCTTAATCACGGTGCTCCAACTTCTTTTGGTTACTCATATTGTCGTGAAGTAACATCCTGATATTTGACAAAGATTTCGACAAACTTTAATGGAATGAAAGTTCCTTCAATTTCCGTGTCCACTCCGAAGAGTGAACATGATTCTGTATCAAATTCTCGCCGATGCACGATTACAGTGTTTTCTCGTGTTCCCCCTCGTCTACGGATATTACGTTGTGGTATCCAAGACAATCCTTCTCATCTTGGTTTTCTGTTTGAAGAAACCTCGATATCATAAGTTGTCCAACCTTTCTTTTCCAAAAGGATCTAAAGTCTTGTGCAAAGATCATATTCTAAATCCTTTCAAGAACTATCGTCCACAAATTTGAAACCATCTTCTATTCACTCCGTTACCTTGATGTGTTTCATGCTTGTTAACTCAACAGTTCTTTATGAACATTCCTGTCCTGAGTTATCCATGAGATACTCGATCTTCGTGAAGATCATTTCCTAAGAGTTTCCCTCTTACCTAGGTGTATCCGTTCAATACTTCAAGATACTACGGATCAACCTCTTCAGAAGAGAACCGTAAAGTTCGAGAAGATCGTTCAAAACCGGTGTTCCTTCTTTCTTCTCCTTCGGGAATCTCGGGACGAGATTCTTGTAAGGGGGGTAGATTTGTAACATCCCAATTTTTGGTACCAAAGTGTTGTGGTGTTGAGTTCATATCATTCATGCATGAAACCAAAATTTTAAATCATGTTTCAACCAATTTAAATTTGGAATTTAAATGGTTTGAGAAAACTCCAGCAAAAAGTACTTAAAATAGTTTCCAAAATTCTGTTCTGAAAAGTATTTCAATTACACCAAAGTGACACATGGTGTTGTTGGAAATTTCATGAGCTTTTCAAAGATAATTTTTGCTAATTTTTATTGTTGCAAAAAGGACCCCAATCTTTCAAATCTCTTTGTTGTTTTAAAAGAGAAAAGGGCTTTTCTGTAAATCCGAGAACCGCAGGGGGCTTTGCGCAAAAAGTTTGTCTTCAACCTTTTGACAGTAGGAGCAGCTCCGTGGCCGCGCCGCTGCCGCCTTGCCACGCACCTGCTTGTGCCCCTGCTTGCGTGGATAGGTTCAGGAGATCGCCCTTGACCTCCTCCCTCTCCCTACCCCCTCCACACTCCTCCCCTCGTCCTCTGTTACCTCCCTGTGACCCGATACCCTAGCTCCCGGGCCGCCGCTCGCCGCCGTCTTCCTGGGCACCTCCGAGCCCCAACGAGCATCCCCGTGCACCCGCCGTGGTCTCCACCCCCACCTGTAAGAACCTCGCTTGCCGGGAGAGCTCCAACCGTCGGGATCGAGGCCTTCTTCCCCGCCTCCGGCCGGTGAACCTCCTCCGATTCCGGCGTGTGCGCCGCTCCTCCGGCCTCGTCGACTCCTCCTTCACGTTCGTGGTGAGCCCAGGGTCCTCCCGGACCATTCCTTCTCCTCCCTCCCCCTGTAAAACTCGCCGCCTCCGTCGTCCTCCCTCCGCCGCCGCGGTTTCCTTGCCGCCGGTGACATTCCGGCGACCATTTGGTCAGCCGCGGCAACCCCTAGCTTCCCCTCGCTCTCCTTTACATGTTTGTGTAGTTTGATTTCCAATTGGCGCGCGAATTGAACCGAATTTGAAACCATCTGTGATGAACAGAGGAGGATGAGGTCTTCATGACGTCACAGTGATGTCATAATCCCATCTGTTTAATAAATTGCAGAATATGAATAAAATTTGATAATTTAATATCTCTTCAAATATTACTCAGAAAAATGTAAATAATATATGGTTGTGTTCAGAAAAATGAGATCTACCCAAATATGTCATTTTCATATATGTTTGGCAAAGTTGAATTTTGGCCTTTATTTAATATTGTTTAATCATCAAAAATAGAAAAATAAGTTTTTATTCAATAAAATTAGAAAATTAAAAGTTATATACCAATTTGCTCAAAATGACAAATGCAGCCTGGTTATGATGTTTTCAACCCCATTTGAGCAACTAAAATGGTACTCACCTTTATAATCGTCCGAAACCCCCTCCGGGGTCTATTTCGGGATAAATTCAGTAAAAATGCCGAACTGACATACGAACCCTAGCAACCCAACGAACATGTTTAGGGCTTATTTTCAGTGCATTAACCTGCTCATGCATACATATTGCGCATTGCATCGATGCCATGTGTTGATTGTTATTCTTCTTTTCGGTGTTTGTTTCCCCCTGGGTAGAACGTGACTCCGAAGAGAAGGCCAGCAATCCAACGACGAATACTTGATCTTAACCGACAAGTCAAGCACTTATTCCAGAAGATCTTTATCTAGTTTTCTTATAACCAAGGCAAGCATAACCTCTTATCTGCTCATATATGATTTCAAAGTGATTTGAATCTCGTACTTTGCATTCGGTTCCAAACTATTTGATGTCAGTAGATAGAGTTCCCCTATATACTGCATAACCTAGATATCCTGTTCCACTGCTCCTAGCAGCTATAGGTTTGCTTGTGCGCGCTCCGCTAAACCCTGTGAGTCTTGCTTAGCCATGCTTAGTTGTGATCTGATCCATCCGGTTGATGAATCTGGTCAATACGTGAAACATTTATGTCAGGTTGTTGTATTTTGATTTACCTTTGATAACTTGACTAAATACTGGCATGGATGTGAGGCCACAATGGGTTGTGGCGTTTTGTCCTGTTCATGCCCCTAGGAGCGAGTTCTCGCCTTCGAAGCCAAGACTGAGCGTGCAACCACACGCGGGGCCTAACAGACCGCGTTCGACTAACTAACTTGTTTGGCCACGTCCATGAGTCACGTAGTTTGATCTTTCCATCTGCGTGTGAGTCCGAAAACGATTTGGAGAAAACTTAGGGCGTGACCGGGACAAGTGATGGACGTACACGGATCTTGTTCCCGACTCACAGAACAGGTGCCGTCAGGAGGTGGCCAACTCCCTGTTGACGGGGTGGCCCTGTTTGGGTTGACTCATGGATAGGGTCGAGCAAGGTAAAGGTCGTGGCCAGCCACCCTCTGCCGCGCTCCATGGACGAGCGTACATGTGGCGTTAAGAGTCGGATGGTACGTGTGGGTAAAGTGTACCCCCTGCAGGGATAAATCTCCTCGAGAAGCCGTGTCCACGGTTACGGACGACTTGGCAACGGATTCTGTGATCATAGATAACCTCAACGGAATGACTAAAACTTGTTAACCATGATTGAAGGGTGCCTCCTCGGAGATGCCGAGAGGGGTGATCCTCGTAGCATGAGATAGTGTGGGGTATGAGAAAGACTTGGTGGAATACAAGAAGATGATGATCTCAGTAGTTGACTAGTTTCCTCATCTGTTTTCAAAACATTCTATGAGACGTGCTATTCCTCCTCGACTTGCAAAACAAAGATTGCTTTACGCAAAACAGCCTTCATAAAACCTTTCTGAAGATAGCAGATATATAATAGGTTAACTAAGTCTTGTTGAGTACCTCCCGTACTCAGGTTTGCTTAATTTTGGTTCAGGAGAGGAACTCCATCGGTGGTGATTCAACGAGGACATCGACGAGTAGTTTGGGGTTCCCAGGTAGCAGCCTGGAATCTATGGGCTGGGACGTCGCCTTATGTTGCGGCCTCTTAGGCCTTTTGGTTCTTGTTGATTAGCAACATAATTTGCCTTTCGTTGTCTGATGTAATGTTGGGTCGTGTGACCTCTGCTTGTAAGCTATACTCTAGTAACACATGTTTAATAAAGCTTCATGTCTAGAGTACTGCTTTGATCGGTTGTTGGTTTCGAGCTCACTGTTATACAGTTTTGGCTATGCCTGCATAGTTGTCGCAGTCGAGGGGTTGTGGAGCCGATGATCCATGTCCGAGCCCGCCTTTCGATGTGATCGGCCTGGGGCGAGGTAACCCCAGTAACCCTCGATTGTTGTTGCACTTTCTGGACACATAGCATCTCTGTATAGCTTTGGTCCCGTTTCCTTCAGTTTCATTCGATTCGTGGACGCTTTGATATGCATAGTTGGTTATGACTAGCGTGGACACAAGGAGTAGTAGACTGGGGATCCGGACTACGTGCCGATGAATCCAGTCTGCCTGCCGTTGTTTGTTGCGGCCGGGGCTGGTAAACCTGAAGCCCTTGTGAGTCCATGTCTAGGAGCACATAACAGTATGTATATCTCTGGGTCCGGGGTCGTGACAAGGGGTGCACCAATTTGGCCGTACACGTAAGAATAACCCGCCAGATGGGAAGGCCTTTCCCACCAAGCGGGGCACTCAACACAACTCAACTCTTGTTCGCATCAAGCCCAAAGCACCACGTGCTGTGCATGCGCGGCTAATCGAGCCCCACGAAGAAAAGGGGACCCTCATAGCACTGGAAGACCACGCCGCCCTAAATGCCGACTACAAAAGTTCCACCCTGGCCTCGGGTTCGTACCTGCATATGCGTGCATCAAATGGAAAGCCCGAACTAAGTGTGGTGATTTGGACGAGATGCGGATCGAGTCAAATTGAGGGGGGCGCCCATACACGCTTCCCACATGCGGATAGTGCGCTCATCATGGATCAGTAGACAAGACCCTTTTCCTATTAGGGTCGACACTAGCAGGCCTCAAAACCACGCCGGGCCTCCTGCCGGTGCCTTATCAGCAAATTATTATTACCTCAAATTAACAGGTTGTTGTTTAACATCGAGCCCCAGAATATAACAGAATATAGTAACAGAAAGTAACTGGTAACAGACTCGAGCAAAACAACCCTAAGCATGCTAGTAAGACACGGGCCCAAGCAACGGGGTTCTAGGACTGGAGGTGTGGCAATATCAGGGTTTAGGGTATCATGTGATAGGTTCGTAACAGAAGCAACGATACATAGGGCTAGCAAATATAGACAACGGAAAGTATCGGTAACCAATGTTGAAAGGAACACAATGGTTCATGTGAGTGATAACTTGCCTGCAAACCCAGTAGCCGGGTACTGAGCTAGATCCTCAGAAGGGGTGTCGTAAAGATCGTCGGTATCAACGTCGTCGTCTATCCGAGAAGAAGCAAACAAACAAGGCAGAAATATAAACAATCATTATCATGGCATAGTGCACAATCAAATATGATGCATGACAAGTTAATGGTTGCCTCAAAATAAACTAGGTAACATAATAACACCATGTATATGGACCCATATGCAATTGGATTGCATATGGAAAAGGTCCATTGAAAATAAGTGGAAACAAATGATTTACAATTAATTATTATGTGAAAGTTGTTAGCATGATGCATGCACGAGGGTAACAACAAAATAACAACAAGTAACAATAATAGATGCAAGTGAAAAAGGATGTGAAAATGTTTGGAAAATCATTTATTAAGTTTAGAAATTTTGGGTCACTTAAACATGTCACACAAGTATTTGTGGTTTTCAACAAGTTAAAGTGTTCAAAACAAATAACAAAGTTTATATTTGAAAAGCACATCAAATTTTAGTTGGATTACATGTTTCAAATATTGAAATAGGAGTTAGGATAATTTAATTATGAATTAAACAATATTAAACAAGTTTTAAATGAAATTAAAACAAGTTTGAATTTAATTGAATTTTTATTTGTTCAAAACATAAATTCAAATTCACATTTGAAAAGTTCACACTTTGATGGTTTGAAAACATATTTTGCATGTTTACAATCATTTTATTTTGAGCAAGTTATGATTTTATCAAATTTAAATGAACTAAACAAGTATTAAATTATTTAGGCAATTTAAATTATTCAAACCATGAAACAAAATTTATATTTGAAAAGGTTATTCAAAATAGCATTGAAAACATATTTTATTTGCATGATTTGGATTTATTATGAATTAGTTATGAATTTTAGCAAAATACAATTGAATTATTTGAATTCAAATTTGAATTGCAATTTAAATTTTCAAAACAGTACACAAATGGATTATTTGGAAAGATCATTTGATTTAGATCAATAAACATATATAACTTTTATTTATTGGGGTTATAGATTAAAAGTTATTGAATTTTAAAGTTTAGGGTTTAAATCTGCAATTAAAAGGTTTTAATTTGAAAACAGAAACGTGGAAACGTTTGTTACCGCGCGGTTGTCTACCCAAAGCCACTGCCCAGTGGGCCTGTGGCCAGCGTGGCGCGCGCGCGCACGCGTAGCAGCCACAGTGGCTGACGGGTGGGCCTCGGCGCGGGGAAGGAAAAAGCCCCAAAAAGATTGGGCGCTGCGGGGACTTGAACCCACGACCAGCCGCAAGATTCAGATGCGCTGCTACCAGTGCAGTGAGATGCGCGCGTTTGACAGCAGTACAGGCGCAACAAAGTTAAGGTTCAGTTCGCGTAGCGTTTCTGAAGTTAACTGAACCCAAAAATTTCCGCGCCTCGACAGTGAGCGACGGGGATCGTCGGCGGCGTGCGGTGGTGCTGCCGCGCCGCGGCAGATGCTGGCGGTGCAGTGAGCGTGCACGGATGCGATGCCAAGAGGGAGGAGGAGAAGGATCTGGTGGAGCTCACCACCGTGGTAGAGGTGGCGGAGGTTTGCTGACGACGGCGTGACGACGCAGCTGCGGCGGTGTCGTGGACGGCGGCGAGGGCACCGTGTGCCTCCGGGTGTGCTCCGGTGTCCAAGTGGTAGCGGAAGGAGCGGGCTTTCGATTTTAGGGTCTAGGTGGGGGAGTGGAAAGCCATGGCGACGTCGCGGTGGACGGATTCAGTCGGGGTTCTCCGGCGAGGGGCGACTGTGAGCGGGAGGTGGCCGGGAGAGGGGCAGACGGCGGCGGAGAAGAGGGAAATATGGCGCCTAGGGTTAGGGTAGGGCAGCGGGGCTCCTAGGGCGGCTTTATAGCCCCCGGGAGCGCCTCCTGGCCATCGGGTGGTCGTCGTTGCCGCCGTGGATGCCTCCGATGGCCGCCGTACGAGGGGACGATGAGGGAATAGATCAGAAAAAAAAATGAAGCGGTATCTGCGTTAAGTGTCGGGCTGGGCTGCGCGCTGAGGGAAAGAAAATGGAGTAGTGGGCTGGGCGCAGCCCACTCTCCCTGTTGGCGCCAAAATTCGTTTTGAATTTTACTTCTCCCTCTTTTTTTTTTGCTGAAATAGAATTTGGAAGAAAATGATAGGTTTAACTTAATGAAAAATTTGGAAAAAAAAATAGAAGAAGTTCCTTAGGCCAAATACAAACAGTTGTTAACTTTTATTTTCAAAAGTTTAAATATTTGCTTGCTGTTTGAAATTTAAACCAAATTTGGGTGAAATTTTTAATATTAATGATCATTAATAAAACCCAACATTTTAAATAGGGTAACCCATATGGTAATTAGACAAATTGAGTTGATTTGTTTTGGTATCAACATAATTTCAAAATGATTCTGTTTTGGGTGCTTTGATTTGAATTTTAAATGTGTTTGGAAAATAAATTATTGATTTAAAACCATCAATTTGGTAATTGAACACTATAGGAAAACATGAAACAAATTGGTTGTTTTTATTTGTGATTTTTATTCAAAATGTTGTAACAGAGCAAGTATGAAACCATTGTTTGAATAAAGTTTGAATTTGAGTTGTGAAAACAGTGGAAAACAAATGCAACAATTAAGAAACAAATGCAAACAACATGGAAACAATATGATGACATGATGCAATACTTTAATAAACATGCAACAAACATTCTAAGGGGATGATTTTCATACTTGGGATGTTACATGCATCAGTAGGAGTTGTGTGTTATCGCTATGCTAGATTTCTTCACTAACACCCAAGTGGAGTAATCATATGTTATCCCTAGATGTAGCAATCCATATGTTAGGCAAACACCGTAATGCTAGATTGCTTAGCCATGCTTGTAGTTATTCGTGGTTGGGATTATTATCATGTTATGATGAAAATCGTTATTTTAATTGCTTATGAAAACAACATGATAATTAATTAACCACTGGACGGATTGCTAGCATGTCATCAAAGTACAAAGTTTGGTGGGGACCGCCGCCCAGTATCTTGAGATTATGTTTAGTTTCTTTATGTAGTTGTTCTTTCGTGCAGCCGTGTTTCATATTAGTATGGGCTAGACATAATTTGTAGGTTGTGGTGACTCGAACCCAACGTGTCCAGAGATGTAGAATAGTGGTAGGATGGTCCGGCTCGTGGAGGGTTTGGGGATCTACTTCTTATGAGTTATGGCTTAATCTTCTTTCCTTCCGTGTTACTAATAGTGTATCATGGTGTTTGGGGTCGATTAGGCAACACGGGTAAAGGGCACAAACCTCGCGAGGGTTAAAACTAAGATCTTAGCCGTGTTCTATTGGTTAGGGACAATTCAACAACTAGATGGGAAACATGACATATCTCGTTCATCTTGTTTCATTGATTACTACCAATTTGACTATGGGTTATTGGAGAAGTGTCTGATGGTGTTTCAGCGTGCTAATCCAAAAAGGGTAGGAGCACTTTGCTATCAACCAAAGTGTCCAATTATGTAGGAGCACTTTGCTATCAACCAAAGTGTCCAGTTATGAGCAAAAATTACTTTCTATTAAAATATAGGACAAATGTCTTTATGCAAACTAGCCCAGAAACTCCACCAGCCAAATATGCATGTAGATTAGTAATTTGCCATTTATATCCACCATAGTGTCACTTGCCAATACATTAAATTGTATTGACTCCCTTGTGGCTGCATATTCCAACGTGCAGATGGTTCCGATGACGAGTGAGGATTTCGTTTAGGTTCTCGAGTCTACAACCAACATGTTTTGCCTGTGGCACATGAAGAGGATGAGGCTCATTGATGTACTATGTTTTCCGTTGCATAACTTTGTATTTACGCCAGCCTTGAGCTATGCAAGTTGTAAAACCATTTTGTAAAGTCTGGATCATGCGATATAATAAATATGTTGATGCATTTGCATGATATTTCATCTTGTACTGTGGTGCTAGCAATTGATCCAGAGACTAGCACAGTAACACATGGGTTCTTGCCTTTATTAAAAGGTGGGAGCGCTACAGGCCCACACCACCCCTCGGCGCGGTCAAGGGAGGGGGGCGCCGCCCTATGGTGTGGGCCCCTGTGGCCCCCCTCCGGGCTCCGTGTGCATGACAACTTTCTAAGACTTCCGGACTTCAAATCGTCCAACTCTGAGAATATTTCCAGAAGAACTTTTCTGAAACTAAAAACAACAAAAAACAAGAACTTTCTCTGTGGCATCTTGTTAATAGGTTAGTCCCAGGAAATCGATAAAAATGGCATAAAGTGTAAAGGAAACATGTATCATATGGCATGAAAACAACATGGAACATCAGAAATTAAGGATACGTTTATGACGTATCAGTTCCCAGCACCAAATTTGGTTACTACAAAATTCTCTTCACCCTTTTTGCCCCTGATTTATCAGTTAAGAAAATTCCATAAGTGTGTAAACAAAAGAGAAGGGGGATGATCTACTAACCATAGTAGAAAGGACGTCCTTCATGGGATCCGCTCTTGTAAATTCTAGCTAACTTGTGACTTAATGTATTGTTTATTTTCTGATTCGTTGACATAGACATAGACCTATGTCAAAATTATTTTCAATACCTCTATTTTATTCAAATAAAAAGCTCTAGCACATGAGTAATCCCTGCTTCCCTCTGCGAAGATCCTTTCTTTTACTTTTCTGTTGAGTCTTCATCTTCTAACTTTATGCACTAATTTAGAGAGCATAGTAGTCATTCTGAGTATAATGTGCATAGTCCCAAAATTTATTATTGATTGATTCATGATTATGTTATTGCTTGTTCTCAAATTATTTGTATCTTGTCACCACTTGAACTTTGAAGGTTTCATGGCATTTATGTTTTGCTATTCCACGAAGGACAAGCTGAATACCACTTTGCTATGTTTTCTTTATGCTCGAAACAAACGTATAACTTTCAATGCATTATTATTCATGATCTTTTGTTTGTGTTATTTTTCATGTTGCAACATAGCTGCTAAGTTACATTTTTGAAATTATGTCTATCATACCTATGTTTAGAGTACTTTGATCTCAGCTTGCAATGCTTTTACAATAATATTGATCAAGATTGTGTTGGTAGCATGTCACCTTAGAAATTATTTTGTTGTTATCGTTTTACCTACTCGAGGACGAGTAGAACTAAGCTTGGGGATGCTTGATACGTCTCCATTGTATCTATAATTTCTGATGTTCCATGTTGATATTATGCCAATTTTTATATGTTTTCTATACACTTCATATCATTTTTATGCATTTTCTAGGACTAACTATTGACAAGATGCCACAGTGTGCGCCCCCTGGCCGTGCCACCACATGGTGGGGCTCCCCTGGGCGCCCACCGACATCGCCCTTCCGCCTATATAATGCCTTCCTCTGGAAAATCCTAAGTACTCGAGCCTCCATCCACGAAAAGTTCCATAGTAGCCGTCCAGAGAGGGGAATCCTAGTTCGGGAGGGTTCTAAAGCTCTTCCCGGCACCCTGCCAGAGAGGGGAATCATCACCGGAGGGCTCTTCATCACCATGCATGCCTCCGGAGTCATGCGTGAGTAGTTCATCCTTGGACTACGGGTCCATAGCAGTAGCTAGATGGTTGTCTTCTCCTATTTTGTGCCATCATGTTTAGATCTTGTGAGCTGCCTAACATGATCAAGATCATCTTATTGTAATGCTACATGTTGTGGTTGCTGCGATCCAATGAATAATGAATACTATGTCAAGTTGATTATAGATCTATCATACTTTATTTGTGATCTTGCATGCTCTCTGTTGCTACTAGATGCTCTGACCAAGTAGATGCTTGTGACTCCAAGATGAAGTATTTGTGCTAGATAGTGGGTCCATGCCTCCAGTAATCTGGGAGAGTGATAGTAACTTCTAAGATTGTGGATGTGTTGTTGCCACTAGGGGTAAAACAACAATGCTTTGTCAAAGGATAATTGTGTTGTTTACATTACGCACTTTACTTAATGCAATAATCTGTTGTTTGCAACTTAATACTTAAAGTTTGCTCCGATGACGTCTTGAGGGTGGATTATTAGTCAAAAATGCAGTTGGATAACAGTCTATGTATCATGTTGTAATGCCCAAATGGATCTCGTAGTAGTCATCATGTCATGTATATGCATGACGGTGCATTCTCTATTTGTCAATTGCCCAACTGTAATTTGTTCACCCAACATGTTATTTACCTGTTGTGGAGAGACACCACTAGGGAACTGTGGACTCTGGTCTATTCTTTTACACTGATAATACAACCTACTGTAGGCTCTATTCTTTTTCACTGCAAACACTGTTCTCATTTCATTCACTGCAAACAAACATTATTTTCCATACTATACGTCTAATCCTTTGTTTTCAGCAAGACCGGTGAGATTGACAACCTCACTGTTTCGTCGGGGCAAAGTATCTTGGTTGTGTTGTGTGCAGATTCCATGTTGCTGCTGAGCCTATTAGTGCGCCCTGCCAACATCAACTATCAACAACCTTCAGAAATGATTTCTTTCTTCTACTGATCCGATTAAATCTTGGTTTCTTACTGAGGGAAAATCTTTCTATTGTACTCATCATACCTTTCTCTTGGGGTCTCCTAACGAACGTGTGTCCACATGCCATCAGTCCCCACAAATTTTACTGGCACACATCTCAAACCGTCCACTTGATTATGTTTGGCACAACTAGTTGATAGATAATTGTGATACATATAACATATGACTAAATTGCATGGCATATTGTATTAAGAGAAAGTGGATAGAAAGTGAGAAACTTTTCTCTAATCAAACGCGCAAATGGCTCAAGTGCATGTGTTTTGATTTTAACTTTATTTGCAGTTTTTTATCTCTGTATAATTCAACCATAGCTCATGATGTTTCACTTTTTCCTTGCGAAGGAAAACTGTTGATTTAATGATTGTGTATAGTTATTTGTTTGGTTCACCAGAATGTTTACATCACCATAAATTTTTATGGCACACATAACAATCCTTACACTTGCTTATGTTTGACACACCTACTTGCTCGGTCGTTGTGATATATATATACATATGACTACACATTTGGGAAGTGATGCAACTAGTCGGTGATCAAGTAGTAGTACTATTACTCTATTAGTATGCCAAAAGATTCCTTCAGAAGAGGGAAGTAAGAACCATTGCTTTAATTTTCATACATGCAAGAATAAGATAGCAATTATGGCCAAAGTTGTCACTCATGGTAACGATTTTTCATGGTTTTTTACCCAGAAACCTTCGCCATGAGGTTTTGTAGTTCTGGTGGGAGTAGATAATATTCTCTAATCTTTATGCCATACCAGAGTTTCTAGCAAATAGATATAACGCATCATACTTATCAATTCCTGCTAATAAGTGATAACAAATCATTTTTCTATCGACTCAACGTCCATTCAGGTTGAAGCAGAAACATATTACACAAGAAATATAGCCCTTTCACACAATCTCAGTAACAACTCAATATGGTAACCCATTTACATACTAGAGAATTATAAATGGGAGGGCAACCAAGTTAGCACATAAATTTTTTGCTCGGCTTCTTCTACATGACAGACTAAATACTAAATATATGTTGGTAAGGAGGAAATGGCAGGTCACTAAGAATAACTAGAAAATACCCCGCGCGTTGCCGCGGAATTACGTATACATAAGTTTTCATATGGTGCACCAAAATCATATAGATATTGTTGGGTGAATATATACAATTAGAAGAATAAATCATAGCTCCTGAACGAATTGAATGCTCTCAGTTTGTGTCATTGAAATAAATATTAATTTGGGGACTCAAGCAAACAAACCAAAATAGTGTACCGAATTTGCCTCTCAAATCATGGTTTTTAAATCATGAAAATTTCAAACATAGAATATGAAACTAAGTGTTGCATATTTGCATCGAAGTTAATAGTCATTTCTGCCAAACATATTGCAACGTGAACAAATGAATGCCCACACAACACACAATATTGGTTAATGTCCTTTCTCGCCATTACGGAGGTGTTGTATGTTCCAACCTACCCAAACAAACTCCAAAATAATAAACATGTGAGGTGAACTTTCATTCCGCGGCCTCATCATGTTGTATGCTCCAACCAACACACAAACTCCAAAAAAGTAGACAAGTTAATAATTTTCACAATTACATAGTATCTATCACTACCACTAGATGCTATTGCGTGAAGTAGCTGATACACTATCTGGTCAAAGCAAAAAAAAGTCGATTTAAGATGCACCAGGGTTAGATTTCTTAGAGTTTCTAAACCTCACTATAAAAGCAATCAGGGAATATTCTTACATACTACTACAACAAATCTATGTAGAGCTAACAATTTCTATTTAGAACATCTCGAGCTAATCATGTATGGAATCATTGAGGTCACGTAAAGAGATGCACATCTAAAAGTGAACAGTCAGAAAGAAAAAGACAATCGCTTAAATAGAAAGAACATACGTTACCTTCTTTAGTTGGTATTTTTAACCAATCTTGGTCCCATATTAATGTGTGAAATAAATAATAGAGAAACTGCTTCAGTGGGATACTAAATCGCAAAGGACAAAAGAAAACATGCAAGCTCAGCGTGGAAGCAATCTCTATAGTACATGACACCATATTGTTCTGAGAAAATTGCCATACAAAGCCAAAACCAGAAGCGAAAGCACTTTAAACCTGGTATATTTATCCCAATATATATCACCGGTAATATCCTTTCTCTGTCAAAATCAACCGTGGGGGCTAAATATACTGCATAGGAGATGAAAACATTAGAAAGTTAGTTTAAGTGCTTCTCCGGCTTCTTCGTCATCGGGCTCCGTGGAGATTCCTGATCATGTGAGCCTGACCTGGACGCCATCCATGGGCTCGATCGGAGATGCATTAGACAGTTATCCCGTATGGCATATGAAACGGCAACAAAGCGAGCTGATACGGCGAGTGGCCGAGCGCGACGACATGGAGTCAGAGGAGGCGAGGAGAATAGGACGGAGGCATAAAGGCAGGGATTGATACGAATAAATAGGCTAAAGTAAGAAAAGTACGAGAATTTCTCGGATGCCTCGCCTTAATTGTGGTGGAAAGGAAGAGATAGAGCTGCAGTGGATACTGGCAGAGAGGAGGCCGTTCGGTTGAGAACATGAGGCAGTAAAAACAAAATGGAATATGGAAATCAACTTGGGTGGGATGACATGGACGTGAGATGGCTGATGTGGTGGGCCCGCTGATGTGGCATAGCTGCATGTTCAGGGAAATAAGATAGTGGGGCTGATATACTTAGTTATATAGGATAACTGTGTTCTCTACCCTGCTCATATTTTTGAGAATTGGAGACATTTATTCTTCAACTGTAACTTCGGTACTCGCATATGGAATTATCTGCAAATTCTATGGGATCCATGTTCTACTCAGGAAGTTCTTGATACAGCTAAAATAAGGTTTAATGGGCCTTGCTTTGTGGAGATTTTGCTTGTTGGTGCATCTGGAAATAAAGAAACGGTTTTATTTTCAAACATATAAAGCCATCTTTTAGAGGTTGGAAATCTGGATATTTCCAAGAAATCACCCTGCTTAAATACAAGATGAAGATCTATGTGTACTCCCAATTAGAATCATGGCTTAAAAACTTACATTAGCTCCCTGCCTTTTAAGGCCTTGCATATTTGTACATATGATGTTTTGAGGTTGTGGGGGTTTCACCCGTAGTAGAAAAGTTTCAAAAAAAAAACCAAGTTAGCACACAAGTTAAACATTCCTCGCTAACACCCATCTCGAGCCCAACTAAAAATTAACTAAAGTGCTCTAATTAATCGATGAAACATATGACCCACATGATGCATGATACCATGATGATACTTTATATGGAGGAAAATAATGCAGAAAGTATAGAAACTAGTAAAATATATTGCGTCATACATTTAACATAGCAGAATGTTGTCTCGAAAGAGGCACTTACAATTTTTCGGTGATGAGTGTGTGGATCCCTTATGATATATCTAGTTTCCTAAAGTTGAAATAACAATAATGATTAGTGAGTAAGTTGAGTGAGAGTGGAAGAAAAAAGAAAGAAGATCATATATGGGAAATTCACTTGGGTTATGCTATGCATGTGTAGTTCCAATGCAGAACATGCTACAAATAATACTATCACCTGCTAAAACCCAAACAATATATTTCCCCTATACATACTATACGGCTCGTGGTGATCAACTTCGCCATTGAGAGTAGAGGGTTAAGTTTGGCCTAGAAATGCATGCACATAGAGACAATTATTATTCCAGCGTCACATAAATTTTGCAAATCTCAACCCAAGGAAAACAGCTGCATGAAGAAGGATGAAGTAGCAAGCATCGAGTAGCATTGGATACTATTTTCTCCACGAAAAGGTTGTACAGAATACACTGTTGAGCACTATCAAGTTATTGTGCAATAGTGGCACTCAATTTTAACACCACTTATTTTCAGTGAAGTTGCAAAATTTTACTTGATCATTCGTTAAGTAGTATGTATGATGATCTGGTGAATCGGTAGTAATCATACATAACAAGTTGCAGTCAGTCAGATAGAAATTCTGCTTGCCCGTTGAGTATACACCGTTGGATACTTATTTCTAGTAAAAGTTGCAAAATTTTACTTGATCATTCGTCAAGTAGTATATGTGATGATTTGGTGGATCAGAGCAATCATACATAACAAGTTGCACTGAGTTAAACAGAAAGTCTGCTTGCCTGCATTCGAGGGAGATCAAGGTCTTCTCTACGCCAACACGTGCAAGAGTGAGGACGAGAAGTCCTTTTCAAAGGAGATATGGCAACAAAGTGAGCTAGATTTGTGTCATGCTTTAGACGAATGTGTTTTTCCTCGCACCAGAGGGATGGCAGCATGGGAGGCAGAGTTCGTGTCCATGCTCTAGTGGCGGCCGTGCTTGGAATACAGTCAGAAATGTCGGCGTCGGACTTTCTGGCGGTGCTGAGTTTGCGATAATGTGGAATCAAGTGAAGGGCGTGTGTCCCGGTAACGGATTTCTTCGTCCGGTTCCTCTCGAGTCTGAATGAGAGCTCCTTCTTCTCGCCTCTCATCTTTTGCAGTGTTGTGGCGCACCTTAACTTTCCATTGGCATTGCGCTTGGGGCGGTGATGCTTCAGAGCTTGGTTTCCTTTTCGGACTTAGCTTCGACAACCTACTTAGATGCTTCGGAGACTGGTTTCCTATCCAAACTTAGCTTTGACGGTCTCTTTTTTTTATTTCGAAATTTATTATTGGTCTTGGAGAGGGTGTTTCTAAATGTGCAAGCACACATGGTGTTTCTAAATGTGCAAGCACACACCTTTTCTTTTGTATACCACCAGTAACATGCTCTAACAGTTTTAAAAGGGATTTCTCCGATGTTGCAAATATGTTTTTGTTGTGTCGGATGCGCTGGTCTTTTACTCCTCTTACAAATGGGCCACACACTATTGCGATTTGTTGCATATACATTGCTCTTAATGATAAATGTTCCCGTTAAATATTGTTACTCCTACATTAGTTTTCACAAAATTTGAAGACCACAGAGAGATGCACGGGATGTGCATTTTAACATCAAGCTTCGTGCCGCGGTGCAGTTTTGTGTGTGTGTGTGTGGGGGGGGGGGGGGGGGGGGGGGGGGGGACCACCGGCCGCCTGTCGCTTAGGTGGATCAGACGGTGGGGGATCACCGATCAGGCTGATATTCGCCACATCGATGCGAATCTCTGCTCGGTTCGTGTCCAGTGGTTTGCTAGCACCTGCCCAGTGAAGCCACACAGAAACCCTCGCACTCCCTCGCCGGGCCGTCGCCGCCATCGGCTCCCTCCCCTTGCCGCCGGAGAAGACATGGAGTACCCGCCGGAGCTAGCGGAGGACAACAAGAACCTTCGCCCGCCCGACCTCGACGGACGCGAGATCGCGCTCCGCAGTCCCCGTGTGCGTGCCCCGACCCCGTTCTATCCACCCTATCTCCCTGATCTCTCGAATCTGTGGCGCTGCTTTTTTTTTATCTGGTCACAGGGAGCGCTCGTGCTGGGCTTGAGATTGATCTAGGGTTCCCGCTACTGCTTTTATTTTCTTATATTATACTAGATTCAAGGCAGTGATGCTCGTTTTATTTGGGGAATCGAAGCCGTTTTGTGACTTCGTGTGTCAGGCTTGTTGATGTTTCAGCAGTTTTCTGCCGGATAGCTATCGATTTTGTTAGGACTTATACGTATGGTGAAAAAATGTTACTGTTATCTGGTTACTTGGTTAGGTCAGATCAGTTGTGGTGATATCATATGAGTTCCACAGTAGAACTTGTGTGAAAATCTAGCAATGTGGCGCTCATTGTGAGATGAATGGATAGAAGTGATGAAATCTTAGTTAACCAATGGGGAATTGCATCAGTCTTTTTTTGCTTAAGGAAAACTGCAGATATCCTATGAGTTTCACACTATCTACAGTTCTACACCCACTAGATATTGTGTGAAAATCTTGTAATGTGGCATGTGGTGTTGCAGGATTAATTCCGTAAAAGCGATGAAATCTCTTGTTCATCAATGGAAGAGTCTATCACGGTGTTTAATGCGCACAAGGGGAACTGCAGAATATCCTGAAAGTGATAACTTTAGGGCGTGACATTCCAGATCATTCTGTATATGCTTGTAGCCTACCCATGTTCAGGCTTTGGAAGATGATTGTGCTGTGGCCTGAGCAAGCCTTTAGAACCAGTTATACATTCATCATCCCCTTGCTTTAAGCACCTTCCAGTGACATTATAGTCATAATGCATAAAACATGCTTCAGATGCCAATGATCTTGAATTGTATGCTAGGACATTGTACTTTAGTATTCCTCAGAGATATTTCACACTTTCTAGTCACTATGTTCTAGTCACTAGTGAGTGGTGACAATGAAGAGATTAATCCACCATACGTAGCAAGTTCAATGGTTCTCCTGGTAAAGCTGCTAGCTAATAGAAGAAGTCTTATGATAAGCCTAGCCCTGTTATCAATCTCTCCAGAAAAGAGACCGACAGATTATGGTTGAAACTTGGGAGTCCCTCATGTGAGTACGTATTGAAGAGCAAGGACTTCATATTCTCATTTCACTAGTTTCCTGCAAATAGGGATTAGTGAGTGCCTCATACATAGCCAATGTCCGCCCATGTTCACAGTTGCAAGTGAAGTTTCATTTTATCGCAATTTGGTTGTGCTATCTTGTGCCCTTGTTGTAGATTCTTCAAAAAAAAAGTGTAGAAATACTTTATGGTCGAAGCTCCACAGAAATTCTACCTTATTGAATAATTATTCTACAGCTAACCATCATTTCTCTGAATTTTTACTATCAGACTGCCGATCTAGTAGGAACAGTCTAGTCTGTGCTTTGTTTTGCTATTGTGTTCCTTATTGAATAATATCTCCTCAGTTTCGCATATTTATCCTAACAATCTTAATTCCTCTACATTTTTCAGCTGGGAAACCCAGCTGCACCTCACCAGTACACCAACTCCAAGTCTGAGTCTGAAGATACCCTGTCCGAGTCTGATGGATACTATGGTGTGCGCCTTGCTAATTTGCCATCGGAGGAGTATAAATCATTTGGTGATGCAATGGACGCTATCAGGGCTGAATATGAACAAATACGCATCAAGAATATGGTCGAGGCTGAGGACATGGAAGAGAAGCAATGGACTACGGTTGGTGAATCTGAAGAGGTCTATAATCTGCATATGGCTGAGTTATTGAACTGCTACAAGAAAGCCAGGTCTGTTCTTGATGAATCTACTCAGCGGCGAGCGGTAATTGGTGCTGAACTGAAGTGCATGCTAAATAGGATTTATGGAGGGGAAGAAATCTCCCAGGAGGAGACGGTGCATTTTCTCGAGAGGATGCTTGATATTGGCACGCGACCAGTCAGCATACCCAGTATGGCTGGTCACTAAAACCTGTAGAGAAAAGAAGCTGTCCTAAAGATGAAGGAAGGAGAGCTATGATGACTTAAGTTCGACTGCAGCTTGCTAGCGACTCTGGTAGATACTTATGAATGCGTCCCTACCTTTTTACCGACATCTTTAATTTGCAAGACCTTAGTAAGTGCAAACCTATCTTGCTGTGTGTCTTTACCTTCACATCAACAAACCTACTAGTTTCTCTTGTCTCTAGCTTGTCAAGGTTTAAAAGCTTGGCTCATGATTATGTGTTATTGATAAGTGATACCATTCTGCCGGTGTAGTAGATTGTAGGTGCTTGTTGCCAGTCTGCTCTGGGTTTGTAAATTTGGGAAATGCTGCGAAGACTTTGAGATGCCCAAAATATCGTGTGAGGCCTTTATCTTGCTTTGAACTATTATTTGGGTAGGATCTCGGGCATGCAACGATTTGAGGCCTCTATGGATTGAGAGGGCTTCTGATTTTGTGTTAACCATACCATTCTGCTGGTGTATAAAACCTGGCAAACAATTGCTTCTCGTCATTCAGTTGTGCTGAACAATGGAAGATCCATTGCTGCCTGATTGTTGCAAAGATTCCTTAGGACGGAATCATTCAAGTAGTCTCCATGCTTCGGCCGTACGATTGATCCTTTTATTTCCAGTATTTTTGCTGGCTTTGTACTATCAGTAAAACGTATAGTCGTTAACTCAGTCTCTCCAGAAATTGACTTGCCCAGCCCAACTGGAAACATCAAGGCCGGAAAGGAACGGTCACCAACCTGAACTTAACATTTACAGCGTGCTGCTGCTGCTACTAACAAAATTTGTTTCCAGACAACACGCTTATCAGGCGCCCGTGAACTCCAGCGACAGTTTCACTGGGTGACATATACCACACACACCACGGGACAAGCTAGTATGGACAAAAGTCGAGAAGATTTCAGCCACACGGGAGATGCACGGGTTCTCTTCCGATGACCACCCACTCCAACTCACTCGGGAGTCAGGACGAACGTGCAGAGAGAGGCGTGACCCCTTATCGATGTTGTAGTCAGCCAAGGTGCGGCTTTTTCTCTAGCAGCTCATAAAACGAACGAGAGGTCCCGCCTCGATGAGAGGATGCCTTCCTTGACTAAAATCTTTGCATTAACATCATTAACGGTATCTGACCTCTCAACCATTGAGAGTCATAATTTTGCCTGGCATTGACACTGTATAAACATAGATAGAAAAAGATACACAAAGGCGTCGCATGAGTGCAGCAGGTGTCTGATAGAGATTTCCCCTATAGGGGAGAGCACATGCATGCATACAGTAGTTTGCCATATCATCGGAGACACCATCACATTAATTGCTAAATTTGAAAATTCAAAATGATTCATCTTCTAACCCGCTATTATGATTGGAGATCCGTTTATACGGCTATGTTCGTCTTAATGAGAGTTTTAGATCTAGATCTCGTGTTGAGGGACGTTTCTCTCTCACCCCCGCGTCGCCCTCCCCTGGCGACACGGGGGAACCCTAGCCGCCAGTCGCCAGCCCTTCCACCCCTCCTCCCGCGCCGCCGCCGCAGGAGGGGCTGGCGGCAAAGCCGTTGCGTGACCCAAGGAAGGTAGCGGCGGGGCGTTCCTTCTCTCTTCCTCGTGACGGTCGAGTGTGAGGCTCATGCTTGGATGGAGGTTCGAGCCTGGCTCCGGAGGCTGCCGGCGACAACGCCTAGGAGGTGGAGGAGCGTTGGTGGTAGTCGGCGGGGAGGCTGTGGTGGGAGGCGGCCCGGCGTGCTGCACGATGCGATGGCGCGAGGGCCGATCTAGGCTCCGATGGGCCTGGCGGGCCACGGCCGTTGCGCGTGCTGTGGCCGGCTCGGGTGCGCCGTGGGTGGCCTGCGATAGCCCTGGCCTGACGGCGCTCAGCCAGTCGTACCCCCGCTGCTACGGCTTGCTTTCATGTCCTCGTCACCGGAGACGGCAATGGTTTGCACTGCCGCACTCCTCCTCCCACCCCACCCCCTCCCACACATAGCTGCATCCTCGTCCTCGCGCCTCTCCACCACTCTGGTCGGCGGTGGCTGCGGAGGACGTTCGAGGCGCTTTGCGGTGGGGCAGTTGTGCCACCATTGGTGGCAAGTTGCGGTGATCGTCCTTTCCCCCGATGCAGCGGCATGACGACCTCTACTGCCGGCGTTGCTTGCTCTTGTCCGTGCGGGGCAGGTGGAAGAAAGGTTGCGCCTTGGCGTGCCATGGGTGCTTGTTCATCACGGCGGCTTTGGCCGACGTATGCGA
Organism: Alopecurus myosuroides; assembly: GCA_028641055.1. NCBI lineage: Eukaryota > Viridiplantae > Streptophyta > Magnoliopsida > Poales > Poaceae > Alopecurus > Alopecurus myosuroides. The sequence goes on along the minus strand of CM054062.1, from coordinate 312,252,076 downwards.
ATGGTAGGAGGTTGCGGCGCAGGGATGATGGATGCGCCTTCTTCGCCACGATATTTGACTATGATGGCGGGGGTGGGGGTTGCGGCAGCAGCGATGTGTAAGACAAGGACGACTAGCCCAATCCACCGGATAGGGTGGGAGGAGGGTCACAACGGACGAAAGTCTTGCCCGTCTTCGGTCTGTGCCGGCGGCGATGATGCTCGTGGGCGCCATTCCCCTCCTTCGAGGCGTTGCCGTGTGTGTCGGCACCTCCCTCGCCCTCTCTGTGTTTGATTGAGATTTCCGGGTGAAAGCCTAGATTCAGGTGAATCGGCGTGATGGCGACGTCCTCGGCGGCGTTCCTCCATTGGGAGCATTGCGTTTGGAGACATGGCATGAGGTTCCTTGATGCTTTCCTCCGGTGTTCGCCGTTGTCCAAGGTTGAGGTTTTAGAGGCGCAATGCACGATGTCGCTGGTGAGTCCAAGGAGGTGTCTCTCTCAGGATCGACCAAGTCCCGCCATCTACTTGCCACCTCTTAGGAATCAAGAGTGGTTGGTGAGTCGACAAGGAAAGTTCATGTGGAGTTGTCTGTCTTCGGAGGTGACTGGCGCCGGTCGAGACGCGGCGATGTTGCTCAATTCAGAACAAGCTCTTTTGTTTTGTAGTTTTGATGTCAGTGGTGGTTGTCCTCGGTCTAGCCGAGTGTGGAGTGCATGCTGCACACATTGTTTGCAGTGTGGTGTAGCCGTTATGCTCTACTGGTTGTGTCAAATGGGTGGTGTCTGCTCTTTTTGAGCATGTAAAACAATTCTTTCCTATCAATGTATCGAAACGCAAAGCTTTTGTGTTTTCGCGAAAAAAATCTAGATCTCGTGTTAATATGTTTTGATAAAAAAAAATCATACCAGTTACCATATTAGCAACGAACAGTTACCACGATAAAAATTCACTAACCTATCACGAAAATTTTATTTGGTAACTAAATTATTATAAATTGATAGGTTAGTGATTGGGAGTGCGGGCTGACTGAACCTATTGCCCTGAAGGAAGATTCACTTTGGTCCATATGGGCGCTGCACCAAGTGTATGTTGAATATACTAGAAATTTAGCACATGATTTAATTCGAAATAGTATCAAATGAATTATGAAAGTAGAAAATATAGTAATTATGCAAATATCTAGATCTAATAAAGTAGACAGACCGACACAATCTATTGTAAGAACTAGACATATGAATTCCAGTAATATCTCATACATATGGAATAGAGATACGTACGTTGCAGCGGCAGTGGCACCGCCGTTGTTATTATCCATGTTGTCGGCCATGTCGTTGATGTAGAGGTTGCCAAGGTCGAGGAAGAAATCGTCGTTGGGGAAGTAGTCGTCGTCAGCAGTCGCGCGAGTGCGCTCCCCAAAAACATGATTGCCCCTCTCCCGTACAGGATCACGAGAGGCGGGGTTCCGGAGGCATGCTGTCCCTTCTCGCGGTGCTCGCCGGAAGGAGGGATGGAGAAGACTTGATTGGCGACGCAGTGCTTTGGAACGGTGCGAAACCATATGACCAAGTAGTGGCTAGGGTTTACCGTATGCGTATATTTATACTGCTAGCTGGGAGAGACGTGGTCGTGACTCCACGTCCGAGTCGGTTCGGTTCCACGATCCAAAAAGAAAACAGAAACGGTTTAGTAATTAACACGTCCATTAATTAACAAATTAATGACTCATTAAGTTTTTTCCAACCGGCAAAATAAACGCTCTCGGCTTGGCTCATTCCCGCAAACCGCAGCGCGTCGTGACGTGTCGTCACGAGGCGAGGCGGGCGGCGGAGGAGGAGCGCGCGTGTGGCACACCTCTCCTCTTGCCTTGCCAACTCATACATGAGCTAGAATGGCTCACCTTATAAGGTGGTTGCATCCTCTCCAAACTAGCAATGTGGGAATAAACTTTAGTCTCACTTCCCATTTTAATTATTCATGAATGGGCCATGTCAATTTCAGGATTTTTATTGGGCTTAGTTGGGCTGGACATGCGAGGCCCATATAAAATTCCAACAATCCCCCATAAAGTGTCATTAGCACATCTCATAATCTCAGTTCCAAAACAATGTTTATATACCGATGTTTAGTGGAGACTGTTAAGTTGAACTTCCACTTAGAACATTATGCTACACTAGTTCACAACTTGAATAGTGGACTACGCCTTGAACTACATGTTTTCTGTGATACCAGTTTCACACAACGTCTGAACCGATATTAGGCTGTCGCAAGGCTTCCCCGCGGGTGGAGCTTATGCGTCATACTCCGAAGGCCTTTCATGAGTTTATTAGAGAGCACCCGATTCTCATAGACTGTGACGTTTAACAGTCAAACTCATATAGGTGAGTTCTTCAGGAGATATTCTGCAGGACACATTTCCTTGAACTACATGTTTTCTGTGATACCAGTTTCACACAACGTCTGAACCGATATTAGGTTGCCGCAAGGCTTCCCCGCGGGTGGAGCGTATGCGTCATACTCCGAAGGCCTTCCATGAGTTTATTAGAGAGCACCCGATTCTCATAGACTGCGACGTTTAACAGTCAAACTCATATAGGTGAGTTCTTCAGGAGATGTTCTGCAGGACACATTTCTGCTTATATAAATAATCCACTTGGAATACATTAAGACACATGTCAACCTACCATACAGATCACGAGAGTATTGCATCTCATGGGGTGGAATAAAATACAAGGATACTCTACTCTCAGCCGACCAACAGCTTGTCTCCCATTTCTAATTCACGGGATCTCCGATCACATAGAGTGGGTTACTGTTGGGAATATGCCCTAGAGGCAATCATGTATGACGTAATTCCCAATGTATTCATAAAGTTTATAAGTTGTCCTTGTTTTGAACATCTGATACATGTCATTGAATATGTGATTCGATTGTGGAACTATGTATTCATGTTGTTCATACTAGATTGTCCTTGGTCATTAAGGTTGTGTTGGACACACACCCTAGACTAATGTGAGTGTTGGCTGATGACACGGTTCCACTTGTCATGGGCATGGTGATGCCATTCCAACGTTCACGGACTTGGCTAAAGAGTTTAGCAAGTCGGACTGACCCACATTGAGATGCAACGAGCAAGTCGTCATTTGCATGTCTCAATCAATGTAATCCTTAGACCTGAGGTTGTCGCACAATCCGAGTTGTGGATCACCGACTTAGGTTCTGTCAAACGTTGTTATGTGACAAGGCAGCTATAAAGGCAGAGTTCGGGTCGAATGAGAAGCAAGCTGCGTGATGTGGATGATCAAGATGGGATTTTGCCCCTCCGAATGGAGAGATATTCTCTAGGCCCTCTCTAGTGATATGATTCAGGAAGCATGGCCATGCGCGACTCAGTTAAGTGTTAACTGTGTCGGTTGACTAAGAGTTAGTCAGATGAATCACATATCACAGATCGAGAAGAGAGTTGAGCTATTTAAGGGATGACGATAAATCGCCTATAGCTCGACAAGGTATATCGTGAGGCAAAAGGGACTAAGAAGAATATCACATTGAAAGGTATGTCGTCATGACTCAATGGGACTTGGGAGTCGGCACGTTCTGCTAGGAGCCGCTACCGATTGATCGATTGAGAGTAGGACTCCAATCGTGTCCAAGTCGCCATGAGCCTGCAGGGTCGCACACTTAAGAGCGGGAGCAAATGTATTGGTCGGGTTGGACCCGAACCGGAAATGGACTGAGTTTGTGAGTCGGACTCACAGAGGGAATGGGCCACAAGTGTTGTGAAGCCCACTACCATTCGTTATATAAAGAGGGGCGCAGGTTTCCCAACGGGCACGTTACTCCTCTCCCATGCGTTGGGAACCCTAGCCCCACTCAGTCCAGCCGTCGCACCAGACCTAGCAGTCTGCCGCCGGAGCTCCTCCTCGTACGTGTGGATACCGGCAGAGGTGCTGTACGTTCGGCACTTCGACGTTCGCGGGATCGGATTGGCTGGATCGGATCGTGGACTGCACTGCTCCGACGCGCTTCATCGATAATCCGCAACCGCGCGTCTAGTGGTAATCATCGTGGCCTTCTACCTCGTCTAGATCTTGGAAGCATGGCGTAGAAAAAAGTTTTCATTTATCTCTACGTGTTCCAACAGTTACCACTGTGGGTAACTCATAATGTGGGTCTCAAACCCATCTCCCTTGATGCATTGTCTATCACATTCCGTGATAAACCCTTTGTGAAGGGATCTGCCAAGTTCATAGATGTTTGGATATAATCCAACGCAATAACTCCGGAGTTCTTCAATTTCCTGACAGATTTTAATCTCCTCTTCACATGTCTTGATGACTTCGCATTATCCTTAGAACTGTTCACTTTGATGATCACAGTTCAATAGGATTGCGGGTATTGGTTTTTCAACCACAGGCAAGTCCATCAAGAGCTCACGAAGCCACTCTGCTTCAAAAGTGGTTGTGTCTAATGCTGCGAGTTCTGCTTCCATAGTTGACCTCGTTAAGATGGTCTGCTTTCAAGACTTCCAGGAAACAGCGCCACCACCAAGTGTAAAAACATAACCACTAGTGGCATTAAACTCATCAGTATCAGATATCCAATTAGAATCATTATATCCTTCCAGAACCCTTGGGTTTCCGGTATAGTGAATTCCATAGCTCGCAGTGCCTTTTAAATAGCGCATAACTCTCTCAAGCGCATGTCAATGATCATCTCCCGGATTGGAAACAAACCGGCTCAATTTGCTCACAGCAAAAGAAATGTCAGGCCTCGTGGCATTCGCCAAATACATAAGCGAGCATATAATCTGAGAATACATCAGTTGATCTCTAGTAATTTGTCTATTCTTTCGAAGCAACACACTAGTATCATATGGAGTTGAAGAAGACTTGCAGTCACTATACCCGAAGAGACTCAAGACCTTTTCCACATAGTGAGACTGAAGCAGCGTGATCCTACCATTATCATCTCTCAATAGTTTGATGTTCAAGATAACGTCAGCTACTCCTAGATCCTTCATCTCAAAACAGCGAGATAAGAAATCATTAACTTCCTTGATTAAATCAAGATTGGTCCCAAAGATCAATATGTCATCGACATACAGACATAGTATAACTCCCTCGCCCCCACCATGGCGATAGTACACACACTTGTCAGCTCCGTTTACAACAAAGCCTTCAGCAGTCAAAGTCCTTTCAAACTTCTCATGCCATTGCTTAGGTGCTTGCTTGAGGCCGTATAATGACTTCAATAGCTTCCACACCTTGCCTTCCTGACCGGGTACTACGAAACCATCTGGCTGCTCCATGTAAATTTCCTAACCAACATCGGCGAGAGTACTAACACCGATATTGCAGGGAAAAACAACCGAACAACCTGGTCTACGTCGCTGGGAGCCGAGAGTATGAATCACCATTGTCGAGGACGTAGCAGCCGGGACAACTATTGCAAGGACAATCCTCCTCGCGGCAACCAAGGGAAAAGATCCAAAACCAACCCGGCCAAGCAAGATCTGAAGGACCATACCTAGAAAACTTGAATCTTCCATTACCGATCCGGCGATGAGTGCTTGGTCAAATAAACACTCGGGGGCTAATGACGTGGGGATGCCTCTCGAGTCTCCCTGACGGGCCTATCCCGTCTAAGATATGCATGAAGGCCCAACACGTGGGACCGCCCTATTTTTCTAGAAGGCCCAACGGAAGCCCACCCGCAAGACTTACGGGCCAAGGCACGGAGGAGTTACCGACTAGGTCTAGGGTTTGTAACCTGTTCAGGTATGGATTCGAGACCCAGCCTCCCATATAAAGGCTGGAAGAATCGCCCGAAGGGGGAGATCTAATCTTTATGCCATCATAGGTGCAACCTCTCTAGATTCAATCTCTCGACTTGAGCGCCCGCCATTGTAATCTCCCACCATAATACGAGAACAGACAAGCAGGAGTAAGGTTTTACCTCTACGAGGGCCCGAACCTGGGTAAATTGTGCCCCCTGTTAGCCGTCGAGTCCGCCAGCGCCTAATCGATTCCTACTCTCGAAACATTATCGGGTCATCCGGGGGATTTGTTGATATGAGTCATCAACAACCATTGACACCGAGAAGATCTCGCAGTCGAATAGTAGGCAAAAAATTACTTATTGCAAACGATGCCATCTTCATTGACGAAGAAGACGGATACCAAACCCTAATCTAATATATTGAAAACTCAATTTTTGCGGAAAACTTAACTCATAGATCGGGTTCCCCACCCCTCCCGACGCCGGCGAGGCTGACCGGAGGAGCGGGGAACCAACTATGGAGGAGACAAGGTGGAGGCGGCTTTTTTTCCTGGAGGCGGCTGCGTCGGAACTCACGTAATATTTTCAGCCTAATTGACATGATGTCTAATATGTTTTGTTCGCCAAGTGGATACACGGTAAGGAAAGCCAGGCCCGGCATGTGTGTATCCAGTGCCCAAGTGCTTCCCACAAGGTAAATTATTATTAAGAGATAAACTAATTATAAACTAACCTTTTGAGTAGCATACTTTGAAAGATACTACTCCCTCCGCTTCATAATATAAGATGTTTTAGCATTTGACCATATTTATATGTATCTACATGTATGTAGACATGTATTAGTGTGTACATTCACTTATTTGGGTCCACAGCTAGTCACCATCTGAAGTAGCTAAAACGTCTTACATATTGAAACAGAGGGAGTATATGTATAGAGCTCCCAAATGGCGGAATTCACTACTGAACAGCCAGTGATATGCTACGTTTGTCAACCTAAGCTAGCTAGGTAGCTACGCACTTGTACATAGTCATTCGTGACCAAGGCAAAATGCACGTACAGCTGTTCACATGATTTTTTTAGGGTAGCATATATATGCTCTTGGAGTTCTTCACGTGTGACGAGAAGGAGAAGAGAGGCAGACCATTGACGATCATTCCAATGGAGCCTAATCCCATTGCACTGCTCGGTCCGGCGCATGTCACACGGTGGCCGTGCGAGGCTGATAATTGATGGCAGACTGTACGTGTTGCTCGCCGTTCACTGCTTCAGGTACGGCGCAAAGGGGGCCAGCGACCGGGAGGCCTCCGTGCTACGTCCAAAAGCAGATTTCTTGGCCACATTTCTGGTCACACTATGCACACAGGTAAAAGAGGTCTTTTTACATTATAAAATGAACAAGAGTGTCATGTAGGGAACAAAATTAAGACTAGAGGGAAGAAAAATCGTCCAATGGAACATGACTCTTTAAGGGAGTGTCAAATAAGGAATAAGTATCAAATAAGGAATTCTCTCTAACAATTCATCCCGCATAAGACTGATGTTGAGTATCCAATAAGTAAATTGCCTTCCTATAAAAAATATTTAGCCAACAACCTATAAAACATCTTATGTTCACATCGCTCGACTTATGAAGTATACAACGTACTAAAAACTCCACCGATCAGGTGAGGCACAACGGTAGGTGCTCCCTTTCAAGGTCTGTATCAGCGGCTTCGCCGACCAAAGCATAGTATTCGGTTAACTCGATCATCAATAAAGAACTACGGCTCATACCTCTGCCAGCCTGGGCACTCCTAAGGCTTTGTTTACCTCTCTTGTATTTGCTGGGTTGGGAAGTTTAGGGTTAGGAGGAGATTTGACGATCACCAAATCCTCTCAAATACTCTTCCCCCACAATATATTAGTATGGGGTAAAGTTTTCAATCTCGACAAAAATGAGATGGTTGGTAAGATATTTGTGTGGATTATCCCCTGCAAAACCGGAGTAGTAAACAGATTAATGGGGGTTCCATAAAATCCCCTCTATTCTCCTATAATACACTAGAAGTAAACAAGGCCTAATTGTCACACTAAGCACCAAGAAGTCGGAGCTCCAGAACGAGTCGATACCACGAACCAAACTTATCGTCCAAGATGCTGCAGTCATTCTCTAGAGGCTCACTGCCTACGCGCCAGGAGAGGCGTTGCTGTTCCGGGGGAATGCACAAAGTCGTGTGCTAGTAACGAGTCTCAAGCGGGGTCGGGGAGAATACAAGCTTAACGCCTCCGATGGTGTTATTCGCGGGAGGGGATTTGGGTTTCTCTGAGACTACAAGCTCATCCATCCATGGCTGGCCCTGGCTGCAAGAGATAGAGTTAAAGTGTGTGTGTGTTTTTTTTTGTTGGCGTGAAGACGGTAAGTGCTTAACCACAAGATCCATCTCTTCTTGGAAAAAGGCCGAGTCAACACCTCCAGCCCATCAACATGTTTAACCAGACTTTGTATATCCAGGCCCATAGTAATACCAAACGAGCAGCCCGTCCTATTTTTAAAAACATGCCAAAACCTTCCCGAGCAGCCCGTCCTATTTTTTAAAACATGCCAAAACCTTCCCGCCATCTGATGATCCGAGAGAACTGTACCATCTGCATCTTTAAGGTCTATATACCAATTTGTTGCCATGACATGAAAATATTTCGTGTTCTCTTCACCCATTTTTATCCACCTGATAGTACATCTATTTTTCCAATACCTGCACTGAGCTGCCAATCATTTCTGAAAGAGTTCTCTGTTCCCCATCTCATAAAGTACAAAATAGCCTTGTTGCATAATTCAATAAGAAGCTTTATTTTTTATACAGATATACTCCAATGTTTTAGCTCATACCTCACTCTCTTAAATTTATCTGCCATCCTAGCAGCACTTGTAGATTTGTTAGAGCATCTTTCCCTAGAAGATATGACTAGCTCAACAAAACCTGGCTGATTTACCCAATAGTTCTCAAAACGGAAAATCTTGGCTTTAGGAATAGAAGTTCCAGTATTAACCACACAAGGGAGATGGTCCGAGGAAGATTTAGCATTGGCATCACCATGGTATTAAGAAAACTCAATGTCCAATTAACTGAAGTGAAAAAACAGTCTATCTGGACAAGAAGTGGATCACACTGCATATTGGACGACACAAAAGATTGACCTTTAATAGGCAACTCAATAAGACCTAAGTGACCAATTACTTCATTATAAACAAACATATCATTCACATCCCTCTAGACGATTTCTGTTGTCAGTGGACCCAACAAAGTTAAAATCTCCTAGAACCAGCCAGTTTGCATCATCAGGAATTTCCATGTTGTGAAGCCAATTCACAAAATTATCTCTCCTCACCCTGACAAGTTCTTCCTGTTGGTTCACTTCCCAAGTTCCTATCTATTGTTGTATTGTGGAGACAAGCAATTTGAGTCATGCATGATGCCATTGTCAAGTATGGGTGATATGTGTTCCCTTTATCCTGACACCACATTGCACCGGAAACTCTGAACCAAAGAAACAAAGACATCAGCAGCTGACTGCTGGTTTGGGTCGCATTCACTGTCCATGTTATGAACTACTCCAGTTTGCTCACTATATATCCAGCGCTTTCCTATAAGATTGTTTGTCCAACCAGGCCATAAAACAGCATCTTACGGCCACATGGTTGGCACATGAAGATGGTTACTGCAGCCATCCAGAAACAGCAGCTGATCGTCCATTCTACGTCCTGCATTATCATTACAAGTCTTCGACATCTACCAAGTCTGATCATGCTCTTACTAGATCTAACTAATACCACCATAAGTCAATGATCAACACGGAACATCGTATATGTATCAAGGATTCATCAGGTGAACACTGGCATACATATCACCCGCCACCACCGGGAGGTCGGAGGTGCAGATGGAGGGTGCCCGCACCACATATCTCCGGGAACAGGGGCTGGCCATCCTCAAGCAGGTCAGCTCCGTACAACAAAAGCTTCTGCTCATCCGGGGGAACGCCCAACTCAGCGTAAATCCTCGCCTTGACATCGTCGACTGTTTCTGAGCGCATAAACGCATATTTTTCGATGATGCTCTTGCCAGTACGCGTCTCGACTGAGACGTGCAGCCTCTCCAACGGCAAGAGGAATTCAGCACAAAGGATAGAATCGTTTGGATGTTGTAGTCAGCCAAGGTGCAGCCATCCTCCAGCAACTTGTCGGCAAAGAAGAGGCGCTGCCCGGCTGGGGCCATACACGTCTGATCGAAAATCTTTGCCTTCACGCTGTGAATACTGTCTGAGCTCTCGACCTCAAGGGTCGTGATCTTGCCAGACATCTTGACAAAGATTTGCATGCCTCTCAAGACAATGTCAAGTATGTCCTCCTCCTGGATGTTCTGGTCCTTCAGAGTACGGCTGCCCACTAGCAACTTATTGACATACATGAGTCTCAGATGACCTGCAGGGATGCCCTCCTTGTCTTGAATCTTAGCCTTCACACTGTTGATCGTATCTGAGCTGAAGACCTCGAGAGTGATGGTCTTGCCATCGTAAATCTTGACAAAGATATGCATCTGTGGACCAGTGCACCAAACATAAGCATCTTAGACAAAAGGTGCCTTTCATTAAAGCCAGCACCAAACAGTAAATGAAAAGAACAGTAACAATTCAACAGGTTCAACAGTGATGACATGTTAGTATGCAGTACACAGCCCATAGCACAAGGGTAGTAGGACTATCTTTGTGTCATGCTCTAAGTACTTAATTGATTTTTTTTAAACTATTTTTGAGAAAATCAACTCAACATAAATTTAATAGATATACCGAGGAAGACATATTAGCAGTACTACTACTACTACTCAAAGAATCATGCAGATCAGTTACTGTTCTCCTTTTAGATAAAATGATGCACAACAACTTTTTTCATATATATTCTCAATGTAACCAATCCTAAGGCCATATAAATCCTATGAGATCAACCACACAGATTATACGCAAACTTCATTACTAATACTAGCCAATCAATACATTCTAGACCGTGCAAACAAAAACATTCTAGAGATCACCCTGTCATGGATACATATGGACTCTACTAAATAATGTAGTCTTGCAGCTATATTATGATTCAGGATAGATTGGAACAAACAAGCACAGAGCATTAACAGTAATGTATTTATGATTTTGAATACTCTCCTACAGGTTCATCATTGACCAGTAAAGTGTCACTAATTTGAAGATTAGACAAGTCACTGGACAAAAACAAGTATGGGGCAATTTTAAGTACTGAAAGTGTGTCAGGGGAGATTTCAGGTAATAACTGTCAAAGACTGATCACAACTATAACTTTTTCCGTTAAGGAAACATAACTTCATGTAGAAGGTTATCACATCGGAGAATATGTCAACTAAGTGAGATCCAATCAGATGAAGAACACAAACCAGGCCGTGGAAAAGAAATCCTAGAATAGCATTAAGGATCATCAAGATTTAAATCTACTCAATTCCAAAAGGATGGCACTGCAAAATTGTTTAGCAACAAATTAACAAGTAAATCGACTAGAGTCTTGAGGAGATCAGTGACAAGAATGGTTGATCTTGGATGCACCCAGCAAAATGGATCAAAGCAACCTAACACCAAATTCCATCATTGGTCTGTGTTTCCAGTAACACAAGACTCAATTTGTGCAGCCTGTCAAGAACCAGTATGCTTATACCTTTTGAGCAGAGAAAATATACATTGGCACACATGGTAATATGATTCTGGATCAATAAAGGAAAGTAGAGAACTAACCTACACATACCAGTAAAATTACATCATCACCCACATGAGGTGATCAATTACATTGTGAGTACTGAATCTGAACAAACATCACATTTTACCAATGTTACGTATTAACCTGTGCATACCAGTAAAATTACATGATCACACACATGATGTGATCAATTACATTGTTAGTACTGAATCTGAACAAACATTGCATTTTACCAATGAAACAATTAATCGAGCAGGTTTACTTATAAACACGACTTTTTCAATAGACTAATAGACCATAGGTGGGTTACTAGACAAATAACGTGAAGGAAAAAAACAAGGCCAATCTTTGTTCTTGGAAATAAAGACTTTTGAAAAGAGGTGCATTTTCATTTTAGAATCTCAGGTTGCCCATGTATATTATTATTCCTAGTTAAGGAGTGTATTTCTAGTAGCGTACACTCAATAACGAATCAGTACCTTTTTTTCTGCACCAAATGCTAATGCTCTGAATCTAGCAATCTCATCATCCTTCTTTTGGGCTGCCACTTCCAGCTCCTCTATGTTCTGCTGAAGCTTCTGTGCTGCTTCCTTAGCCTGTGCTGCCTCCACTTCTTTTACCTTGAGAAGTGCCACGTTGTCCTTGTCAATTGTCCTCAATTGGTTCCACAAAAAATCCTTCACTGCGAGTAATTCTGAAACTTCCTTATCCTTGTTCGAGCTCAGGATCTCGTAAGCTTGATTTAATTTTCTTAGCTCTGCTCTTAAATATCTTGCAATGTCCTCATGATCCAAATTGTTTTGAATAATCTCAACACTATTTCTAGCTTCCTTTGGTCGTACCTAGCATTATTATTAACAAAACAGCCATGGATGCAAAACAGGTTAAAGAAAATCAGGAAATGCACAAGCTGGGCAGAATGCTCTTAAGCTATGGAGCTGATGTTGAGGTAAGTACCTGCAGCTGCAAGTTATCGACATCTTCCACGTCCACCTCAGCACATCCTTGGTTAGAAGGAGCAACATGACAAGCATGAACAATGGCAGGAGACTCATCAGCATATATAGTCCTCGACAGCGGCAAATGCTACACAAAAAACACCCAAAAAATGAACAAAACATGAGACCTGGCTGAGAAGCAAAACACAAACAAGTACACAAAAGATATAATGGACCTGGGCAAAAGAGAGCTTACTGGACGGGTGCCAAAGGCAGAAGAACTGAGGCTTAACTTGTTCTTATCAATTGCAACAACGAGAAGGAAGTCTGCATCGCAAACGAAACAAATCCTTGGGATGCCATAGTTGATGTTGTGCTCGTTAGGAGCCAAAGGTGGGAAGCTAAGGAAATCCATGTAGATGATCTGCAAAAAAGAAAGAACACAAAAGGCAGAATTAGTTAAGGCAACCAAACATGAAACAAAAACATAAAGAAAACGAATAAAAAGGTATAAAGAAGTGAATACCGCAAGCAAAGGAAGGCACTGTCCAATCCAGTGAATCTTGGAAGCATCTAGATTACGACGCTTCTCCATGTTGGCTTGAAAAATCTCCACCTCCTTCATAATTTCACTCAATATATGCTCGTCGATAGCATACTGATCAATTGCATTGACATCCATCATGCTACCAAGGTACTCACAGCTTACCATGTTGCCGGTGCCAGGACAAAGAACCGTACCAAATGCAACAAGTCCAAAGCTCCTGATCACCGTTTCCTCATCTGTATCATCACACAACTTGAGGACCTCGATGGCTTTAGCTAGTGATGTACGTCCTTTATCATTCTTGTACATATCACGGAGGTCAGACTGCTCACTCCTCTTCAACAAATCCATCGGTCTAGCACCAGATGGGACCCCGAGTACCTTCTTCACCATTGCTCGAGTAAACAAGATAGAGTTGTTCCTGAATCTGAACTCACGAAGCTTGGGATTGGTGTGCATTGCAACAAACTCAATAAGCTCCATAGGTGCAGCAAAACGAGAGACATTGAGCAGCTCCTTGAAAGCACTTCGAGCAATGATATTTCTCTTCGCATCATTCATATATTTATCAATGACACCCCGCAGCCGCTTTGCTGCGAAGCGCATATGAAAAACTGCCTCCTTCGCTGCCATATTGTAGCACTAGCAAACACAAAACAATAGAAAGGTAAATAACAACGAAAAACTGAGCATTACTACAGCAACAAAAATTGATTACACCATATGGAACTCAACAAAAACAAGAGCAGATATGATAATATTGCATACATTCTACTAATTTGGATGATGAAGCCCACACAAAAATGGCCATTACAAGAAAATGTTGTCAAACACAACAGGCTACCTACTAAAAGCTGCTTATTGCATGAACTATATTTATAAGGCCCAAACTCTAGAAATCACTAGATTTTATGAAGTACCGAAGGAACTAGCAAATTTCTCACCTAAACTAATAGTTTCCAACAAGAAATGATGGGTATCTGTGCATAAACCAACCAGAAATGGATTAAATGGAAACAAAAAAAAAAGTTGCTAAGCTAGGTAATCGTAGACGGGGAAAGGAAATGGAGAGACTAGGAGATGCAGCTATTGGTGAGAGGAGAAGGGGACATAGAACACCCGAGGAATGAGGGCAGTCTCGCCGACGCCGATTCGATGGAAAAGGTCGCCCCGAACGGCAGCACGGAATCGCCTCCGCCTCCGCCGATTCGGAAAGAAAATATTGGCGGTGAGGGGAGCGCGGTAATCATTTGAGTGACATGGCGTGGAACAGAGCCCTATGATTGTGAGCGATCGAACGGCACGCGAAGGGACCTAACACTGAGCACGATACGTCCCCCTAAAACAAGTGTTTCCTTACAGGATCTAGGTTTTCACTGCTACATGCGCGACACGGATGATTTAAATGTTCAGAAACGCCCGCGCGAGACACACATGCACCCACATGACCAAGGGCCCAGCCGTCATTCAGAGCAGTCGGCAGAGGACAGGCGAGAAAACGAAAGGGTAAATCCAACAGCCAGCTTTTACCGCAAGCGACCAAATCACTGTCCAGAGGCCAATCAAACGCACGATAAGGGGTGTGCCCCGGCAATCAATTGGAGAAGCCGAGTAGCACCGCAGCCTTTAAAAGGTAAAAATCTTGATGTATTCTAGAATGTGGAGACACCATTGTGTTTTGGAAAGACAGGTGGTATCATAATCAGCTTCTGCGAGATCCTTTCCCCAGATTGTATTCCTTAAAGCAATTAATTTCATGTGATCACCTTCATAATATTTTCAGACTTCCTACGTGAGAGAGGGATTTTTAGGAGCTTCAAACAATTGTACTAACCATTGCTTTTCAAGACAGGATGATGATACAGGTCTCGTCAGAAACATGACAAATGGATATATTCTCTTAATCAGGCAAAGTACTCTTCGGCTTCTTTTTACAGGTACATGTTTGAACCGCTTCAAGTATCTCCTGTCTTTGCTAAGGTGTGGAAGGAAAAGAACATGTCTAAACAGTCTTTGCTTGGCTGCTGCTGATGGACAGACTTAACACAAAGGATATGATTGAGGAAGGCATTGGCATATTGATGACGGAATTGACTGTGTGCTTTGTTCCTGATGAAAGAGAGACCAGAGATCATTTGTTCTTTGAATGCATTTTTGCTGCTAGATGTTGGAGACACATTAGCCTCCTAGAATCTGTCAACAACACCAGAAAGAGTTTTCAGGGTCCATGTTTTAATGAGATTATCATTTGTGTATGGTGGAATATTTGGAGAGAAAGGAAGGGCCTACTATTTGAAGAAAGCAGCCAAGTCTCTCAAGAAGATCATGCTGAAATCAGACCTACTGTTGGTATCACAGAGTTAAACAGAAGCATAAGAAGCCCCTTCTAGAGTGGATAAATCTTTTGTTAATTCTTCCCCCCATGAACCTTTGGTTATTTTTTCTAACAACACAAATACTTGCTTCTTTTAAAAAATACAAAATATACCGTTGGGGATGCCCCTACTGTTTGCCAGTCAAAAACAAAGTGTAGACAAAAAATAGATGAATGACTAGCCAAAACCAAGAATGGTCAATGTTAAGTGCTGAACAGGAGAAAGATTTTCAGGTGTTATAATCATAAAATACTAATTACGATAGCAATTCTAGTGTACAAGTTTAATTCATCAGTGAGCCTGTCAACAATGTTAGGTCCACTTCGATCACAATTCACAAACATAAGGAACATGAACACTTAGAGCTATTCGGTTTCGAGGAAGGATGGCACTGCAAAATTGTTTAGCAGCAATCAAACTAACAAAATCGACTAGATCTTGAAGAAATTAGTAACACAATTGCTGGATCAGGGATGCGTCGAGCAAACATGGGGCAGTGAATGAAATGAAGACTCACCGTGTACTCTTCAAGATGCAGCTCATGGGAAATCTTCCTGCGCTTTTGACCAGCCTCCTGTTACAAAACAAACCCATGTCTATTAGCACTCCCCAGAAGCGGATCATCCTATATAGATATCACATATGTGGAAAGCAAAACTAATTCCTAACTTTACTATTAGTTTGAGTTTCCAAT
Organism: Alopecurus myosuroides; assembly: GCA_028641055.1. Taxonomy (NCBI): domain Eukaryota; kingdom Viridiplantae; phylum Streptophyta; class Magnoliopsida; order Poales; family Poaceae; genus Alopecurus; species Alopecurus myosuroides. The sequence continues at coordinate 312,236,013 of CM054062.1, read as the reverse complement.
AACACACAACCCTGTACAGCCTATAGGAAATCAGGATGCTTCTACCTTCTTAGCAAAAAAGTTATACAGCAGCGCACGGAGAAATATGATTCTTGACCAATAGAGGTAAACTAGATTATTCACCTATGCATATCAGTAAAAGCGCATGATCACACTTCGTGAGATGAAGAACTTAATTGCGAGAAGTGAATTTGGATAAACATTGCATTTAATTATTGTTACAATTGGTCAAGGTGGTTTACTTATAAACCATATAAGTACTTATAAACATGACATTTTCCATTGACTATATATGTATGTATGCAAGACGGGGTCACCAAAGTATACACTACCGAAAAGAAACAATGGCTTAGTATGAGCTGGCCATGTACATGTAAATGAAATACTTACATTTTTTAGTTTTTGGATTTTATCGTTTTTCTCCTTAACCAAGGAATGCATTTCCAGCAGCTTTCCATCAAGAATAAGTACCCTTTTTTCCACATTAGCAGCTTCTTCTTGCAATCTGTCAACCTTGCCATCCTTATCACGGGCTGTCACTTGCAGCTCCTCCTTGTTTGAGTTCAGAGTCTCGTATGATTGCTTCAATTTTTTTAACTCTGCTCTAAATTCTCCTGCGATGTCCTCATGATCCGCATTGTTTTGACTAAGCTCTACACCAGTTCTAGCTTCATTCGGTAGTATCTAGCATTATGAACAAGACAGGCGTGGATGAGAAACAATGGTTAAGAAAACCAATTATATGTGAAACAATGGTTTACTTATAAGCATTATTAACAAGATAAGCACGGATGTTTTAGTAAATATACCTTCAGTTGCAAGTTATCATCGTCTTCAGACGTTCTGTAATCCCTGAAGTCATTCTCTTGGAGTTCTGGCACGGAAGGCAATCATATTAGCACTAGCAGAAACATAATTTCATAGACTTGGTGCGTCCTTCCAACGAAATTTTCACTTGGCAGAGTAAATCCCTCCTCGAGAGACTGAACAAATAACAAAGGCAAAATTGTGTTGTGGGCCGACTTTTCCCACCACAAGCAGCCCACGAATAACGCAAAAAGAGTAACAGAAATAAATCAACATATTTCTTGGGAGTGCCTAATCATCAGCTAGCTGATTTTCTATTTGGCCTTAAGTCAGAATTGCCGCCCAAGAAATCCACCTGTCAGGTCTTGTACATCTAGAAAAAAAACTTGTACTTATAGGCTATAGTGATGGTTGTGTCCCATGCTCGATTTGTTTATTTGGTCCTGGGGACATGACTCAAAGAGGCTCGATCTTCTGTTTTTAGAACAACCAGCTTTTGATAATAACGCCAGATTACAACCATGTAGAAATACAAAGAGCTAGGAAAAGCAAGGACCTGGGAATTAAAGGTGCAGTCCAGTTGCTTGCCTGAGACAAGTTTTAGCAGTAATATGGGCTGCCATGCTCACTTCTCTAAACGTAAACACAAAATAACAGTAATGTATTGCATATGGTTCAAGATTGATAATGGCGCCTACTCTGCTACACTCCTTTTAGTTTCACAATGTCACCAGGATTTGTAAGTAGTCTGTTCGAAGATTCCTTGTTCAGTTTGACATGACGCACCAGCTGAAACTCATCCCTCCAAGCCATCACCTCTTCTGTGAGGCACTTGCTGCAATGATAGCCCCCAAATCACCTCTCACCACAACCCAGCAACGGCGAGAATGCGGCGTCAAAACAAACTTTGGTCCATCCATTTTCAGGGAGAACACTTATCTGCCTTCTAGTTTCACGGGGGACAGAAAAGGACACGCCCATAGAAGACTCAAATAAAGGAGTGATAAAAAATAGAATGAAAAGATAAACTGAATAAAGATAAAAATAAATTGACTGAAAGGTAACAAGAAAATACAGAGATAACAAAATCAAGACTAAAAACTGATAATAAAAATTGCTCGGATAATAATTGGAAGGGAAAGTTACTTACACTTCTCTGGAATCAACCAATGTAGAGGTAGACAAGAAACTGAAGAAAAGAGTTACAGAAAATGAAGATTAAACAAAAGGAGACTCATGATGAGAAAATCATGTAGAAAAAAAAAGATTGCGAGAATTATGTAGAAATTGTTAGAGAAGAATGGCACCAATGCACTATGAATCTGCGGGTTTTTACATCCACCGCGGTAAAGAAAAATAATCTTCAGCTCGATGCAACATACATCATACATGTATAAGCACGAACTCAGCAAGACCTATCAAATCTCCAGCTGAATGGAAAGACCACACATTCATTACCAAACAAATGTACATACAGACAGACATCTGACAATCTAACAGACCACGTGTGTACTTTAAGTCAAAGAACAAGTAGCTCGAGCTGAGCACAGATCATTCATGTGCAGACCTAATGCATCACGGTCAGAACTGTAGTTAGTTGCTTCCATCGGGCAAAAACTAATATATGCAAATGGTGACCAAGAAAAAATATTCATACTACAAGGTCTAAATATTTAATTTCCTATGAAACATAAAAAACATATATGAAGAATTAAAAAATATTTAAGTTTATGCTATGATGTTCATGGAACATCCAAAAACGAATTGGTTTTATCAATGAAAAAAATTGGTAGACAAAGACCTGACCTAACATAAAGTTGTTGTGGAGTTAGACTAGAAACTGAACGTACGAGTTAGACAAGATAAAGACTAAAGACTACACGTAATGAACTCATGACCGATAGAATCATGTAGAAAGAGCTAGAGAAGAAAAAAAAATACCGAAGACAAAAGAAAAAGGGACTGCAGACTGAGAGAAACATGATGCAAGATCCACATTATAAGACCCTATTTAGTCAACATGACAATGAGACTAAAAAATGAAGGAACAATTAGAGAAGAAAAGTATTAAAGACTAAAGAAAAAGGAACAGGTGACTGAGAGAATCATGAAGAAAGACTTATTAAGGGACTAGGCCGGAAACTGAAGATGAGAGAAAAGAGAATAAAAATGACTAAAAACTTAAGTAAAAGAGACTACAGATGGATAGAATCATGAAGCAAAAGCCCACATGATAAAATCCAATTTATTTTGAGTGAAAATGAGACTAAAACTGTCTGACTGAGTTAGAGAAGAAAACCGACTAAAACCGTTATTGAGATGATCATGAAGCAAAATGAGACAAAATAATAAAACTGAAGACTGAGAACTTAAGAAATATAGTGAGATTCAATGTCTGAGAAACAGAGGAGGCTGAGGCGAGAAGACTGAGAACCAAGGAACAAAGAAAACTAAACAAAAGAAAAGAGAGACTTATAAAAAGATAGACTGAAGACCGAGGACTGATTAAAAATGCAAAGTAGGACTGCAATAACTAAAGACTGAAAGACAAAATTTAAAAATAGTGAGACTAAAGAATACAACAATAACTAAAGACGAAATGGAGAAGAATCACTGAGTAAATTAATATGAAGAAATAAGAAAATGAGACCAGGCAAATGAAGAATAAAGAATAAGATTGAATGACTGAGAAAATTAAAAAAAAAAATAGAGTGAGCAAAAACAAACCGAAGAAATGAAAAAATGAGGCTGAGCAAATATGTACTTAGCAAATAAAACTGAGAGAATGTAAGACTGAGCAAATATACACTCAGGACGTACTCAAGACTCAAGCAGGGCATGCACAGCCACCGTGCACGCATGGTGTGTTTGGAACCCTGCTGAACGAATTATGGTCGCCAACTTTCGAGGAGTTCTCCACAAGCTTAGGTATGTTGAAATCTAATGAGCTTGGATTTTACACGTGGGTGACATCTCTTTGTATGGCCCAACTATAGAACTGTTCACACTTTTGACTTGTGTTTAGAAGATATGAGTTTCTGGAATTATCCACTATCAAGTGCAGACCAAGGAAGGTTAAAAGGCTACAGGCTGCTTACAATATGGATATATGACCTGATAATTGGATGGGATAGGTTATGCACAACCTTGAGGACTTCTACGCGATTGATGGGTGCAGATATCTCTAGTCAGCAGCAGCTTTACTACAGATCTACAGCTGAAACTTTTAGCAGCAACACACACTTCAAGTAGATCGTTCAAGCAAACTTCATTGTTGTTTGTGTTGTTGCTTGGCATGTGTTTTCTGCAAGACTCGGACCTACAAATGTATATTTTCTTCTTGACAATGTGCAGCACAACAACAGTGGTGAATTATTCCAAACTCTGACTCTAGCATTGCTGCATTGGTGAGGTCCCTGATGTCATTGATGTTGATTCTGCTCTTGGTTCCCTCTCACTACATTGGGGCCTCAGACTATGGAATGAGCCTAGCAGGGGGCAATGCAATATCTTCAATGGGCTCTATATTTCTCTGTTCTCAGTATTACTGAAAGAAGTCTATATACCACCCAGAAGTTTTAGAGTTTGGACGCAACACCCCCTGAGTTTTAAACCAGCACGCTTAACCCCCTCGTCTTTCGAAAACCAGGTAATTGACCCCCTAGGCTGTTTTGCAGAGCAGTTTTGCTGACGTGGGTGTAGAAGTTATGGTGGAGCGCATGTCCAGAAAGGAGGCGAGCACCAGCTGCATGGATACCTTCACCTTGTCGTTATCGCCGCCGATGTCCGCCTACGCGTCCAGCGCCTCCCCGGTGAACTTCCGCATCCCCCACCCCTGCTGGTCAAGCACCATCACAACATCGAACACCCCACCCATGAGGAACGCTACATAGGGCACGCCCTCCGGACCGCGGAAGCCAACGACGAGGCGCAGCTCCGTGGTTGGGTCGTGGTGTTTTAAAAAGATGAAGGGGTTAAGTGTGCTAGTTTAAACCTCAGGGGGTGCTGCCTCCAAACTTCAAAACTTGTGGGGGGGGGGGGGGGCGTATATAGACTTCTTTCCAGTATTACTACATGGCATATAATGGTCATGGGACCTTGGTATCGGCTTCTCGGAAGGGGATTGCAAACAAGTACTAGAAGCAAAAACAGGGACAAATGTCAACCCTGCGTTTGTCTAAATCAATTCAATCCTTTTCGAGCATAGATACTACTGCAACTATAGAAATAACAAGGTGTTGTTATACAACTGAATCGACACATACAAATGAAGGAAAATCAACAAATTCTAGCACACCCAGCCCAATCCCCACTCGCTGTTGTCGCCCTTCATCCTCCTCCACCACAACCCACTCTCCCATCTAGCCTCTGCAACGTCCGGCCTGCTCCTCCGTATCAGGTCGACGTGCCCACCCAGCCATCCCCCAAGATGTTTGTGACGATGAAAATGACAACCCGCTGTCTGGGGCAGAAAACTAAACAGGCTTGACAACAATAGAAACATCTACGCTGAGATGCACGCATCTGCACGAGGAATCAGCGGCCAAAAAAGTGACTGATGGTGAAATCAATTTTAACTGTATTTTTTCTTTGGCGAAATATCCAAACCGGAAGATGAGAGATTTACATATATATATTAGGACAAGAGAAAGAAAACAGGACAGGGCAATCAATTTCTTACCGATGATCTTGGGATTAGCCAAGAGAGGCAGCTCAAAGTAGGCCGCCTTCCACCTCTTCCTGCTCGCCTCCGCCTACAGTAAAAAATAAGCGCCAACACAATCACCAGCATTAGCATCAGGCCCAATACATAAATCAAAACCTTAGAACGAACCCGCGATTCACCTGGGCGAGGCGGGCACGGAGGCACTGGATCTCGTTGGTTTCCTCAAGCCGCGCGCGGTTGGCGGCGAGCTTCCCGACCTGGGGCAGCAGGGCCTCGACCCGGTCAAAAATGCGCCGCCACTCGCCGCTCCCGCTCTCCTCAGAGGGGCTGGCAGGTGAGGCCGCCCCCGAGCCGCCGCTCATGTAGCCAACCGCGCGGCCCACCCTCGTGTGCTAGTAATGAGCCTCAAGTGGGGAGAAGACAAGCTCAATGCATGTCGACGAGAGTTGAATCGGTAGAAAACTTGGGGAGCGGAGCGTTCGATGGTGTGATGCGCGGAAGGGGATTTGGATTTCCCTGAGACAAGCTGGGGCTCATCCATCCATGCCTGGCCCTGGTGTGAGGAGAGAGAGAGACAGTGAAGTGGTGGAGATTGGAGAAGAGAAGAGACCGGCTCTTTCCTTTTCTTTTCTCTTTACCTTCCTACGAGAAATGGTTGGTTTCCCTTGATTCGAAATTTGCGGGGAATTTGACCTTTTTTTTTTTTTTTTTTGGCCCTGGTACCTATCTGATTTTTTTTTTTGCGAAACACAGTACAACGCAAGCGCTCACAAACACGCGCACACACTCACCCATATGAACGCACGCACGCACACCCTACCCCTATGAGCACCTCCGAGAGACCGAGCCGGCGGATCGAGTCTTGAAATTACGAAGTCACCATGGGCGCCTCGTTGTCGACGGGAACGTCGCCTCCCACTGAATAATATTCCGCCTTAAATGAGAAACACCAGCGTCAAATCTGTGATTTGAACTCTGGTGGGCTGGGGGTACAACCACCCTCCTAACCATCCTACCATAGGCAGGTTCTCGTACCTATCTGATTTGGAACGTTGCCTTTCCTCGGTCGGGACGAGGAGAAACTGTTGTGGGGTCGGGACACTTTTTTAACTCTCTGAGTATGCATACGCGAGTTTCTGGATTTTGGCGGGAAGAAACTGTTATGAGAATCTCCTAGAAACTCAGGGATAGACTTCTTTTGACTTCTACTATTTCGACTTATTTGCTAGGATGAGTTGTGAATGTCCGTTATACCCCGAATTTGACAGAATTTAGATAATGTAAATTGTACTCGTTCTAATAGGTAAAATTAGTGCACACAAGTATCCATCATTATACACCAACCAGGTCAATGGAGTTAGCGTAAAAGTGAACCAGATTGTCTCTTACGGCTCGACCTCACCACTGATGAGAGCCCTCGCTCGGCCCGCTGCATCGCTGGAACCAGAGAGCTCCTGCAACTCGACCTCGCCGGAACCGGAGGTGGTGGGCGACATGGACGAGCTGGTGGCTAGGGACCTCCACGCATCGAGGCCGCGCGAGCTGGAGCGGCACCCGACGGTGGCGGAGGAGGCCGGCGAAGTGGCGGAGTGGGTCCCTGGACTCGCTCCTTCGGGAATCCCTCCCCACCTCCTGGTTGTGGTCGCCGGCATGTGCACCGAGATGATGGAGGGGGTCGTCGGGTGGCGAAATCGGGGCGTGCGGAGAGGGATCCGGCGGGTAGGGGCGGCGTCGGTCGGGACGGGGCGGGACCCGGTGGAGGGTGGATGGTATCTGCCAGAGGTGGCTCCAGCGAGTTGGCGTGGAGGCTCCCAACCGGCGGCGGGAACGGGAGTGTCCGGAGGTCGGAGCTAGGTCGGGAGCTATGCTCATTTGCTTCTTCTTTTTTTTGCTCGGGAACGGTTGACTAGACTGGGGAGAGATGGATCAGCGTGGGGTGGCAATCTTTCGTAAATAAGATGAAGGGTCTATCTTTTTAGGTAACGGTTCGGGAGCGACCGGAGAAGCTCGGGAAACTGCTCTGGATCAGTTTCTACTTCTATGTACAAAATTGGTTTCTGTGGTGGGGGGAAACTGACAGAATCTAGATACTTCTTTTGAGTTTCTGTTGTCCACTACCTAGAAGCCACCCAGAAACTCCAAAAGAAGTCACCCTTACGTGCGCCCTGGGTGTGCGCCCATCGGTGCGCCCAGGCTGCGTGGCGCTCATCCGACGCTTCCGAAGGAGGCGCATTTTAATTCGGAAAAAACAAATCCTAGGGAGAACTCCCCAGCCGTAATACTCGCATCAAACAATAAAATCACACCATTATACAATATGAACTCCGGCAACGGCGACGAGGCCACTCCCTCCGCCGCCACGCTCTCCTCCTTACACCTCATGGACCATGAGGGCTACAGAAAAAATAGAATGCCCGTCAGGTGAGCAATATCGGTGCGCCAACCGCATGCGAGCTCCTCTCAGCATGTAGCTTCAGCGGCGGAGGCAAGGCATCAGTTCCAAGAACGACGACGCCAAAGAAGATTGCCAAATGAATGAAGATGAGGGCACGTGACGAGCAAACCGAATATTGCATAATCACGCCGCAAAGTGTAGCCGCCATGGCTGAGCGTCTCGCGTCGCTGTTTTCTCTGTCCACCGGCGCGCCATGTCCGCAGACCCACCATGGCCTCTTGCTCAGCCCGCCTGCACCGGGCTTTGCCTTCCTTCTTCCATCTAGCACTTGACACACGTCAAACTTTGTTCATGAACAACTCGATTGGACTTTGGACCTACCGAGCTGTGTGCGGATGAACTGCATAAGTCTATGAAGATATGGCACGGTGGCAACGGCGGGAGGCCGTAACACTCGTGCAATGCAACAGATATTCTAACTCATCCTTGTAGGAGATCAACGCAGTAGCGAGCACCTTGCACACGATACGCAGCTCGTCGGCGAGGAGGTGGTAGGACACTATAGCCAGAAGATGCCGCTGGCGGCCGGTGCTACCCTGATGAACTCGCGGCCGGGTTGTTCCTCCCGCCGCCGGAGCCCAGCTTGCAGTTTCTGTACGCAATGATATCAGCGCCGGTCTGGCCTCCTCTCCTCAGCTCAGGTGCCTCCTTTCATATGCAAGGGAGCCGCCGGCCCGGCCGGCGCTTGCCAACACTTCGCTGACTCGGTAAAATACGGAGGTACTCTTGTAAATTCCGCGTTTGCTTTTGTTTTTTTGGAGAAAATATTATTCGTAGCGAAATAGACGGACGAGTCGTTGGATCTGAATCAAGTAGACGGGCGCACGGATGTGCACAAGGCTGCGGCGCAGGCAAGCCCCGGTCCCATCTCTGCTCGCGCGGGAATCGACCATGGTACGGATGATCGCCTTCAGTCCAGCTTGCTGGTGGTGGGGGGACCCTGTTCTCCCACGAAGAGGATGCCATTGTGACGGTAAAACCCCCAATCCTGGACTTTGAGCGCATGCAAACCCTCGATAGGATTGTGGATCTTGTTAACTCTCAGAATGGGCATGTCATTATTACCGGTGCTGAGAATTCTCCTCTGGGGGTGGGGCTTGTTTCGTTTTCTTCGCCTGAGCTGGCGGATCTTAACATTAGGGAGAGTCCCCATGATATGGACGATGATGTTTCCTACTCTTTTGTCCACCACGATGAGGGGATTAATATGCGCATTCCAGTTTTTGAATATGAAGCATGGATCCTTTTTCTTGCGTTCCCCTCTGATTACCTTATCGATCATTACATCAACAAAGTCGTCTCGATGTTTGGTAAATTACTGTTGTGGCATCGCCCTGAGGACAACAAGTCTAGGATTCTTGTGAGATCAAGGAGTCTAAACTAGTGTCGTGCATCCTACTTGTTACCCGTGTCTCCACTATGCCTGGCCATGGCATCTTGTGGTCACTTCCCGTCTACATCCTCAACGGTAGACACACTCGTGTAGGACTTATCAATAATGAAGATCCTTCCCCTCTGATGAACTCCTCTTACCATCCATATGAGCTACCATACCTCACGGCGGCGCAGGAGTATTAGCTGATGGTGCAAGAATTCAACCAGCACCAGGCGGATGCTCGATGGGCTGGTGATGTTGTTCAGCAGCAGGCTACTATTAATTGATGGGGGATTTGGCCTGCCATTCCCCAGGTCTATCGTGGAGTCAATATGCGCCAATTATTTGATTATGATGGTCCTTCCATGATGGATGGCGTTGCTGATTCTGACAATTCCTCTCATGATGCCTTGGAAGCCTGGAACAAGCATGTTGTAGAGGTGGAAGCTACCGCTAGGGGTATCTTAACCGGGGACAATTCGACTTACCTTGTATTTTTCCAAGCTGGGGGAGCTAGTCTGGACCTTATGATCCCTGTATTTCCCTGTTTTTTCTCCTACTTGGGTTGGCTTACGAGGCAGGTGTATGATGTGCGTGTAACACACGTTCGTTGGGATACCGCGAGAGGAAGGTATGAAGAGCACAATAGCAAGTTTCCCTCAGAAAAAAAACCAAGGTTGAATCGACCAGTAGGAGGAAGGAGTAACTTCAGAAGGTTGATGCGGTTGAGATGGTAGGGCGCATTACCGATTCAGCAGCAACGTGGAACCTACACAACATAATCAAATCACTTTGCCCCCAACGAAGCAGTGAGGTTGTCAGTCTCACCGGTTTTGCTGAACACAAAGAGGTTAAACGTATGGTGTGGAAAACAGTATGAAAACAATAGCAGCAGTATGAAAACCGTAATTGCAGTGGTTGTATTATCAATATGAGAAAATGGACCGGGGTCCACAGTTCACTAGTGGTGTCTCTCTGTGAAAGATAAATAACATGTGTGGTGAACAAATTACAGCTGGGCAATTGACAGAAATGAAGGCTGCACCATAGTGCATATGCAAGACATAAACATTACTATGTGATTCATGTGAGCATTACAACAAGATACATAGACCGTTATCCATCTGCATCTATGACTAATAATCCACCCTCCGAATATCCTCCGAACAAACATTGGGTATTAAGTTGCAAGAAACAGATAACCGCAGTAAGAAAAGTGTGTAATGTAAACAATGTAAACAAAGTAAACACCGTTGTTTTCTCCCTAATGGCAACATCACATCCTCCATATGTCACGTTTCTATCACTTGAGCACAGATGCAAAGGAGGCATGAACCCACTATCGAGCATAAATACTCCCTCTTGGAGTTACTAGCATCTACTTGGCTAGAGCATCTACTAATAACGGAGAGCATGCAAGATCATAAATAACATATGCATGAAGATAACATGATAGATTCATAATCAGAAGACATAGGATTCAACATTCATGAGATCCCAGCAAACACAACATGTAGCATTACATAAAGATGATCTCGATCATGTGAGGCGGCTCACGAGATCTAAACATGAGGCATAAAGTGGAGGTGACAACCATCTAGCTACTGCTATGAGCCCGTAGTCCAGGGATGAACTACTCACGCATCACTTCGGAGGAGGGCATGGTGGTGTAGACCCCTCCGGTAATGAATTTCCCTCCCGCCAGGGTGCCGAGGAGAGCTCTAGAACCCTCTCAATCTCAGGATGATGATGACGGCGGCCTCGGGTGTTTGTCGGAAAAAAGTGGTATATTTCTATGATTGATATGTCGGGGGAAATAAATAGGAGAAGGGGCGATGGCGGTGGGCTCCCGAGGGGCCCACACCACCCCCAGGCGCGGCCAGGGGGCGCGCCGCCCTATGGTGTGGCCCCCTGTGGCCCCTCTCCGGGCCTCTTTGGAACTCTGTGGAACCTTCGAGATTTCTAAGAATTTCGGGTTTCGAATTTTCCAATTCCGAGAATATTTCCATAACAACTTTTCTGAAACTAAAAACAGCAGAAAACATGGAACTAGCTCTATGGCATCTTGTCAATAGGTTAGTCCCGTAAATCGATAAAATTGACATAAAGTGTATAGCTAATATGTAGGAAATAACATGGAACATCAGAAATTAAGGATATGTTTATGACCTATCAACATCCCCAAGCTTAGTTCCTACTCGTCCTCGAGTAGGTAAAAGATAAAAACACATAATTTTTTAGGTGACATGCTACCAACATAAATCTTATCATCAATAATGTTAAAGCATATGTAAGATGAGATCATAATACTTTAAACACGAGCATGATTGATATAATTCTAGCAATAAAACATAACAGTCACTTTGCATCACGAGAAGTAACACAAATAAAAGATCATGAATAACAATGCATCGAAAGTTATACGTTTGTTTCAAGTATAGAGAAAGCATGGAAAAGTGATATTTCGCTTGTCCTTAAGAGTGGGGCAAAACATAAATGTCAGACACCTTTAAAGTTTATGAGGAATACTAGAACGGATAATTTGAGAGAAAGCAATAACACATCATGAATCAATCTATAATGTTTCTGGGACAAATGCACATTAAACTCAGAAAGGCAACTATGCTCTCTCAATTGTGCATAAAGTTAGATGATGAAGACTCAACATAAAAGTAAAAGAAAGGCCCTTCGCAGAGGGAAGCATGGATCACTCATGTGCTAGACATTTTATTTTATTAAATAGAGGTATAAAATGTTTGACACTCCTCCCAACCATCTTACACAAACCATGGCTAACCGAATTCTCGGGTTTCTCCAAACAATCACATATCGTGGAGGAGTGTCTATTTTTTAGAGAGGTGTATGCTTATGTCAACAAACGGCAAACAGAAAATACATTACGTTACAAGCCAACTAGACTTCACAAGAGCCGCTCCCATTGAAGGACGCAACTGGTGTAGAAGGTCATCCATCTTTCTCTTTTGTTTGCACGGTTATGCTTTGACTAATAAATCAGGGGCAAAAATAGTGAAGAGAATTTGTTTGTATTAATTTGGGGTTGGGCACCCCGCTGCCAGCTCTTCTATCAATTGGATAAGTGGATGAAACCACTAGTCCAGGGTGCTAAAACAGGAACACAAAACATGAGTAATTTTGAAGGTTTTAAAGGTAACACATGAGCAATTTACTTTGGAGTGACGGTTAAATGCCACATGTAGGTAGGTATGGTGGACACATTTGGCATACTTTGGTTTTTGGGAGTTGGATTGCACGAGTAGAGCTCATACTCAGTACAGGTGGAGGCTAGTAAAAGACTGGGAGCGACAAATCAAGAGAGCAATAATGGCCATAATCATGCATAGCGACAAAAACATCATTAATCAAAGCATAAGTGGTACCACAAGTTCAAAAACTAAATGATCATAGAGGCTATAGGTGACTGGTTTGTAGTCATAAACATGGTGTAAGCATGCACCAAGTCAACCAAATAAACCATTCAAAGGAGAACACCACAAATTTATGCTTCTATATGACAATAATAACTCATAATTCTTTCAATGGCACATTAAAAACTCTCAGCTATTTGAGACAAATCATGCTACAAAATAACCACTAGGATTTAGAATTAAAATAACATATAGCATGATATGAAAAAGTCTAGCCATAGTCTATACAAGCTTCTATTTGCATTGTTTATAAATTCTACCACATGCAGCAGTTTCTTTTCCCAACAAGCACCATACCAAATATGTTTTAACAAAAACTCTCTAAAAGATACAGCAAGCAAACATGAGAGAAATCAAATAACATCGCTAAAACTAACATCTCTGAATAAGAGATGCAATAAAAACAAGAGCTAAACAAGAATGTTGCAGTAGCTAGAAGAAAAATTAAGAATACGAGCATAACGAGTATTCAAATAAAAAACGGAGCATGTCTTTCTCCCAAAAAAGGATGCTAGGTTCCAATTATATTATTGCAGCAAGGAAAACAAAATAAAACAAAAGAAAATTGAATAAAAAATAACATAAGCTCCAAGTAAATTTCATATGATGTGACCGAATAAAAATATAGTTTCACTAGAAGTGACATGATCAATTGTTGATGAAGAAGGGGATGCTTTGGGCATCCCCAAGCTTTGACGCTTGAGTATTCTTAGAATTTGCTGGGATGAACCACGAGGGCATCCCCAAGCTTTGACATTGCACTCTTCTTGATCACATTATATCACCCTCTTCTCTTGACCCTTGAAAACTTCCTTCACACCACACTCAAAGAGTAATTCGCATTAGAGGGTTAGTGCAACAATAAAAAATCCATGAGTTATGTATGGGAACAAGTGATATTGATACTTTTAAACATTATCTACAGCCACTGATATTTCTTGAAACAAATAAATCCACTTGACATTGTAAAAGAGCAAATGCAAGAAAAATGGTAGAATCTGCCAAAACCAGAACAATCTGTAATGGCGAATTTTTTTGGGTCACTTACGTTCCTCAAATAAAAAAACTTGAAGAAATAAAAAGTTTCAGAATTAGCTGAGTAATAAGCACAAAGTGTTTCCAATCAATTCTATTTTTATGTGAATTATACGATTTTTTACGGCGGACAGCAGAAATTTGTTTCCTGTGCAGAAATCCAAAACCAACTCCAACTTTCATTAGAAACTTTACTTGGCACAACTAATACATGAAAATAAAGATACAAAGGAGTTGCTACAGAAGTATACGACCCCTATGCTCAAATAAAATAAAGAAAAACAAAGCAAAAATAAAATCATGGGTTATCTCCCAAGAAGTGCTTTTCTTTAACGCCTTTTAGCTAGGCCGAGAAAAGTGGAATCAAGTATTTTCAAATGAAGAAGCATCCAAATTGTAATGTGTTCGAATAATAGAGTCAAAAGGCAACTTCATTCTATTTCTAGGAAAGTGTTCCATACCTTTCTTGAGTGGGAATTGAAATTTAATATTCCCCTCTTTCATATCAATAACAACACCAACAGTTCTACGAAAAGGTCTTCCCAAAACAATTGTACAAGAAGCATTGGATTCAATATTCAAGACAACAAAATCAATATTATTATTAACCATGATAAGAACATCATCAACTCTCCCCAAAGGTTTTTTTTCTAACATTATCAATAAGACGAACATCCAAATAAAAGGGTTCAAATGGTGGTAAATCAAGCATATCATAAAGTTTCTTAGGCATAACAGAGATACTAGAACCAAGATCACATAGAGCATTGCAATAAAAATCATTCACTTTAATTTTGATGATAGGTTCCCATCCATCATCTAACTTCCTAGGGATAGAGGCTTCACATCTTAATTCATCTTCTCTAATTTGCATGAGAGCATTTGTAATATGTTTTGTGAAAGCCAAATTCATAACTCTGGCATTAGAACAACTAGCAAGCTTTTGTAAGAACTTAATCACTTAAGTTATGTTGAAATCATCAAAGTTCAGATCATTTATATCAAAGGTAATGACACCATTGTCTCCCATGTTTCTAAAAAAATTAGCACTGTTGTCAGGAGCATTTTTAGCACTTTGAGGCAATTTTGCATTTTTAATAGCCGGAATGGGAGTATTGCAAACACAAATTACTTTACCACTGCTAGTAGAAGGTTTACTAGCATGATAGGATTCAGTTTTACTAGTGGTGGTAATGGTGCAAACATTAGCTATATTATTCTTTCTAGCTATTGCATCTTCTCTTTCCCATCTAGCATGTGATTCAGCTAACATCCTAACATTACCATCAATTCGAATTTCGATGGAATTCCAATTTTTTTTCATTAACATCATGAGGCATAAACTTTAGTTTCAGAAAATCAACATCAATAGAAAGGCTATCAACTTTAGAAGCAAGAACATCCATTTTGCCAATTTTTTCCGCAATAAATTTATTAGAAGCAGTTTGTGTACTAATAAAATTCTTAAGAATGTTCTCGGTATCATAGGGTACACTTTTGTTGCTGTTATAAGAATTACCATAAGCATTATTATTATTAGGAGGATATGAATTGTAATTATTGCTACCAAAATTATTCCTATAAGCATTGTTTTTTAAATTATTATTTTTATGAAGTTCATATCAACATGCTCTTCTTGAGAAACCAAACAGGCTAAAGGAACATTGTTTGGATCAATAGGATCATGGACATTAACAAGCATAGACATAATAGCATCAAATCTATCACTCAAAGAGGAGGTTCTTCAATAGAATTTACCTTCTTACCAGTTGTAGCTCTCTCAGTGTGCCATTTAGAATAATTTACCATCATATTATCAAGAAGCTTTGTTGCTGCCCCCAAAGTCATGGACATAAAGATTCCTCAGAAAGAAGCCAAGGTTGAATCGACCAGTAGGAGGAAGGAGTAACTTCAGAAGGTTGATGCGGTTGAGATGGTAGGACGCACTACCGGTTCATCAGCAACGTGGATTCTACACAACACAATCAAATCACGTTTCCCCAACGAAGCAGTGAGGTTGTCAATCTTGCCGGTTTTGCTGAACACAAAGAGGTTAAACGTATGGTGTGGAAAACATTATGAAAACATTAGCAGTAGTGTGAAAACAGTAATTGCAGTGGTTGTATTATCAGTATGAGAAAATTGACCGGGCTCCACATTTCACTAGTGGTGTCTCTCCGTGAAAGATAAATAACATGTGTGGTGAACAAATTGCACTTGCGCAATTGACAGAAATGAAGGCTGCACCGTAGTGCATATTCAAGACATAAAGATTACTATGTGATTCATGCGGCATTACAACAAGATACATAAACCGTCATCCAACTGCATCTATCACTAATGATCCACCCTTCGAATATCATCCGAATAAACGTTGGGTATTAAGTTGCAAGCAATAGATAATCGCAGTAAGCAAAGTGTGTAATGTAAACAATGTAAACAAAATAATCACCGTTGTTTTCTCCCTAATGGCAACAACACATCCTCCATCCATCACGTTTTTTGTCACTCGAGCACAGATGCAAACAAGGCATGAACCCACTATCGAGCATAAATGCTCCCTCTTGGAGTTACTAGCATCTACTTCGGCAGAGCATCTACTAATAATGGAGAGCATGCAAGATCATAAATAACATATGCATGAACATAACATGATAGATTGATAATATGAAGACATATCATTCACCATTCATGAGATCCCAGCAAAAACATCATGTAGCATTACATAAAGATGATCTCGATCATGTCAGGCAGCTCACGAGATCTAAACGTGAGGCATAAAGTGAAGGTGACAACCATCTAGCTACTTCTATGGACCCGTAGTCCAGGGATGAACTACTCACGCATCACTTCGGAGGAGGGCATGGTGGTGTAGACCCCTCCGGTGATGAATTTCCCTCCCGGCAGGGTGCCGGGGAGAGCTCCAGAACCCTCTCAATCTCGGGATGACGATGACGGCGGCCTCAGGTGTTTCTCGGGAAAAGGTGGAATAGTTCTAGGGTTGATATGTCAAGGTGAATAAATAGGCAAAATGTCAATGGCGGTGGGTGCCCGAGGGGCCCACATCACCCCCAGGCGCGCCGGGGGGTGCACCTCCCTATGGTGTGGCCCCTCTTTAGGCCTCTTCGGGACTCCGTGGAACCTTCGGGATTTCTAAGACTTCCAGGCTTCGAATTTTCCAATTCCGAGAATATTTCCAGAACAACTTTTCTGAAACAAAAAACAGCAGAAAATAGGGAACTGGCTCCGTGGCATCTTGTCAATAGGTTAGTCGCGGAAATCGATAAAAATGACATGAAGTGTATAGCAAACATGTAGGAAATAACATGAAAACAACATGGAACATCAGAAATTAAGAATATGTTTATGACGTATCAATGTACACTCAATCAATCATACCTGCAGATAGCTCTCTATTTGTTAACTGTCTCTCGGAGATGATCTCCCATGTGCTTGTTGTGGCACACGATTGGGGCATTGGTCAGTTAATCTTCTCGTAGTGGCCTAGTGTCCAGTTGCCCGCTATGATTCTGAATCTGTATGCACATGACCTGTTTTTCTCTAAGACATAACATGGTGTTGAGATTATGGAGGTCCTGGATGCTACTCGATCTGATCTTGATGTGATAGATTTGGCTCTATCTGCTCCAGGCATCTCGCTCTAGTCACGTGTGGTTAGTTTGGGTTCTTGTCCTCATTCTCGCTCTTGTTCTTGCAAATCTGCTACTCCAGAGGTTGTTACCATAGTTCGTCGCTCCCCTAGGCTTATTAACGATGGTTTTATGCATATTTCTCTCCCAGATCGTCTCCCTCACACACGAACCTCGTCTGTCCCTCGAGCAGCCACTCCCGATGTGATGTAGGTCCAAGAGATGAAGCGTATTGGTGTTGAAGCTTGTGGCATACCTCTGGAGAAATTATCTAGAAGCTTAGCTTCACAAAGTTCGTCAGTCTTAATGTGGTAGTTATGTCAGATATTTTTGTTTCAGTGAGACTTGTTGTGAAGTGCACTCTGTTTAAGTGGGAACCTGTTTGTCAGTTAAACCTTCTATCTAGTATTTCTGTTGGATTTCCTATATTGGTTGCTTGTGTCTGATACGTCTTTTTGCATCACTATTTTATGTTGTTATTTTCTGTTATTCATCGATATATTTCATGTTCTGATGCATTACTTATGTTATTTTTATCTTATTTTGCATGTTTCATAATTTTTGGAGAATAAACACCGGGACCAGAAATCTGATGAAAAAAGCACCGTCGAGATACCATATTTCAGAAGATCAGAAGAAGAGGAGGGACATCGGAGATGTCTTAGAAGTTCAGAGGAGGAGGCCAGCTAGAAAGGGAGCCATAGAGGGGCCACCAGGGGCCCACACCATGAGGTGGCGC